>PVJD01000187.1:0-574829 GCA_004026545.1 Mormoops blainvillei | reverse complement strand
TAGGTGGGTGGACAGATGGGGTGGGTGGACAGGTGGGGTGGGTGGGTGGGTGGACAGATGGGGTGGGTGGGTGGATGGACAGGTAGATGAATGACTGTACAGACTGACTTTAGTAGTGATGGTCAGTGTTTGTCCAATAATATCTGGTTGACTAGTGGGTCTAAAAATTAATGGACCATTTCCCAGGGCTACAGAAAGACAAGGACCTTTAAATTCAAACAGCCCACGAAGTGCTCAAGTGTTGAGCAGGGTAAGTGAAAAAAGTTCCCTCAAACTTTCAGAGAGAAAAGATAAATCTCAAAGAAAGAGAATTTGGCTGCAGACATCTGAGGACAGCAGGGCCCTGTGGGCGAGGTTCTGCGGCTCCCACGTGCTTGTTGACAGACAGACAGACACACAAGTGGTGAAAAGGCAGCAGGTAGCAGGGCCTGGGCTGCGTTCCGGCCAGGTGACCCCGCCGTGCCCGCAGTGAGTCTGTAGGCTGGCCATGCCCCCCAGGTGCAGCTGGCCCCTCGAGGACTTGCGTGAGTATCCTCCCCGGGACTCAGCCTGGCGCAGCTCTAAAAGGGGCGGGTGGCCAAAGGAAGGAGCATGTGTGGGCTCACCATTTTAGTGTGACGGTCAACCTAGGGCAAGGGAGGGCTGAAATGAGGCGTCCTGCGGCTGAGTATGTCCCACTACGACTACGGTCAGGATGCACTGGATATCCCTAATGGGGAGTGGGTCTCCCACTGACACCATTAGCCTGACCGCTCGGACTGTGTTTCTTTTCAGTCACCCACGATGCCGGCTCTAGCCCAGTGCAGGGGGAGGGACGGGCCCAGGCCCCCGTGTAAACCCCAGCAGAGGCACAGCCTGGCCACCCAGCTGGACAGACAGATGTGCTGCGGCCAATGAACTCTCCAGCATCTGACTGTGCCCTCCTGAACGCCAGGCATCTGATAAACACCACGCAGCGTAAACAACTCCCTGTGCCCTTCCTCTGCCCGGGGCCCCAGGCACCGAGTGGGGTGGGCCGTGGGGTGGGCCGGGGTGCAAATATACCAGGCAAAGAAGTGTCCCCTCCTCTCTCTAAAGACTTTGAGGACTTTGGGAACAAAGGAGGATGCACTCTCCTTAAAATGACTCCAGGTCAGGCAGCACCTTCTGAGCGCTGAATTTCACACCTTCCCCCAAACACCAGAGGCTCGGAAACAGCTCTCCTAGTGCCAGAGAGCAAGCTGCCCACCATCTTCTCCACTCCGCAGAGCCCCGCGCCGCCGGGAAGAGGGAGCAGAGACAACGGCCCATCCTGGGGGGTGCGCCTGAGGGGGCCTGTCCTGGGGCGACCCCATCCTGGGAAAGCCTGGCCTGGGGGGTCTGTCCCGAGGAGCCCGCTCTGGCAGCTCAGCAACAGCTGAGACAGAGTCCGGCTGGTTCGGTCAGGGCCCTTCGACTGCAGAGCCGGGTGGAGGAGGCCCAGCCCTGCCACTCATGTGACTTTGGTCAAGTGGGAACCTTGGTCACATGTAGAAGAGAGACCACGGCGCCCCCTGCCTGAGGCAGTGAGGATTAGTGGGGTCCCATGTGAGAAACCTGGCAGAGGCCCACCTGCTCTAACTACCCTTTAGCTGCGGCTTTGTCCTCACTTCCTTCGCCTCACTGTACAAAAATGAAGGTGGCCTCCTCTCTCCCGGCCCACATCAGCCCTGTCCCGCGCGCTGGGGGCAAAAGCACTGGAGGGCGGCGCCCTGCAGAGTGCGCCAGCTGCCGCTGTGGGGTCTGTCCCCTCCACACCGGGTCTAGTCCAGGAGACCCCACCTGAGCTATGACAGGGGCCAGCCGGGCTGTGACGCCTCGGCCCACCTCTAGCCCCAGGGGCAGCCGAGCAAGCCGCACTCAGGGCCCCGGGTGGAAACCCTGCCTTCATCTCAGATCCCGCGCTTAACGGGTGGGGGTGAGCAAAGCCCCCCACGCCAACCCAACAGCAGTCTGGACCAGCACAACTCAGAAAAAATGGGGGGTGGGAGGGAACCACACACCAGAAAACGGGTGGAAATCCGCTCTGCCAGGCTTCTGAGCTCCCTACATGCAGTCTGATCTGCCCCTTCCCTGTCCCCAAACCCCGTTGCCCCCTAACTCCTTAACCCAACTCCCCCACGCAGGGCTGGCAGCCTAACTGCCGGCTAATCGGGCAGGAGGAGCAAAAGTCCCACGCGCCCAAGTCCCTAGAGACATGCCGGCGCACAGAGGAGCGGAGTGCCGTGGGGGGCCGGGGTCAGGCCTCCCCCAACCACCCTGTGGGGCGGCCGTGAGGTTCACTTCATATGTAAGGAAGGAAACAGTCACCGAGAGTTTTCAGACAAGGCCAGGGACTGATGGGCGAGCCCAGGGTGCCACTGGCATTTACAAGCAGCGAGCAGCAGTGCAGAGGGCCCCCGAGGTAAAAGCCAGCTCTCCTGGCCCGAAGGAGTCTGAGTGACACCAGGGCATGCAGGCCCTGGCTCCCTGGGTCGGGCCTCCCCGGCAAGCCCTCTCCGCGCGGTGGAGCGGCTCTGCCTGGGGAAGCCCGCCTGTGTCAGTCCCCCAGCCGCCCCGCCTCTACGCTGCTTTCGGCATCGCCTCGGCTCGCGGCGCCACCTGGCTCTCCTCTGAGCCACCCACCGCCCACACGGACCCCCAGGCTCCCCACCCCGCTCCTCCCCTCGCCTCCCACTCCTGCATGAGGCCAGGCCCCCGTGCGGCGACGCCAGGTGCCAGCGCTGTGTGGGCAGAGGGCTCACAGAGACGGGGCGGGTGCCGCACAGGCCCCCACGCTGAGCAGCAGGGGCTCAAGATGCCTGCGGCACGTCCCTCGCCCTCCGGAGGAGGACTTGCCTCAAGGGGACCTGAGGGACGTCTGATGGAGTCGACACCAACGAGACTCACAGGAGACCCGTGAAGTGTTTGAGAAAGCTCGATCAGCAGAGACATTGCCAGCTGGAAAGGCAGGGGTAGGGGCAGCACGAAACGAAGAGCAGGCACCGGAGCCCGAAGTTCTCCCGGCAGGAAGCAGGTGGAGGGACTGACTCCACGGCCAACACGTGGTATCTTTCATGAGAAGGGTATCTTTCATCAAGCTGGGCTCGGAGGGCTCAGGGGCACTGATGGGACAGTGGGAGGCACTATCCCCAGGTGTTGAGACCTAATCCCGGAACTTCCAGCGCTGGCCATGCTGGGCCAAAGGCTGCTGCGCACCCGGGACTCCCTCATGCCTCCCGTGTCCCCGCGTTTGGAGGAGGCGTATCTACAGCGGCTGCTGAGGTCTGCCAGACGCTGCCTTCCTGGTGCGGGCGGAGGGGCTGACAGCCGGCCCTTTCGGCCAGGCCTGCCGTGGAGGGGAAGCGCACTGGGAGCCACCACCACGCCTTCCCCACACCCAGAGTTGACTTCGGTGATGGGGTTCTGGACTTTGCGCTGATGCTATCATGGGAGGCTTTGGGGACAGTGTGTTTTGTGTGTGGGAGGGACATGAATCATTGGGGCCAAGGTTTGGTCAGTGACAGGCGGCCTCTGAGACAGGCTGTGATCCCACCGGCAGCAGTCCCCTGCCCCTGGTTCACGCTGGACCTCGTGCCCAGTTCGAACAAACAGAATGTGGCCGAAAGTGATGGGATGTCACTGCCAAGACAGGTCACAGAAAGGCCGCAGCTTCTGTCTCACTCACCATGCCCCTTGCTCACTCTGTGGCTGGCAGCTGCCGGGCTGGGAGCGGCCCCGAGCAGCAGCTCGCACGCACGGCAAGGAACATTGTCTCTGGTCGGCAGCCGTCTTATGGCCCTTGGACCAGATCCCCGCCCACCGCAGCCCTGGCCCACACCTTGCCTGAGACCCGGCGCAGCGGCCCAGCCAGCCTCGCCCAGGTCCCTGAGCGCAGGAGCTGTGCGATGTCAAACGCTGCCTGTCGTAAACTGCCACGTCTGGGGGTGCTCGGTTACGTGGCAGTAGGTGACCAAGGCACCATGTGCGGCAAAATATGAATGTTATGATTTGACTTGTTACCACTCCTGCTATAAATACGTACAAATTAGCACTATATTTATTTCTAGGCAGCAATGCATGATTTTGCCATTTTTTAGGTGTTTCCTTCACATCTAATCTGAGACCAGGCAATTAAGGAAATCCCCTCACCAGAGACGAAGGGACTATGGAATGGGAAAACTGGCTAATAAAGGTGGCTGCCCAAGCAACCCTGACCGCACACAGGTGGACCATGACGATGACTGCATTCGACCTACAGGGAAAGCTAGGCTCAGATGGCCTGAGGGGCCTCCCGCTGTCCTGCCAGCGCTCGAGCGAACGCCTGTGCGGAACGCGGCCTCCCTTGAAGTTTCTGCTGACAAAAGTCGTTAAGCTGGTTCTCAAAGAGTCTACACCTCAATTCTTCGGCAGCTTCATCTCCCAAAGTCGAACAGTAACCAAAGTTTAGGAAGCAGGTTAGCAGCCACCAGAATTATTAGTATGTATGGTTGTTGAATAACCTACAACAGGCTGAACAGGAGAGCATGCTATTAAAGGGTTCCCGGTTCAACATTTGATTATCATGCAGAGTTTTTACAACATGGGTTTTTTCTTAAATGTCCGTTCTTGAGGTTTTACCACTTGAAGCCCCAAGAAGCCGAAGGCCCAGGTGCGGGGCACATGCCCGATGCCCCGCCCAGTGCGCCGCCCGACGCCTTCCGGGTCTGGCTCACGGTCAGGCCACCGCCCAGCAACCAGGGACGGAGTCGGGAACTCACACAAACAGCTCTCGGAACCGGGAAACGCGGCTTCCCGTCAGGGAACGGTCGGGGACGAGGAGGAGAAACTGAAGACTGGCGAAGGTACGGAGGCTTCGTCTCGCTGAGCACATCGGAAACCTGCACACACGATTATTACCCAGAGTCCAACAGTTGAAAGGAAATGGAATTCCAGAAATAACGTAAAGAAATACAGTTATGCTAACGTCATAACGTCATATATCCCCCGCCGTCCAACTCCAGCTACAGAGGAAGGGGGCCCCAAAGGAAGGGAGCACCTGAAGCCCTCAGGACAGGAGGTGGGCGGGGACGGGACCCCCGCCCAGCTGCCTGACGGTCCATCGCCGAGGCCTGGTGTCCCCGCCTGTGGAGGCCTCACACCAAGCAGCATCCCTAACTCAGAATTTTTCCTTTGTCAACGTGTGGAGAAGACTAGCTTTAGCAGAAAAAAATGCTATTTTAAATTGCAAAGGTCCATTTTACTAGTTCGAAACCATTAACATACAGCTGACTCTTGAACAATGTGGGGCTTAGGGGCACCGAAAACCCACGTATGACTCTTGGCTCCCCCCAAACTTAACTGCAGTCCCCGGTATCTGTGGGGAATTGGTTCCGGGAACCCCCAACACCCCCGCAGATACTGAAACCCGAGCGCACTCATACAAAACCGCGTGAAAGCGTGCACACGGCTCCCGGCACCCACCGACGCCCAGCCACGGTTCACGAGTGCTGTTTTCAACCGCGTTTGGCTGAATCTGAGGATGCGGATCTCAGGGGTCCTGAGGGCCAACTGGGTTTTTACTGAAAAACCCAAGTCCAAGTGCCGCCCAAGGGCCAGCTGTTCCACAGGCTGGTTCCAATCCTCTGTAACGTCAAGTTTACATCAAGCGAAATCCATAGGATAATTAAGAGAAACAGATGTGCAAAACCTCTCATCTAAAATTTAAAAAAAGTAAGACCTCCGGAGACTAGAAAAACGCATCATATTTCGTACTGGCTGGGTTCACACAGTGCACTGAGGACGGCACAGACACTCAGCCTCCAAGGACAAAAAGCCAGGCATCCGCATTCGCAACGACCGTCCACGCACCACCACCCCCCGCCCCTGCCACCACACACACACACACACACACACGCACACGGCCCTGTCACTGGGACTCTTCCTCGTCACTCCCCATCACTCTCCAGTGTGCCGGGTTTCACAAAGACACTGAGGTAGGAGTATTTTTTATTCACATCACACTAAGAACACTTTCTACACATGAAGGAATTTAAAAAAGGTCTCGACGAACGAAGGAAGCAGCTTGGCCGAAGGCAGGCATCCAGGCGTCCAGGTGGGAGTTAGCGGTGGCGATCGCAGCAAAGACAGAGGGTGGGAGACGGGGCAGAGGGAGGTGGGCAGGGGCTCCCCGTCTCCCGGGGTTCCAGCGCAGTCCGCAGTCCCGCACTCGGCCCCTTCTCCCTGACGCCTCCTTGCCCTCCTGCACCCGTCCGCACCCTCCCCCGGCTCCTCCTCTTCACCCAGCACCAGCCTGCTCACCCTCATGATGCTGCTCGCTGCTCACGGGATCCAGCCGTACCCCCCCGAGGCCCCGGGCCAACCTCCAAGTCCACCACAGGCAGGTCCGTCCTAATGGACCGTGATCCTCCTGCTCCTTCATTCGTTCGCTCATTCGTTCACTCAGCGGCTGTTGAAGGGCTTCCACAGTACTGCCAGGCAGACAGTTATGAAAAGGTGACCAGTGATGGCCCTGGTCTCCCGGGGCCCTGCCCCAAGAGGACAAGTCAACTCATGAGGCCAGTATCACCACACACGGGAAGTCTGGGGGACACACAGAAGGGCACACAGCCTGTCTCCATTTGAGAAGCTTCCTCCCTGAACACACCCTACCCCCTTCCTTCCTCGGCTGCCCCTTGGCTCAGACTGGGCCCCACTTCCTCCCAGAGACCCCCACTAACTCCCCCCAACGCTCACCCACCCCCAACCACCCACACAGCACTGGGCCCCGTGTACTGGCCGGGCTCGTTGCTCACGCGCCAACCCAGGGACATCGCCGTGCAGCCCCTCTGCCTCTCCCTGAGGTGGTACTGTGGGCACACGCGGCACAGACACACACTTGGCCTTGGTGCACACGCTGCGGACACCTGCGGGCCATGGGGCCACAGGCAGGTGTCAGGACAAGAGACAGGTCTGAGGGGAAGCCGTGCGTCTGTGTGTGTGTGACAGGGCAGTGACGCCCGGCAGTCATGACAGCAGGGAGGACGAGCAGCTGGGGCCACCTGCCAGAGGCTGGGGCGCACAAGGCCGAGGCCGTGAACTCCAGGATCCCAACTGTGAGGACGCCCTGCACCAAGCAGATGCTCACACGCGGCCAGGAGCCTCCTCCGGCTCCCACCAGCACCCCCAACCCGGTCTGAGCCCAAGGGGCTCGGAGAGCAGGGCCGACCGACCCCCGCCCGTGGGCAGATCCTGCACCTGAGCCCTGGGCTCCAGCCTGGCGATGATCGAGTTTCGGGAAAAGTAAACGGGCAGCCGGGCTACAGCCTTCCGGACCTACGGCTGACAGGAGCGCGGGGCTGGCTCTGACTGCAAAAGCAAACTCTAGCTCAAGAGTCTTGAAACACGGAAGGTGAAACCGTGTCGGTTTTCCCTTCCCACTACTGACTTTCCCTGTCAACTCTACTTAACATTTCTGATTATAGTGTTTAAACCTGGGCAAAGTGGGGCCAGAAACCGAGTTGCCGGGTTTAGCGAGTTCATATACAGGACCCTAAATTTGAATTGCAGGTGAAAGACACATCCTTTTTTTAGCATAAGCACGTCCCAAACATTGCACACGTCATGTTATCTGGCAAACGTGTGACGGGACAGACGAGGTCGCAAGTCCTGCCTGGCCCTGCGCTCCTCCTGGCCGCGGCCTGGCTGGTCCCGTTACCCCACCTGGACAGACCTCCGCCCCCTCACCTCTCCCAAGCCCTCACAGCTGCTTTCCCGGGCAAAGCTGACAGTGGCAAGCCAAGAACAGGATGGGGCAGGCCAAGCCCTGCGTCTGCCTGCCCTGCCTGACCCTTGCCCCGCCTCACCCCCAAATGCCCAGGAAGGACAGGCCTCCTACGTGGTCCCCCACCACATGCAAATGGGGTCCTGTCCTACGTGATTCACAGCAAAAAAGCAGCGTGTGCTGGCCTGTCCTTCGTCTGTTCTTTCGCTGGGGCTGAAGGGAACTGTTCTGCTCTCGTGTCCCTCAGTCGCCCACAGGAAGGCAAGAAGCCCTGCACATGCACAAGGTCCTGGACGCGCGGAGCCCCAGGCCTGTGTGCCGGGCAGCCGGAAGCAGACCTGCTCTGGGAGCAAGGGGGGCACGGTGGTCAGGAGGTCCTGCTCCCCGTCTTGACCCCACGTGGCTCCTCACCTCCCCAGTCCAAGCAGGGGTGTAACGGGCTGAAAGGTGGCCCCAAAGACATCAGGTCCTAATCTCCAGAACCTAGAAATGTGACCTTATGTGCAAAAAAGGTCTCTGCAGACGTGCTCAGAGGTTCCGAGGAGGGAGGTGACCCTGGGTTGTCCAGGTGGGGCCTAAATGAAATCACAAAGGTCCTTTCCCAAAGGAGGCAGAGGAAAGATCAGACACGGAGAGAGGACTGCCGGCAGCCACGGGCCCGGGAGAGGCAGAAAGGGTCCTCCCCCGGGGCCTCCAGGAGGCACGCAGCCTTGCCCACACCTTGATTTGGACTTATGGACTCCAGAACTATGAGCGAATCTATTTCTGCCATTTAAAGCCACCCTGTGAATGGTGCTTTGTTGCAAAAGCCACTGGAAGCTAATACAAGGGGTGAACGCAGGGAATCCTCCTCCTTTCCGGGCCCCGCTGCCCCGCCCTGGCAGTGAGGAAGCTGACTGGCCGCGACATGTTTAACTCCATGGAACCGTCCTTTTGGGCAGGACTCCAGCCAACAAGGGGCTCTGGTGGACAGGGCCGTGTGGGCTCCCCACTCGGTCCAAGCGAGCCCCTGGGGAAATGGGTCCTGGGCTCGGTTCTGCTGGGCCGCGCTCGGGGGAGTCACAGAGCCCATAGCGTGGCACGGAGCAGGAGCTGGCACAGATGTGCTGCATGAAGGCCTGAGCTGTCCCCCGGGCACAAACCCGCTCACAGCGATGGCACTGCGAGCCTGGACATGGCATCGCCAGCGCCATCGCTGACGGTTACTGAGAACATCCAATGTGTCAGGCACGGCTCCCCACCACTTCACCTGGACTGAGGACCCCGACAAAGACGGTGCCTGCCTACTCAAGAAGGGCTCCCACGGGCTGACTGGGCTCAAATTAACAAACAGAAACACCGGAGCCTCGGCGGCCCGCCCAGCACAGGGGCCTCTCACCCAAGCTGCGCCGGGAGCAGCCTGCCCTGAGGGGCCCGCCTGTGCTGTGCCCTGTCATCAGAGCAGCCCTTATATGGAAGCGCCTGGAGTCTTCTGTCAGCCAATAGGACGGAGGCTTTCCCCATCCAGTCAGAGCTGCATAGCTCTGACCAATCAGTACGGCTCTATTCTGGCCAATCAGGACGGTGCCTTTCGGACCAATCAAGCATCAAGGGTTTGGAGCCCTCGTTTGCATGAGGACACACCAATCAGGAACTAGGGGTGGAGACCTCCGTCTATAAGCCAGCTCCCCACTGGCTCAGCAGCGCGCTTAGGCCGCGGACCGCCTCTCCCGGGCTGCGCAGGGGCAGCGAGGAGCAGGGCCAGAGGCGGAGGTAACGGCGGGGCACCGGGCCTGCGCCCTGGGCCCCGACTCCTGAAGGGCCCCGCAAAACCCCAACTCTACACTTTTCTCGAATGACGCCAAGTTTGGTTTCATATGTGTGATTTTAATTACGTGCAGGTTTACAGTTGGCGGTAAAACCTGGTAGCATGTTTGTATTCGCTTATTTCCATTATTTCATCACTGCGCCGCATACCGCACACACACTACGCTGCACAGGCCCCGCGCGGCTGCGCCACCGCTCGCTGCTCCCGGGAGCAAGAGAATCGGCTTTGCCGCTTTGTACTTACCGAGGTTCTCCCGCAGGGCAGACGTACGATGCCTGCGACTGCACAGGGGTGTGAATCACTTTGTGTATATGTGCTTGTTTCACTTACGGTTTTAAAAATATTTTTAAACACGTATTTTTATTTCCCCTGTCTCTCCTTTTTTGAAGGGGCCCAATATTTTCTTCTGCGCCCGGGGCCTCAACCGACCTTAATCCACCTCCGGGCAGGGCAGAGCGGCCGGCTCGGGGAAGGGGCCTGGCCCCGGGGCCGCCTCACTGCGGCGCGGCGTGGCACTTGAGTCGGGTTGCACTGGAGGACGTTTCTTCACCACACCTCACGCTGGGGTTCCTGTTGGTACTGCGCTGGCACCAACAGCTGACGTATCCTTGTTAACCCTCACCGCAGCCTTGTTAGTGACCGCGTCTTATGTACAAAAGCTGCCGCACGCGGATGAGGTAAAACACGACGCGCCTTTGCCTCTCGGCTCTCGGACGGAGCGTGAGGCCTAGTGAGCGCGCACCGCGCCCAGAGGGCAGCCGCCTGGGAGGTCAAAGGACAGCAGTGCCTCGTCCTTACCGCTAAGTGGCTCACGTCAGAGGAAAACCACAAAGAACGTGCAACAGCCACACTGCCACCGCGCTCCTCAAACTCCCTTACACACACGAAGACAGGCACCTGGCCGGGCTAGCACTTGGGTGAGAAGTCAGCCAGCCCCGAAGGTCAACGCCGGCTAGTCATCAACAAGACTGCCGGTCACTGCCCAGCGCCGCAGCGACAAGCCTCAGGAGCGCTCCTCTGCTGCTCCATCACGTTCCAACCAGGCGAAAAACAGAAAGACCACGTATGTGAAGGTACTGGAAAGCTATAAAGAGCAGGGGGGAACTGGGGGCGGTTACCCTCTAAAAGAGGGGGGCTGCAAGGGATTAGCTGGTAAAATGCGTGTCTGCACAAGGACTGGAGCTCAGGTAGAAGCCAGAGCCTCCCAGTTCTGAGTTGCAGAGCGGGGCTTGGTTGCGGCTGGGGGCCTGGAAAGAGAAGGGGCACCGCAACACCTCAAAAGGGAGGTAGCTGGAGAGGGAGGAAGCCCTGAGGCCCGTTCCTAAACCAAGCCCCAGTCCTTGGCCAGTCCCGGAACTGTCGGCGCACAAGGAGAATCCAAGAAGCAGGAGGAGGCAGCTGACAGGCCAAGTGCACCAAATGGAGATTTCAGTTTGAGTCCAGACAAGGAAACTTCCAGAACAAAAATCAACACTGCACAAAAAACAATTCACCGCAATGGACCATCCACATGCCCAGCACACAAATATTATTAGATGTTCAAAGATACAAGAGGACGTGACCCACAGTAAAGAGAAAAGGAAGTCAATAGAAATGGATCCTGAGATAAATCAGGGGTTGAAACAAGCAAATAAGAACTTTAAAGCAGTTAATCTAGTGTAATCAAGGATTTAATGGAAAATATGGTCACAATAACACATGGCATATCTCAGTGGAGAAATAGAAACTACAAAAAAGCAGGTGGAAATTCTGGAAATGTGTGTCTTGGCTGAATAGAGACGATAGTTTTCATCACATGGCCAAAGCAGCTGGTGGCCCCCAACTTCCCAAAATAATGAGTGATCGGCCAGATGTGAGCCCCCCGGCCAGGCTCATCTGCTTTCTGGGGACACCTTTCCCAGGGCCGCTCCAGCCTCCCCCCAGGGCAGGGTCCTCCTTCAGAGAAGTGGTAGCAGCCCCTGGGACAGACCCTGCCAGACAGACCAGGGAAGGTGTATGACATGGCAGCTCTTCACATAGAACGGGAAGGACCACACGCCCCTCAGAAAGAAAGTCAAGAGCACTGTGGCAGGCTCAAGAGCAGTCCCCAAAGACATCAGTCCCAGCCTCTGGATCTGTGAATGTCACCTTACACAGAACAGAGGCATCGCATGTGATTAACTTAAGGAGCCTGCCATGGGAGAGAACCCGTGGGACATGAACAAAAATCACAAGTGTCCCTATGGAAGGGAGGACAGAGGGGGGCCAGGTGTGGCGTGGAAGACAGAAGAGACAGAAGAGGGAGACAAGGTGCAACCATGGAAGCGGGGGAGGCGGGCACTGCGGCGAGAGGCTGCAGGCTGAGGGCTGAGGACAGCCTCCAGAAGCTGAGAAGGGACAGGAACAGACCCTCCCTGGAGCCTCTGGAGGCGCCATGGAGGTTCCAGCCCAGCGAGGCCCATCTTGGTCTTCCGGCCCCTCCGCAGCCCTGTGGGAAGACGTTTCTGTTGTTCGAGCCCGGAAGCTGGGGATCTGTTTCAGCAGCCACAGGAAAGTCGCAGGGCGCTAATTAGAAAGAAAAGTGCGTACGGGACTGCCACCTGATGCAAAGAAAATGAACCACTCTGGCCACTGTTGTGTGGGCTTCCCACACAGTCCGTGTTCTCATAACCGACTTGTTCTCCTTCACCCTGCCTCTTGCTTGGCCCATTCACACGCAGAGACAAGTCAAAAGACAGTGAAATCAGAAACGAGCACGCGGTCACCTTCTGCAGTGGCGGTGCAGGCTGTGGGCGTGGCGCCCAGCTTCCTCTCAGTATCCCTTCGGGGCCTCCGTCCTGAAACTGGAGCCTCTCCACCTCCCGAAGTCGCCGTCCCCACTGGGGCCGGGGCCATGTCCTCGGCCCTCACCAGCCCCTCAGCTGCGCCTCTGCCTGGCCGCTGACCCCTGCTCTCGGACACTCTCTTTCGCACAAGGGGAAAAGGAGGCCCCCCCTGGGCCCTCCAGCCCGCCCCCTGCCGTGCGTGCTGGCTGGCCCCTTGGGCCCCTCAACACTGCCAGCCGGAGCCCTCTGGCCACCGGCCCTCTCCCGCCCTCTCCCCTGCCCAAGCCCATGGCCTATCCCCAGCCCTTCTCTCTGGAGAGCTCCCTGCGACCTCCAGCCACTGTGGCCCTGTCGGCCCACGGAGCAGCGTCCCTCATCCTCCGTCACCCAGGGCCCAGGTGCTGGGCACCTCAGCGATGGGCTGCCCCATCCGACGAGTGTCCCTGAAACTGAGATCCTGTGCCGGGCCCGTCATATCCACTGTTTTCAGGCATAAAAGCCAGGGCAGGGTAAGGACGCATTTTGATGAAACTTCACACGGTGACAACTTTACCTCGAAAGTAAAACTCATTCTCTCCTACTCGTGGCCCTCTCGCCACTGCGCATTCTGAGTCTCAGACCCCTTCGGGCCTCTGGGGCCGCTCAGGCTGTTGCCCCACCCGCCCCGCTCCTCCCCACCACGCACCCGCGACCATCCCAGGCGGGCCGCCCGGGCCTCCATCCCCCTCTCCGGGAGCGGGAGGCCAGCGGCCCCCTTCTCTATCCCTGTCCTGCAGGCCCTGTGCCTGGCCAGTGCCCGACGCTGTGGCAGTGCTGGCGGGCACAGGCTCCTGACGCGGACTGTGCTCCAGACAGAGGTACCGTGACCCGCCACAGGGCCGGTCCCACTGCCACCGCACCCCCAGTGAGGAAACAGCACGCGGGGCGTCACCTGCCACGCCAGGCCACTCTGGGGACACTCTGTCAACACAACTCAGGGGCCGCTGTCCACGCCCCGCAGCTCCGGGGACGCACCGTCCACACGACCCGACTCGGGGTCGCTGTCCATGCCCCGCAGCTCCCGGGCCGCGCCGTCCACACGACCCAACTCGGGCCGCTGTCCACGCCCCGCAGCTCCGGGGCCGCGCCGTCCACACGACCCGACTCGGGGTCGCTGTCCACGCCCCACAGCTCCAGGGCCGCGCCATCCACACGACCCGACTCGGGGTCCCTGTCCACGCCCCACAGCTCCGGGGACGCACCGTCCACACGACCCAACTCGGGCCGCTGTCCACGCCCCACAGCTCCGGGGCCGCGCCGTCCACACGACCCAACTCGGGCCGCTGTCCACGCCCCGCAGCTCCGGGGCCGCGCCGTCCACACGACCCGACTCGGGCCGCTGTCCACGCCCCGCAGCTCCGGGGACGCACCGTCCACACGACCCGACTCGGGCCGCTGTCCACGCCCCGCAGCTCCGGGGCCGCGCCGTCCACACGACCCGACTCGGGGTCGCTGTCCACGCCCCACAGCTCCGGGGACGCACCGTCCACACGACCCGACTCGGGCCGCTGTCCACGCCCCGCAGCTCCGGGGCCGCGCCGTCCACACGACCCGACTCAGGGGTCGCTGTCCACGCCCCGCAGCTCGGGGGACGCGCCGTCCGCTCCCGACCACCCCTGAAGCGCCGCAGAGGCGGGACGGCCCGGCAGGCGCTGCAGTTAAGTCTCCTCCAAAGCGGGGTCCCCGGAGACGCCTCCGCCCAAACAAAGCGGCGCCTGTTAGGTCCGGCAGGAAGCCGGGACCCCGCCGGCAGAGAGCGGGGCGCAGGGCACGGCCGGCGGCGTCCCGCCCCGAACGCCGCCCGTCCCGGCCCCGGCCCCGGCCCCCGCCGTCCTGTCCCGCCCAGGGCCGCGCCGGCCTCGCAGCCACCCGCACCGGGCCCACGACAAGTCCCCGGACTTGGGCCGGGAACAAAGGGAGGGTGGCCGGCGGCCGTGTGCGGGCCGGGGTCTCCGAGGAGCCGGCGGCCCTGGGGAGCAGCACCCGGCCGGCCGCCCCTGCTGCCCTCCGCCGCGCGGGGCGGGGCCGGGCCGCGGAGGGCGCGAGCACGCGCCCGGAGAAGAAAGAAAGCGGAGGCGGGGCGGCCCTGCCCCCGGCCCGCAACCTACCGGCCACTGGCTCCGCCGGCCGCGTCCGCGCCTCCCGCGCGCCCAACGGTCGCCTCGGCCGCCGCCGCCGCCGCCCGGGGCAAGGGGCGGGGCCGGGGCGGGGGCGGGGCCCGGGCCTGGGGGGTCGGCGGGGGTGGACCAGAGGGGCGTGGTCATTCTTGGGCGTGGCCTCAGATGAGACGGGGCGTGGCGCCCACACGCGTGGGCGTGCCTCAGCAGGAGGCTGAGGAGCGCCGACTCTGAGTGGGTCGGAGCCCCTAGGGGGCGGGGCCTACGCCGGGAGAGAAACTGGACGCGCGGCCAGGCCGCTAGGGGAGGAGCATCCAGAGAGCCGAGGTAAAACGGAGCGGGGGCGGGGCCTTTAGATAAGAAGGGGGGTCCTGCGGGGGCGAGTCTGGAGTGGCGGGGCCTACCAGGCCTGGGGTGGGACTTCCGCTGCCAGAGCTGTGGCAGCCGATCCCGTTACCCCCGGGAAGTCCTGAGCTCCGGCCCACGGTCCCCTCCCAGCCCCGTCTTCTCCAGTGCCCCGCGGGGCCTGCCCCGCCCCCTCTTCCGATTACTTTCCTCTGACTTTGATGCCCGTTCAGATCGCATTCCACCGAGAGCGGCTGGCCTCCCGCAGGTGGGAGAGGCCGGCGGCGGAGCCCAGCCCGACCCGGGGAGGGCCCGGGGGCCTGCTCCCCTCCGCCCCCGCCCGACAGTGGCCTCTGCCCTCGGAGACCTGGCTAGGTCAGCTCTCCGCCTCTGGTTGTCGTCTTCCTGCGCTGTCACTATTTGGGAATTCCGTACAGTGGCCTGCCAGAGTATTTTCAGGAAACGGGGCACCGGGCATTTACTGTACAATCTAAGCGTGGGGGAAAAGCAAGTCCAGGACTCCTGGCTAGTTGGGCCCTGGCGGCTTCCAGCTATGCAGCCAGGACCCCGACCCTGGAGCCTCTTGAACTGTAAAGCCTTAGTGACAAGCCCACAGGCCGTCACACTCCAGCAGCGCCACTGACCGGAGCAATAGGAGAACCGAGCTATGCCTCACGGGCCTTCCAGTGCACCGCACATGACGGCTACCCAGGATGTCGTCAGTATGCACCCTCCCCCTGTATTTGCAGATAGAATACCTCGACTGGAACTGGTCTTAGAGGACGAGCGCTTCTCAGAGGACAGAAAATAGTGATTCTGAGGCTCAGGGACCACGGTCTTTACAACAGCTCTGCCAGGGACTGAATGTTTGCGTCCCCGCACAGCTGCTGTGAGATGGTGTGAAGAGGTAAGGCCTCTGGGAGGTGATTAAGTCATGAGGGTGGGGCCCCTTGAATGGAATTAGTGCCCTTACAAGAGAGACCCTGGAGAGCCCCCTCATCCCTTCCTCCATGTGGGGTGACAGTGAGAAGTCAGCAGTCTGTGAACTGGAAAGTGGGCTCCCAGCAGACATCAAATCTGCTGACGACTCCCAGCCCCCAGCGCTCTGGGAAGGGGGTTTCTGTTGTCTCTAAGTGCCCCACCCCACCCTGGCTGGCACTTCTGTGATGGCAGCGGGACAGGCTGAGACAAGCACCCACGTCTGCCCCCGCTGGGCACGGCGCAGGGCAGGAGGGCACTCGGAGACCACTGCCCCTTTCTGATCACATCGCATGCCCACCCTCCGCCTCCTGGAATTCCGTCTCTTCTCGGGCCTTGCCCCAGCCACCTCCTCAGTCAGGACTGCTTTTTACCCCCTTCTTGTCTCCCCAGGGCTGGACCCTCTGCTCCTTCCTCTTCCCCCACCTCCCTCTCTCCTGCCCTCTTTCCCGTTAAAAACATCACTCGCTGCCCGTCTGCTCTCCAGACTGCGCCCTGGGGACTCGGTGCAGCCCCTCTCCTGGCTTCTTCCTCTTCTGAGCGTGTCGCCTGCTTTGTCTGACTCAAGGACACCCCCTTCTCACCCCCCCCGGGGCCTTTTGGTGGCTCATCATTAGGTCCTCGGGCATTTGTTACGTCAGGTCCCAGGAGGAAACACATGGCGTTCTCAGACGGGAAACTTGAGAAGACTCCAGGAAAGCCCAGCTCTGTAGGGAACCCAGGGCTGTGCAGAGCTGGACAGAAACAGCAGGGAGGGGACCGACCGGTACCACCTCTAGGGCCGAGAGAGTGGGGACAGCCCAGAGCTTAGGGGACTCGGAGAGGCGAGGAGGGCAGAGGGCGAGGAAGAGAGGGAGGGAGAAGGGGGACAGAGAGCACGCGTACTTCTCTGGTGTCCACTCCTTCCGCCTCATGGGCATCGCCAGGTCAGCTCCTGCCCCACCTGCAGGACACCCGCAAAGGGACACCCCACATCACCTTGGCTGCCACCTGCTCACCCCTGCACGTCACGTCTCCAGCCGTTCTCCTGCGCCCTGCTTTAGCCTGAGGCCCCCACACCTTCTTGCTCACCACAGCCAGCCACCGGCCGCCCTGGGGCCAAGGTCTGGTGGCAAGGCAATCCCTTGTGCTGGGTGCCCCCATACACCTTAGAGGTAGAGGTGGGTGTGTTAGAGTCAGCCCATCTTACAGGTGGGGACTGGGCCTTGAGTAGGGTCCCGCAGCGGCAGCAGGACTGGGATCTGACTCCCAAAGCCTGATACACCTCCGTGGCTCCCTGCCTCCCTGGACCACCCCCCAGAAAGGCCTCCTGGACCCGGTGGACCCAGCGTCTCCTGGCCGGTGCCGCCCAGTGCCAGTGTCCCCCCTGCCTCCCCAGCCGAGCAGAATGCCCTGGGGACCCTGTTGTCTGCACTGAAAAATCCCCTTGTCTGATTCCCAGGCCTGAGTCCCAGGCTCCCTCAGTACCCGCTGGAAGGGAGGCCGCGGCTCAGAGCTCACGTCCAGCGGGTCTCGCCAGCTCGAGGTTGGGGTGCTGCCCCCCTTCCCTGAGTGGGTGTCCTCTGCCCCGTCCTTGGCGGGCCTGCTGGAAAGCACCTGCTCCCACACCTGCCGGCCACCTCTTCACCTGGCAGGGCTCAGCTCAGGTGTCACATACCACACGCCCCCGCCCAGGTGGAAAGGAGCCACTCCCATGCGCCCACCAGACCAACACGCACACCTGTCACAGTCCTGTCACTCTGTGAGGAGGTCAAGGTCACACCTGTCTCAAGCCCCTCCCACCATGCACCCCCAGCCTGGAGCTCCTGGACAGGGAGGGCCACAGCTGAACACCAGACACTGCTGGGCTCTCACCTGTGCCAGGAGTGTGCTAGGCTTGAGGACACAATGTCTGGGGCTCCAAGGACTCCCGGTGGACCAGCCCAGCAGGTGCGGTGGCCCGCGGTGGCCGGCTGGCAGAGAAGCCTGCGGGGGCCGTTCGGGAAAGGCTTGGGAACCGCGCCTAGCAGACTAGGCGGATTTGTGTTTCTGGAAGAGCCCGCAACTAAGTGGGGGCGGGGGGCAGGGCAGACAACAGGAGGAGCCCAGTGGGAGTGACGGGGATGCAGGGGCAGTGACCAGTCTCAGAGAGGGACAGTGCCTTGGGAAGTAGCCCCGTGGACTTGAGAGGCTGGAGTCGATGGTGTGGGCAGGGGAGCGTCCCTGGAACAAGGACCAAGGGGGCCAGAGGACCAGAGAAAGGCAAGGTCCCCCAGAGGTTGGGGCGGCTGGGGGCCACCAGGACTGAGATGTGGCCTGAGGGCCTCGTCCAGGCCCAGCTCCCACCCCGCCCCTACCTGCAATGCTCTGGCTCTAAGCTCCGCTCACGAGGCCTTTCCAGGGGAGCAAGACCCCCATTGAAATATCGGCCGAACCATCGGCCACAGCCCTGTGCTTTGGAACTCATCAGGGTCGGTGAACGGACGAAATAAATCGAATGAAGCGTCCATACTGTTGTTATTTCGCAGGAGGCATGAAAGTGATTAAATAGAGCCCCTCGCTACCAAATAGAACTCCAGTTAACCAGGGACCTTGTCGCCAAAGACAGGAAGTGCTAACTAAGTAACCACATTGTTGCCGAACGGAACACACTACTCACCGGCCAGCGCCCTTCATTCCTGCAACTTAATATTCCCTGGGGCCCTGAGAAGGAGCAGGAGGGACCGCTGGTGGCCTGGGGACAGGGGCTACTCACAGGCAGACGGACCTCGGGCGAGTTCCTGGAGCAGGGAACGCAGCCCAGGGCGGCGTGCAAGTGGCCGTCCTGTGCAGGCCCTCCTCTGCCAAGTCTCGCCCGAACACCCAGTGACGGCGTCGCTCCCCCTGGGAAAGCCCTGCCTGGAGGGAGTTTCCCTTCACAGAAGATAAATACACAGGAAACAAATCAGAAAGAGCGCCTCCAAACAGGGAAAGGACAACGCGACAAATCCCCAGGCATTGCGCTTCGAGTCCCTTGAGCAGCGACCGCGGTCCTGAGCACCGCACCCCCAAGAGCGATGAGTGCCTCGCCGCCGAGGCCCCCTTTTAGGGGCATTCGGTGGGTGGGCAGGCGGCTGGCCCTGTGAGGAGGACTTGCGGGAAGGAGCCATCCTTTCCTTCAAGCTGTGAGCATCTCCATCCGAGTCGTCTCCGGACGCGTGCACGCGCAGATGCTGCCCGGGCCCTCGCCCCGCACGCCCCTGTCCAGGCCACGGCCTGCAGGGGGGCTCCGGGCTCCGCACACAGCTCCGGGGGCGGATGAGCAGCATCGGCCACCTCCACTCAGGTGCCTCCTGGCTGCTGGGCACTGCGCTGGGTACTTTGCCCACCATGACTTTTTTTTTTTTTTAAAGATTTTATTTATTTTTTGACAGAGGGGAAGGGAGGGAGAAAGAGGGAGAGAAACAAACATCGTCCGGTTGCCTCTCGCACGCCCCCAGCTGGGGACCTGGCTGGCAACCCAGGCCGGTGCCCGAAGTGGGAATCAAAGCAACTTTTCAGTTTGCAGGCCGACGCCCAGCCCACAGAGCCACCCTGGCCAGGGCTGCGCTGTTTCTGAATGGACAGTGTACTGGCTACTCGAGTGATGGAAACTGCCTTTTGTAAAGAGTGAACAGAAAACCCAGAGGCCGGCCAGAAAGTTTCAGGGCTGGGGCAAGTTTGCCGCACAGCGTTGGCTGTGGCAGGGAAGGGGGGAATGAAGCTCCGTTTAGGTTATGAGAAATACTTTTTCATGCACCAACCGCGTGGGGACAGGTGTCCCAGACTGCGGGGTGAAAAGTGCAATCCGTTCCTCTCAGGGGGACCCAGTGTCCTGGTTTGCCTGGGCCTCTCTGGGTTTTAGCATCTAAAGCCCTGTGTCCCTGGTCCCAGGCAGCCTGGGGGTTGGTCGTCCCACGTCTGGTGGACTCCATGAGTGACCAGGGAGATGCTCGGGCTGGACAAAGACGCTGCCCTTCACCCCGGAAGGGATTTGTGTCTTCTCCGCATTTCCATTTCGTGGTCTCTGGAAGCCACAGCCCCAGGAGCTGACATGCCCAGAGCGTCCGCTGGCCCCACGCTGGCAGGAGTCCCCCAGCCACTAACAGTGCTTATTGGCAGCAAGGCTACCGGCCCCTCCTGACCTCTCCTAAGAATTAACAGAGTTGTGCAGAGGCTGCCCCAGCAGGCTTCTGGGAGCAGGGCCCTGCGGCCCAGGAGGGGTGTGAAGACAAGCTGCCTCCCTCCAACTGAAAACAATGTCTTTTTCAAAGATGAACTAGTCAAGCTTGGTTACCTCTTTATCATTTTTCATTTTCAGTGAGCTTTCTCTAATATCATTCATAGCAACTAACATGCTAAACGAACAGATGTGACATTTGCGATGTGTTCCATCTTCCTTTGAAGACGGCGATTGTTATCAGAGGATTATTTTGCTATTGCACCGAACTCTCCCAACGCAGCTTAAATCTTGCACAAATTAAACCTAATTGCTTTAATGGCATTTCACTGACATTTCTCCGTGTCTCTGAGGATGACATAAGGTTAGAGGCACGCATGCTTTGTGTGGGCACCCACCTTTGGGTGGGTGAGGAAATCGCCAGGTGGAGCCTTTGACGGAGGGAGTCCTCCCTGTTGGTGGCCTCACGGACGCCTCTCCCAGTAATGCCTCAGGCTCCGTGTCCCGGCTGGCACACACGGGCTCCTGCATTTCTGGCCAAAATTTTGGTTTATTTACCTCTTCCTTCACCCACCGGGATGGCACCATTACCACTCCCTCCTCTTGACTGTCTTTTAAAGTGTTTAAATGAAGGGAAAGTTGTTTTATTTGACTTTTGGAAATGTCGTTGAATCACATTAAATAAGACAATTGACCACGTTAGTGTCCACCTTGCTCCCCGGGCGTGGTGCGGGCACCTTGTCACCGTCTGGCCCAGAAACTGACGTGCGCAGGAGCACGAGGAACGTAGACACGGCTTCGCCGACACATATCGGCTGCCGCATGAGGCGGCCACGAAGCCTCCACCAGTTTCTGAGACCCCTGGAAACAATCCCAAATAGAAACACAAAGAAGAGGAAGATAAACAGATGGTGTTTTGTTAGGTGAGGACCTACAGCATTCATTCCTCCCTAAGAGCAGGTCTGACGTGTGGGTTAGCTTGTCTTTTATCTTAACCTACGAACCAGCCACGTGAAGCTCAATGAAGGGAGGAAGGCGGCACTTCCTCTCCCACTGGCGTTAGAGGCAGCAAAGACTGTGCTCTTACGGTTACAAGGAAAACCCCGGAAAAAGCATCCTTTTCTACTGGGTTACCAGACTGGGGGATGCAAGGAAACTTTTATGAACTGAATTCCCAAGAGAGGTGAGTTGAGTAACTCACCTTTGAGTTACCAATGAAGAGTGTGGCAGGAGGTCCACACCTGGGACAGGCATCTGGTCTGGGGATGAAAGGACAGCTCCATCTTGGTGACAAGTCACTCAGCCCCACCAGCCTACCCTCCGTCACCGAGACTCCCATTCTGAAAGAAAGTGAGAGGAGAGCCTGGAAATCAGGGTATTGTCACATCGTCTCCCACAGTCACACAACACCAGGACCCGAGCTCGGCCAGAGCTCCATCCGAGGTGAACCCAGCACACCCGACAGTGCAGCTGGGCGTCCAGCTCAGACGTGGACGAGGTCAGAGGGCTGCAGAGCGGCGGGAGGCGCAGGGCCGGGCTGGGCGCAGGCGAACTCGGTGCCATTCAAGCTGCGTCCCAGGCCGGGGTCAAGATGACCCTTGGAGGAATCTGAGTGATAAGCTCCTCACTCAAACTGAGGGGGCAGTGCGCCTTCTGTGGGAAATAAGCAAAGTCAAACCCAAACAAAACACCGCACTTCGCCTCCACCGTTCGTTTGCACACAATGTCTGCGAGGGAATAGAAATGACAAGCCAATGAAGACACAGAAAAACGTAACCTATAATCCAAAGAAAACACAATCGAAAGATGGAGACCGCGCATGAGCCAGTAACTGAAATTAGCAAACGCACGTCAAAAAGTATATTATGATTACGTGGAAGAATTTACAGATAAGGATGGAACAATAAAGAGATAAGGTGTTTTTGAAGAGAGATGGAAACTCTAAAATCGCAAAAGAAATTCAGAAACTGAAAACTGGCATCACACTATCTGAAATTAAAAAAAAAGGTATTGGCTGAGCTCCTAGACACTGACAAACAAAATCTCAGTCAACTTGAAGAGACAGCGATACGAATAATCCACACGGAGTCACAGAGGGGAAACAAGGTTAAATCAAATGAGAGGGGCACCTGTGACACGGAATAGTATCACGTCATGTGCCAGGTGTGTAATTAGAGTCCCAGGAATACAAAACAGGAGAAATATATTTGCAGAAATAGTGGCCAAAATTCTCTCAAATTTGATTTTTAAAAACCAATCCCCAGATCCGCAAACTCAACAAACACCAAGCAGAATAAATACAAAGAAAACACACCTAAGCCCTTTTTTTTTTTTAATCTTCACCACTGTGAGAGATAGAACAGGAGCGGGTTGGGAGAGAGAAACATCAGTGTGAGAGACAAACATCAATTGGTTGCACCCTGACTGGGGATCGAACCTACAAACTGCATACGTGCCCTCACTGGGAATCAAACCCACAACCTTTTGGTCTACAGGACAATGTTCCAACCAACTGAACCACTCCAGACAGGGCAGACCAAATTTTTTAAAACAAAAACCAAATGCTTCCAAGCATCCAGAAAAATAAAGACACATACATTGCATACATTAGTACAGTAACAAAAGGGCTGAGTTGTTCTCAGAACGATGGAGGACCGGGGGGAAAACCATCAACTGAGAATTCTATAAGCAGTGGAAACATCCGTGAAAAATGTAGGCAAAGCAAACGCCTTTTCAGGTCGACGAATGCTGCTCAGGAGGCTCAGGTGAGCCTCCTGCTGGCCCAGTCACACCGTGAGAAATGCTGAACGACGTTCTCGAGCAGGAGGGAGGCGACGCCAGGGGAACAGGGACCTGCGCAAAGGGTGGGGCTGCGCGGCCAGCGAGCGTGTGTGTCAACAGGAGAGGCTGCACTTCCCTTGTCTTCGTTTCTTTAACGACAGTTGAAGTTTTTGTTTTAAAGATTTTATTTATTTTATCTTTAGACAGAGGGGAAGGGAGGGAGAGAGGGAGAGAAACATCAGTGTAGGGTTGCCTCTCATGCGTCCCCCACGGGGGACCTGGGCGGCAAGCCAGGCATGTGCCCTGACTGGGGATCGATCTGGCGACCCTTTGGTTCTCAGGCCAGCGCTCAAACCACTGAGCCACACCAGCCAGGTTGACAGTTGAACTTTTAAAGAAAAAAAAAAAAGTGTTGTGACATTTCTTACATAAGTAATGGAAATTATATGCAACAATAGCACCAAAGTTGGAAGAAAATAGAATAATGACATGTTGGAAGGTCTTTATGTCATACTGAAGTAGTATCATAAGATTTCAGAGTAGACTGAGGTAAATTAAGGAAACATATTGGGATCCCAAGAGCAAACTCTAAAACATAATAGAGTGTGGAAGCTAAAACCCAAGGAGGAGAAAAAAAAATTAAACCAGTTCATCCAACGGAGGGCAGGAAAAGAGTAGCAAAGAGCAAAGAACAAACAGGAAAAGTAAAAAACAATGAGCAACATTACAGATAGATGTGACTCCACCTATACCAATGATTACGTTCCATATTAATGAGCTGACCGTGCGAAGTAAAAGGCAGGGCGTGGCAGCCTGGATTGTTTTAAAAACCTGCTATGTTCTTCTGACAGAGGCGCACTTTAAATGTAAAAACACATTTAGGTTGAAAGTAAAAGGATTAAACAATTACTATGGAAAAAGAAGCATAAGAAAACTGGAGTGGCTACACATGTTCAGATATTTGAAACAAAAAGTGTGAGAAAAGGAGACAAATAACAATACCACACTTAACAGCTGAATATTTTAACATTTTTCTATTATAAATTAATGAGGAAACCAGACAAAATAATCAGGAAGGATATAAAAGATTTGAACACTGGGAAACAACCTGACCTGACCGATGGGCTAAAAGACTGAGCTCAGGGACCCGCGTGGACGCGTTCCCAGTGCGCACGGAGTATCGGCCGCGAGAGGGCGTGTGTGGGGTGGAAAGTCCATTTAATTTCCAAGGACCAAAGTCACTCAGCATGTGCTCTCTGACAACAGAAATTAGTAACAATATCTGGAAAAGTATTCAACTTTGACAAGTAATACACTTCTAAATAACCCACAGGTCAAAGGAGAAATCACGAGGGAAATTTAAAAAACATTTTTTTAAATGAATTGTAAAGAAAAGACAATATACCAAAGTTTATGGTATATAGCTTAAGTTCTTATAGAGATAAATGTATAGTTTAAAATCCTTATATTAGAAAAGATGGCTTGAAATAAATAATGAAAGCCTCCATATAAGAAGCTAAAAAAAAACCTCTTAATACTAAAAATAAATAGAAAGGAAATAGTAAAAATAAGAGTGAAAATTAATAAAATAGAAAACCACAGGGAAAAAATTGAAATAGCTAAAAGCTGTTTTTTCAAAAAGATTAATAAAATTTATCAATTCTCAGTAAAAGTCATGAAAAACAGAGGGAAAACACAAACTACAAATGTCAGGGATATTATTACAGGGTCCACAGATATTTAAAGGACAGTACAATCATGTGAACAACTTTATGACAACTTACATAAAATGGAAAATTTCCTTTGAAAACACAACAAAAATTACACAAGAATAAAGAGAAAGTCTGAATAGCCTAATATCAGTTAAATGATTGAATTAATGATTAAGGACTTTTAAGGGGAAATGTGCTGATATCTGCAACTTAGGAATAATTAAAAAGTAAGAAGGAGGGCTGGGAAAATGATCGACATCTGATAAGGAAAGTATAATAAAATGTTAACCCACAAAATGGACACCATTGTTCCTTATACAATTCTGTTTTTCTGAGTGGTTGAAAATTTTCATCATAAAATTTTAGGGGAAAAGCCAGTATTTTCCAAAGAAACTTACCCGCAAATAGACCCCCAGGACCATATGGTGTTGGAGACAACACTTAAGGAAGAAGACCATTCTTACACAAACTTTCTCAGAAAATAGAGAAAGAGTACCCCTGAACTCACTTTATGAGGTCTGCATAACTCTGATATCAAAACCTGACAAAGACGTCATGAAAAAAGGAAACTACAGTCCCATGTTCTCACAGGCACAAAAATCCTCAGCAAAATGTTACTAAATTGAGTAACACAGCATGAACAAATACAGTTTATACCAGGAATGCAAGGCTGGTTTAAGATTTGGAAAGCAATCCTTGTAATTCACTGCATTATCAAAATAAAGGAGAAAAATCTTGTGATTGTCTCAAGAAGTGTCAAAAAAGTGTTTGTCAAAATTCAACACTTATGACTAAAAACTTGAAAAAACTAAAAATAGAAGGTCACGTCCTCAATCTGGTAACGGGATCTGTGAAAAACCTACAGCTAACATCATACTCATTGGTGAAAGACTATTTTTCCCTAAAATCTGGAATCAGGCAATAATTCTGCTCTAATTACTTACTTTGAACACTGTACTAGAGGTTATATCCAGAGCAATAAAGCAAGAAAAAGAAATGAAAGGCATACAGATTAGAGAGCAAGGAGTTACCTTTATTCACAGAAAAAGTGTTTGTGAACAGAGAGAGTCCTAAGGAATATTATTTTAACATTTTATTTATTTACCTTTAAAGAGAGGAGAAGGGAGGGAGAAGGAGAGGGAGAGAAACAGCAGCGTGTGAGAGACACATTGATTGGTTGCCCCTCACACATTTCCTACTGGGGACCCGGCCCACAACCCAGGCACATGCCCTCACTGGGGATCGAACCAGCAACCTTTCAGTTCACAGGCTGGCACTCAATTCACTGAGCCACTCCAGCCAGGGCAGGAATTTATTTAAAAAGATATTAGACTAATAAGCAAGTTTAGCAGGGTTACAGGCTACAAACATCAACTGTCTTTCTATAAACTACCAGCAAACAACTGGAAAGTTAATATACTGAGGAATAAACGGAATAGAGGGAGCAACGGGCTTCCCCAGAGGGAGGGAGGGGCCGCGCCTACCCCTGGCGAGGCTCAGGGGCAGCACACCAGTCCCCTCCAAGTCGGTCTATGGATGAAGGCTCCCCAAAGTGTCAGCAGGCTTTGTTGGGTACAATCAGCAGGGCACAAATTGACAAACTAGCTTAAAGTTTATTTGGAAATGCAAAAGATCTGGAATAACCAAAACAATTCTGGAAAAGAACAAAGTTAGGTTTACCCCACCGGGCTCAAGGCTTTCTGCAGAGCAACGGCCATCAGGTCGCAGAGACGCCTGGGCCGCCGGGACTGAGTGGGGTCTGGCAACGGGGCCGTCCTGCTCCGCGAACCGGCTTTTGACAAAGACAAAGGAAACATTCAAAGGAGGAAGGAAAAGGCTAGGAAAAACTGGGTGACCCTATAGGGACATGAACCTTGATGTCTGCTTCACATCAGAGACAATAATTAATGTTTGGCAGATTAAAGACCCAGCCGTAGTCACAGCTTCTAGAATACAATATGGAAAAACACTGAAGATTTTTAGAACACAAAATGCTCTAGTCATTAAAAAAAAAAATTAGGTAATTTTGATTTTCTCCAAAGCAAATCCTCTGCCCACCAACAGTCGCAGGTCTGAATGGGCTCACCGCCCCTCCACTTCCAACAGCTGGAAACGGCACAAACTGTGGTGCACGGCTCCTGGACGCAGCCGAGGGGAGCCTCGTGCGACCCTGGCTCTCCGCCTGGGGCCTGTGTGGCCCCATGTGGCAGTGGGGACCCCTCAGATATGCAGGCCCACTCCAGGAGGCAGTCTTTGGTGGGCCCAGGCTTCGGGACCTGGCGGGGGAGGTGGGTGGCGGCACCGGGCCACGCGGGCTGGAGGGGAAGCACCATCCCAGGTGGAGGCTGGGGGGTGGGCGAGCCTGGGGCCCGGCCGCATTTTCAGGGAAACGGCACTGGCCTTGGGGACCCAAGTCTGGAGGTAGGTCCCAGTCCCCCGACAGGCAGAGTCCCAGCGCCCTGAACCTCACTTTCCCGCCGCAGGGGGGCACGGGCTGGCGCTCAGCTCCGCACACCAGGCCCGGGGCGGCACTGCTATTCTTGGCTGTAACCTAAGCAGCTGCCCATTAAAATTCCATTAGTTTCGAAGGCTTGAGCTGCAGTTTATATTTCTAATTATTGTGAAATTAAAATTGTCCCTGTAATTTAAGGATAATTACAGGAGATGCCAGCTGGCACCCTGGGGAGCTGTCACCGTTCCCAAGCAGAACTTGAAAAGTCTCTTGAAAGGTCTCTGAACAGAAGACAAAGACGGAAGCGTTTTAGAAAATGAGGGGGTGTGGGGGTCAGGCACACATTTGGAATCTATATTTCAACGTCAGGCGCTCTGAGCCGGGGACTAGATGGAAGGGGGACTCACCGTGCGGGGGACGAAGGACACTGGCAGCTATCACAAGATGGGAACGTGGGATAAGGTGGCAGCTGAAGCCAGAGGAAGGGCGGGACCTCAGTGAGCCCAGGTCCTCCCCACAGAGGTGGGAGCCCACTTGGCCCCCGGCCCGCCCGCGGCCCCCACAGCTGACGGCGGCCCCCGGGCCCAGGCGCTCGCTCCACATGGCTAGCCGGGGCCCGAGAGGGCCCAGCGGCAGGTGGGCAGGGCAGGCGTGGGGCCCCGGGGATCCCTCTGCACCCAGAGGCCCTCAGGGCCCCCTTCTCCTGGTTTGGGGCTCTTGCATGCATGCTGTGCGGGGGGCGTCGGCCACTTGCCTGGGACCGTACACACCCGTGGGGTCCCCTCCTGTGTTGGGGTCTGAGCTCTCCCCCGCCCCGCCACCCAGGCAGAGCCAATCCAGACGTACAGCTAAGACCTGGCTCGCCGCCGAAGCCTGGGGCTCCCCGAGGCTGTGCCTCCTGTCACCCACACGCCCCGCTCACTGCTGCCCAGCAGGACTGGGTCAGGTTTCAGTGTCCCCAAGGTCGGGGCCCCACAGGTGGTGCCCAGAGGAGCTATGGGAAACACCCGATGGCATGAACTCTCAGACTGGGCATCCTTAAACTCGTGGCGTCTGTGGGACAGCCCTGTGTCGTCCAACGGGCAGGCCACAGCGGTCCCTACCATCACTGCCACAGGCAGGGGCTCCACCTGCCTCTGTCCTCCTCTGGGACACTTTGCTCGGAGTGGCAAGACGGGACCAGCCTCACCAGAACACCGAATGTCCTCGCCATCCTAACGCTGCCATCTCGGTCTGCTGGTAAGGTGGACCAGGTGGCCACTCGACAGCACAATTCTCGTGGCATGACATGGGCCACCAGCTTTCAGGCCTGCAAAACACGGGTCCTCGTGACCCCCACTCGACGGCTCCCTTCAGCCGATACGTTGTTCTAGGAGCTCCCAGAGGCAGTTCCTCCTCCCCTTTCAGGGACGAAATTGAATTCTCTTAAAAATGGTGTTTGGATGCAAAGAACAGAGGCGGAAATGGGCAGGGGCACGGGATGGGATTTCACGTCCCCCTTGCACGGGAGACGCCGGCCCAGAGCAGCTCCGCGGGACAGTCAGACCCCGGGGCCACAGACCCTCTGGCTCTGGGGACCAGTGGCTTCCGTCGTCCAGTGGCCTCCTGGCCCTGGGAGGCTGCCGAGGAGCTGGAAAGACCCTGCACCCCCGTTCCCGTGCGGCTGGGTAAGAGGCCGGAGAACTGGGGAAATGGTAACAGAGACAAAACCCGCATGGCTACGCGTTCCGTTTTGACACAGGTTTCTCAGGACTTACACCTTACTTCCTCTGACACGTCACTTGTCACTCAAAACCGCAAAGGACGTTTTGTCAGGTGTCAGAGTGTCACTACCCTGAGTGAAATGTGCGCTTCGTCACTAAGGAAGGAAAGGACGATGTTGACGGGCCTGCGGCCGGTCCTGCCACGAGGGCGGCCTATCGTTTGTTGTCCCTGACAAGCTGCACTGGCCCAGACGGTGGACACCAGAGGCCGGGAGGCATGAACTCGGGTGTGTCCTGGGCTCCCAGAGGGCAGGGACCAGCGTCCCGGCCTCTGAAGCTGGGCAAGTGCCCACGGAAAGGTCGCAGGAAGGGTCCACTGAAGTAGATCATGTGGCCAGTGTCACTGCACCAGGACAGCAGGGACCGCTCACACCCGTCTCTCCTGCTGCTGGTCAGCCATGCCCGGCATTCAACAGCCCTCCCGACCCGCGGTCCCGACCCAGCCACACCCCCGTGCACCCACGACCTTCAGGGGGCCGTCCCTCGCCTTCATTTCTGCCCCTTGACCTCACACAGCCTCACCTTGACCCCCCTCCTGGAACCACACAGGGTGAGGGATGCTGGGAAATACGTTGCGGCGGACAGAAGATGGGTGGGACGCTTCCGGACAGTTTCAGCCATCAGTCAGCCTCAGCCCCTGGAGGTGGCAGCTCCCTGGAAGGAGAGGCCGGGCAGGGTGGGCGACAGCAGGAGTGTGCAGGGGGTCAGGGTGCTCTGTGGCTTTCTGGGTGGGGAAGGAGGTGGCTCTGGAGGGCAGTGACCCCGGGGAAGAAGGGCCGCCCCACTTAGGTTGGGTGGGGGCACATGGC
Source organism: Mormoops blainvillei (assembly GCA_004026545.1). NCBI lineage: Eukaryota > Metazoa > Chordata > Mammalia > Chiroptera > Mormoopidae > Mormoops > Mormoops blainvillei. The sequence continues at coordinate 545,286 of PVJD01000187.1, read as the reverse complement.
ACACCACAGAGGTCCCCCACTTCCTGTGTCCCCGTTGGCCTCGTTGTGGCCCGGCCCACGCAAATCTGCCTTACACACAGGATTCTCTCCCTCCTCCACGTGTTGCCCATGCTGTACCACCTAGCGCATATCTCGAGTTTTTTAAAATTGTATTTTATTGATTATGCTATTACAGTTTCCTGATTTTTCCCCCTTTGCACCCCTCCACCCAGCACCCCCCACTCCTTCAGGCCATCCCCCCACCATCATCCGCGTCCATGGGTCATACACAAAATTCTCTGGCTACTCCGCTTCCCATGCTGTGCTTCATGTCCCCACGGCTACTCTGTAGCTACCTATTTGTGTTTCTTCATCCCCTCACCTCTTCACCCAGTCCCCCCACACCCGCCTCCCATCTGGCAACCTTTGGGTAACTAACTTCTTTTCTCCTGCTGCTTTTAAGATCCTCTCTTCATCTGTAACCTTTGGCATTTTAATTACGATGTATCTTGGAGCAGGCCTCTTTGAGTTCATCTTCTTTGGGACTCTCTGTGCTTCCCGGACTTGCATGTCTATTTCCTTCACCAAGTTAGAGAAGTTTTCTTTCACTAGTTTTTCAGGTAGATTTCCAGTTTCTTGCTCTTTCTCTTCTCCTGGCACCCCTATGAGGTGCATGTTAGATCTCTTAAAGTTGTCTTGTTCAGCGTGGTGGTTTTTTGCTGCCTTATATTCCAAATCCTTGATTTCTCAGCTTCATCCACGCTACTGTTGTTTCCCTGTAAATTGTCCTTTATTTTAATTAGTGTCTCCTTCGTTTCTGACTGGGTCTTTTCTATGCTGCTGAGGTCCTCGCTAAGTCCCTTAACGTCTCCAGTTTTTAAAGCCCTGTGCCACGCAGCATTTTGGAAATTTCATTAATCACATTAGACCAGTTTTCCCTGATGAGTCATCTCACTCAGACAGGTCTGGGACTCCAAGATTCTGTGATCTTCCAAAATTTCCTCCGGAAGTTTTCCATTTTGACATTTAAATCTGTAACTCGTCTGAAACCACGCCTGTGACAGTCAAGAGGCGCGTTCGTGTTTTCCTGCCCGTTACACCCATCCCGCCCTGAACAGGAGGGCCATGGCTGGCACGCCACAGACACCGGGCCTCAGGCCGCTGCCCCCTGCCGTCCTGCACCCGGCTCTCCGCCGCTGGCCATCCGTGGTGAGTCGGTGTGGCCGAGCGCTCTGCTTGCTGACTTCTGTCCCTGGCACCACATCCTTGAAAATGAACAAAGTGCGCCTGTCCGTTCAAGAAAAGCAGCTGACAGTATTCACGACCAACGATAAAAATCAAGTTTTCGGGCAAAAACTGGAATTTTGAAACGCTCGGTGCCTGCCACCGCAAGCCTGACAAGTTCCCAAAGCGAAGGCCTCTCTGCGGAGATGGGTGGCAGCACTGTCCAGCACCGACCAGCGTGCCTTCGGATGCCGTTTCGTGAGCGGCGCCAGCCTGGCTTGGTGAGCCGGTTCTTTCCCGAGCGCCCGTCGGTGCAGGTCCTCCAGGGGCGAGGCGGACCCCGCATCCTATGAGACACAGAAGCGGACGTGCCTGACGTGGTTTCAGACTCCACGTCCCGGCCTCCTGTGAGGAGCCATCCCCTGTCAAGTTTTGGTGCAGCCATCCGCAGATGTTCTTAAAACATCCCCAGTATACATCGGGGCGGGGCTGGGGGGGCGCTGGCTTTCCCGCAGAAACGCACCCGACACCCGACCCGCACTCGCAGCCGCTGCGCAGCAACGGTCGCGAGCCCCGCCCACCCCTCCGCTGCAGGCGCACGAAACGCAACGCTGCCCTTCTCGCGGGAACCCGTTTTGGGGAAAAAAACCCTGTCCGTACAATTGTCGTTGATGTTAACATGTAACGGGTTTATTGTTATTTTGAAATGAGTATTTTCTTAAAGCTGAGGTCTGATTTCTTGCAAGGGAATCGAGCAGGTGTTAATATTGGGGCACACGCTCTTTGGCACCTGCAATAATCTTGAGAACGGCCGCCCTCCGGCCGCTGGGTTGCCAGTTTTATGAGGTGACATCATTGGTGGTGTCTCAGGTTCCATCTGTTGACATCCTTCCGACTTCGATGCCGACAGTCAGCACCCCGGCCTCCCGAGGGAGACTCACGCTCTGGGGTCCTTTTGCATTTCGCCACCACTTCCTGGGGCTGAGCGCGCCTTCCCCCAACCTTTGGCAGAACTTTTTCATAGGAATTTTAAAATTAAGCTTGTCCATTTCAAAACAGACAAAACACCCAGCGTAACTGAGAGCACGGCTGGAACGGCAGTCACGGAGTACAGACGTTTTACCTGGGAGCTTTCAGGAGCCCACTCCGTTCCTCCACGTGCTCAGGTGTTCTAGGCTTTCCCGCACACCTGGGAGAGTGCTGCCCCGTGGGTCCTGCACCTTCCTGGTTAAATTCACCCCTAGACGGTCAGTCTACGGTCCGTAATCATAGCTGCGAATGGAGTATTTTCCAGTCTTGCATTCGACAGGTGTAAGGAGGTCTAAGAGCTCTTAGTCTTCAGTGGATTTGGTTTTCTGGGCATACAAAAACCAAATCTGAAAATAAAGCTAAGTTTCATGTCTTCGCCCATCTCCCATTGGACCTGTTTCCGTCTCGGAGAGTGCAAAAACCCTAAATGCTGGCGGCAAGCGTGGGCACACACATGGGGCAGTGGTGGGAGTGGCACGCGTGCAGTTTCCATGTCCATGGGGTGTTTTTGCTGAATCCTGCCAAACAGACCGCGGACAGAGCCACATTTTCCTCCTCGGCAGGCCAGTCCTTCAGGAGAGACGGGAAGGCTGTCACTGACACCGTCACGGGGGGCGCGAGCCTGGTGGTCCCCCTGCTGGGCTCGGCCCGGCGCAAGGGGGGGTCAGGCAGCGAGATGCACCGAGGACGCAGAGGCTGCCGACCCCAACACTGACGGGGTGGGGGGTGGTGAAGAAAACAGAACCACCGCCCCTAAGTACAAATGAGAAAACGCTAAATAAGCCCCACCGCCACAGCCGCGGTTCCAGGGCGGGAAGAGTTTCTGCGGACGCTGCTGGAGAGCCGAGACCCTCCGTGGCACCTCCTGGGGGAGCTCCGGGGCCGGAGCGCCCGGCGGGGCCGCACGCAGGGCTGGGCGGCAGCCCTGGCGGCGCACGTGGCGGAGCCCAGCGCCGGCTCAGTGACGAGCTCCTGCAGCACCTTGTGGAAGCAGGCAGTGGGTGCCTGAGCCGGAGGCCAGCTGGGCAGGCCCCCCAAACTGGGGTCTTCGACGTGACTGTCTCCCAGCTCCCACCGTGGCAGCGCGGTGCTGGAGGCGCTGGGTGTGTCGCTTCCTGACTGCGGGCCTGGCAGTGTCAAGGGACAGGCCTGGGTGGGAGTGTCCTGCCATGGAAATAGGAGGGCTCTCGCGTCAGGGCCCCCGCCCCACCGCAGGCTGGCGGTCCTGCGCAGACACGCTTCTGCCCCCCGCCCCCAAGCTCGGGGTGTGTGCCCACGTGCGGGGACCCTCCCCACAGCTCTGCCCCTCATCCGCACATGCTGGGCAGCCTCTGCCTGGCAGGCCTCAGGGCCACCAAGCACCAGAGAGCCGGGTGGCTGGTGGCGGCCTCGCTGCAGGCCCTCTCATCCCTGCCCTCCGCAGCCTGCCGAGCACAGCCAGAGGGGGCTTCTCTGGACCAGAAGTCAGACCACGTCACCTGCCACTCGTGCACGGTGTCGCCTCAGAGCCTGCTGTGTGGGTGGCACTGTGCTAGTCCCAGGGCAAACCGAAACACTTGAGCCCAGCCTCCTCTGTAACCAGGGACCAAAAGCCGGAGGGGCCGAGGAGCTTCTAGAAAGGTCGCCCGGCCTGCAGAGAGGCGGCCAGCTCCTCCCCAGGTCCCCTGCCGGCGGCCTCTGGAATTTGACTGCCTGCCTCCCCAGCTCCTGGTCCGGCCCAACCCTTCCTTGTTGTCACACCCTCTATGAGCTTCACTCTCTATTCACGCGTGGGTCTCCCCGCGTGGGTCTCCCCGCGTGGGTCTCCCCTGGGCATACGCACCGAGGACAGAGTGAATGGGAGGGGCACGGGAGTGGGCGTGGTCACCTTTATTAATGGACGCACTGAGGCAGCAGCGGAGGCTGGCCTCTGGGTGTCAGAGGCTGTCCGCAGACGGGGGACCCTGGGGAGGGAGAGGCCACATTCCCTCAGGGCGGGAAGGAGTCACGCACTTCGTATCAAGCGCCATTTCCAGCAACTCGGGTGGAGACTGTGGTGGAGAGTGGACTCTAGCACGTTCTTCCTGGGGAGGCCCCGGGTAGCCCTGGCCCTGGTCGGAGGAGGGGCTTCCGCGCCGGAGGCGGGGCCGCAGGGTGTCCCAGGGCCTGGGGGGCCCAGCGGAGGCCGGGCTGGGCGGGGTGCTCCCGGGCCACCTAGCCGCTGGCCTTGGCCACAAGCCTTTCAAGCAGGCTCATCATGCGCTCCTGCAGCTGCAGGCCCTGCACCTGCAGCAGGTTCTGCTGGTCCAGCACGCGGCGCACCTCCCGGCACGTCTCCTCCACGGCGCGGCCCAGCCGCCGCTGCTCCTCCAGCATGGCCTCCAGCAGCCGCAGCTTCTTCTTCTGAAGGTGGCAGCTCTGCACCTTGCGCTTCTTCACGGGCCGCTCCTCCGACCTGGGAGGACAGCGTCAGCATGTGAGCAGCTGCCACAGGGCTGGGCTCGGGGCCCCGCCTGACCCGCCAGTGACCCCGCCGCACCAACGGGAAACAGAGGCCCTGGGGAGCTTGGCCACTCGCTCAGCACCCGGCGCCCATGACAGTGAGAGGGCCACGGGGCCACAGGACACCTGAATGTCCTTGGTCTGGGGAAGTAGGGGGCACCCCCAAACACACTGGGCTGGGCAGGCAGGGCAGCACCGGCCCCGTGGGAGGCTCAGGCTGGAGAGGCACCCTGGGGCGGGAGGGGTGCTGGGCGCTGGGTTCCAGCAGCCGGGGACCACCCGTCCCGGCTGGCCGTGGGCAGGTAGGGAGACTGAGGTCCCAGGAAAAAGGGCCTGGGTCCTGGGCCTCCTTCCTTCTGCAGCCTGGAATTGGGGCGGGGAGGCAGGACGACAGGCACCCGGCAGGGTGGGACCCACAGAGGCCTGGTCTCCCTCCCCAGGACCAGGACCCCTGGTAGACAGGAGGTGGAGTCGGCCCAGGTCTGTGGCCCTCCCTGGGAGTCTCTGCTGTGGGGTCTCTGCTGTGGGGTGGTGGGCACCCCTGGTTGCACTGACTCCCACTGGTGGGCAGGGAGCCGCCCAATCCTACCAGACCCCGAGGCCCTGCCCGTCCCCACACTTCTGAGCAGAGCAGCCAACCGCAGGAGCGGCAGAGCGGAGCTCTGGGTCCCCCGCCACCCCCCGCCCCGTCCCAGCCCAGGAGCAACACCCAGTGCAGCTGTGAGTCTGGGGACTGGGCGGAATCCATTGAAACAACCTGGCACGGGTCCCGGGCCGCCCTGCTAATGGGGTCGGGCTGTCCACAGACGCATTTTCGTCTGAGGTCTCTGCTGAGAACTCCCCTCCAGGGAAGGGGCGCTGGACAAACAGAACAGGAGCCCTGACGCTGGAGGGGTAGGAAGTGAAGGGACCCTCAGCGGTGCCTCCCTCGCCCACCGTGTCTGACAGACTTGAAGACCGGGGCCGGGGCGGGGGCGGGGGGCAGGGCGTGGTTCAGATACGCACTCCCTGCTCTCTTTGCCCGCCCCCCAACTCCTAGTCGCCCTTGAAAACCCACCCCAAATGTCCCCCATCCCGGTCCCCCAGCTCCCTACGAGCCTGTCCATGGGCAGCTTGAGGACAGGGTCACAGAGCAGGAAGCACGTACGGACAGAAAGGGGATGGGCACATCTCCGCAACCAGGTCCTGGGACCAGCTCTGAAGACTCAGCCCTACACCCTCCCTGGCGCTGAGGACGGGCCGGGCCGGACCAGGCAAGGCGGGGAAGGGGAACCCCAGGGTGGCGTCTGTTTAGGGGTGAGGGGAGCCTGGAAGCAGAAGCCGAGGGCAGGCAGGGCGGGCGCCCGGGCCCATGCTCCCCCTCTGACACCAGCAGCCACGCTCGGAGAGGCTACTGACAGATCCCCATCTTACAGAGGGAGACTGAGGCCCAGAGAGGTCAAGAACTTTGCACACACAGCTCGAAGTGACGCGGCCAGGAGACAGACACAGAGCCAGACTGTGGCCGGAACGGCCCGCCTGCCTCCCTGCGCGGCCTCCCACTGAGGCCTCCCTGCGCCCGGGGCCTCGCGCTCCAGCCAGGCATGGCGCGGGCACGACAGCGCCCTGGCCGCGCGAAGCCCCCTCTGCTGGCGGGCGGGAGAAGGGGGACACACACTACCTGAACTTAAGGGACAGTAAGCTGGAGGAGCTGTCGGAGCGTTCGTCCTGGAGGCGGCCTTCGTAGGAGCACTGGTTATACGGTAAGTACAGAGGGGTGGACTTAGCCGACGGTGACAGGGACTCCTCGGTCTGGGACGCGGAGGGCCCCGGCTGCTGGCCGTCCGGCAGTTTGCCATCACAGGACTCGGGGACTTTGGCCAGAATCCTATCAATGGCTAGGTAATAGGGCCAGTCGGGCGGGACGGACTCGCTATCTGTCATGCATTTTAATTTCCTGAAACGAGACACAAGAGCCAAGGGTGAGACACAGACCTGCTCCCGCCCGTCCCGCCCGGCCCCCGCGGAAGCGCCGCGGCTCCGGGACCCAGGGGGCCACGTGGCTTGGGCAGCAGCCAGTCTCGGGCAGACAGGCCTCCCCGGGAAAATCGGCTAGGCTCCAGGGCCAAGGTGACACTGGACTTAGAAAGAAGTCAGACTTGGGACCTAGGCGGCTTTGGACGTTAAAAGCCCCAGCGTGAACGAGGCCGTGACCTCAAGGCCAACTCCTACTGCTTCTCTCCTCGCCTTGCCATAGTGTCTGAACTCCCTACAGCGAACAAGGACTACTTCAAGCGGGTCATCCAGCCACGGTAAAATACTGCAGTGTAATAAAACACAGAACACACACGTGGGGATGGGACGCTGTGATGTACAGGCGAGAAATATCGTAACGTGCCCAACCCGTGTTTCTGAAGAGGCCGCCTCGGGGAGCGAGGGCCAGAGGAGTTAAGAGCACAGGCTTCCGTGTCCAGCCGGTCTGAGTCTGTGTCTCGTGCCCACCACTTTGCTGTGTGACCTTGGGTGGGTTCATTAACCTCTCTGAGCCTCCATTTTCACATCAGTAAAATGGGGATGATCAAAGTGGGCTCCTCACCCGACGGTAGGGAGGGTTTAAGACAACGCCCGGCGCCTGGCAAACGGCGAGCTGCCCAGGAAGCACGCAGGCTGAAGGTGCCAGGATGCAGCAGGGCTGGGCCGGCAGGGCCGCCGCTCACACTCCCTGACCTGCCCCCTCCCTACTCGGACCTCAGGCCGAGGGTCTGCACAGCCCAGCTCGGCCCACCATGGGCCTGAGCCCCGCACAGGCCAGGAAAGGAGCCACAAGGCGGGTGGGTGGGGCAGGGGCCTCTCTGCTCCGCCAGCCCCAGGGCTCCCCCAGGCCCAGGCTCAGCCTGAGCCCCGCCAGCTTCCTGCCCCGCGCTCCCACAGCACAGGGAGGCCCTCGAGCCGGAGCGCCCTGTGGCCAGACGGCTCCTTATCCCAGTGTGAGGCTCCCCGCCAGGCTCTGGCCGCCGGTCATGGGACACGGGTCGGACGTCTGAGCAGGTCTCCCCAGCCCACGGGCACACCCAGACAATGTGGGGCTGCGGCTCGGGGGTGGGCAGAGGCTGGCCGCAGCACCCAGCACGCGAGGTGTCCTCTGCAGCCTGCGGGGCCAAGCGCACGTGGAAGAGCACGCCGCTCTGTCTCCACCACCCACCACCCCGGGGGGCCGTGCAGGGGCAGGCCCACGCCCGGCCTCCGCCGGGCTCCCCTCCAGAGGCCCCACACCAGCCGGCCCACCGCTTGGGGGAAAGCGGAAAGGGCTGCCCCCAGCACGGGATGCCCTGACTTTCGACGAGCCCTGCTGCACGGAGCCGGTCCCTCTCAGGCCTCCTTGTCCTGACGCCCTCAATACATAAAAGAGCTACTGTGAAACACTAAGGGAAACCCCTGCTGCGGGGAGGCCGGGGCTGGGGGGCCTAGGTGAAGGACTGGTTGGCCAAGCTGCTGGTCCGTTAGGGGCTGCGCAGCCTCGGGCAAGTCTCTCTTCTGCCCTGGGCCTCAGTTTCTCCCTGGGTGGACGGGAGCTGTGAGGGGCCACAGGCTTGATAAACTGCGCCCTGGCCCACACCCTACCTCCAGGCATGAAACCGAGCCCCTCCCCTGGGACCCAGCAGGCCTTCAGAATGAATCATGAGCAACCCGGCCAGATGCCCATCAGGGCCCAAGCCGCAGTGAGCCGCCGGCAACGCAGCCCCTCCCCACGCGGCGCCGAGGGGGCATCTGCACGCAGCTCAGCCCTGCGCGCGCCACCAACCGCAGCTGGAATGTATCGCTGCCTTGCTAAGTGACTCCGGCACCTTCTGCCCCAGCAGCTCAAGTCTGGTCCAGGCCTGGCTGGGGGCTGGGGCTGGGGGTCAGAAATGGGCCCTCAGACAGGGCCCGAGTCTGGAGCTGCTCCTCCAAGGACCAAAGTTGAAAAGTTAAACGGCTGCAACTGGAAACAGACTTCTGGTGGCCAAGGGCCCGAGGAGCCCCGCACGCCCCACAGTCCAGGAGGGCCGGGGGTCGCAGGTCAGGTGGGGGGTTGTCTCCTCACCTACGTGGGCAGGGTGGGGGCCGGTCCTCCCCAACGCAGTGTGGCTCACGGTGCCCGAGGTGACCCTGCAGGGCGCAGTCCGCACGCAGCCCAGGTGACCGCTCGGAGGGCCAGGGGGTGGCCAGGGCTGGGACCAGCTGGACCTTCCGGGACGGGCCCCTCACTTCCTGGGACACTGACAAGCCCTGGGGGCCGCTCTCCCGCGACCCCGACCCCTAGCTCCTGCTTGACCTTCGCCCCAGCAAGAACCTGGTCCGCCTACGATCTTCAACCCTGACCGTGGCCCTCTCCACATGGTGCCCTCTGCAGACATGGTGCTGCGTCCACCGTGGGCTCTGTGGGCACTGAGAGTGCCGGAACCTCAGGGCCAGGCAGGGCTCACAGGCCTCAGAGCTGAGCCTCTTTCATGCCTCAGGCCTCAGTTTCCCTGTCTGTTCAGCAGCCTCCCGCCACCCCGCTGTGCAGAGCCGAGCCCGACGGGCAGTCCGTGGGCCCCTGGCTGGGGTGGGTGTGTGCAGGCCAAGGGGCGGCCGCTTGCGAGGCCTGGGGGTCAGGGCTGAGGGAGCCCTGGGGCAGCACTGGCAGAGGCCTGGGGAGCTGGGGTCCACCCCAGCCCTGCCTTCACTGGGGTCCACGCCCCCCCAGCCCGACGGGAGGCTACGCTACAGCTTGCATGCGCCCCCATCTCGCCCCGTGGGGCTCGGCCCAGCGGGGACCCCGTCTGCTTCCTGAGGGTGGGGCCCAGGGGCCCGGGCAGGCCGGTGGGTAGCAGGCGGCCCCAAGTGCAGCGGCCGGCGCGGCGTACCTGTACTGGAAGGTCATGTTGGTGATCTTGATCTTGATCTCCTCGCCCAGCCGGCGCTCGCCCGTCATCTCCAGCAGCCTGCTGGCCATCTTCTCGTACACCTTGGCGTTGCGCTTGGTCTGCTTCAGCTCGTCGAAGAACTCCTCCCAGACGAGCATGAGGCCGCGCATCTCGGCGTCGGTCCAGTTGCGGGCCCGCCGGTGCTTCTCCGTCTGCGGGGACACGAGGTAGCCGGGCACCTCGGCTGCGGCCATGCCGGGGGCACCTGTGGGTGGAGGGGGCAGGCTCAGGGAGGCCCACGGCCCGCGCGCCGTGGACGGGAGCCCCGCTCTGGGAAGGCAGCTCCGCACTCAAAATGGGGCCTACGTCTGACAGGCAGGAATTTAGTTAAAAGCTTTTAAACGGGAAACGTCATTTTGATGTCACGTTTCCATAGCAACAGAGCAACTGCATAAGCTACAACAACAGAAACCTTTTAACTGAAAGCGCAGGAATCAGGGCCACGGTGACGGGCCATCAATATTGCGGTGGGTGGGCCAGGCCCAACACCCGTGGCCCAAGCTCCAGCCCCGCCTCAGCCCCCTGTTGGCCGCCGGGCCTCGATGGCCGGAGCCACGTGGAGCCGGGTGCCTGCCCTGGGCCGGGCCGCCCGGGCCCCCAAGAGGTGGGATCTCGGGCACAACCCCCTCCTCAGCCTGGCCCTGGCTCACACCGGCAGGCCCGGGGCCCCGGGGAGGCCCAAGACGGTGAGTGGGGGTGGGCCGAGGCAAGGCGATGGGACGGCAGACAGAGAGGGAGCCGGGAGGCTGAGGACAGACAGGAGGAGGAGCAGAGACGACAGGAGGTGAAAGAGACAGGAGCAGACACCCTCAGGAACACGCCAGGGCCCCTCTCCCCAAGGCCCATGCACAGCGTCTCTGGGCACCACACTCAAGCTTTCCACTGGGGACTAGGAACGCGCGAATGCCAGGCTGGGCGAGAGTGGCGTCCCGGCCCCGTGCCCACCTGGCTCTGCCCACCTCGGTGTGCCCACCTCCCTCCCAGCAGGTGGCGCTGTCTGCCGGCCTGGGGGATACAGGGTGGGATAAGCAGCCAGGACAATTCTTGAGGCCGGACAGTAGCTGGGAAAGGGGGGTGGGGTGTGTCCCTCCTGCCCTGGGCAGCTCCACGTCAGCCCCGACCACTCGGCACGAGCGCCCAGGCCCGCCTCTCCCAGGCCCGCCTCTCCCAGCGGCTGGGCATGGCGCTCCGGCCACCCTCGGCACCCCGTGGGGAAGGGTTTGGTAAATGCCCACTGACTAAGTAAAGGAATGCACGAGGGGCCCGAACTTGCGTCACCCCCCACCCCGCCCCCATGATCACCTAGGCTTCACCTTCACACTTACCGGCACGCTCCTGTTCAGCCTCTGAAGCCCCACGCCGGCCTCCCCTTTCTGAGCTCTTCCTGCTCCCCTGTGGCCCTTCTTCCTTCTTCCCCTCCGGCTGCCCAGGGCTGCCTCGAGCCTCCCGTTTAACGCCCCCAGCCCCGGCCAGGAGACCCAGGTCGAACGCTCGCAGGGGCCCCAGCAACGAGAGCCGAGCGCCGGGCTCTTCTCCACGCCCCCCGCCGCGTGCCTTCCCTTCGGCCCTGGTGGCGCTCTCGCGAGGGGGGCTGGCGCTGTCGCAGGTTCCCGTTTTCAGGCGAGAAGCCTGAGGCCGAAAAGGCAAGCTCGCCCTGTGGGCCAGGGGCCAGCCGGGCCCGGAAACCAGGCAGGCTACCTGGGAGCTGGGTGGGGTGCTTGGCTGGAAGGACACGGCCACTTCGACCCCACACCCACCATGCGGCCCACGCACACTGCTGCGGCCCCGGCCGGTGCTCCCCACCGTCTCCCAGGGTATCCCGGGGCCCCCATCGTTGACCCTTGGGCAAGGTGGCTGCCGGCACTGGCTGGGGCCCCTCGCCCTCCTTCAGTGGCCTCTTGGGGCTTGATGGAGGCTCGTCCTGATGTCTCGAGGGCCGGGGACAGAGACACGGACCTCCAGCACTGCTGGAAGGTGAGGGCGCCATGAGACCGGGGAGGGAGGTGGGGACTGAAATGGGGTGGTGACCAAAGAGTGGGGGCGGGCCTGTCTCAGTGGGGCTTAGGGACTGAGAGTCTGCTAGGGCGGCTACAGGCAGGGGACCAGAGCAGGGGCGCCTGTGGGGACGTCAGCGAGAAGGTGCCACCGAAGGGCATCGACATTAAAATCTTAAGAGAGAAAAGCCAGTAGCCAATCAGCATGAGCCCATCACACCTGCTGGACAGGTCACCACAGCTACGTGGGACCCAGTGCCACCCAGGGACCCTGCCTGGCCCCCTCAGGGATCTGGCATGGCCTTAGCTCAGGAGGTGCCCAGTGTAGGCAGCAGCTGGGACGCCCCCACTCTGCAGTCATAGCTGGAAGGGCTGTGGGACAGGGTGGCCAGGGTACATGTGGGGCCTCCAGCAGGAACCTGGGTCAAGGCCTGACCCTGCCATCAGCTCCCAGGGGGAGCCCCATCCTCCTGGGCCTCAGGGGTCACCTGGGGACGTGGGGGCACCCCCTCCTGGCTGCGCAGCACGGCCCAGGGAGGCTCACGTTTGCGGCGCTCCTCGGGGCCCAGGTGCCGGGCCCAGCACTCAGCAGTGTCTGCAGAGTGAACAAGCAACTGGAAGCCCCTGCTCCTCCCGCACAGGGTGGAACCCGCTCCAGGGACCCCAAAGGGCACCACGGCCGGGCAGGGCTGCCTCACCACCCGCCTCAGCACGTGCGGTGGGGACCCAGGCAGACACGCACGGGGCGTGGCCTCGGAGCTATGGCTGGGGCTGGCAGGTGGCCGTCAGGACCTGCTGCCGCCCCAGAATCCCTCGCCTGGGCTGACACCAGGTCAGCTGGTGCCCATGTCTCCAGGGGCAGTGGTCTGAAAGGCACCACTGCCATGCTCGGGGCCCTGGCACCCAGGTGACCTTCCACTGGCATGTCCAGGGGAGTCCACTGTCTCCACCGGAAGCCCCTGAGAGAGAACCCCCGGGGTCCAGAAGCAAAGCATTCATGTTGAGCCCCACGGACAAGGAGCTGGGGGTGGCCGTCTGTCCTCTGCTGGGGAGGTACTCCGTACCTGGGTACAGCTGCTTGGCCTGCTGGGACCCTCAGTCTCTGCAGGAGAGGGGGCAGAGGGCAGGGGCCTAGGCGTCCGGCTGCACCTGCGGGGAGAAGGGGCAGTCAGGCCATGGCGGCAGTTGGGTGGTGGTGGTCCGGGGACACCTGGCCTGTCGACTGATGCCCAGCCTGGTCTGTGTGAGACTTCACACCTGGTGGGCTGGCAGCAGCCCCCGCAGGTGTCTCAGGCAGCAGTGAGCTGGGCCTGTCGCAGTGGGCAGGGAAGCCCAGCCTGGACAAAGGCAGGGAGACACACAGGTGTGGGGGCAAGGCGAGGGTGGGTGGGGGTGGGGGGTGGCAGGAGCCTGCAGGCTCAGCCTGCTGCGCTGACACCCCGACGCGGGCCAGAAGCCCGAACCCTTCACCTCTGGCTCCCTGCCCTGTGGGCAGGCCCCAGCCCTGGCCCCACATGCCCCCGAGCCAGGGCACACGGAGGCTTGGCCAGTGGCTCCTCCCACCCCCTCCCCACATGGGGCAAAGGCCTGGGAACCCCAGGGCCCCTAGAGGGCAAAGGCTGTGACGGGGGAGGCCATCTGGGTAGCCTCTAGCTGTCATGCTTTGGAGGACAGTAGACAGGCCATCCAACTGGAGGTGGAGCTGGGCCGCGGAGGCTGGGAAGCCCGCAGTAACCGCAGGGGATGCTCGCAGTGTCCCAAGTCTGGGTGGCCCCACAAAGCAGCCAAACGCTGCCCCCTGGGCTCGCCCCCACCCACACACCCAGAGGGGCTCCGGGATCTGGGGCTTCCTGAGAAGAGCGCCGCTCCCTTTGCTGCAGACAAGCCCCCTCCTGCCAGGGGCTCAGCCGCTGCATCCCAGAGTACGTGGGGCCCTTTCCTTTCTGGACGTAGCAGCCTGGTGTCAGGTGCCAGCCAGGGCCTGGCTGTCCAGGCCTGGCCCCAGGAGGGGCAGAGCTTAGGCAGCTCTGGAGGGCGAGGCCAGGAGACCCTAGAGTTACCGTGCCACAGAAAAAACGAACTTGGGAGGTGAAGTCACCCCCATCAAATATTCAGAGCAACCGAGGTGGGAACTGAGCTGATGGGGTTGTGCAGGCTGTCCGCCTAGCCTCGGCAGTTGAGTGCTGTCACTCGCTGTGCTGCAGTAGGGCGGGGACACAGAGCTGCCAGAAAATCTTGGGAAGCCCAAGGCGGGGCCCAGGCTCCGCCGTCTGTCCAGGCACCCACCATGGGGCTGGCTTGGATCTGCCCTGCCAAGGGACCGGGATAACCAACCCTCTAGGACTGCAACCCACGGGACAGCAGTGAACGCTTCCCAGGCACCTGCCCAGACAGGCCCAGCCTAGTTTTCCTTTGCGGGATCGGGGGTAAACACCGGTACCCAGGCTTCCAGCGCCGACAGCCCAGGAGCCCAGGCCAGGCCCGCCAGTGCTAAGGACTCCCCCTTCTGCGGAACGGGCCTGGGAGGAGCCCCTGTTCTAGGTGGGAAGGAGTCACCAGCTCCAAAGGCCACGCAGCATGGCCACGCACTGCAGCCCAGGAGCACAGGTGCTGACAGCCAAGGAGGCAAAGGGGCCGGCCGGGCCAGGGGCGACGATCCCTCCAGGGCCCCGGGCCAACGTGGAAGCACATCTGGAGCTGAGAACATGCGGCCCCTGTGTAACTGCATCATGTAACGCGACCGGCTGGCATCGGCAGCCCATGTCTGCTGGGCAGGAGACCACCGCACCGGGGTCTGAGGGCCACATCCTTGGTCACGCTGACGCAGGGTCTCCCCCAAGGGGGTGGGTGTGTGCGGCGCGGCAGCGGCCTCTGCTCCACCCACAGAATCCAGGTTCTCCAGAAGCAAAGCAGGCCTTGCGCAGTGCGGGGTTTAACTTTTCCTTTAATTCAGATGTACAATATTTGCAGCAGTTTAAAAAACTCAAATATACATCTCACGTCAGTCCTCCCTGCCTCTTTCAGAAGTGGACAGTCAGGTCTGGGTCAGGCTCCGGACGCGCCCATCACAGCCCCACTGGCCCGTCACAAGCTCCGACCCCCGCAGACAGTCCCTCTGTGCGGCCCCACCGAGCGCAGAGCCAGGCCCCCTGCGGCAGGCCCGGGCCAGTCGGGGTCACCGGAGTTTGCAATGAGGCTGCAGTGGCTATCGAGGGCCAGGCGCTCCCAGCAGCACTCGGGGAAAGGAGCTCCTTCTACTGCATTAAAGTGACAGGGCTCGCAGGGCAGCATGGCTCTTGGAATCTTCCAGGCTACTTCAGTTGTCACTGCCCTCTGAACAGGTCCCTTCCTGCTGAGCACGTGCAGGGGCCACGGCCCAGGGGCAGCGCAGGGCGGTCTTGGCCTTGGAGCCCCCGCAGGCCCTCTCTCCAACAGAACAGCTCCAGGCTCCCCAGGCCGGCAGCCAGTCTCGGGCCCTCGCAACAGAGGGAGAGACACAAGCCCAAGTGAGGACACATGCCAGGAAGGAAACTAGCTCTGCTTCCCCAAACCACAGAGCGCCAAGCCCACGGCAGCCGGTGGCCGAGTGAGTAGGACGGGCCGACTGCCAGCGGGGCTTCCGCCCGCTCCACAGGAGGAGCTGCCCTGCCTGCAGCCCCGCGAGCTTGGGGGTGACCCCAGCGGGAGGGGTCTTCAGATGCCACATTTGGGGTGTCTGGAGGCGGCTTAGCCTCATTCCTCCCTCCTGAAAGGACACCATTGCTGGCAGAGTGAGAGGAAGCAGCAGTGAGGGGTGCCGGGCAGCTGGAAAGGCCACCTGCTCACACGTGGCGACCGGCAGGACAGTGGCACGTTTCTGAGAAAGACGCACTTCAGTGCGTTCACGTCTTTCCTGGTATCACTACCGGGAACACAAAACCACCCCCCGCAAGGAAACGAACCTGGCAATCGAATGGTATTTTCAATAAAACTTGGTAATACAACTAGGGCCTGCCATGGACTTTCAAGAACTGAAGAGTCTCAATCCCCTTCCCACAGTTGACCGGGGGACTATTTTTCCAGTGGGATTTTAATGAGCACTAGCCCCCCGCCGGGGTCTTGGACATGCCTTCACGCAGAGGACTCCAGGTACAGGTCTACACACAGTCGGCTTCTACAAGCGCTGGCCGGGCCATTCTGACAGGCCTTGCCTGTCTGCATCTTGAGACATACACGTCATCACAGACATGCACGTGGGCCGTGCTTGCGCCCTTACCTGGCACAGCGACGCCGCCCCCAAGCGGTCACCCCGGGGCATGCAGGCACACCAGCACTGGTGGCCAGGGCTGGGCCCCACATCATGCCCAAGGGGGGCCACCTGAACCCCCGGGCAGGAACACTAAGGGGCAACGGTCCCCATCCTGCGTTCAGTGCTCCTTCCCGCAGGTGGAAACAACTCCCCAGGAGCACCGGCGGCAGGGGCCGTGCCACCTCAGAGCGGCTGAAACCACGGGGCGCGGCGCCCACATGCACAAACACTCTGGCAGGCTTTCTATGGAAAAGCCAGCAGAAACGGGAGGCTGCCGGAGCGAGGGTGCCTGCTCGGCCAGGGCTCTGCTGGGGAAAGCCCAGCGCCGCCCTGAGGAGGGGCCCACAGCCTCCCCTCCTGCACGTGAGCCACGGGCAAACGGCTGCAGTGACGGCAGAAGCAGGGAGCAGCTCCGGGCCAGAGCCTTGTGCAGCCCGTGAGCCGTCGCGCACCCAGCCCCAAGTCTCCTCCTCCACGGACAACCGCGAAGTTTCGAAATCACCTCCACTGACCACGTGAAACCCCGAGCCCCACTGGCCCTGGAGCTCCTGGCCAAGCAGCCAGCCTACCTCTGGGGACCAGGGAGGCAGAGAGGTCGGGGGCCTCTCAGTTCCGCAGCAAGCGGAGCCCCAGCCCAGCCAACCGAGCTCCAAGCCAAGGCCGCCCTGGCTCCACAGGCCGTCTACATGGCCATTTGGACTGTTTTGAGGCAGGCGACAGACAGCTGGCTCAGGGGCCCGGGCCCGGGTAGAAGTGACAGTTGGAGGGGCTGTGGACTGGCCAGCCACTGCCCGCCCTGTCCCCTCCCTGCCCCTGTAGGGTGGGGCCCCGTCACCCAGGCAAGGGCCTGGTTCTCCTGGGCCAGGAGGGGGCCCGGCACATGGGCTGAGTGGCAAAGGGGCTGAGGAGGTGCTGGGATCTTTCACAGTTGCCAAGACACTGAGTTTGCTCCTGACCAAGGGGGGGCACACCTACAGGGTGGCCAGGCCGGGCACGTGTCTGGGCCCCCACATGCAGGAAAGGACCCGTGGGAAGGGGGTCCCTGGGCAGACCGCAGCCCAGTGCCAGCTGGGGACAGGAGCCGGAGGACGTCAGGGCCGGTGGCTCTGGGTGCGACAGACGCTATTCACAACCTGGTGTCCAGCCTGGTCAGCGCACAGTCCGGGAGGTCACGCTCCCCTCCCTGGTGGCACCAGGGGGCTCCCACCCTGGACGGCCGAGCAGGCCCACTGGGAGCCCTCAGAGAGGGGCCACCTGGAGAACTCGGGAGGCCGTCCGAGCCTTGCCCTGCACCACATTCTGACTGAGGCGAGGGCACGAGGACGCGGTGGGGGCGGGGCCGCGGGATGCGGCCAGAGCGCTGAGGAATCAGGCGCCGGGGCTGCTGGCACGAGCGCGCTGCCTTGGGGCCGCGAGGCTGCAGAGACGCACACGGGTGTGGAAAGGGGCCTTACAAGCAGTCTCTTTACTGACAGAATTAAGCTTTAGATCCTGAGAAGAAACCGAGAAGGGAATGTGGCACCAGGCTGGTGCCCCCGCCCCCCCACCAGGAGCAGCGCCTACGACACAGCAGGGGGGCGGGTGGCCAACTGCAAGAGCGGAGACTCGCGCCCCAGACGCGAGCGTGGCCGTGGCCCAGTCACGGGGACCACGCTGACCATGGAGGAAGGTGCGCCCTTACCGGCACGGACACTAGCTGCGCGGAGGGCCAGCCGCGCCACTGCTCGTGCCCCCTGTGAGGGCCGAAGCTCGGCCCCGCCCGCGGCTGCTGCACTCCCACTCGCAGCCTCCCTGGAGGAGCGGCTGCTGCAGGCGAGCCCGGCCCTGAGCCCGACACTGTCTGGTGCTGCCCCGGGAGCTCAGCACGAGGCCACCTTGTGGACGTTCTGCAAACAAGCCAGCAGCCGCTGATACGGGGTTCCTGGCGCGGCCACCACCTCGAACACAGACTGGAAGGCCCGACGGTCCAATTCCTCCTCAATTTGGTGTTTGTAGAAGTCCGTGGCCACCAGGCAGAAGAGGTTAACATCCACCTGTTCCAGCCTGCCCATCCTGCTGATGACGTGGGGGAGGCTGCAGAGGCGTTAAGGAGCAATGCTACGAGCACGGGGAGCCTGACACAGGTCTACGAAGGGGTCGTGGCCAACCAGAGTAGGATGGAGTGGGCCGGGACCACGCCGGCAGCAGCTGCCTCCCGCCTCGGCTCCTCCAGCCCAGTCCACGCTGGCTCCCGGGACGCTGCCTCTGCCCGCTGGAAGGCAGCCCGGCCCAGCAGAGGCAGAGTGGGGCCGGCGGGTAGAGCTGGCTGGGGAGGCCACAGCCCCACAGGGGGCACTCCCCTAGGCGGCACTCACCTGGCATGGCTCCCCGCGCCGGTGACCGGTGCTCCTGCTCCCCCTGCTCCCACGGACAGAGGGCAGAGGCATGGTCACCCTGCCTGGGCTGTGCAGGCACGCTGGGCGAGGCGGTCGTCAGCGCCGGGACAGCCGTCTGCTCAGAGGCTCTGTGGAACTCCCCCTTTCTGCGGCCAGCACTTCTGGGGTGGGAACTGGATCTTTACTTAAAGCCCTCACCCAGGGGATGGCACAGGGCACAGTGACAAAGGATAATGAGAAGCAGCACCAGCGGCCACCCCAGCTGCAGTAGCCGGCAGTGTGCAGAGGGGTCTGTGGGGACCTCTGCCCCCGCCCCACCCGGCCCCTCCTGGTCGGTGTGGTCAGCGTGCTATTTGTTTCCTTGTCAGCATTTCACTCTCTTGGAGCTTAAGGTAAGTGTCACCTGACATCTAGGGCTTTGGTGGAGATCAGCTTTAAAAGCTTTAGCACGGGACAGCAGCCCAGGGCGGCCAAGACCCCCAGACCCCCGGGCCCCCAGGAAGGATACACTGCCGACACCCATGGGCTGGTGGACGCGCTGACGAAGAAGCAGGAGAGGCTCCACACGGCCATCGAGACCGGGGTCCTCTGCGTGAAGTTGGAGAGGGACAGCATGACCCAGTCCCGGACCATGGACGACTGCCCCGAGCTGTGCAAGGTCTGGAACACCTGAGGAGGGTCCTGCGTGTCAGGGGGCGGGGACCATGGAAGGGGCCACCATAGCCCATCCACGTGCTGGCAAACCCCACTGCTTGGCCCATCTGGTGGTCAGAGGTGCCCCGGCTTCCCCGCCCCTCACCTTGTACACCACAGTGGCCATGAATTGCGGGTAGGGCTGCTGGTTGGACAGAAACTCTCCGATGACTTTGTTCATGACATCTTGGGGTGGGAAGAAGTCATCTAAAAACTGAGGGAGGATCCGCGCCACCACGCGGGCTTCACAGGGAAACCCCTTCCTGATCCTAAAAGGAGGGGACTCAGTGAGAGCCCCGCCCCAACCCCACAGCCTCCCACCCTGCCGGGACCTCACTGCTGACCCGCAGGTCAACGCCCAGGCATGTGCAGTAGGAGGCAGAAACAGTCCAGGTGGTGACACTGCCGCAGAGACTTAAAAACCTCCCTGAAAACCCTGTCCCTGTGGCCTCCTGCATCTCCCCACGCCCACGGCGCCGCGGCCTCTTCCTCCTGCCCTCGATGCTGCAGCCCTGTGGTCCGGGGTGGGGGTGGGGGCCTTCCTTCGTGCCTGACCTGGCCCCACATGCACTCGCGCGGCCTCCTCCCTGACACACCTACAATCTGCGCCCGAGCAGCACAGCTCTGGACACTGGGACACAGCCCTCGGGCCACCGAAGGCGCATGCAGAGAAGAAGCTGTGTACACCTGAGGCCCGCGCCCCCTTCCAGGCACGCCCGATCCACTGCCTGCACACTCGGCACACAGGCTGCTGCCCTCCGGCCAGCCAGAGGACCCCCTCGAGTGGTCGGGCTGCGTGCCTGCGCTACACCTACTGAAATGCATCTCTGGGCAGCACTGGGGCGGAAGCGCAGGGAGGGCAGTGCCCTCCTCTGTCAATCGTGGGGACCAGCATGGGTGGAACGGGTGCACTGAGTACACGCTCATCTTGAACGTGGACATGGACCGCGTTGCTCAGCTTTCCAGAACACCTAATCTGCCCAGAGCGGACGCGGGGAGCGTCCCTCTCCACGTGCTCTTCGGAAAATCCAAATGGCTTCCCGCTGGCCTAGTGTCAGCCAAGGAGGGCAGAGCTGGCCTTCCCCACGCCACACACACCAACCCCCGGCCTGACGGGGGTCAACCCTCAGGGCCTTGTCCTGCAGGAAGGACCCGATGAGACTCGTGGCCCATTTTCCAGAATGGGCCAGCTGAGCAGGCCCTGCCACTGGCACACAGCGTGGGGAGGCGGGGCTCGCCCTCGCAGCGCGTGGGCTTGCTGTCTAACGCTTCGCTGGGTCTGCTGAACACGCCTCCTGAGGCTGTTCCAAGGTGGTGCTGCCCCTGGCCTGGAAGGTAACCACGTGAACCTGCTGGGACCACGGGGCCCCCGTCCCCAAAGGCAGCCGTGTCTGACAGTCATTCCCAGCACTGCTGGGGCCCAGGCCCAACCCACCTCGGTCTCACTGATGTGCCTCTCCTGACACCCACACAGCGGGGTGCTGCCCCGCCTTCCAGATAGGTGGGTGGGCGGCCTTGGAGCCAGTCAGCTCCACGTTCCTGGGGGCCCGGGTCCGAGGAGCGCCCTCACCCGTGGAGCCCTGAGCTGGGCTGCGCTCGGCTGGGACGCGCGTGAGAGGCAGTGGCTGAGAGGCCAGCAGGCGCTGTTGCAGGAGGGCAGCTGCTCACTGTGGTGGGGGTGGCAGCCAGCGCCCCTGCTCACCTGTCAAAAAGCACGGACACACGCTCCATGGCCACAATCACGGACTCGCTGTCGGGGGCGGCAGGGCTGGGCTCTGAGGTCCTGCCTGGACTGACCTTCTCCTTCCCTGAAATGGACGGTTCACAACAGCTACTAGGTCTGTGAGGTAAAAGGGCTTTGGAGACAGCCCGCCGAGCTCACCCGGCAGTTCAGTGGCACCACAAGGTGACCTTAAAGTAGGCGAGGGGGCCCTGGCAGGCCCTAGGGCACAGCGGCCGGCCCACAGCCCTGCTCCCCAGCGCTGTGATCTGGTGGAGGCTCTGAATGTCCTCAGAACTGCAGGGGACCTGTGGTCCATGTCCTGAGAAGCAGCGACAGGAGACCGGTACACAGCCCCCGGTCCCACTGCTCACCTGTGTACATGCAGGTGAGCATCAGGCCCAGGGCCGCCATGGCCCGGTGTGGGCTGTGCACATTCACTCTGTCCACGCTGAGCTTGACCAGGGACTCTGCGTCCAGCCGGGAGAGCTGCTCAGACAGCAGGAGGCGCTCCAGGCCCCGCAGGACGCAGTGGTAGACAGTGGACGGAGTGGACTCCTCACTCCCGGACAGCATCACCCCACACATCTGTGCATGAAGGACAATGCCCAGGTCATAGTGCCGCCTCAGACTCCCACCAGCATGCGTGGGCCCCAGGCCCACCCTCCCAGAGGCCCCGCACCCAGGGGAGACCCCGCCAGGGCTGCACACCTGTATGACAGATGCAGAGAACTCCGGCCCCACGTCCAGCGGGTAGTTCTCCATCAGGTAGAAGGCGGTGGCGCACATCACCAGCACGTGCTGCTGGCTGTGGACGTTCACGCAGCTGGAAACGCCAGACAGCAGTCACGCTCAGCTGTGCAGGCGGACTGCCGCCGGCGGATGTGGGTGGGGCCCCAACGCCTGTGACCTCCACCACCATCCCGGCGAGAAGGGTGTCCGCCTGTGATCTGGCCAGGGCCTGGCGCCCACTGGAAAGAAGCGTCGGCGCCCCCGGCACAGCCCGCCCACCCGCCCGCCCCGCCGCACTCACGGGGCCGCGCCTCGGAGGCCACAGAGGAGGTGGTCGCAGATGGCGGGGACGAGCTGCTTGGCGGTGTCGTCCAGGAGGTCGCACTCCAGCACGTAGAGCGCGCCGTGCAGCGCCCCAGTCTTGCTGGGCAGGTGGCTGCTCCTGAGCGCGCTCTCCAGCAGCCGGCTCACCGGCTCGGCCACCGCCTTGTCCTGGGGCACAGGCGGAAGCAGTGGCTCGACCCCGAGGAGAGAGGGCCCGAGAAGGGGCCGATCCCCGCCCCCCTATGGCGGAGGGCGGCATTTGCGCTACAGGCCTGCCTGCCGGGCACCGCAACACCCGTGCACAGGGCTGCCCCCTGGCCAGCGTCTGGGG
The DNA here is from genome assembly GCA_004026545.1 of Mormoops blainvillei. Lineage (NCBI taxonomy): Eukaryota > Metazoa > Chordata > Mammalia > Chiroptera > Mormoopidae > Mormoops > Mormoops blainvillei. The sequence continues at coordinate 523,188 of PVJD01000187.1, read as the reverse complement.
CCCTGGGTGTTGGTGTTGGGAGGGTTCTCAGCCCCTCCCCGGTCAGAGCGGCTCCCTGGCCTCGCCCGTCTGCACCAGCTGGGGGTTGTGCGCTCACGTCCCTCCTCCGGGGGGTCAGCAGTTTGGGACGTGCCAGGCAGGGGCCCGCGGGACCGGTCCCCTGTGAAAGCCCTGGCTCTGGGCCTCTAGGGGCCTCCCTGGTGGCCACACTCCATGCACTGTCACAACACGGTGTGCGGGAATTGAGCGCATCCTGTGTGACTCTGGAAGAAGATTCTGGAAGCTGAGCCTGGTCTCCCCTGGACTTGGCCCCGTGCGCCCTCCCCCTGCACTGGTTTTGCTTTGCGTCCCGTCACTAGGAAGTCACAACTGTCACTTGGTGAGTCTGTGGGTGCTCCGAGCATGAACCTGGTCTATACAAACTGCTTCAGCTTCACTTAGCATCTCAAACGCGAGTTACGTAGGGAGCTCAACACCGAGCACTGCGCTCTTCACCGGTAAGACCCCCACAGAAAGCACGGGGCGGGGGGTGGCAACAGCTGGGGTTCACAGGCCAGCTCCCCAGGGGAAGGTGCCTCCCTGAGGAGGCTCGAGGCTTGTTCCTCTAAAGCAGCAAGAGGCCGTCTGACCATGCGGTGTCCCCCGGACCTGTGTCCCTGCATCCAGTGGCATCCACAGACCACCAGACGCCTCCAGGGCCCAGCTCTGAAGGCAGCACAAGGGGCACGGTGGGGGGGCAGAGGCCTCACAGGAGACAAGCCCAGAGGCTGTGTGGTGGAGGGGGCAGGCCTGCCCCCCACGGCCCCCCACGTGAAGGACAGAGGCCCCTACCCGCCACAGCACGGAGGAGCCCCAGCTGTCATCTTGCCTGGGGTCCCTCTTCAAAACCACGAGGCCTCCTTTGATTCTCTGACAGCAGAGCACACGCCTCGGGGTCAGGGACTGAGCACAAAAGCCCGATCACAACGAGAATTCACTCCAAGCCCCGCAAAGACAGGGCCCTTAAAGCCCGGCCGCCTTCACAGGACGCCAGCACCCCAGGGGCTGCAGGTTCCGAAGAGCTGTGCTCCCAGATGGAGCCACCCCACTGCTGCTGCTGGTTCCTGGATGGGACACCAGGATTGGGGGACCGGCTCTGCCGCCCTGGGTCGGAGGCAGGAACGAGTTCTGGAGGTGGGGGCGGGGGGTAGGAGAGGCAGGCACTGGTGTGGGTGCACACCCCCGCTGCCCTGTGCTGTGGGTCCTGCAACGTATCGGCTAACAGCCGCGGCCTCTGGGGCACCCAGGACCCTGGGTGCCTCCCCTGTGGCAGACCCTGGAGACGGTTAAGTTCTTCAACAGGCTCTGGGGTCCACTTTCACGTGTCTCTGCATCTGTCTGGCAGATACCGTGTGGTGACGACCGCACAGCAAATGGGTGGGTTCTGATCAACTACTGGCAGAACAAGGGAGACCTCAAAAGATGGCCCTGTCTGAGCTGTGGTAACAAAGACTGTAACATCCATGCTTCGGGGGTGGGACTGCAGGGCAGCTGTGACAAAGCAGGGCCCCGGAGGGAGGCCCCGTTGGCAGGGAGTGTGGGGTCTGCAGCACATCCGAGAAGAGGGCTCGGGAGCCGCAGGGGACTGTGGGGGAGTCAGCCTGTCTCCACCGCCCACACACCCAGCTCCTGGGCAGGCGCCACTGCGAGGACCTAACCAACGAAGGGGACAGGAGCCCCAGGACACTTCAGGCCACCCTGGGGAGAAGCCCAGAAGGGAAGTGAGCCCCGCAGTGCCTCGCACTCGCTGGAGACACCCAGGACGGACCTTCCAAGGCTGAGGTTGCACCGGAGACACCCAGCCACCATGTGGCAGCACCTGCACACCCTCACTTACCATGCCGAGGACTGCAGCTGCCTTGCAGGTGGCAGGCACCAGGTACTGAAGGAGAATCTCATCTTCTGAGGGGTGCACCCTCCGCAGCTCGGTCAGAGTCAGATACATCATCTCAAACTGGCTACGTTCAGTGAACAAGTCTGAGACCATGAGGAGCTGGGAGCAGGGAAGAGTCCCACCATCAGGACAGTGAGCCCCGTGGTCCCACACAACATCTCCCAGCCAAGGGACAGTGGACGCCGGGTGTTCACTCAGCCCTGACTGCGCGGAGATATCGGCAAGCACCAAGAACCACAATGCAGTGTGCACGTGCAGCGTGAGGACAGCCTGGGCACCGCAGGCCGCAGAGCGGCCGAGCCGGGCACAACCTCAGCCCAGCAGAAAGGTGCCCCGGCCACTGCCACCACAGAGAAGCCCTGCATCTGCTGGGTCAGTAGCGCCCGGGCCCTTCCCACGGCACAGCGTGTCAGGATCCCCAAAGCCTCAGGACAAGGGAGCTGTTTCAGAAAGAAATGCTCTTCCAATGATTCTGTCTGTCTCTCCAAAAAGGTTTCGTTCTCCAGCATTCAGTCAGTGAGGAGTAAAGGTTGCTGGGCTCTGGGAGCCGTGCTGGGGGGGGGCCTTCTCAGAGGCCACAGGAGGGCTCACAAGGGACACGGGGGCTCACCCAGTGGGAGCTATTTCCATAATAACAGTAAGACCTTGTTTTCCTTCTCACTTCTACTCTCTTCCAAATGCACGGTACTGTTTTCTACAAGTTACCCGATAATAACAGGTGGAATGCAGAGCAGATATAAGAATCCAGCTGTTCTCTAAAAGCCAGACAATAAAGACATTTCCAAAAATGTAAAATAAAGCTTGTCTCACTAATTAAAAAAAAATTTTAAAATAAAAATTGTCGTTGTTATTTTAAAACAATAATATTAGCTTCTTAAAAATTTAAGATCTTTATCAATGGTACTTACACTTTGATGTTTTTGAAAATACCAAGTTGTAAAATTTTATTAAAATTAAAAACAGGTTTTTAAGAATCTCAACTTCACCAAATAGGAAACAATTTAAAAACCTTTAAAGGTGTATTGAGAAAAACCAGGCTTAAAAAAAACCCACTCACATTTGTCATTACTAAAAGGGGCCATCCTTAGAAAAAATACTAAAACGCCACACTGAACAGATAAGGCAGACGGTTCCAGGTTCCCGGTGCCAACCTGCTGCCCCCGGCCCCCGGGGGATGACTGCCGCTGGCGGCAGAGCCGGCGAGCCGGCTCCCAGGCAGGAACTCCTCTACAGCCTCTCAGGTGCAGCTTCCAGGACTATGGACGCTGGCAGACACACTCACACACAAAGGCTCTTTGGGGGCCCCGCCAACGTGAAGGATGCTGAGTCTGAGGACGGGAACTCTGATTTGTGCTTCTCTGAGGGCCCCGCGGACAGAGCCACAGGCCCGTGGGAGGCACTCGTGGATGAGGGAGGGAAGCCTGCAGACCTCGATGGCAGCGTGACGTTTCCACGACGCCTTGCTCCCTAAGACGGTGTCAGCCACCACGGACCACACGTGCCAACAAAGGACTGTTCCTTCCCAGATGGGAGAACATACTCATGGCCCCACGCCAGATACGGAAGGCTGTGTGTGTGCACACGTGCACTCCCGCAGAAATGGTGAGCTGTGTGCACACGCATGCTCACTGCTGTACGAGCATTGTGTGCACCCGAGGGACGGGCGAGGCACTTACAGATCGAACCACTTCGCTGATCAGGACGACAGGGGTCCTTCGGGCTGAACTTGATGGTAGGACCCAGCGACTGTATAACTCGAGTAAGAACTGGGAGCAGGAGTGGATGTCGACGCCGGCCCGGTGCTTCCTGCAGAGCGTGGAGATGGGTGACCCCCCGCACACAGCCTGGAAGGGTCACCCAAAAGGCACCCAAACCAATCACTCGACTAGTAAATGTCAAACTGCCTTTAATCACAAGGCAGACGGAGACCTGGAGTTGACTGGAGACGTGGGTGGTGACGAAGGGGCGGGGACGTCGGCTTCTTCCTCCTCCTCCTCGTCCCACTCCTCCTCCCTCAGAGGGGTGATGTTGTTCCCCAGCCACACCGAGTGGATGGACACCTTTAAAAGGTACAGGACACCTGGGTCATGCTTGGGGGCCAGGCAGCAGGCTCCCCGAGGCCTAGGGTCCTGGGAATGGAGCAGACCCTGGCCTGGAGCAAGGTCTGTGCAGACCCAGTGGGTCCATGGGGCGGGAGGCGGTGGGCGGGGGACAGGGACTGGAGGCAGGCAGGGCGCTTCAGAACACACCGCCTTCCAAACGAAAGACCTGGAGTGAAGGGAGCTGCTAAGGATAGGGAGGAGAGAGCCTCAAAGAAGGACACAGCAGCTCCAAGGACATCTGACTGATGTCTGGCAGAAGACAGAACCACACGGGGCTCTTTCCACAAACTGGTCCTGCCTCCCTGGCTGTCACTTGTGGTAAACCCCACTTTTCTGAATGGCCTGCTAAGAAAAGCACCCCTACAAATCAAAAGGGGAAGTGTGTGTTCTGCGGATGGCAGGGTGGAGACTTGGGACGTGGGGGAGAACCCGAGGCAGGCACGAGCAAACCCACCTGCAGCGCTGCCCCACCCAGCTCAAACAGAACACACCGCTGCCCGACGACCACCCGTCACCCAGGCTGCTCGAGAACAGCCACCGCTGACCACCCACACCACACTGCCCGTGGTCGATGACACCAGCCCCAAGGCCTACTCTGTACCAACAGCAAGTGCGCCTTCCCAGCCCCTTCCCCCCGGCAGAGCCGGAGCAGCAGGGGCTGGCAGATGCCTTGGGTGGCCCCTGACTGAGGATAACTGGGAGTCCCAAGAGGAGCAGTGGTTACACCCCACCCTCTGCCAGACACCCTCTCCTCCGAGCAGCAGCGGCTCCGGGCAGGGGGTGTGATGACAGGTATTGGTAACTGTGTTCAGTTCTCAGGGCGAGTTGAGACACAGACACCGAGGGAAGGACACAGCTGGGCAAATGCCACTGAGCCCCAGAACAAGGGCCCACGGCCCTGGGCTTCTTGTGCACAGCCTGGCTCTTGGACACTCCCGCCAAGTGACACAGGCAGAACGTTCCCCCATCACACTATCTCGGGGTGCAAACATCTCTGCAGAGGACAAAGAGCAGAGGGTGTCTGTGGCCTCCTGGTCACACAGGAGGACTGTGCAGGAAAGAACAGGACAACTGGGACCCCAGTGTGGTCCTGGGGGGTCCAACAGAGCCTGTGGCCCTGCGCTACGAGGAAGCTTTGTAAACTAACGCAGGTACAAGCACTGTTCTGACCAATTTCTTCTGAAACGAAAGCCAAGAGAACTTTCCAGCATTAACTGCTTGCTGGCCAGACAACACGTTGAGGGAGAACACAGTAGCCACGGGGCCAGTGCTCCCACACTCCTGTGTCCTCACGCCCCGCCTCACCACTCCCGCCCTTGCTGTCACATGCACCACTGTCCCCATTTTCCTAATGAAGCACAGTTCAAAGTGACCCACCCGGCATGTTGTGGACCTGGGGCCCTGCCACACGGGGCCCTGTGACTGTGCCTCCCTCAAGGGGGGCCGCCGGGCCGAGCTGGCCCCAGCCCTCTGTGCCTTTCTCCCCTCGGTCTCGCTCACGCTGTTGCACTCTATTTACCCCCACCTATGTCATCAATGCATAGAACATCTTACCCCTTTCTCAGAATAAATAAATGAAATAAAGGTAACCCTCCCTTTTATTCAAAGTGCATTTAACTCTGCTTCTGAAGGCGCCCCACAGACCGCATCTGCGGACGGAGGGCAGAGAGAGGAGCGGTGGCCTGGCGGGGTGGGGGCATGGCACTGACCTGGCCCAGCTGGTAGGCCATGCTGCCCAGCTCCCGCTCGGGGTTGGTCTGCAGCAGAAGCTTGTCGTGGCTGATGAGGGCACCTGAGGGGTGATAGGGCCGTCAGAGCCGGCTGCCACAGGCGCCACCGAGCCCGGCAGGAAGGCACAGCGGTGGGGCCTGGAGCTGGTAGGACGGCAAGGCACTGAGGGACCGTGCCCTCTTCCTCCTGATGCACAAGCTTCTGATTCTCATGGGAACCGGCTGGGGTTGAGCTGCAAAAGCTTAGACATCAGCAGCTGCGGGTGAGGCAGCAGGTCAGCCCCCAGGCAGCCCAGAGGGCATGGGCAGCGGTCAGCCCCTCCCAGGGCTCTGCCTCGGTGCCGGGTCCACCCAGGGTGTGGCGATGCCCCCACACGACCCGTCCTCCCACAAGCACCTCAAGGCCCAGGACAAACGAGCCTGTACTTCCTTCTGGCAGGCGTCACCTCCGCCCCCAACTCTTCCGAGAGGCATCCCTGCCCTCCATAACCTCCACTGTCCTCGAGGTCCTGCAGTCATCTGCACCTCTCTGCTGTGACAGTGACGCCATGTCTCTTCTTCCCTATTGGCCATAAGCCCCTTCAGGGACCCCAGTTCACACGCGGCCCAATTCGATGCCCAGGAGGCGGATGAGGGTGTGTAACACCCTGCACTTCCACAAGCACCTTTGTCTAACAGAGGCTTTCAGGATGCTGAAGCTTGCAGGACACAGCTCCCAAAACCCTAGTAATCACAGTAATTGCAGCCTAAAATCCCGACTGTTCGACAACAAAACACGTGCATTAAAGGGAAAAACCCACAACACCCCCTTCTTTTAAGCCAGATGACGGGCTCCCAAGCCCAAAGCGGGCAGGCGCGCGCCCAGGCTCCCCGGCCCCGGGGGGACTCGGCTCTCACTGAATCACGGCGGCACGCTAGGTCAGCAATTGTCAACCGGCACGCCGCACGTTTTACAACATGGGATACCTGGCTGTTGACGGTCAGGGGCACTGACCTAGTTTCCCCTAGATTGTCAAATAAAAAACTGGCAACAGTAGCCGTCTGGTGTGACTGAATCAAAATCAAACCTATCTCTTTTGGCCAATCAGCAAAAAAATACATCTCTGGTGTGCTGCAGAATTTCAGTGATTAGTTTATGGGCGCTGTGAGACGAAAAAGGTTAAAAATCACCGCAATTAAGTGAATGGCCTCCAAATAAAACCAGGGTCTGGTCTTTCTGCCCAGCCACTGCTGTCCGTTCAACCAGCAGTTCAACCACTGCTGGCTCTGGCTGAGGACAGCGCCCCCTCCCCACGGTACCTGTAGTGGCCGGAGCCAGAGAGGGGACGGGGTCCCACGCCTGGTATAAATGATGGGTGGCATTGTTCTCTCTCTTCGAAACCATGGCTTGAATTTCCTGCTCTACAATTCCTCTGATCGTGCTCAGTTTCCTGCCAAACCTAAAATTCAGGACAAAGGCTCAGTATTTGGGAAGGAGACACCACACCACCCCAGGACACCGCCTCTGCACGTGACGCTGGTCCTGTGCCCACTCTTGCTCTGCAGAGTCACGTGACCCCGTGTCACCTCATCTCTTGCTTTCATTGTCACCGGTCATGCATCATTTTTGGACCACACCTCTTGCAGCAACGCAATATGTGCGAAGTTTTTGTTTTTCATCCCAGCTACAAAGGACAGGGCCCGGGTGAAGCTGTGGGCCATCATGGGTGGGGAGGGGGCACTTCGCAGGTCCCTCCACAGCTGTGCCCTGGAGACACATGGCCCTGCAGGCAAACCTGGTGTCAAGTGCTTTCAGGGGCTTGTTCCGGGGCTGCTGTTCCAGGCAGCTCACGGCGGGGTTGCCAGCCACGGGCACAGCCATCGCGCTCAGCACCAGAGAGGTGATGGCCCGCACGGCCAGGACGTTGATCTGGGTCCTCTCCGTGTCCTCCTGCGAAGACAGCCCCCATGCGACCAAGTCACAGGCAGCCAAATGCCAACCACCGCCTGGGCACTCCCGCACGCAGACCCTGGAGTCCGCGGCTCTCAGACTGCGTGGTCCTGTGGGGAGGAGCCCCGAGCCCCACAAAGAGACAAGCCTTCCCAGCTGGCGTCCTGTCCAGTCTGCCTGCGCCCGCCGCAGCCCGTGCACCCTGTGACTTGAAATGAAGCACGGCTCCCCCACGGGGCAAACCTCCAAGTAACAATTACTTAAGTTTCCTCACGGATGTTAGGGACTTTGCACAAGACAACCTGGTAGCTTCTGTGCATAGACTTACAGGCAATGTAGGTGGTCCCGACATCCACCCTCTCTGTCCCTTCTGCAGGTCGGCCATGCCTCCCACCAGAATTAAGGACTTAAGTCCCATGATGTTTGATTTTTAGTTTCCCGGCTTTGCCTTGTCTCACGCTGGCTTCTGCTGTTGCAGCGCTAACACAGTGAGCGCCCCAGGCAGCTGCCACCCCTGCAGGCAGTTGAGGCAGATGAGTGCAGGCGCCCGTGGCAGCCTCTGTGAAGCAGCTCCCAGCCTGCCTCGGCCTGCGCACCGGCGCTTGGCCCTCAGGGTCTTGCCTGGCCCCTGGTGGGGAGCCACTGAGATGTAGTGCATCCCAGTCGCGGGGTCCACGCGGACCCCCAACCTCGGGGACATTTGTCCTTGCTCTGGAATGTCAATCCAGGTAAGATCTGGCGACTCTTAAGAATGAAGACAGGAGAGACGAGTGTGCTGCCCGCCTCTGCCCACTGCTAACGATTCACAAGTGGCCAGGTGCCAGCTGGTGGACACACGGGCCTGCATGTGGCCTTACTTCCGGTGGGCTCTCCTCCTGCTCCATCACGAGGGGCTGAGTCACCAGGACACCAAGGAGGGTGGCCCACGTTTCCTCAAACTGGGTACGGCTGGTCCATCCTATGAATGCAAATGTTAAATGAGAGAGGGTCACCCACTCCTTGAATTTCCTAACGTGATGTGACAGTTGGACCACCAGCTCTAACGGGGATAGGCAGTTCCCAGGGCCACGAAGAGCAGCTCCCTCAACCCTCAGAACAGGTCTGTGATGCGGTGACACTGGTAGCTCCCGCCTATCAGCAAGGACACGGAAGCACAAGTGTACGAGTTCAGCCCAGGAGGCCAGGTAGAGAGACGACCCGTGACCCTTGACCCCTGCCAAGTCAACATGGCTGAGCAGAACGGGGGCAGGAAGCGCTGCCATGGGTCACGCTCCTGGGTGCACTCCGCACATAACGCAGACCAGGGCCTGCCACGCCTGGCACCTCGTGTGTGTCCGCCTCAGCACACCCGTGGAAATAACACTCGGACCCTGTCTAGCACGGAATCTAAAAGGAGCGTGGCCTGCTAGGGTGCCTGAGTCCTGAGCAAGGGCAGTGGGACGGGCCCTCTTCGGGCGTCTGCACCACAGGCCCCGCCAGGGGGGCAGCTGCGTCTGAAAGCTGTGCTCAGCGCTCCCACTCATCACCCGGAGGTAGCGGTGGCTACGCCACCTGCGCTGGGCTATAAGGGACAGGATCTCCTTTCTAAACTGGGTGTAGAAAGAGGGACAGACAGACTGACTGAGATGCGGGCCACACACACACACACGGGTAAACAGAGGCAGGCAGGCATGGGAATTCACGCAGGGAGGAGAGTGAGTGGGCAAGAGCAAAGACAAACAGCAGGACGAGATTCCATGGCTGCCCCGGGTCCGCGGTCCAGCGGCCAGCTCACGCGAGGACAGCTCAGGAGGGAGGAGGGGCTGGTGTGGGCGGTGGGAAGGCTGGGGCTGCCTGGTAACGGTCTCCAAGGAGAGGAAGGAAACTGCCCCTGAGGCGGCCGGCTCCAACATCGCCCACGTCATTAAAGGGAAGGGCAGATGCGACGAGCTGTCTGCTGCCTTAACCTTCAGGGTCCGAGGAAGCGCCGCGGGCGCAGCAGCCAGAGACAGGGAGGCTCCATGGGGACAAAGACTGGGCCGTCAGTCGCCCGCGCCAAGACCCCCAAGACACATGTTCCTAGGAATACCCTGGCAAGGTACTGCCCTTCTGGGTCTGCCACCTACAAGCCCCACCAGGTCACGGCCATGAAATAGGGACCAAAGAGGCCACTTCCACCAAGCTGCAGAGAGCAGAGAGGGGCCCGGACAGGACAGCTGCTGTGCGCTGTGCGCGGGGTGTCTCTGAGAGCCTGTAGATCTGTGGAGCAGGCAGGGCCCGTCTGGCGGACAGCAGAGCTGGCCCGGTGGCTGCATGGCCCACCCGCCCAAGGCCAGCGCCTTCTCTCATCTGAAGGCACCCCTGCGTCCTCTGCCAGGCTGGCTCCCTCACGCCCACCCGCCTGTCTTGCACACGAGGGTGACATCGGTGATCACAAGAAAGCGCTCAGAAACAATCAAGGCCAATGTCACTGCTTGGCGGGGGCGCCCTATACGATGACCAGATGTGGCCTCATTTCAGCAATCACCAGGGTACCCGCCCCAACTCAAACAAGCCTGAGACATAGAAACTCGGGGTTAAACTCTCTCACACACACGGACTTGGATGGGAGAAACTTGTCAGTTTCTCACTGTGACATTCAAAATGCATTCCCATGAGCAGGTCCTGCCCCAGCCCTTTCCCAGGATAAGAAGAGCAGAGCCCACGTCCGGAGCGCTGGGTTCCCCCAAGCTGCCTCGCGTCAAGCCCCGAGTGGGAGCCCAGACTACCTAGCACGTTGATGCGGAAGATGAACTCTCGGAAGACTTCCTTTTCCTGCAGGAACTCCACCGGGACCTCGGGGAAAGCTGTGCCGAATTCCCCTCCTGGCTTGGGAGACCATCCAAGCTTCCAGACCTGAGAGGACAAAGAGAAGCAAAGTTGCCGAGCTGCAGACCCCCAAGCCTGTCTTGTCATGGCGGTCCCCAGAGTGCGCCCCCCGACCCCGGCATGGGAGCTGCCGCCTGGTGCGGGGAGGACCCTGGCTGAGCTTGTTGGCGGGCGGCCTGTGCTGGCACGTTTCCGTCACCCCATCTTAGAAGAGCCAGCGCTTCTGCCAGCTCCGGCTGTACGTCGGGCCCGAGGAAGCCAAGCAGGCGGCTAGGACGAGGTGCGGAGTCCCGACTACCAGGGGCAAGGAGTCATCCGAGCCTGCGATCAGGGTCACCAGAGGTCCCAGGCCAGGGGCTGGTCTCCGCAGAGAAACGACCAGACTCACCAGGGGGGGCACACGCGTGTAGCTGTTGACGAGGGGCAGGCGGGCCAGGCTGACGACGATGTTCCTGAGCACGGGCGTGAGGAACCCCGGGCTGGCGCAGTTCCTCTTGTGCCCCAGGGCCAGCACGGACGGCAGGGACTCGACCATCTCTGCCACCATCCTGCAGGCTGCCACGATGTGCTCAGGGCCTGAACAAACGCCGGGGCTCAAACAGGTCGAAATGCACGCCCTGCCCACCCCCTCTGCCCACCAGCGCAGAAAGCACGCCTAGCAGACCCACTCCCAGGGCTGCGTATGAGAGCTTCCATGGCCCGTGAGGAGTCCCCAGATGGGGCAGCCCCCTTCCAGAGGGGGACTCGCACTGGGTGTGAGGGGTCAAAACCTGAGCCACTGGGAAACGACGGGCGCTGATCAGCTTCACTGGGGGCTCATTAAGGGGCACCATCCCATGGAGGCGACACAGAGGCTTCTGCTCTGGCCAGGAGGAGCACGCCGGCCTCCACGGGGCTGTGACGATGAGCACGGTTCTGGAGGCCCCAACTATGTGCTCTCCAGCCAGGGGCCGGCCTGCCCTCACTCGGACCCTTGCTGTGCCTGAGCTGTCTTCAGAGCAATGAAAATTCACACATAGACTACAATCGCGAGAATGTCTGCTGGGCACTAGGAGTGAGCCCGGCACTTGCTCCGATGTTTGCCAAGGGCTCCCTGACTTCCCCGGCACACCCGCCTGCCAAGGGCAGCACTGTCCTTGTCCTCACGGCAGGATAAGGAACTTGCGGAGGTCACCCAGCTAGCGAGCAGACAAGCAGCGAGCTGAGGCCCGCAGGCATCCGTGTGAAACCACGGCCAAAGGTCTGGCAGAGCTCGGCTCGGAGACCACCCCTCAGAGGACAGCCTGGCCGTGCGAGGGGCGCCGCCTCTGGGCACCGTGCCACTGTAAGGCCTGGAGCAGGGAGCCGAGGAAACGGCCCTACACTCCACACTAACGACAGGAAAATGCCACCGTTACCTGGGACTGCACAAAATCTACAAAAAGAAGACCCAAAAGCATTCACACACTCTCCGTGGAAAAGTCATGTTTCTTCACTCAGTGGTACACGGACAAGACTCCAGCATTTCAAGCACACGTCGCCACGAGACACAGCCCAGAGCCACTGGGCGACGGGCAGCAGCTGGGTATCCAGCCACACCCTCCTGTGAAGGACTGGAAGGCCCCGGAGCCTGGGGGCCCTGGCAACAGCAAGGAGGCGCCCCGCAGGACGTCTCCCTCCCACCCGGCCTCGCCACCGTCTTCATAGTGAAACACCTGAATCGAGAGAAAGTCCATGAAGAACTGAGGCACCCGCCTAAGTCCAGAGTAGGTTTAAGTGAATGGTATGCGGACTTTGTGTTTCTGCAGGAAGAGCAGGAATGCTCACTTAAAAATCCACAGAAGAGATGGCTGAAATAAAACACTTAGGCTACCCAACGTTCACGCGGGTGTTCCCATGAACTGCACGTTCCTTAGGGTTTCCGTTTGTTCACTCATTACTCAACAGGTGTTTGTCGGTCACTTACAATACTGAGGACAGAGAAGGGGAACGCACTCCCTGCCCTTGGGAGCCAGAGTCTGAGGCTGGGAGACACAGCGAAGCCGCAGGGGCGTAGAGAACCCAGAGCCAGAATGGAAGAGCGGGCGAGAGAGGAAGTGGAGGAGTGGATGGAGGACAGGCTGGAGGAGAGGGCAGTGACGGGACGGAGAAATGGACGGAGCGGGGGATGGAGGAGGGGAGGGCCTCCCTGGGAGTGTGACGCCCCGTCTGAGTCTAGAGGGTCAGTGCAGTGAGCCCCAGGAAGGGGGAAGAAGTGCAGGTGGAGGGAGGAACAGGTGCAGCGCCACCATGTCCTCCACGCCCTTCAATGCTGGGATGAGTCGCAGGACACAGCTAAGTCGGCCTTTAAGGGCTCACTTTTACCACTAGAAACCTCTTTTCTGTAAAAGAGGTTCCAGCCCCACAAAGCACAGGTGAAAAGCACAGGTCTCGACACTTACTCTGCATGTGTGAGTGTGCTCCGTCCTCTCCGGCAGTCGCTGGGGTGTCCGTCCTCCTTTCTGGACTGAGAAGCTGGTCCCCAGGCTGCACCACAACTAAAACCATAACAGAACATGCGGAGGAATCCCCAGACACTCCACACTCCTTCCACTTGACTCTCGCCTTTACGTGGCTTCAGAACATTTCAAAGGGACAGACTGTGTCAAACCAGGCCTAGCGTCAACTGCAGACAGTTTCAGGCAAGTCTAGCCTTGGGTATCACCGTCTCTGTCAACCTGAAATGCACAGCGGGCTGGGCTCCTAGGCCCGGGCTGCTAAGTCTCCTCACTGTCTGCTGCCGCCACGCCAGCCCGAAGGCTTCCCCTGGGCGGCAGTGCCTCCCCCCGGCTGCTGAAAGAGCACTGCGACCCCGGGGGGTCTGGCTCTGAAAAAGCACTCCCCGGACCTTCATTCCCAAGTTGGCCACAAATGCACAGATGAAAATAATTTAAACAATGAAGCTTCAAAACACCACTCTATAATGTTCAATTTAAAAACACAAAACTTCAAAACACCCTCCAACATGTAAACTACGTCAATTTGTTAAAAAATCCAGTTAATGGTCCTTGCCGAGGACACTGTGCCTTGAAAAGAATAGCTCCTTTTCATTTTACAACATGTGAGTGTAACAATGCAGTGCAGAAGCAAGCGCCTCGGCTCCAACGGAAAACAAGTCCCCTTTGGAATGTAATCTTATTAGTCAACGATCATTTAGGGCTAACGCATGAAATGGTCAACTAGGCCCACCGACCAGAGAGGCAAGGCCGCAAGTATTTTTTATGAAAGCTGCAGCTCCAAAATCTAAGCAAAGTGACCACTAGAGCAAACTCCGGTTAAGCCTCAGTGCCGAGCTCCTGATCCTGAAGATTCAGGCCCGTTTTCTCCACCCCCCTCCCCCAATTCCTAACTCAGCACCTGGCAAACGGGTGGCACAACGTAACTGTGAGTGGATTTGCGGAGCTGATTACTGGGTTGCGGGACGGAGGATGGAAGCCCGCCGCACTTGTGGACTCACTGGCTTCCAGGATGAAGCGGACGCAGTGGATGAGGGAGCAGGCGTGCGTCACCATCTCCGGGCAGGCCAGCAGGCCCCAGAGGCGGGGCAGCTGCAGGACCAGGCAGCAGCAGTCCAGGCCCGCCTGGAGGTCCAGGCTCAGCGGGATGTGCTCGTGGATCAAGTGCCATGATAGCGCCTGTGGGGGGAGGTCAACGTCACCAGGCCGAGAGCCCGGCTGCCTTCCTGCTGTAGGGGCTGCCAGGGAAGTAGACACTCCCACACTCCGGGAACCACCGGAGGCTTGAGAGTCGGACCCAGTCTCAACCACCCTGCCCTTCCAGAGGCAGAGGCTGGTAGTCCCACTCTCCTCCATTCAGTTCTGAGCACCCGCTCCCCAAGTGCCCAGGGTTCCCGTCTCTGCCACAACACCCGCCCCGACCTGGCTGCGGCTTTTCCCTTCAGCTCTGTGGGCTCCGCTAGAAACGCTGCCCTGGCCACAGTCCTGCCGGCTTTTCCTCGGGGCCCCACAGCACTGGCTTCTGGAGAGGACTGGGAGGTTGCATCCGAGAGCGCGGGTTCCAGAGCCACCAGCCTCGGCTCCGAAGGCCAGCATGACTAAGTCCCAGCCGGCGAGCCTCTCCCAACCCTGCCCTAGTCTGCAGAGTGGGAATCGGGGCCCGTGCCGCAGGCTGCAGTGAGACCCGAGGAAGGCGACACGGAAAGTGCCTGCTCCCGCACACGGCAGGCACACGACAGAGACGGCAGGGCTCAGGCTACGGTGACCCCATGCTTGCTGGCCTTCCCCCAACACTGAAACCCAGGGGACTTGGCCCGGTTTCAAGTTGATGCTCGTTCGGATCCACGTAGGACTGGCTGCAGGGTCCCTCCCAGCACCACTCACTGTTGCGCAGGGCGGGCGTGCCAGGGCTGGCTTGGCCGTGTGCCCGCTCAGGCCGACAACGTGGCTGGGCTCTGGCTACTTTCCAAAGTCATCTGAAAGGTGATGCACTCACCATACGTACACATTTTGGGGGTAATTTTAAGTGTTAACAGAGAGTATTCAATTCTCTATGTCTGAAAACTCCAAGGTTACTGTTCAAATTGAAACAAAATACGTGCCCTAGGCCAGCGTCTCCCCAGCAGTGGACATCAGGAAGTGCACTACATCCGGGCGCTTCCCTTTCCCTGGGAAGGTCGTACATAGGTGATCTGTGCTAGGAGTCAAAGACGCCTCGGAATCAAGGACACAGGTTCCCATGCAAGCACGAGCTGCCCCTACTGTCCTGCGGAGACCCTGAAGGGCTGCACTTGGCTCTCGCTTTTCCTTGGCTTCTCCCTGACGCTTCTCTCTCCTCCCCAGCCCACCCTCCTCTCTGACTGACGCCCTCTCCCGAGCCTGCTCCCCGACAGGCAGGAGCCCCTATAGGCCACGGAAGACGGCTCCTGGCAGCAGGGGTCCAGGGTCCAGGCTTGGCTCTTGAGAGCCCCTCTTCTTCATCTCTGAAGGAGCGGCAGCCAGTGCTGTGACGCTGACCTCATGAGCAGCTGAGCAGGCAGGGAGAGGGAGCCGCGGGAGGGTTAGGGGTGGGCTCAGTGCCCGCCAACGAGCAGGCGCAGCCGGAAGGAGGGAAAGGGCACGCCTGGCTGCACGCAGCTCCAGGCTGCCAGATAAAGCCGCCTTCCTGGCTCAAGCGGCAGTGCCACCATGCCTCCCCATGCGCAGGAATGCCGAGTCCCCGAGCCACCTTACCTCCAGGGTCATGACCACGAACTTCACAGTGTCCCTCTCCTTCTCTGGAGGAAGGTGCAGGTGGCTGGGCAGCTTGGGGAACACCAACAGGTACTGGGCCAGGGCGCGGGCCAGTGTGGTCAGGGAGCGATACAGCACAGCATCCCCTGAAACGGAAGCTCTTCGTGGGGGTGGGACTCTGGCAGAGGCTCGTGACCTCTGAGCAGTGAGCCATGTTCTGAGATATGGTTCCTCAGAAGCACATCTGCACCCCCTCCTGACCTGGTCCTGGCGTGCCCCCGGGGCTCGGAGCCCGGGCTGGGCCAAGGCACAGCACAGTGACCAACACACCAAAAGCCGCACGAAGCTGGGGACCCCGGCACCGTTTCTCAGTGATTTCTGTACGTGCTTTCGATTGATCAGAGCACGGCATTTACCTTATGCTTACCCGGTGCAAAGCATGACACTGGCCTTGTGGCATTTTTAAAAACGAGAGGCATTTTTACTTTAATTACCAAACAGCTCATTCAACTGGTTCCAGTAGGCGGTGGGCTCTGCAGGCAGGAAGGGCTGGAAAACTCGATGGACCGCAGGGAGCTGCTGGACCATGCTGGTCACACGGTCCAGAGTTGCCGCGCGGGCCGCTTCAAAGAGGGGACTCTCCTGGCCTCCAGAAATCTCACGCGCGCCCAGGCCCAGGCATGGGGTTAACAGGCTTATGTTGAACTCCTGCATGAGGGCGTTAAAGGTCCAACAACAATGACTAGCTTTCAACCAGGCAAGAGAAACAACAAAAGAAAGGCTCGTGCAAACGCGTCTGGGAAAACAGATCAATAAAGCGTAAAAAAACTGTAAAGAACATTTGACTTATAAATAAATGAACAACTCCATTAAACATATGCTCAGGGAAGTATTTCTGGTCTCTCTCGGGTGCTTTAACTTTAAAGAAATATGTTCGTTTTATGCCTTCGAATCTGTTTGAAGTCAAAAATTTAATGACAAAACCTTAACTGATAAAATTACAAATTAAGCCGATGTGCCTGCCACCCAAGAAATCAGTGAAACGCCTTAACATTCCCAAAGTCTGAAAGAAGTAGGCCACGTTCAAGAGCATCTGAAATACGTCGAAGCGCCAAACAAGCGCCGCGATGCTGGCTGGAAAGGCAGCCTTTTACATGGCACTGCGATCTGCATTATTTTGCCAACTTTTAAAAACCATCTGAGGGTTTTTTTGGCCAGTTTTCAGGTAGAATGTCAGTCTTTAGATAATATTTAGAAGAGTGTTTGTCATCATAAGCTGTTAAAAGTCCAATTACCGAGTTTGGAAAATTCAATAAACTGGTCATCAAACAAAGAGATCATTCAACAAATCGGCCTTCACTGAATGGATCTAAAAATGACTGTATTAGCAAACTGATTCGGGGGCCAATTCTTTTATTTTTTCCAACGTCGCTCTTATTTTGAAACTAATGGGGAATTAGCACTTGGGGGCACACTCTTCACCCACATCTGGCCTGGCCTCCGTTGCTCCCACGCAGCCACTTTGCTGCCCCTGGTCCCCACTTGGTGCACCTCAAGGCAGCAGTGAGCGCCTGAAGCTTAGGTGATGGCTCAGCGCAGTGGGTCTGAGGAGGGGGCCCTGAAGGCTGTGGCTGGATGGTAGAGAAGAGGGGGCTGCACTCCTCACAGCACCCGCCTGAGAACAGTGCACAGGGACACGGAAACTTTGCCATGGTGCCCTGGGCCGGTTCTGCACGACATCTGGAGTGTGGGCAGGGGACCCCGTGACATCTAGTGAGGAAGCGGGGCCTCGCTGCGTGCTGGGGGTGCCTAACTCTAGACAGGTCTCCATAGCCCCACGCGAGTGTGGAGTCACACCCAGCGGCACGCCACTGAAGGTCACCCCTCACACCCACAAGAACAAGCACGCACGGCGGGCTGCAGGTCACGAAGACCCGTTTTCTTCACACACATGAAAAGCTGGATTGAGCTCAAACTGCCTCCTTCTGGAGTCTAACGTGACTGAAATTACGTCCTGTCCTGCCTGGACTATAGACCCTTGCCACTGGGGCAGAGGGCGAGCGGCCGCGCAGCGCAAGTGAGCAAGCGACAGCGGAAAGGGAGAGTGCCCGCGCCCGCGCTCCCCACCGTACCGAGTTCATCATGAATGCACTCATGTCACCTGCAGGAATCCGATTCACCAGCTCGGCCCCCTCCAGCAGCGCAGAGTCGGACCTCGTCCAGCACTGGGACTTGACCAGGCGTATGTACCAGTCCTGGGAAGGGGAGAGGGTCGCTAACGGCCTACAGTGAGGCAGGGCTTCCGGGGACTTCAGTGCCACTGGAAACGTGCCGTCTCCACCCCTCCCCTAAGCAGAGGACGGTGGCCTCCCTGGACGGGGAGCGCAGGTCTGCAGCGATGACCTCTGGCCAGCCGTCCAGGCTGCCCCCAAACCACAGAGCGGCTCCGAAGGCCTGTGCACCTGCTTCACTGTCTGGGCACTGACTCCTTCCCCTTCAGCTGGTCAACGGTCGACTCCCCTTCCAACCTGGCATCAGCACTAGACGCCGCAGACCTCCTCTGTGCCCCACCCTCACCGCCTGGCATTGCACTGTCCCCCGCTATTGGGTGCAGCTTTGCCCCCTCCCCCCGGGGCCAGCCCAGGAGAAACGCTGAACAAACTGCACCTGAGAGCGAGGCCTGAGCCTCTGCTATGCCGTGCCTGGGCTGCTGGGTTTTGAAGTCCAATTCATGTTTAAAGTGAACTCCCTCCAGGGAAGTAGAGCACCAAGGCTACGCCAAGGGCCCAGATGGTCCCCAGCTCTGAGGTGTGAGTGGAGAGGGTCAGGATAACTTACCAGGGTGCTTGGGGTGGACAGGTCAACATGCAGGAGGCCAGCAGGTACAAGAGGAGGGAGACAGGCCAAGTGGGCCCGCACTCAAAAGGGTGTGTATGGCTGTGGCCACCCTATTTCTGCTCCCCCCAGAGATGACCCTGACACCCCCGCCACAGCGTCCTAAGTCAGCACGTCCTTTCTCACCCCACACCTACTAACATCCCGGGCTGGCCCTCAGGCACCACGTCAGTGGCGGGACCCTGTGCATGGCTGGCAGGGGCAGCACGGGCCGGGAGGCCTCCGGGGATGCCCCGAGCGCCATGCTCTCTCACTAACTGAACCACCACTGCTCACTCAGCGCCCGACGGGGACCCTGCATCACACGTGGACGCACCGAACACTCACCTTGTCTGGACTCATGGTCTCGAGTGCCAGGGGCCCATCCCCATCCAGTGGGTGGGATGTGATTGGAGGAGAGGGGCCACGGGACCCTGGGGCGGTGGCGAGACGCAGCCTGTCCAGCAAGGAGTAGAGCCTTTGGTGCCTGGAATCAAGCACACAGGGGTCAGAGCCCAGCTCCACAGGGAGATGTGACAGTGTTTCTTAAAACGAGATGCCACATGACTGACACCGTCTTCAGAGCTATTCTGATTAACACAAGTTATGATGCGAATTCAGGCCCTAGTTTACTTCTAACAACCACAGTTTATGCCCTACGAATGTTTTTCAGGAATTTCGCTTATACTCAACCATTACATTAGGCAATACAGGGAATAACAGCAAATAAAAGTATTCTTTATAAATGCAAAATAGATTGTTTGTTCTAGGTCCATGTGCACAAAGTGCCCAACCAGACATAATTTATACCAATTTATGTCCGCTCCACAGAAGAGCCGCCTCTCTCGGCTGGCTGAGCACCGACTCTAGGGTCATAGAACAACGGTGAGAGCCCCCACCGTCAGCTGTCAGAGTGACACGCACTGAGACGTCGCCCCAGACCAGGTGCTGCCCACCAATCACTCCCCCTTAACTGAAGACGCCTTCCAAGAGTGCTCTTAAGGCTCAGTCACAGCGAGTTACTATATTCTCTCTCTCATCCCGCAGCCCCCACCCACTCCCAGGGAGGAAAAAGGTAAAAGTTTGTCTTAATTAACTTTGCAGTCATGGGAACACACACACGCACTTATATGACAGATGTTATAATTCCTTCTAAAGGCTTCTGAAGGCTTTGCAAACAAATTAGGGAATAAAGAGCTATAAAGAAATAAAACTCAACAAGATGCACACCAAGAACTGGTGAGGCTTTTCAGAGTTGATCTCGCCAGGACAAAGCTGTTCGCGCCTGCTGCCACTGTGACAGCTCGGCGAAGAGAGGCGCCAGGAGACCCCACACAGCCAGCGGGAGCACGGTGCACCTCCAGCGGGGCGCCAGGGGCTCTGCCGGGAAGGCTCTCCACCAAGGCCCTGTGCGGCAAACCCGTCTACAGAGCGCGTCAGTCCCTCATCCAGCGTGTTCGTCCCCTTGTACACCCAAAAGCAAGGAGCTCTTGGCTCTGCATTACCTCTGTGCCAAGCCACTGCTCTGAAGGCGCTCCTGGATTCGGTTTAGCTCTTCTGCCGGAAGCTGGGCCACGCTGGTCTACAGTGGACAGGAACACGTCAGGGGCTTTGCAACACACAGTGAGCCAGAACAACGTTGCGTGCACTCCCAGAGGAGAAACTGAGGTGACGTCCCCCGTAGCAAAGGTAGACTGGGGGGGAGGGCACAAGAAGCCCCCATATCAGACACACAAAGACGACCGTTCACACACGTTACACATGTTTCTCTCAGTGACCATATGAAGAACATGCCTGTGGAGGAAAAAACCACCAACTGTGTGGCCTGCCCTGCTCAGTTTTCAACAAAAACCAGTCAGTGGTTTATTCGATACCTGTAAATTTGCAGCCAAAAGCATTTCCACCCGGCGACAAGCAAGGGTGTCAGCCATGCGAGCCAGGACCCGGAGCGGGGTGCACAGGAGCTTGTCCACACACAGCGCGAGCACGGCGCCTGACTGGCTGAGGTGGATCCCTTCCAAGCACTGAAGGGTCTTCTTCAGCGCGGCGGGCTGCAGTGGGAGAGGAGGGAGTCGGCAGGTAAAATGCCAATATCCCATCGTACGGGCACAGGAAAACGACTGACGACCGCTGGCAACAGCCACGGAGACTTACAGCGGAGAGATTTTCGCACCGAGACTGAATCGCCTGGATGAAGAGGCCACTGGCGGCGGAGTTCCGATGAACGGCGCTGATGAAGTCCTGCACGGGCGGCTCATGGGACAGGCCGATCAGGTCCTGGATGTGGTTCACAATGAGCCACGTCAAGTGCTCGGAGTCGTGCAGGTTCTGACACTGCAGAAAAAGATGGCCGGGACTCGCTGTCAAGCAGACCCCAGAGAGCAGGCATGGGAGCTGCCGGCACGGCCGGGGGGTGGGGGAGGCAAATTCCGAATTCCGGCCCTCCCTGAAAATAGCTGGGGTTTGCCACCACTCATCGATGACACAGGAACTCACTTCACAGAGCCTGTCACCTCCAACTACACACTGTGGTTGGGACTGCTCCAAGGGAGACCACGTGGTGCAATGGGACCGAGCAGTCCGCCCCAAGGGACACCAGCCAACGGCTGGAGGAAGGAGAGCAGGGCCCAGGGCCGTGGGGGTCATCGGGCAGTGCGGCCCCGGGGCAACAGAGACGGTGAGCGTTGCACCCTGACTGGCCAGAAGCTGCTCCGTCCCCGGCTGCAGTCTGGCCTGCTGAGGGTGCACTCCACTTTGGCTCCAACTTTGTGAGAGGTCGGTGGAAAGAGAGAACTCCCTATAACTGTCACAATTTTAATGGAATTCCCGACTCCGAACTGTGACTGGATCCCACGCGCCAGCCAGAAAGGAAACCAGGCACACCCGCTTTGAAACGCGCGCGTGCCGTATGAGCACAGGACCTCTCGAGACAAGACAGAAGACTATTTCTACATCAAGAACGCAGAGTGAAAAGCAAACATTAATAAACTGCTGCCACGACAATAAAAACTGTAACGAGAACTTGTTTAGTTGAAGAAGGGCCTCTAGACTGCCTTTTCCGATTCAGAGCGTGCGCCGGTGTTTTGAGACACGACAGCATTAATTATATGCCGCCACATTTGTACCAAGACACACATTTTTTATATCGGTGTGGAAAAAGTACTAAATCCCAGCCAAAATGAACAAAGGTAAGGATCTCCATACGGTAATATAATTACAGGAGATTTTCTTTTCTTCTGTTTACTTATTTGGTTTCTGGAAATTTTCTACGTTAAACATGTGGTGCTAGTTTTCTGATCAAATATTCAAGTTATCTTTTTTTTAAAAAGAGTGGAATTCAAACAAAATGTTTTTAAAAAGGTAGCAATGAACACCTAACACCTTCCCCATAGCCAGAAAAGAACTGTCCATCAGAGCCCCACTCTCGTCAACACGCCCAGACTGTTTTTTAAGTTATTATCATCATCATCATTACTCCGCTGCTTCCCTCGGGACACACCCGCCCAGCAGCCCGACAGGCACGGAGCCCTCACTCCCTGTGTGCACAACAAGTGACAGCTGAATGGAACCTTCTGCAGACAAACTTGACGTCCCGTGACCAAAAGGCCACGTCCGGCTCCGCGTTCCGCGGCAGAGCGGGGCCGAGCGTGAGGTCTGGGCCTCGCCGGGGCGGGGCTGTCAGCCCGCGCCAAGACAGCCTGTGCGGGCAGGCTCCCGGCCCCGGGCCGCCGCCCCTCGCACCACCGCTCCTCGCACCGCCACACTTACGACATAATCGCAGAAGAGGATGAGGGCCCCTCGCCGGACTATTTCCCTGTTGCACATTCCAAGTCTGGATGCCAAGTCGGAACCCTCCTCTTCTTCAGACACCTGGGGACTCAGGGACTTCGTGCTGGACAGGCTGCGTCTTCTAGAAGGAGCAATAGACATGCCGGCAAGGTTTCTGGGTGGCAGTGAGCTTACTTTTGAAGCACCGAAGGTGGTCAGGGTCAGCCTGGGCTAGAGCCAGTAGTTTAAGTGCTGCCACGCAGAGCGTGTGCGCGCGACAGACACTTGCAGGCACCCAGCCCTGAGCAACAGCAACGCACGCGCGGGAAACGGAAAAGACGAGGCCTTGCCAGGCAGAGACAAGCACGCCTGACCAACGGTCAAGCCCATGGGAGCCGTGCGTCCGCCAGCTCCATTTCAGGCTCACTGGCTGCTGGAATCCCCAGCTTTGGCGGGCATGACACTGTCGATGCTCTGGAAGGAGACCCTGAGGTTCCAACTGTGACTCAACGGCCAGTGACAGGCTGCCGCTCCAGATGCGCCCACAGTGCCCCTGATCTTACGGACCCTGCCCCCCTTCCGTTGGACTACTAGGATCCCACTGCACGTGCCATGGCCCTGGGGGAATGGGGGGCGGTCGCTTCCCCCGGTGCGTTCCAAGGCTCACATGTGCAGGCCTGGACTTGGGATGTTCGCTCACTTCTGCAAAATTCATTCCCCACTGTGAAGGCCACGCGCTCCACACTGCTTTTTCTCACTTGGTCTCCTCTCAAAGGAGAGGGGAGCTGTGCACTTTGAGACTCCTCGTTCAACCCCAGTGTTTGAAACACCGTGTCACCGCCTGCGCAAATGGCCTGTCTGCCGCCTGGGTCTGACCTCGGACAGCACCAACCTCCGTGGCAGCGAGCCTGCGCGTCTCCTCCAAGGCTCAGGGAGGGAGATGGTGGTCACAGAACGGGGGGGAATATTCGAAAACAAGTCTGCTTTTCCTGTCCCACCTCAGGGTTTAGAAGAGAACTGGTATGAAAAGTTCCACAGATTTAAAGCTTTAAAAACTACTGTTTCTCTACTTTCCATCTGGTAAATGGACAAGCAAACTGGGGTGCACCCACACGATGGAGTGGCCATCACGAGAACCCACTACCGACATGCGCAGCGCCACATGTGAGCCTGACGCACACGAGCCAAGTGTGAGAGGTCAGCCTCAAGGCTGCACGTGAAAGTGCCCATCTGTAGGGTATTCGGCACCCGGCCAAGGCCAGGGACAGACACAGCGGGGGCTGGGAGGCGGGTGACACAGGGGGCATGAGGGGATTCTCCAAGGTTGCATCTGAGGTTGCACCATATGTGACGCATCAGCGAGACACCTTTCTCAGCCAGCCCTCCTGCCGGTCCTGCCGTGACTCGCATTCCTCTGCAGTTCTGTGTCCGCAATAGCACAGCTGTAGAGGAAGGAGCCTCTGAAAGCAAAGGGCAGAGCCCCCAATTCCAACATTAGCAGTAGACAGGAAGAAGGTCTGATGTCAGCCCAAATTTGATCCCAACTTCATGTGTAGCAGGGTGAACCCCCGGGAGCTTGCCCAGATGCTGCCAGATGCTGGCGGTGAGCGGACGGCCCACGTCCAGGGCTGCACATGTGGGCCGTGGAACACACTGGGGCAAGCGACTGTCCCCCTCCCCAGGGCCATGGCACATGCACTGGGATCCTAACAGTCCAACAAAAGGGAGGACAGACCAAAAACAAATCATAAGCCTACACAGTCCTGAAACTCAGAAGCAGACAAGAGCAGACTCTGCCGTGGCAGCAGGTCCCCAGAGGGGCCGAGTTGCCCAAAGTGTGGCTGGGAGCCGGGGCAGGTGTCACACAGCAATTTGATGGAGTGACATCTGGTGAGTGTACACATAAAAATAGTGGCTTGTCCTCTGAATTTTCTACTTCTGACCGTCCCTTTTCATCGCCTTCAGGACGCCCGGAGGCCCTCACCCTCCACGCACGCACGTGGAGGGAGAGCGGGGCTGTGACTGAACAGCTCCAGGGCAGGCGTGCCCTCCCAGCCACGGGGGGGGGGGGGTGGTGCCCTTGGGCACCGAATGCTTAGCACACATTGTGTTCCCTCCACTTCACCTGTGTGTCCCCACAGAGACCTTCTGCTTTTACGAAAGTTAAGTACAAACAGGTCACAGGACCCGCTAATTTTATTCCAGGATAACAGAAGGGGACAATACAAAATGTTAGAGAAAGAGAAGTTCAGTAGGAGAGGGCTAAGAGAGCCCGTCACAGGGTAAACCACCTGCACTCACACCAGCCTGCAGTTCGCCCCCAATCTGCCGACAGAGGGCGCCCGCCGAACCCCAGGCTGTCTGCTGAAGCCTCTCCGCTAGTCCCTCTCAGAGAACCCAGCTCTCGGATGGCTCTGACACCACCTCAGACTGCCCCAGGCACAGAGGTCAGGAAAGGGGTGGGCAGTGTGAATGGGGACCTCACCGAGGTGATGGAAGGGCCCTCGGGAGGGTAAACTCCTACCGGCACAAGAGAATGAGCTGCGTGTGTGACAACAGGTGTGGAGGAACGAGAGGGCGAAGGACTGGGGTCCACGCACCTGCCACTGGCAGGCGCCCTGGCAGGGGAGACGGCCCACTCACAGCACAGCCGGGGTGGCAGGGCCCCTGCAGCCCCTGACCCTAGTTGGCCCTCAGGGCTGTTGGGGTCTTTCCAGCGTCAGAGTCCAATGACTAGATCAGCCTTTGCCAGCTTTGGTTTAAAAAGTTCTGTGTGAAATTCCTAACACCTCCACAGTCTCGGTGCCTGACACGCTATCCGGAGCGAAGTCCGTCTTCTCTGCCCTACGAAACACCGACTTGTTCCCCGGGGACAGAGTCCAGGGGTCTGACAGAAACGACAGCACAGCAGCCGTGCCGCGGGGCCCAGCCCACGTGCGGGGCAGAGACGAGAGGCGGGGTCTGCCAGGAGGGAAGCACCTGCACATGGGCAGTGTGTGCACGGCTCCAGGGGACCCGAAGGGACCCATGCATACACGACTGGAACTACTGAGTGCGTGCAGCGAGGTGTCAGGATGGCCTGTATTTCTATGGACTAGAACACACTATGGGAAAATAAAATAGTTTTTAAAGTCCTATTTGGAGGGGGCACTGGGTAAAATGCATTTATTTTCTTGTCTTTCTTTTTTATGTGTTCATTTTGTTTTATTTTTTAAAAGATTTTATTTATTTTAGACAGAGGGGAAGGGAGGGAGAAAGAGAGGGAGAGAAACATCAATGTGTGGTTGCCTCTTGCATGCCCCCTACCGGGGGCCTGGCCTGCAACCCAGGCATGTGTCCTAACTGGGGAATCGAACCAGTGACCCTTTGATTTGCAGGCCAACACTCAATCCACTGAGCTACAGCAGCCATGGTTGGGTTTTTTTGTTTTGTTTTGTTTTAAAGGAAAAAAAGCCTCCTTCCTTTTAGCACCAGAAAAGTCTCCTGGGCATGGAGAGGGGCCAGGGCTGGCCCCCTTAAAAGTGCCACTTAAAGTCATGCTCCAAAACATGATATATTCAAGGACAAATTTATAAAATATGTGTTATACTTATTTATAAGAAAACAAACAAACAAAAAGATGTTGTGGCAAATTAAAACAGATGTAAATAAGCTGACAGACCATGGTCAAAGAGCAGATGAGCCACTGCCATGAAGACAGCAATTCCTTCCAAATTACCCTACGGTTCACCACAATCCCGATCAAAGCCCCAGCCGGTTCTTTGTGGACATTTCAGAATCTGATTCTAAAATACAGATACGGAAACACAAGAGACCTGGAAGGACCAAGGCTGCTCTGGAAATGAACAACACAGCCCTCGCACGGCCTGAGACCACGCCACTGAAGCAGTGGGCGGCGACGGCCTGCGGAGACCGCAGGCGGGGTCCAGAAGAGGGCCGCCAGCGTGGGTGCGGGCGTGTCCGAACGAAGGGCCGAGGCAGAGCAAAAGGGAACGGATAGTCTTTTTAACAAACATGCTAAAAGGACTGTCCCCACAGGGAGAAAAATAACTCTTTAGCCTTCCACGAGGTCATTCGCAAAAATTAACTTGAAAGCTAAAAGCTGAAGGTCTGAAAGTTCTAGAAGAACCAGAAGAGAAAGTCTCCGTGATCCGAGGTCAGCAGAGCTGCTGCCTTTCTTCTGTGCATCCCTGTTCAGAGCACGAGCACCGGCTGTTGCAGGGGACGGGAATGGACCGGCCCAACGGGACCCTGCGGCCCCACACAGCTGAGCCTCCGCCAGAGCGCGGGGCAGCTGACTTCGCCGTGGCAGCCGCTGCGGTCTCTTACTGCCGAGCGTTCTCTTCTCACCACGGTCTGGAGCCTTCTGGAGACACTGCACGGAGGCCTCCACAACCACAGGGGGAGTGAGAGTCGAAGCTTTTATTTACACATAAGTACAAACGTCTGAGCGAGAGTGCGCCTAGAAATCAAGGCTTCGACCTGAAAACTTTCTGCTAAAATAGGGCCACCCACAATCAGGTACTTAATATGTCTTTTTAAATAATTTAAAAAATAAGGTATTTCCAAACAGTTTGAAATGCTGCTAAATAATTACTTCATTATCTGAGGATAACCAGAACCACATTTAATGTATAAAAAGTTAAGACATTGCAACATGTCTGGCTCTGGAACCAATTTAAGGATGAGAACCTAGCAGGAGGGACACAGTGTGGCCCCAGGATAGGTCTTCTGGTTAAGTTAGAGGTTCACCTATTCGCAGAACCACAGCAAAAACTGCAACTGAATTACAAAGTAACTATCACCAAGAATCGCCAGGAAATTGTGCTGTACGAATGTCCGACAACCAAGGAATTTAAAAAGTCACATTCATTCAGATGGGTTGGAGGGGTGGAGTCATGGCGACGAGGAACAGGCGGTCCCACACCCACGTGTTGTGGATAAAAATCAAGAGGGATACCTTGGGAGTGAGGAGTCCCAGTCACACACCAGACCACCCCACCCAGGGCTCCAGTGCCAGGACAATACATCCCCATAACTTCTGGCTGTAAAAACCAGTGGGGGTTGGGGCAGCAGAAGAAATTACGATTCTCAGGCATCTCCTCTTAGAGAGGCCACAACACACTTAGGACTTACAGAGTGCCCTCTGGGCTCCAACACCAGGGCGGCAGCTGGAAGGACACCAGTGGCACAAGAAGAGAAAGTGAAGTGTCTGGCATCAGGGCCAGTGCTGGAGGGAAGTTTCTGCCTCAACAAAACTCCAGAGCCCAGGTAGCGGCCATTAGCCCTTTTCTGAGCCCTCCCCCACATGGAGCCCCAGAGCAGCTGCACCATACCTGAGACTCCATCGGCACAGTTCACAGGGGCTGCCCTGCCTTAGTGGTTACCTAAACCTGCACCCCCAATCCAACTTACAGGTGTGCTTTTCTACAATCGGCTACAATCAGCTACAATTTACTAAGAAGGGAGTCAAAACAGCTGTACCTAATACACAGAAATGAACACAAGGAGGCTGGCAAAATGAGGAGACAAAGAAACATGGTCCAAACGAAAGAGCAGATCAAAACTCCGGGAAAAAGAACTAAACAAAATGGAGATAAGCAATCTATCAGATGCAGAGTTCAAAACACTGGTTATCAGGATGCTCACGGAACTCACTGGATACTACAACAGCATAAAAAAGACCCAGGCAGAAATAAAGGTCTCCCTAAGAGGAAATCAGCAGTGGAGTGAATGAGGCCAAGGGTCAAATCAATGATTTGGAACACAAGAAAAAAAAATTTCGATCAGAACAGCAAAAAGAAATAAAGAATCAAAAAATAAAAAATGAGGATGGGCTAAAGAGCCTCTGGCACATCTCCGAAAGTACCAACACACAAATCACAGGGGTGCCAGAAGGAGAAGAAAAAGAGTAAAAAATGGAAAATGTATTTGAAAAAATAATGAAAGAAAACTTCCCTAATTTGGTGAGGGAAATAGACATGCAAGTCCAGGAAGCAGAGAGTCCCAAACAAGATGAATGCTAAGAGGCCCACTCCTGGACACATCATAATTAAAATGCCAAAAGCAGCAAAAGAAAAGCAGTTAGTTACGTACAGGGAGTTCCCATAAGGCTGTCAGATGACTTCTCAAAAGAAACTTTGCAAGTTTGAATGGATTAGCAAGAAATATTCAAAGTCATGAAAAACAGGGACCTACAGCCAAGACGACTCTATCCAGCAAAGCTATCGTTTAGAAGGGAGGGCAGATAAAGTGCTTCCCAGACAAGGTAAAGCTAAAGAAGTTCGTCATCACCAAGCCATTATTACAGGGAATGTGAAAGAGACTTATTTAAGAAAAGAAGATCAATACTATGAACAGTAAAATGGCAGTAAGTTCACAACTTTCAATAACTGAATCCAAATCACAAGCTAAGCAAACAACCAGAAGAGGAACAGAGTCACAGAAACGGAGATCACATGGAGGGTTATCAGTGGGAAAGTGTGGGGCAGGGTGGGGGAAAAGCGACAGGGAATAAGCTGCATAAATGGCAGGTATAAAATAGACAGGGAGATTAAGAAAATACAGGAAATGGAGAAGCCAAAGACCTTATACGTGCGACCCATGGACATGAACTAAGAGCGGGAGTGCTGGTGGGGGTGTTGCAGGGCAGAAGAGGGTGAAGGGGGGTGAAGAGGGAAAAACTGGGACAACTGTAATAGCGTAATCAATAAAATATATTAAAAAAAAAAAAAAAAGAATGGCCCACAGGATAGAAGAGTGTCAAAGGACTCGTCAAACAAATTGCACATACAAAGCAGCAGCGATTCCGAAGGCCTCTGGTCAGACCACATTTTCCCACACCAGTCTCTGTGAAAGATGGAGACGCAGCAGAATCTTTACAAAGCCTCGGGAACACAGGGCTGAGCCTCGAGCCTCCACGGGGCTCAGCACAGCCCGGGCAGCCCTGCAGTCCGGGCCAGCAGGCAGGCCTACCTGGGGGTCTGCTGCACCTCGGCCCACCAGCGGTAGTCAGTGTGGCTGACAAGCAGCAGGATCTGACACCAGAGCAGCACGAGGGCTGGGTGCGTGGGGACCATGGAGCGCACCCGCGCGTTCAAGCTCTCCAGGCTGTAGAAATTGCCATCGGCACCGTCCGCGGTGAAGAGTCTAGAGGCAGCTGCTGTGATTCTGCGGAACATTCCTAGAAACAAAGCCAAAAGTAACACTGATTAAGGGAAAATGTGTTTGTCGCTCACTGCGGTCCTATACTTTGTAGCTCGATTTTAAGATCCACGCACGGCTCCTTCCCACATGCAATGTTCAAAGGGGTCAGCGGGACCTCCCTGTACCCATCCCTGCTGGCCGAAGGGCTCTGGGTTTGCTGAGAACCGAGGGCAGCAGCGTGGGCCAAGGCAGTGCCAGAGAGAGACAGATGGTGCTCTGTGCCAATCCCGCTTGGCACACTGCAGGCTCCTGAGAGCTGAGGGCCAGCGGGGCTCTGGGGCCACCACGGGGCGTCCTGGGACTCAGCCCACGAGCTTCTCAACAGCCCCCTGCTCAATGCCTAGAAGAATCCCCTCTGGAAATTAATGAGTTCCTTCTAGCCCCACCCTCGGACCCCTCTCGGTCCTCCCGCGTGGCTCCCCAGCCGGCCCGCACCCCAAGGGGCAGGCACACACACCTGCAGAGTGCGACCGGGGAGCAGATCGGGTCCCTGAGCCTTGTGTCTCCTGGTATCATGCTGGGGAGCCAAAATCTTATTTCTGGTTTAAATTTCAACACACTGCAGCCCTGACTGGTGTGCCTCAATGGACTGAGTCCCGGCCTGTGGACCAAAGGGTCGCTGGTTTGATTCCCTGTCAGGGCACAGGCCTGGGTTGCAGGCCAGGTCCCCAGTAGGGGTTGTATGATAGGCAACCACACACTTATGTCACTTTCTCCTTCCCTTCCCCTCTAAAAATAAATTAAAAAAATAAAATATTTCTACACACTGCAAACGCCAAAAGGGTCTGAGACAGGAAAAACAGGTGGCAGACTTCTTCCTCCCCACTCATGACTGATCACACCTGTGACCCGAGGCGAGGGGTAAGACCTAACAAAAGCATGACTGTCCACGGCAGCCCAGAGGACTCCTAGTGCTTGTTCTGCCTCCGGCCCCCATTTCCAGGGTTCCTCTCTGGCTGCTTCATGGTCAGCATTGCTCACCTTCTTCCCCTGACCCCAGCCTAGTCCTTCTCTGGGCTCTCCATGACCACATGGGGCCCTTGCGGGGTCAACAGACACAGGGAAGAGGTATGTCTTTCGGGAAGGGACTGCAGAGCCACGCCAGGAGCACGGCAGTGACAGACTGCAAATGTGGGCTTCAGTGAACGGCAGGAAACCTCTGTCAGAAGGCAATGGCTCCACGCTGTCCTCGGGGGAAAGACGTTGGAACAATGCCCGCCCCGTGGTGACAGGAAGAATAACGACAGACTGTGGGAAGGCTCCGTACTGTCTGCAGAGCTGGGGGCGGCACCTGTGGGGGTGGAACTGGGAGAGGGGTGGCACACAAGGGTTGGTCACAGCTGTGGAAAGCACCCCAGCTGTGTGGGGCTGGGGTTGCAACAGTCACCCCCAGAGAAATGTGAACAAAGGGACGAGCATGACTTTCAGGCCCGGCGACGATGCTGTGTCCAGGCTCCCTCCCCTCCAGAAGGCACCTGTAGCGGGCGTCGTCTGCCGCAGAACGCCATTCCTTCTCACACCATAGCCATTAGCTGCCCTTGCCCTTTCCCATTTGTGAGTGTCAGTCATTGTCAATTTTGTCACTGAGGAAGAATGGATTCCCCCTCTTCAGCAGCCCTGCTTTGGCCCACACATACAGCCAGGACTGGGATGGAAAGTCGGGAGCAGCCCTGCGGCCCATGGCCACCCTCATCTGCGTGGGTATCTGACGGCGGCGGGGCAGGGCCCACGAGGTGGACACGGGAGACACGCGAGAACAGGAGGCTTTATCCCGGCCCCAGGCCTGGAAATTCACCACAGCCACGCCAGCAACAAAGCGACGCCACACACAGCCCCTGCCTCAGGCTCTACCGCCTGCGTCCCATTGGCCCGATTCAGGGGAGGACGGCACCAGGGACTCAGGCTGTGTAAACTGGGGGCCAGGCGTCTTTCTTGGCCACTCCGTTCACGCTAGGCTGGGTCTGACACAGGCAGGCAACTTCGGCGTCCATACCCTCTCCGCCGGGGGGCAGGTAGAGAACTAGAGGCCACGGTCGTGACTCCCACTGGTCCCCAATTTGAGAAAGAATCCCTGCAGCGGACAAATGCAGCCTCGACTTTCAGTAAAGAAGTGAAATTCACTGCCTTTGTTTAAGCAGAGCATGAATAAAAATGGTCAACCTTATTTATATGAAAAGTACAGCACGATTTATTTCAACTCTCTCAAAACCAACCA
The DNA here is from genome assembly GCA_004026545.1 of Mormoops blainvillei. Lineage (NCBI taxonomy): Eukaryota > Metazoa > Chordata > Mammalia > Chiroptera > Mormoopidae > Mormoops > Mormoops blainvillei. The sequence continues at coordinate 491,376 of PVJD01000187.1, read as the reverse complement.
AGCACAGTAATTCTGCCCCCTGGTGTCTTTAAAAGAAACACAGAATAAACGAGAGGATACAAATAGGTTTTACACACGAGCAGGCACGACCACCACAGTTCACATACTGTGACAACATGACTGTGTGGCTACAGTTCCCAGCCAAACACTCTCCAAAGACACTGACCTAAAGAGAAACATCCTCAGAGACGAACTGGTGTCCTGGGTTACGTCCAAGCCCGCCGACGGCCAAACTAAAAATGGCCAGCGCACTGAAAAGGGCCTGCCGGTCACACGGTATACTTGTTTTCTCCACTTTAACTCACCGCTGGGGCGTTAATTAAATGGTCTCCAGGGTGAAAACGCATCCAGGGTTATAACTCAGGGGACTTAAAACTGAAGTCCATCATCTCAATTAAATCCCGCCACGAAGACACCTCCTCTCCCTGCCTCCGGGCCATGTGGGTTGGCCGAGGTCCCTCCCCCCCCCAGTGCCCCTCTGCCCCCTCGCCCTCATGCTCTCAGCTGCCTTCTCGGCTGCTCGGGTCTGAGTTTCGCAGTCACTCTACAGCAAAGCTGCACCCTCCTGCCCACCACGCGGTCTGTCCCACACTGCCTGTTCCCGTCACAGGGACCATCAAGACCCGCGACAATGCATCCGCAAGCCGTCCTCCCTGCCAGACCACGCGCCCCACACAGGCGAGCGCTGCGCCGGCCTTGCTGACCCCCACGCCCCGGCCCGGCGGCTGGCTGGCGCCGCGCACTGCGGGCGAGCGGCTGGCCGCCGACGATGGCGCGTGCCTGTGCGCGCTCTGACTGCTGCTGAGCTCTGGGCACGATGCCAAGACCCATCTAGGCAGGGGCTCCTGGTTTTAAAAGTGTCCTGCCGGCCCCCTGAAGGCAATGACTCCTCACCCCTGCCGTGGTCTGGGGTGCCCCAAGCCCTAGCCTGTCGAGCTCCCACCGCCAGCAGCAGACCATCGGCCGCCCTGTGTGTGCCTCCTCCTCCTGCTGGAGGGCAGCGCCCCCTCACAGGCCTGTTGTTCACGTCTGGCCTGGTCCGGTGGGCCCGGGCATGAGGGGTCCATTTGCCACTCGCAGGGCTCAAGCAGAGGCTGGGACACAGGCAGCCGGGGACCGAGCAACTCAGACGTCAGAGCTGAGGTGTGGAAGCCTGATGCGCAGAAGGAGCCCCTAGAGGCCAGGGCACCACGAGGGGGCAGCAGCCACACAATAGGCGCCCAAACCAGGGCACTGCTCTCCGGCTCCAGGAGGGTGGAGCCCACCCAGCAAGGATGGCTGGTGTGGTGGTGCCCAGCCCGCGTCGCAGCCTCTGCCCTGTCTGCACCAGACAGCTCCGCCACCTTCCGACTTCAGCCACGCTCCTGGTTCTATGTGGTTACCACTCCGCCTGCACCTTTTGTTCTGTCCACCCTAGCTACACCTGCACAACCCGACAATGCGAGACGAGAATTTAATGCTCCTTCCATCCCTCAGCCTCGTCCCCAACCTTCCACTCCCCAAATCAGGTTGGTCAGTTACCCCTTTATACTTGTCAGAACTGGAAATATTTCATTCTGTTCCGAAACCATAATTAAGCAAATAAGCCTTCAATGTTTTATTCATACACTGGTCCCAAAAATGAAAAATCAACAGATAGCACTGACAATGTGACCATGTGGCTACAGTTCCCAACAAAGCCAAGGAGTCAAGAGGGATGACACCTCTCCCTACAGGTCCTCAGTCATGACCTCTGGGCCACTCGGAAGAATCTTTACCAATTCAGTCTGTATGTCAATGGCAGGACGCGTCCGGTCTGCTTCACATCCGGACCGTGATGCGCTGGCTGCTTCTCCCACAGGGCCGGTTGCCTGTCATCGTCCTCGCCACGGGAGCTGCTCACGCACTTTACGTAAAGCAAGGCATCCTTCCCGAAAGCACGCGTTCCTTTGGGACACGCTGCTACCCTACTGCAGACTGGGCACAGCCCGTGCTCAGTGCACAGCTGGCCAATGTGACTCCCCCTTGGATTCACTGTCCTGTTCAGTTCGCAACCACATAACGTAAAGGTGACAAAAACATCTCAGTCTCCCAAATACTTAAAACTCAGGAAGCCCTCAGGTTTACTGTTATCCCCAACAAAACATTTTCCAACACCCCTAAACAGAGCCTGCCCGGGGCAACGTGGGCCGGGGTTGGCGGGACAAGGGACACTCTCAAGCCGGCCGCCGGGAGGCACCTACCGGACTTGAAGATGTGGATCAGACACATGAGCAGTGTGCCCAGTTCCTGGCAGTAGAAGGTGTGCTGCTGCTCGCTCATCTCCACTCTCGGCTGCTTGGTCGCGATGTCCTCTAAGAGAATGCCAACCAGCTGCAGAAGGAATCTAGGGGCACAGGGGAGGGGGTCGGTGAGCGAGGTGACGTCACAGAGCGCTGTGCTGTGGCAGATGTGCCGACGCATGCACAGGACACACAGTCGGCAGAGCCAAAGTGTGAGGGGCGAGATGAGCTGTGGCACGGTTATGGCCACCGCCAGGGACGGAGCCCCTCTGGCGCTGTGCGCGCGCGCCTCTGTCCTCACTGATGACGACCGTCAGGAGGGTGGCGTGGCACGTCAATGGGGAAGGGGCTGGAAACGCACTGCAGGAAACTAATCTCATGCATTCAAGCCACCTGCTTAACGTAACGGGGAGCCACGGGGCCCTGCTGAACCTGAAAACAGAAGGCACCACGCGGGCCCCCTGGGTTTCTCTCGCTGCATACATGGGCGCCCCCCACCAACGACCACGACGGGCAGCGAAGCACACGTAACTGTGGCCCTGGCTGGAAGGTGCACGGGGCAGAAACTGCACTCACGGCACATCCTCTAAGCCACCCTGCCTCGGTGAGCACCTGAGTCAGGCCAGGATGGGTATACACTTGTCCAGCACAGCGTCTGCCGGACACCTGATGCCTGCCGGAACCTGAATCGGGGCCACTGCCCTCAAGAAGCCCCTGAACAATTTGGGGGCAGACATGCTTTGATACCACAGTATCCTCCAGGGAGCACGCAGGGGCGGCCACCCTGGCAGAGGAAGGGCAGTAAGGCCCACGTCCGGTGGGCGGGCTGGGACTCTGAATTCTCCGCAGGTAGCGTGTCCAGCATCACCTGCACCGGGGCAGGCCGCCCGGGCCCACAGCTGCAAGGAGCCCCACCGTGCAGTCCATCCAGGTGACGTGAGGCAGGGTGTGGGGTGGCCCTCGGAGAGGTGAGAGCCCAGGGGCGGCAGCAGGGCCGCCGTCTTCATCCAGCTTGCAGAGCTGGAGACGACGAGGAGCCAGTCCTGGCTTTCTGACGGCCACGCACCACGTGACTTCCAGGACAGGGATGAGAGACAGGGTCAGATATACAGCATACCTTGAGAATGTTTCTTCTGGCAAATTCTTCACTTGTCTTCCTTCGCTGTGTTCTTCTGGTGTTGAACTGCTGCCCCCCTCTCTTAGCCTGTTAATTATCGGGCAGGAGATCACATGGGGGGAGAAGGACAGCTCCTGAATACGAGAGAGAACGATGTCCTCGGTGGACTGGGAGATCAGAACCCTCAAAATGGCCAGGATCCCCGAGACCCAGAGTTGGACGGTGCTCACAGATGCCTAAAGGGAGGAAAGAGAGCTGCAGTTAGAGCAAAAAGAGAGCTGCGTTTTCCGGGTGCCAACTCCACGAACGAGAAGCACCCCTGTCCCACCACTCTCCCCACAAGTCTCTGCTCTGAAGCGTGGTCCCTGCCAGGCTGCATCCCCACCGGCTGGGAGCCCATTTAAAATGCCAGTGCTCAGGCCACAGCCCGGTCCGGCGGGGCCTGGCGGTTGGGACGGAGCGAGCCGCGGGGCAGACCCGAGGTGCTGCAGGAGGCAGGGCACTCACCAGTGTGGCCGGAGTAACGAACATGCTCCGCAGAAGCATGTCGACGGGTCGGAGGGAAGAGGGGGCCAGGATCTCAAACAAAGTGTTCAACACGCCCAGGGCTTCGTGAGAATCGATGTGCATCTGTCACAATAACAGCAAAATGCCACCACTTACACCCCAGGGCAGGTGGCTCCGGGCCCGGCGAGCCCACCCACCTATCAGCACCACTCCGGCACGTTGGGTATTTCAACGACGGGAGTCCACCGAGCATGGGCTCTTTGGGACACCACAGTATTGGCTACACTGTTTCCACAAAGCAGATCTTTTCATGTAGGTTTTTATCATACAAACATACGTTTTCTGTAAAAGATTCAAATACATAAAAGAACAAAAAAAAATCAGCTAGAATAGCACCCGATACAATTCGCCAGCCACACTGGGGAGCCAGCTGCTCACGTGCCCGTTACACGCAGAGCCTCCCTCGGGGTCCGGCACCCACGGTTTCTCTCCCTCTTTCTTCGTCTCCCCCCCACCGCACCCCTACAGGGTGAATCAGTGACAAACGCTAGCAAACTGGTGTCTTTCTCTTTTTTAACTTTCTCCACTGCTCCGCACAAAGGCTTTTATTTAATCTATTTTGATAAATCATATAAATGTCCTTGTTTTTTTTCCTTAAAAATAACAATGGAGAACTCAAAGGGAACAGACTTTCAAACGTAATATTTTCAGTGGATACAAACATTCCAAGCTGAGTCTCTACTGCCCTCCTGACAATGACGGGGTATCAGGGCTGACCATCCCCCATCCCCATCACTCTCCTGGGGCAGCTGCAGAGTCAGGGTCTCCGCAGAGAGGGGTCATTTCCCCCGGGGCAGAGCCGCGCCTTCGCTGTGGGGGACACCAGGAGACCTGCAAGCTCCCGGCCCCTGGAGCTGGCTCTGCCGGGTCCAGGCTATCCTGCAAAGCCCAACTCTGGCCTCGTCACTCCCACTGCCTGGCCCACGCCACCCCACGCCTCAGGGGGCCTCTGTGCTCTGCCCTCCCAGCCTGGACTGTTCCTAACTCTCAAATCACACCATGCCACCCTCTGCACCAAACGTTCTGCGGCTTCCCAAAGTCACCAGCACCAGCCACACTGAGAGGCCTCATGTGACCTCCCTTGGCCCCCAGTTTCCGTGCCTTCCCTACCGCCTCCCCCGCACCGGCCTCTTGCTCTCTTCAATCCCAAAAGGATGTTCCAGCCTCAGGGGCAGTGCTGCTCTCTGCTCAGGGACCTGTTGGGGTCAGCTGTCACTTCAAACTCGCTCCAACTTCACTGACGGAACAACGCGACCCCACCTGACCACCCACCACCTCCGTTTTCTGTACAGCAATGACGATCCCCTGACATTTTACACCCTGACTTTCCATCTGTCTCCTCCACCCCCCATTCCAATTAAAGGGCCCCTCCCCGAGGGCAGGGTCTCTTTATCTGTGCTCACTGGGGTGTGTATGCCAGCACCACCTGTGAAGGCCACGTGGCCCTGTGCTCAGCCGCTGGGCAGGCGTTGTGGCTACACAGACGCGCTGCACAGCGCCACAGGGGCAGGGACAGCGCCGGACACCGCCTGTGCAGCCCAGCGCCTCTCCTCCCCGGGGCCGCACCCGTGACGGGCAGGAGAAGGGAACAAAGCCTTCGGGGTATTACGCTGAAAAAGAAAACGTATCTACAGGCATGGAATCAAGAACACATGAAGACACCGAGTTCGACAACTTATTAAAATTGCCATTTACTGATCTCACAGAAGCCAGAACACCTCCCTCTGAGAGACCTCGGATGACAAGTCTGTGAAACCAGGGCGGGCTAAAGTCACGTGGACAGAAACCACCGCAGGTGCCTACGCGCCCCCAGCAGAGGCCAAAGCCACGAGCGCTGCGCTACCCAGACTGCCCGCTTTCTTAGCCAAGCAACGGGAAGGGCATCGTGCCTGCTGATGGCGGCCAGCGCGCTGAAGGCCCAGAGCTTCACTGGCAGTGGCAGGCTGTCCTGGGGGACCCACCCTGGTGACCAAGGCGTCGCTGCCAACGGTGCAGCACATGCTGTCCCCCGACCCCTGTGGCTGACGGGGCTCAGGGACAGAGCAGTTACCGGGTCCCATCCCATTCACTGCGTATATGGAACAACCAATCGTACCATTTGCTAACAGATTTTGGGATAAACAATGGACAACTGCTAAATTACTTCCTGAGTGACAAGGAACAATGCACACGAACAGATCAGATGACAGTCCTAGGCTGACAGGACCAAGGCGGGCAGGGCATAGCGACAGAAGAACGTGGGCTCAGCCCTGATTCTGCATGTCCCTGCCCGTGGGGCACCTTCAGGAAACCCACGGACACTCCCGAGCCTCAGGCTCCGCAACTACACGGCAGGACCCACAGCAGCCTGGGCGTCTCCGAGAGGAGAGGCCTCCCTTACCCGTGACCCGCACTGATGACGACTAGGGGCAAGTGCACCTGCGGGATCGAACGGCAGGCTGTGCGCAAACGCCCACCTCTCCCAGGCTCCCTCAACCTACAGCCGCACCAACAGTGGCAGGGACACACCTGCTGTTTGGCCAGCATCGGGAGGACGATGTCGGCGACCTGCCGGGACAGCCGCTTCCACTTGTCTTCGCTCTCCTTGTGGCACTGCTGCAGGACGAGGACAAACATCTCCAGAACCTGCAGGGAATGCACAGGCCTGGTCACCTCCTCCTCACCGCGCGCTCCAGCCGCCTGCGCCGGCTCAGCCAGAGGCGCCAGGACCACACCACCGTGACCCCCAGCAAGCCCCGGCCCCGGGACATGCGAGATGGGGAGCCAAGGACGACAGGGGACCCCGGGAGGAGCTCCTCGGGGTCGCCCCAGGCGCATGCCTTGGTGACACCTGCCCTCACTGCTGCTTCCATGGGGTTTTACGAGATTTCACAACCAGAGGAAAGGCACAGAGGGAAGTCAAACTCCCACCGGCCTCCAGCAAAACCCAAGCGCAGCCCTGACTGCGCCCTTCTGCAGATGCCCTACGACCTGCCTGTGGCGGATGCTGGCTTCACCTGTGCTCCTTGCGAAGGTACCTCCTACTGGGCAGCACCACCTCTCAGGAGACGCTGGGGCTGGAGCGCATGCTCATTGGTGACCCTTTCTAGACAGGGGGTCCTAAAGGCCTATGGTTGTAAATAAAGTTTTATGGGCACACAGCCTGACCCTTGGTGGCCATTCTGACTAGGACTTCCATCCACAACAGCAGCCATGAGTTGCAAAAGCTGTCACATGGCCCGCAAAGCCAAAAATATTTGTCACCCGCTTGTCTACAGAAAACACGAGAAGGGAGTAAATGAAGAAAAAGCCTGCTGACCTGAACTACAAAACAGAACTGCTATAATGAAGGAGACCCACCCTCCGCAAAGCACTGGCCACCCCTCTGCACACTGCCTCTCCCTTCCAGTCACGCAGGCGCACCCTACAGTTGAGAACGTCTGCGCGGCCCCCGGCCTCTCTGTCCTCCTGCGAACCAGGCCCAGAGCCAACGAGCCACTGCCGGGCCTCCCCCCAACCCAGCGAGCGCACCCGGTCAGGACGGGCACCAGCCTCTCTACGGCAGGTGTGCTTGTCACTGTAATTATGGGATGTAATTAAACACTAAGCATCTAATTCAACATTAGTCGATTTAATTCTACATTAACCAAAACGAGAATGCACAGAGAAAGTGTTTCCGTGGAAAAAGCTCATGGCTGCAACGGCACAAATGAAATAACAAGCAAGAACCACAGTGCGGTGAGGGCCAGGCCGCGGCGCAAGCTGGGAGCCGGGAGGCACTGACGCCGCCGGGCTGCTGCGCTTACACCTCCTCAAATGACCTAGATTTGAAACCCTTGCTCCACCCTAAGGCAGCAAAACCAGTATCGGCTCAAAGAAACAGCGGCACTGCTGACTAATTGCTCTTGGCCCTCATTCTGGAAAAGGGGGCCTCCCTACACACCCAGCCTGGACCGATGAGGCCGCTGGGCAGCCTCCCCGTGGTGGGGGCTGCTGTCCAGTCCTCCCCTCCCAGCACCCCCAGCCTGTGTGGCCAGGCTGGCAGACAGCCGGTCGCAGCGTACCCCGTCCCTGCCAGGTGGCGCAGGACACGGCCGCCCACAGGGCCGCCTCTCACCTGGTGGTACTGGATGAGCCTCAGGAGCATCGACACCACCACCTCTTTCTGGGTCTCCAGTTCCTTTCCCGCATCAGCCTTGTTGGTTCCCCTTAACACGAAGAGGTCGTGGACGATGGGCTGCAAAGCCGGTATGGCTGGGGGGACAAAGGGACGTGCTAAGAAGCCATGGCGTGACACATTTGGAGGACAGTGCTTAACATCTCCAGATACTTTCAAGGAAGAAACCCTAGTCCTCGCACGGTTTGTCGAGGACCGTGACGCCATCAGTGCAGCATCGGGGCCATAGGTCTTCCTCTGACACTGAGATCGTAATTCCGTGAGAGCTTTAAAAACGAACAAACTAGGGTTTCTGTGACATATCATCACTCCTGACAAAAAAGAGACACAAATTCACAATGATAAAACCTCCCGCTAACTGATGTAATGACGGCCCACACACGGGCGCGAGATCCCCGGGTGCCCCGCTGACAGGAGCCGCTCAGGGCGAGCGCTAGCCCCACGCAGTCACCAGGGATGCACTTACCCCCTCAGGACAGAAAGGGCTTCCCCGTCCCACCTCGACCCTAACCGCAGCCCAGCGGGTTCTTTAGCTCAAGATACCACCTGAGGAAGCCCTAGGTGCCTCACTGGGAAGGGCACAGCCAGGCATGTCACCCAAAGCAGTGACGGGCCCTGTCTCACCCCAGGGACACACGCGCAAAGGCATTCACTCCGCAGACACGCCACACTGTCACCCCAGGGATATGCAACACAGGCACTCGCCCCACGGACATTCACCCCGGGGACACCCAACATGGCCACTCACCCTGTGGACACACACGCAGCCCACTTGCTGACTGCCCGAGATGACTGAGCTTCCCCACAGAAAGCAGGGGGGTTTGACTGCCTGACCACTTCCCATCCTGAGAGCCTCTGGCCCCGGGAGCCTGCATCCCTCCATCTGACTCCATCTGACACCTGCACTGCCATCGTGTGCCGTGGTCGGGCTTTCGCTGAGGCGCAGACCCTGGCCCTCGCGAGGCCGTGCCAGTGGGGACACGGAGCGGGTGCCTGCCCGGGCCCTGCTGTGCCTGCTGTGCCCCGGAGCGTGCAGAGGCCTCAGGAAGTGTCCCGGCCACAGCTCCAAAGCCCGCAGTTCCTGACAATGGAGCTGGGTGAGAGTGAAAAGAGGGCGCTGAGGATCAGCTTCCAAGTTCAAAGAAAGGTCGCAGCTTGTTCTTAAAGCTGCCCCACCTCATCCCACTGTGGGGCAGGGGGCGGGGGAGGGGGGGCACGACCATGTGAGCAGCTGCTTACTCCCTCGGGTCCTCCGAGAAATTCCTACAAAACCACCAGGCGAAGAAGGTCCTGCATCAAGGCAACAGGCGACCCAGTGCAGCACGTAACACATCACAGTCCTTGCAGAAGTCGGATTTCTACTTTTTCTGTGTCACGTGGCAGATGAGGGTATTTATGCCAGAGCCTGTCTGACCCTCACAGCATCTTACTGTTTCTATACTTTACACCTAAGTACATCCTAACCCTGCATAGTGAAGAGCGTGCCCCCGTATCATAGCACAGGCCCACGCGCACAGAGCCACGTAGACACCCTGGAGGAGGGCGGAGGACCGCAGCGCTAGGCGGCACAAGGACCAAGGGCCCCGGGAAAGGTGTGTCCCATTACCGTGCGTCACGGCCTTCCGGCCACTGGCCATGACGCCGTCACAGAGCTGGATGATCTTGGGGATGCCGATGATCTGCTTCGAGTGGTAGCGTTCGTATGACAGCAGGACCAGAAAGAAAAAGATGTTTGGGATGATGGCCTCGGATTCCCTAGGAACAGAAACACTCGCTTCGGTCTTCCTTTCAAACCGAGACACACAGATGACAGGAACAGCATGAAATTGCTCAGTGTGGAATGGGGGCACACACCTAAGGGGACCCGGCAGCCAGATTTGGTCCCGTCTTGGTCCTGACGCCTGCCTATCTGCGGAGAGCCCACGGTCAGCGGGCTGAGCGCAGGACGCCCCAGCAGCAGGGAGTGCCCAGAAGGGTGGCCCCGCAGCTCCCCACTATCCCCTCACTCTTGAGGTGAAGAAGGGAGACCGAGTGACCTGCCTCGCTCCCAACCACCGTCATGGCGTCACATGACTGGAGTGTGACATGGGGTCCCTGCACTTTGCCCTAACTACTTGTTAGGCAGTTCAGAAATGGAAGAATTTTAATTTTCAATGATGATACACTTCTACCTGCACAGGAGGGCATACTACAGCATCCTGTTTGGCAAGGAACGCTGTAACTGATTAAGTGCATGACCCTCACTAAGGTCACCCACATCTAAGAACATTCTCTTTACGAAGATGAAGTAGCCCCAGCTGGTGTGGCTCAGTGGATTGAGCACTGGCCGGGGAACCAAAAGGTCGCCAGTTTGATTACCAGTCACAGCACATGCCTGGGTTGCGGGCCAGGTCCCTGGTTGGGGGCATGTGAGAGGCAACCGATCAATGTATCTCTCACACATTGGTCTTTCCCTCTCTATCTTTCTCCCTCCCTCCCCCTCTAAAATAAATAAACAAATAAAGCCTTTTTTTAAAATGTAAAAAAAAGTACCATTCTACCAATGAGATTTCATTTAGCAAAACAGTAGCATAGTTAAATGCTTGAAGAATGAAATGAAAACTGACGTCTGTTATTACAAGGTGTAGAACGGCTTCTAAACAAGTCTTCAGATACTTAAAAATTTTTAAGAGAAACAAAAATGCACAGTATTATTAATAAATTAAATAATGTATTAACATATTTAATTTCCAATTTTAAAAAACCTAGCAAAAAGGCCTAACAACCCTTTAAAAGCAGGTTCGTGTTAACAATCTAAAATTACTTGTACTCACACAACAAAGGACAAGAAGTGTAAAAATAACAAAATGCCGTTACCTGAACTGGCCAACTTCGATGTACTCAAACTGCTTCAACACGAAGCCAATAAACACCTGCAGCAAAAAGAAACTTCACATCAATAATGAAAAGGCGCAAACAAGGCTACTTCACTCCCTGCGTATTTGGGTAATTTTTAACAAGTCTCCTGACAGCAGGTAAGTTTCTTGTGTACAAGAACTGAAACACACCCCACGGGACAACTTCAGGGCTCTGCCAGAAACCCCCTTAAACGCGTCTCCTGAACACTGGGGTGAGGCCCTTTGGAAGAACAAAGAAGAGGCTCCAGGAGACCTTGGGCAGGACCCAGAAGTCACATCCCGGGACTCATCTGATTTCAGATCGAGGGGCCCAACAGTGGGGCCGCTGAGAGGTGTGGGACGGCCGAGAGCCAGAGCCAGCTGAACCCAACCCCCTCCCAAATGCCGTCTGCCCTCACCAACAGGGCCCCGTGCCGCCGCTTCCTCCTAGGCCCTGGCGCGACAGCCACACACAGTAGGTGCTCGGTAAATCGCCCAAACTGAGCTCAATAATCTGTCGGCTCTAGTTCTCCCTCCTGTTCAGAAAAACAGCCATTGTCCTGAATCCCAAGAACTGGGGCGCCCGGGCACAGAGCGATAAAAGCAAATTGGAACCAACATGAGGGGGTGCTCCTGGCAAAAACCCTGGCGCTGCCGAGACAGGGTGGTGGGGACTTCGCTGTGTTGGCCTAGGCACAAGGGGCTGGAGCCCCGAGGAGGCAGATGAGCTCAGCCCATCTACAGAGAAGCACGGCTGGGAAGGTGCTCAGCTGGCCTTGCCCTGAGTCTACGTATCAGAGGGACGTTTCAGGAAGACAGAAAGAAAAACCCAAACTGTTCCCTCTTTGAGAACAGGTCCTTTGTAGAACTGCTCAAGAAAGAATCTGAGAAGAGTCAAGCCTGACAAGTCTGCATCAGTGCGGGCAATTGCTCATGCTCCTTGTCTACTGCAGAGGGCCCCCGGAGGCCAGCCTAACGCAAGGGCATCGGTTCTAGCTACAAAGTCAGCTGGGGCACTGTGCGGTCAGATGTGCCAGGTGGACCATGGCTTGGACGTGTCCTCCCCTGGAACGGGCCAAACCAATGGCCCTGGCTTCCCCTCGGAGCGGCCCTGGCTGTGGGCCCCAGGCTTCTTCCTGGGGAGGTCCGGGAGTCCTCTTCTGTCCTCGAGCTGCTGTCCGGGGCCACACAGGCCTCGGCCGCCCAGCCCACTGCTTCAGACAGCGGCTTCTCCCCGTAGGAGAGGAAAGGGAATGATGGCCCCAACCAACCCCCAAAGCACCTTCTACAAAGGAGAGGGTGCTTTCGAAGGCCATTATCATAACTGCATGAGGCCCCCGCAGCCCCCTGCACCGTGTGACTGTCCCACACTGGCTCCTGACCATGCTTCTCGCTTCTCCAGGAGAAATAGTCCCTTTGAAGCAACCGTCGGTGCTGACGAGTATCTATGTCTTGGGGGAGAACTGCATTATTTCTAACTAAAAAGCATCCTGCCTCACTCACCAAGGTAAACGGCCAAGAGCACAGCCCCATAATGATGCCAAGGGAGACGCCCTGAAGGCGACTTGATCCGTAGGAAACTTACTAGCAGGGGTCTTGGTTTATGAGAACTTACACAGAGGGGTGACATGACTGGTCAGAGCCACATCCTCACAGCAACTGCGTGAGGAAGGCCTGACGGCTGAGTCCCACCTGGTGAGGGTGAGGGCAGATGCGACCTGCAAGGACCAGGGGCACAGGAACCAGCGGTTGTCTTGTCACACGACACGCCCTGTTATGGGAGTGCTCACTGCAGACAGCTTAAAACTGAATGTCATAACTGATCATCTGTTTAAAATAAGTCTCTGGATTTTGCAAAAGTATCTCCCAAATGACACATTTTAATTACACCTTACAATTTAAATCCAAATTTATCTTGGAGTGGGGGGGGGTTCGTGCACAGGAAGAACCATTGGCAAAGGTGAACAGGGGTCAAGGGGAACCCTAACAGCCAGAACAGATGGGGAAGCCAGGGCGAGGGCACTGGGAGGCGCCAGGCCGTCTGTGTGACCAGTCATGTGGCCAGTCGTGAAATTGGAGAGAGGTAGCAGCTGGTGGGGAAAGATGGTACATCCTTTGAGGAAGGTAGTTTCAGCGTCACATTGAGATTTTGCATTAAGTTATGAACAGCTACAGTAGATGGAAGACAGAGGTGACAAACCTGATCGGAGTCCAGAAGACAGTAATTAACCCGTAACTGAACCAGCTGCGCCAGCAAGTCCAGGACCTGCTTCTGCAGCTGCACGGATGTGGTGGTCGTGTACTGTTTCAGTGCCTTTATGACCAGGGGCTCGAATAAACGGATGTGGCTGTGAATAGCATTCTACGAGAAAGGCAAAGACAGGTCCCGGAGGGAGTCTTCAGCTGAAAAGCATCGAGCAGCCGCCTGGAAGGCGCCAGACCCGACTACCCCCATCGGTCACCTGCCAGCTCCTGCTCACCTTGTCAGCACGGTTCTTGGCGACGCTCGTGAGGTTAGACTTCAACTGGGTGGACACTTTCTGGAGGACGTCAAACCACCTGCGGACAGAGACATGGGGAGTGAAGAAGGCCCTTCCACGCCCTACTGCGTACTCAGCAAAGCCCGTGTCTCTCTCTCTCACGCACACACACGAGCATGTGCAAACTACAACATCAGAAAGGAGTCGGCAAGGCTCTTCTTTTAATGAAGGTGATAGCTAGACTGTACTGAGTCCCAGCAGGATCTCGGGTCCGGCACCTGCAAGCGACACGCAGATAGCGCTTCCACTGCTTTGGGACACAGACCACATAGCCCAACAGCTGTGGGCTGGAAAGGTGACAGGTCATTCGAAAGGTTCAAGGGTTCATAAGATACCACTTCATCTCCTTGGAAAAAATTTTTGTTTAAATATTTACATCAATTTTACACTTTTCTTTGTAAGAAATCCATGTGAAAGGACAGCAATACACACCCTAACACACAACTGTCTGGTGTTTTATTTACATCCACGCTGTTAAAGTGTTTGAGGAGCCTATTCCTGAGACCTGGATAGACAGCAGGCATGTCCCCATCAGAAGGCCCGGGCCACGGCACTTCCCCTGGTTCCTGGCTCTACCAGTTTACCTGAAGCTGGTTTATCACTAAGCATGTGAAAAAGGAACAACGCGGCACCCTGCTGTTACCACGCACAGTAGTGATTCAAGATCTGCTCATCGCTGCGGTAGCTTAAGAAACTACTGTGTTTCAGGCATCAAAACCAGAACCATGAATTTAAGTGAAAACAGGCTTTTCACCATCAAGGTACAAGATAAATTTTACCTAAGACTCTGTGATCTCCCAACACCTCGGCACACTGCCACTGTGCCACGTGGGGTGCCTAGCCCTTCGTTGTGCGCCCGAATGGCAGCGCCGCCACAGAGCCCTTGGGGGAGCAACGCGCGTGGCGAGCACAGGTCGTAATAAAGTGCCTTCCCATTCAAGGACACGACCCCCGCAGTGGGGCTTGTGGATGACCTGCAGCGGTGCAGACGCCGGCTGCCTGGTCTCCCTCGTCCTCTGGTCCAGCCCCTCCGAGACGGCACAGCCCAATCCCGCCAAGCCCCGTGTCTCGGTGACCACCCCATTCTCCAGAGCCCCCTGAACGCGCCGCCTACTCCTGCGTTTCCACTGGAGATCACGCTGGCACGCGTGCCCGCAGGGCAGGGCACATTACCCTGAGGCGTCCTGGTCCTGCTCCACCTGCACCATGGTCCGCAGGCTGGCGTCCGCCAGGGCCTGTGTGAAGTGGGTGTACGGAGCCATAAAGCAGTAGTGGTAGAGGCCCGGCCGCACGCTGGATGAGCCAAGGCGCTGGGCGCGGCCCTGGGACTTGCCGGGGTTGGACGATAAGCCATCAAACTGGGAGGCCAAGTTCGTCCCGAAGAGAGTCTTTAGCAGCTAGAGTGGAAGAACAAAGCCATCAGCACGCCACGTGGCACGAGCCCAAACCCACGCCAACCCCAAACTGCCTGAGGTGGCGGCGAGGGCAGCCAGAGCGAGGGCAGTGAGAGTGCAGGCACGGGACGCCTAGGGGCACTGCTCCCACCTCATGACACCAGCTCCAGCACCGAGCTGCCCTGCGGCTCTGGCCGAGGTCGCACGTGCCAATGCCTGGGGGATACTGAGCCCGCCAGGCACGTGAAGGGGGTGCGGCCAGGCTTCCAAGGCCCTGTGCCCTCCCTCAGTGACAGGCTCCCTGATCCAGGACATGCCACCAGCGCCACCGTTGAAAGGACAGGTAGCATGATGTCATCGAGCCCGGAGCAATGGGTTGAAAAGGACAGGAAACGCTTTCTCACCTGCTGAACGCACACAGTCGCCATCATGGGCTCCCGGCTGAAGCAGGACTTCAGGTACCCCAGGATCTCCTCGACGCACTGTGGGAGGAGCAGTGGGACGCTGCGGAAGGTGACGGAAGGGACTTCCTCTCGCTGGGACCCCTAGTCTGAAAGTCCCCGTAGCCTGACTGCTAACGAGAGCGCCTACTCAGGTGGAAGGTGCTGGCTGGAGCCAGCGCCCCCAGGCACGACTGCGGGCGCCGACAAGACCAAGCAGCAAGAGGAGTAACTGGTCTGTGTGCCGAGGCTGTGGGTCGGGGGCGGAGAGGGCAGTGAGTGGAGAGGTGCAACCGCAGGCAGGGTGGTCAGGTAGGTCTCGCTGACGGGTGGCAAGTCCCACTCGCTGAGGGGACAATAATTGAGTACTAACTAATAACTGAGGACACGATCCAGCCATTGGGAACAAGTGTAAGCACTAAGCTGACGTGTGGAAAAAGGCACAGGAACAACTGAGGAGAAACAGAAAATGACGTGTGTCCTGTCTAAAGCCAGGCGAGCCTTTCCACACACCAAGAGAAGGAGTCAGAGACACGAAAACAAGGGAGCTCCAGCAGATACCCTGTGTTTTACTTAAGGAGCCACGTGTTTAAAGGGGGCTATCAGTAACTGACTTTGAAATTCGTCTGAAAATAAGGTGTCGGGAGACAGACAGGTGGACACACACGAGAAAGCAAAGCTAGCAACATGCTAGCAACATCTGAAGCATCTGGGTTGTGCACGTGTGACACGGGCAGGCACGGCACGACTCTCCGCACTCTCCTGGGCATCTGAATGCTTCCTTGCAGAGTGCGGGGCGGGGAGATACCTGGACAGGGACTCGCCGTCCCCCTGCGGCTCCGCTGCACCCTGAGGTACCACGGGGCCCACAGTAGAGCCTCGCTAGGTCTGCGTCTGCCCTCTGCACTTGTGAGGGTCAAGCAGGAAAACAAAGGGTTCTGACCGCAGTGCTGAGCCCATCAACTTTCTAGATTAAGGGGAGTCTGGGCTAATACACAGTAAATAACTGAACAAAGGACACAAACAGAGCCCCCCACCCCACCCCCGCAAACGGAGGTTCAGACGAGATCAGACTCAGGGGGTGTGGTACAGCAGTGGGGGCGGAGCATTGCAGAAGCTCCTCCCCAAGCTGTTATAACTTTCTCAAAGTGCGCCTCAGGCGTGTAAGCTGCATGCAGTGCAAGGAGAAGAAAAGAAACTCGAACCTTCCCGATGTCCTGAAGTGTTGCCAACTCTAGAATCTGGGAGAGCACGTCCAAGGCCGAGCGCAGAAAGCCCCCAAACTTCTCCGTGCTGTTCTGAAGATCCAAGGTGACCTTGGGGAGGAGGGGAGAGCTCTGGGGTTACTGCACAGCTGTCGGGCTGAGACGAGGGCAGGCTGTCTGCTGCAGTGCAGGCCTGCTCGCTCGCCACTGGGGGTGTACCCTTCTGTCTGTCTGTCTTTAGCACTGGCAACATGCACTGGAAGGAAAATTACTCTTCCAGAGAGCTACAGAAAAACTGTGCCTTTCAAAGGCATCTTCCAGCTGATACTGACTCTGCTGAGAGAAACAATCCCTAACCTTCCATCATAATGGGACAAAGGTTTAGGTGCTCATCACAACCAGTACCTGAGAAGCAGCACACCAAAACATATAAAATACGTGTCCTGTTCCACAAACACTGGGATCCATGGGAAAATCGTTATCAAATTCAGACCCAGCCTTCTAGTCTGGCTACAACACAATAACGATCTTAGAAAGAATTAAGATTCTAAAGGCCTCAGCTTACATTATGCAGCAATTCCCCCACTTAATAAACCAAAAGAATGAGTCAGGACCAAAGATTTACTATGTAAGACCAAACTCAAGGGTAAGAGATTGACCATGAAAACAAAAACTGGCAAAGTCCCTGCAAAAGTGCTACAGTAAACGGAAAGTTGCTTGGTGAAGTAAGATCTGACCACCCAGCATGAAAGCGGGAAGCAGATTAGGGACACACAGGACGAGACTGGAAGAGGACCTAACACTGTGACCACGCTCATGCCTCATGAGGGTGTTTCCAATAGGTTGAGGAGGGCAGCTCCAGGAGTGGCAGCGCCGTCAGGCGGGGAGGCGGGGGAGGCAGGAAGGGGCCCGCCCCCCTCAGGCCCAGGGGCTGGGGCAGGACAAGGAGGTGTGAGTGTTGAGAGCCAAGGGCTCTGAGCGCTGAGCAAGGACCGGAAAGCTCCCACGAATGAGGACGCAAGGCTAACAGACACCCTTGACAAAACCAACTGTAACTCCTGTCCCCACGCACGTGTCCAAACTATGAATCTGAAGAAAAATAATCAAGACCCCATGAGGCCCTGGGGCACGGGCGTGTGGTGACGAAAGCAGCGGCACCTTGTAGTTAGCGTGGGTAGCTTTCAGGACATCGTGCAACTTGAGGTATGAAGGAAGGTGGTAGAAACTCCCCAGTGACGAGGATTTATTTGCTGTAACAGGTCCTGAGGCTTCTGATTGGCGGGAGGCTATAAACACACACACAAACACACACACGAAGATTTAGATCAAAAGTAAGCACTTGCTAAGTTTAAAATAGATCACTGGTAATAATGATTTTTACAAGTATTCTAGTAAAATAAAACACAAACTTTTTCTCTTATAATAAATTAGAAGTAATGAGAAACTGACTAGTAAGCCTAAGTACAATCTGAGTACCTCCCAAAAAATAAAAAAGCGAAAGGAGACACCAAAAGAAAAGCAGCGTGGCGCTATCATGCGCCTGCTCCCGTCTGGCTGCCTGTCTGCAAACCAGAGGAGCAGCCAATTCAACGGCCTCAGCCGGTCACACGGGCTCTTGGAGCCCGAGGCTGCCCGTGGCAGGGCAGGGCTGGCCCCAGCCAGGTTAGGCCTCAGCCATCAAACAGGGAGAACATGTGAACGTGCTCTGACGACTGGAAAGGGGACACACGTCATCGTTAAAGTGGTATTAATATATAAACACCAAGCATTATATAAAACTGCTCAAGCCCTACAGAGTTCTGACTAGGGGTCCTCCGTCTATTCAACGACCACGGAGGAGGGCAGACAACACTGCCAGACGCGTGTGAGAAGCTCAAAGGCTTCCGTGCTGTAAACTCCCTACACGGCTGCAGTCACTCGCCCCTTAGAAGACAGTGGCCGTCAGGGTCCTCGCGTGCAGGCTTCATCCGCAGAAGGAGCAGGAGGGTCGTGACCAGGCCCGCATGTGGGGAAAGGGAGCTGGCGGCCACCTCTGTGCCTGGTGCCCCCCTTGAGCACAGACCCCACCACCGCGCCACCCAGAACCTCTGGCCCAGCAGCTCAGAGACTCTCGGGTGTTGCAGCCTTCCGGGGGCCATGAGCACTCTAGGCCCCTCTCATTCAGGTGACTGCGTACCCCCTTTGTGCCCCACTCGGCGCTCCCCATTGTACCTTTCCCACCTCCTACTTCAGAACCCTCCTCTGTGGGGATCCCTCCTCCCCACGACCTCCAGTCTCAGCACTGACCCTGCCTCCGCACTGAACCCCCAGTTCACCTCTGCAGTGGGGTGAAGGGGCTGCCCAGGGAAGGAGGCAGCCAGCGAGGCCCCCTGCTACGGGTGATGGCACCTTAGCAAGTGACACTCAGAGACGCTCCCGACCAAATGTGGTCTGGACACACTCGGTAATTAGCATATACTCTCGGAACCCACGCCTGGGGAAGCCGTTTATCCGGCTTCACTGCTGTGTATTTTATTTCCAAAAAGTAGAGTCATTGCGTTAACCCTGCCACGAATGTAAGTTTGGCCCTCTGTTTCTATGACAGATGGGGCCTCCCACCTGTCCCCGCTTCCTACCTGGACCGGCCTCACCGCCTTTCTTGGGGCTCAGTGGCACGGACGCCTGCTCACCCGGTTCCTTCTCCTTCCCTTTCCGTCGGATGGGGCTCAGGGAAGGGGGGTTCGCTAGGGACGGCAAGGCTGCCTAGAACAGAGAAGAATCGGGGGCGTAACCAACTCAGAAGCCGAAACCTACAGTACACAGGTTTGCCGTTTACTGGAGAACACTGGCCCGTGTCACTCATTTTCTCTTCGACCCCACGTTTCCAGGGCTCAGAAACTACATATACCGGGCACTTCTTGCTTCTCACACAGCCCCCCCCACGCAGCGGGCCACGCAGTGGGGGCTGCCCAGAGCGCCCTGGCAGGGGCACTGGGGGTGTCAGGGACGGAAGGGGCTCCGGAGCTCTGGCACGTCACCCCCGAGCTCAGCAGCCAGAGTGTCCTCCAGGAGCCACGACACCGCAGGGCGTGAAGCCACATTTTAACCCCCACCATCCAGATGAGGAAACAGCTCAGATGTGAAGTGACTAGTCTCACATGTGGCCATCGAAATTTAAATGTAATGACATGCAATTAGAGGCTTGGTTCCCCTCACGGGCTGTGGGTGGGAATGCAGAATAGTGCAGCCACCTTCGTGGAAAACAGGAGATTCCTCACAAAACTAACAACTACCACATGACCCAGCACCTGCACTTCTGGACACAGTGTATACAAAGAGACTCAAACACTAACTCGAGAAGATGTACATGCCCCCGTCCACCAAAGCATTATTTACAGTAGGCAATCTACGGACGCAACCTAAGTGCCCACAAACAGAGAAGTGGATAAAAAAGTGTACGGTAAATATGTGTGTGTGTGTGTGTGTGTATTTGATAGACTATTATTCCGCCACAGAAAGAATGAAATGTTAACGTTTATGCAACACGGATGGACCCAGAGCAGGGGGTCTCCCGCCTCCAGGTGCTCGGACGGGCCTGTGCGGAGCTGTTAGGGCAGCAGGAGGGGAACTTGAACGTAATGCGCTTGAATCACCCCCCACTCCGGTCCACGGAGAGACTGTCTGCCACAAAACCGTCCCTGGTGCCAAAAAGGTTGGGGACCACTGATCTAGAGGGTATCATGCTGAATGAAATAAGTCAGACAAAGACGAATACTGTGACTTCGCTCATATGTAAAATCTAAAAAAAAAAAAAACCAGAATGAGTGAACAAAAGAAAAGAAAACCAGGCTGACAGATAGAGAACAAACCGATGGCTGCCAGAGGGAGGAAGACTAGGCAGCTGGGTGGAAAAGTGCAGACTGGCAGTTACGAAGCAGTCACGGGACGCAAAGTCCAGCCCGGGAGATACCGTCAAAAATATCGCAGAGTACGTGTGGGGCCAGGCTCGCCAGGGATGACTCTATTAGTTATTTGAGCATCTAACCACTATGCGGTCCACCTGCTATAATTCTGAATGTCAGCTGGAAAAAAATAATTTCAAACAAGAGGTTCAGTCCCTCAGTCGCAGGGTCACGTGTTAGGCGTGCGGCCAGCACGGGGTAGGGAGTGTTGCTGTCCCGGCGGGCATAGGTGTGGCCCATTCCCATGGTCACACAGAGCTGCACCGGACAGTGCTGGCCCAGGATGAGGCACAACAGAGCTGGGAAAGTGTCCACGGTGGGTTGATGACCAAACCCACAAAGTGCTGGGAGCAGAAGGGCTCGGGGGAAACCAGACACAATCCGGACACCAACAGAAGCGATCGTCCCCCAGCGGGGCACCGAGTGACGCAAAGGACAAGTGAGACAGGGTCTGACGCACCCATGAGACTTGAAAACTGACCTGGGTAGGGGCGCTGCTGTGGCCGGTGTTGGCAGAAACCAGGCCTGCGAGGCTAGAGCAGGGGGGCCGGAGCCCTGGGTAGAAGCCCAGCCAAGCGTCATGCGGGGGCCAGAGTCAGGGTAGGGGGGCCCTTGGGGGCGAGTAGCAGACAGGCCTGCTCAGGGGGCTGTCAATGAGGGAGAGGTCATGGGGCGGTTAAAGGAGAAGCTGAAGGTGGACGGGTCTGTCTGAGATAGAAGACAGAGGTGAGAGCAAAGAGTCAGATGCAACAGTGACTGCGCTAGTCTACCGGAAACCCCCGGTGCCAAGTTTGCCATTTGTCTTGAAGTTGATTATGCTGAACTCTACTTCACAGAAAAGAAAAACTCTTCCCCATGTCAGGACGGAGCAAATGAGCGAACGAGCCAGCGCTTCACGGCTGAGCTTCCTGGCTCACGCTGAGAGCCTTTCCCCTCTCAGAGGCAACAGTAACTGCGGACGGTACCGAAGGGCGACCGATTGCAGGACTGTGTTTTGTGTTCAGTCAGGGTCACAACATGAGCACCTTTGTTTGCACAACGCAGAGGAGATGCGGGAAGGGTAGCTGGCTCAGGGAGCGCAGGCACGCGCGGAAGCCCAGGGTCCTTCGGGCTTACCTTCGCTGCGGGTCCGGGAGCCACCTCGTCCAACACGTGCGCACAGATATTGATCACTTTCAGCAGGTGGGAGAAGAGCTGCTCGACCATGGGCACCAGGCTGCGGTCCCCCAGCGCGGGCCACACCTCTTCCTGCTTGCTGGCCGCCGGGCTGGCCTCTTCCTCAGCGGCCCACGAACTCCTCAGAGACTTGGGAGCACTGGCTGTGAGACAGGCACACGAGTCACCTCCCACCTCCGCAGTGTGCAGAAGTCACTTAGGAAACACATACCATTCAGGCCCACCCACATCGGACATCTCCACTTGAGAGTCACCTGATACCTGGACTTCACCAGGAGACTGACATTTCCCCCAAAACACCATGTTCCCAACTTCCACGACTACCACCATTATACGGCCACCCAGGATGTGACCGTCACCCTGGGCCCCTTCTTGATCTTTACAACCGAAGCTTAACCGGTGACCCAGACCTGCTATTCTCCTCCCCTGCTCCCCTTGCAGCAGCCTCCTCCCCACAACCGCACAGCCACCACCCTGTTTGGACTCTCTTTCCTCCCTCAAGTACGACACAAGCCCCCGAGGTCCCCCTCCTCCTGCCATAACGCCAACCCGACTGTTAGTCCCATCTGTGACCTTCCATGGCAAGTAGGACAAGCCCCCCGACACAGGCAGCACCCACGCCTATCAGTTATGACGGCCCTGTTGCGTGACCGGCCACATTCTCTATCCTTGTCCTCACCCTTATGTGACATCAAAATGACTCACAGTTCTCGAATGTCACACAATTTTTTAGGTCTCCTTGCCTTGGCACATGCCTGCCTCTGCCTGGTGGGCCCTTCCCTGCCAGCCCCTAAGTCTTGCTCCCCGTGCTGCTGAAACAGTAGCGTGTCTGGCCCATGGCGCCCCTCATGAGGAATGAGAAATGAGCTAGTCTGCCGCTAACTGAGGGGCTGGCCAGGCAAGGCCTCTGTTAGGATACTGGACACGGACCAGCTGCCTACAGGACACGTGTCCGCACAAAGGCAACATGTGGCCTCACAGCACTTTGCTGAATGTGCTCACTCCCCCACCCCTCCAAGGGGTCTAAAGACCTGGCATCTCTGTTTCGAGTTGGTACCGATACCTGCAAGCAGGTTTCCGGCCAGGATCAGAGCGTCCTGATGGGCTGAGAGGTCCAGCGGGAACCACGCGGACGAGAGCAGGGTGAGGATCGTCGTGACCATGCCCACCGTGCAGGTCTTCCGACACTCGTCCGCGGCGCCCAGCGGGGGCACTCTGGAAGCAGACACTGGTGCGGTCAGGCTACAGGGCAACTTTAAGCAAACCATCTTTCTTTCCCTCTGAACCAAGCGGGAGGTACATCACTGTGTATTTTATAAGGGCTCATAAAGTGACTTTACGATTAACATCTTCCCTGTAAACCACAGCTCCATAAACATTATTTGAGAAATGAAATCAGGTACTCAATCTCATTAAAATATTATGCCTATTTACTCTGATGATTTCTGAATTTTCTTTAACTTTTGAGTTAGCACATTTCACTCCGTGGCAAGCTGCTCAGAAGTCAAGTGCTGGCCTCTGACCAGAAACTAGCTGCGGAGTAACTAAGCCTCTGTCCACAGAGGAAATCATTATTCCAGACAGGAGAACGCGAGCCACATCAGCACACGCTCCTGGCCACATGCTGACAAGCACGCGTCTGCAGATCGTGTTCCAGTGTGACGGCCGTCAGCATCGGTGCACGCAGTCGAAGCTTACTCCTCGACGCTGTGCAAGGCTTGAAACTGCCCTTGGGTGCTGCGGGGCCATCTGCCAGCCGAACGTCATTTGAAATGAAAACTGTTCCTAAATCTCATTCCTGTGGTTCTCCACAGCTTTGTGTGGTAGGTCACATTTGATTTTAAACAATAAATATCTCTCCATTTTTAATGCACAGTGAGTAATTCCGGAGAAAGCCAGCCAGTTAGAGCCCTTTACCAGCATGGCAAGTCCCCGTACAGAAGCCCCATGGCACGGACACGGGAGCACCGGCGCCCATCGGTTACGGCCAGCTCGCTATTTCCCGCATCTCCCACCGCTAGTGCCCACACGGCTAATGACACGGAAGCAAGCACCCACGGAGTATTTAACAAGAAAGAAAAATGGGGTTCTGGTAAGTATGTTGTGTCAAGTAACTGTAGACAACCACGAGATAAAAAAAAACAAACCACTCACCCACAATGCCAACCCAAACTCCAGATGCAAACTGGAAATGCCGTGGAGAGAAGACACAAGGCTTCGCAGCATCCGAACTACAGAGGAAAAGAATGAGGAAGTCACTCCCAAACACCAAGAAGCGATTATTAAATGGAACCTCTTTTACCCTTAGAGAAGGTACAAACCACGGAGACTTCTGGTGCTGGGACAGCTAGCCAGTGTGGTGCGGCACGGGTCTTCCTGCCTGGAGCTGTCATCACCTGTGCCTGCCCCACAGCCTGCAACGCACCCAGCCCTGCTCCCGTCCCATGCTCCAGGTGCATTAAGTCCCCGCCCCGTCCCCAGACCATGACAACCAGAAGGCCGGGGGTCCCCTGTCTTTACACCCAGTCCTAGAACAGTGCCTAACACATGGAGACCACACCAAACACAGAAATAAAACACGGTATTCTGAACAAACCAAAGGAAGACCAAACCACCGGGAGCCCCGACGAGCTTTCGGTGTGGAAGGCACACACAGACTTATCGGGGCAGCCTGATCATGGCTGAGTGCTTCACAAAGTGGAAGCGTGTCTTCTGCCACATAAAACAAATGATAAGGTTTGACCTGGTATTCAGCAAATAGCTCTACTTTTGCATAATACTTTTTTCTGATTATAAAAGTTAAGCTTGTTCCTTTTAGAAAATTTGTGAAGCCCTGACTAGTGTGGCTCAGTGGACTGAGTGCAAGCCAGTGAACCAACAGGTCACTAGTTCGATTCCCAGCCAGGGCACGTGCCTGAGTTGTGGGCCAGGTCCCCAGTAGGGGGCACTCAAGAGGCAACCACACATTGATGTTTCTCTCCATCTCTTTCTCCCTCCCTTTCCCCTAAAAATAAATAAAATCTTTTAAAGAAGCAAAATCTCTGAATATCTGAAACATATAAAAGAAAACAGAAATCACTCATCCTGAAATTAATTTTGACACCACTGCCAGTCATTTTCCTATGTGTGAAGTGTATATGTAAATGTTATTTTATAATTTTATTTATTTTTTAGAGAGAGGGGAAGGGAGTGAGAAACATCAAGGGAAACATCAAGGTTGCCTCTCGCATGCCCCTAACTGGGGACATGGCCTGTAACCCAGACATGTGCCCTGACCGAGAATCGAACTGGCAACCTCTCAGTTCACAGACCAGCACTCAATCTACTGAGCCACACCAGCCAAGGCGTAAATATTATTCTTCATAACTGAGACCTGACTATACACAAGCATATGGTTTCACACTGTACCTTTTTTTACTCAATATTATAATTCAGATTATATCTCTCCATATTGTTAAAAATTCTCTAAGCATCGTACTAATAGGTGCATAATAAATACACTACCACGTATACTGAATTTAGTCATAATCAGAACTTAATCATTCTTGGGTTCATGGATATTACGGTTCGTTTCCGATTTTAGCGTCATAAATAATAATAAAATAATTACATTATACAAAATTCTTTGTTAGCATTTCAGTTTTTACTCCTTAGTACATATCAAAACTGAGAGAGTTTCAACTTCTAACATTACCAATTCAGGTTATGACAGTTTTCATTTTTCACTTTTATGTCTTCTTGTATTGCCTGATTTTTTTACAGTGAGCACGTGTTACCTTAATGGTAAGAGAAAAAGTTGTTTACGTTCCTACTGGAATAAACCGAGCTTTTGTTCATAGCAGCACAACTTCTTAGTAAGCCCCACGTATAAGAGCCTCTTATAAGTGACTGAAAATTAACTCAGCGCGGTCAGGCAGAGGGGACTCACCGTGAGCGCACGCGTAGTGGCCGTGACCAGCTGCTGCGACACGGCAGCAATGACCCTGGACAGGTTGTTTTCCATGGTGACATCCGTTATGCTTGGTAGTAAGTTGTAGCCTCTGTATATTCTGGTAGGAAAGATAAGAAGATTTAAAATCAACTATTAGAGCTTAGGGCATTTTCAAAATTCGAATGGCACTTAAAAGTTTAAGATTACAGGCTATGAGAAGCTAAAGGAGTCTTGACTTTTAAGTTAAAGAAAGACAGGACGTAAACTGGTTGTTATCCCAAGGGTCCCCAACATCCTTCCCCTGGTCCGTGGACGTGCTGGCATTACTGCCTGAGCTCCACCTCCTGTCTCCCAGCCCCCTATCCCCACCCTGGTCCATGGAAAAATTGTCTTCCCCAAAACCAGTCCCTGGAGCCGAAAAGGTTGGGGACTATTGCCCTAGAAAAACGGCTGAAGTCACCCTCCTCCCTCCAGGCCGCCCTCCCGGCTGCACTACAGGACTAGAGCAGTGCTTTCCTCACAGCACCTCCCTGCCAGCTCTCCACAGGTCTGATGCCAGCCATTGAAAGAAGTCCGTCGTGAAGTTACTCGTGGTTCCAACCAAAGAAAGCCCTTTCCCTGCGGACTGCTGGCCCTATCCCACAGGCCGTCCGTGGCCCGCGGCAGTGTCGATCTGTTTGCAGTCACACACAAACTCCAAGTCCGACTGTATGAATGAGCCCACCAGGCCAGTGCTGGATGCGCTTCTGGACCGGTGGGTGTCCTGTCCCCGGAGGCACTCCCCAACAGGCTAAGGGGGTACCTGGGTACTTTCTCACACGGAGCCTAAACCAGCAGGGAGTGAGGCTGTGGGCGCGGCTGCACAGTGGGTACCTGTGCTCTTGAGGGACACGGTCAGATGTCAACGGGCCAGCCTGGGCTCAGAACTGGGAAATTTTTCAAAGTCGTAGTTAATAACCTAACCGACTTCAATGAAACATTATACGCGTCTCTGTTGGCACCTAACATTCATTTTCTGAAATGGCCTTTGGAAACGGCAATTTCCCCTACGCTTGTCAGTGCCTGACAATGAAATGCTCTTGCACGGCTTCTGCTTATCTCAAAGGAGCATTTACCCCGAATCTGTTCAAACGGAGAAAATGCCAGTTCTGAAGTTAATACAAATATATTCTCCGGGAAGAAAATTATTTCCACATGTTTATTTAAGCAGTCTTTACATGAGAGAGATGATATTTATTTAGGAATAATGACTTCAAAATTTGACAAGCTGAGTTCAAATTCAAAAAAGCATCAAGTGAACATTTTAGCTGAGACACCATTTAGCCCAAGTTTTTTAAAAAAATTCAGCAAAAGGAAGTTATCATATAAAACTAATTTTTAAAACAGCATTTAAAACAGAGTTGAAAAAGCATAGTCTTCTCACTTCTATAGTCTCCTTTGCAAATTAAAGTTCTAAAGAAAATGGTAACTTCATCGAAGCGTTTCTGCTCAAATTGCTCGCACAGCGATGCTGCTCAGCTGAGTACCAGACAAGAGCGCAGAGCCCCCTGGGACTGTGGGCAAAGTTCCTCCCAACGAGCGTGGCCAACTGCGAACCCTGGGGCCCGTGGGTAGCCCTCTGCACCCTGTCACTCTTGAAAAGCCCCCTCACCTAGACATTAACGGGCACGGCGTAACCAGACTCGTCACAGGCAACACAAACAAAAGTGAGAAATGGAAGAGACAAGTTTTTAGGTAAGACAGCACTGGAGTCAGGCAGAAAAATACACCTGTCGATAGCTGCACGGGTCTCCGCTGGGAGGCTGGGCGGAGTGAGTATAAAGAGGAGGGGAGCTAAATCCCGAAACAGAAATGTCCTATCAAAGGAAGACACGTACTCAAACACCCTCGCCTAAAGGTCTGGTTTTCCCTAGAAAGTCCATTTTGGAGAAAGCCCTAAAGCTAGGCGTCAGGAAAGGGCGTACCTGGTGATGGTGCTGACGGAGAAGTGCGACGGAGGCTGCGTCTCATGCATGAGAAGCTTCAGGTAAACGCTGCTTTGGTCTCTTGCCACGGCCACTACAGGATCAGCCTGTCCTTGGTCACATTTATAAAACAGCTTTGGGACAAGCCTAACAGAAAAGTAAGGTTTATTTACGTAAGAAAGCATTGAAACTCCCCTGTGGGTTAACACCTTTTTCTGTCTTGGCAGTTACCCACCATCTACCCACGCAAGGCCACTCACATTTTCTAGGGGTGGCACATTGGGGTGGGGGTCTCCAATCCCAGGGCCACTCGCCCACTCTGAAATAACTGGCTGTGTGCTTTCTTTCTGCCTGCCATAGAATGAAGTGCCATTCTCTACAAAGGTTATGCACTTTAATTAAAAAACAACCCTGATCCCTGGCAAGTGTGGCTCAGTTGCCTGGGGCGTCAGGTTCAATCCCCGGTCAGGAGTATGAAAAGGCAACCAATTAATGTTTTTCCCACATCCATGTATCTCTCCCTCTATTTCTCCCTCCCTTAACTTATTTTCCGAAGGGGCCCGGGTGGTGAGCAGCGTGAGCCCAGCCGGAGTCTGGTGGCGGCATGTTTTAGCAGAGCCACTTCACAGGAAGCACCAAACCCCCAACGCAGCCACTCGTGGGGACAGCACATCCACAGAGTCTCGGGGCAAACGCTCACAGTCCCAACAAGCAGAATTGACCACCGCCATCCTCAGGTGAAGGAAGGGATGAAATGAGCCACGTGACGAAGCCTGTCAGCAATGGTGGGACTGGGCTCCCGGCGCTGCTGCCATGCACGCGCTCAGTGCAAGAGGCCAGGACGAAAGTCCTCCTACTGTGTGATCCCACTTAGAGAAAATGTCCAGAAAAGGTGAGTCTCTGGGGACGAGAAGCCGATCCCTGGTTGCCAAGGCTACAGGTGGGCACAGGGAGTTTGCAAATGGGTACAACACATCTCTGTGGGGTTGTGGGAATGTTCTAGAACTGGATGCTTATACAGTCTGTAAATGCACTAACCATCATTTAACTTTCTACGGAAGATGTGTGCATTTTAAGGGATGTAAATTATACCTCAAAAAAAGCTCTTGAATTTTTCTTTTTAATCAAAAAGCTGGTCCTATTAACTTAAAAACATGAATTTAAAGGAAAAAAAATTATACGTAAACATTTATGTGTAACAATGCTGACTGGAGCATTATCCATTATTTAAATCAAAGACAACTTTACATCCAAATAAATAATTGATGTAAAAGCCTACCACAACCACATAGTGAAAAAGAGAACTAATTAAAATTTCTATTTTTGAAGAGTACTTGATAACAGGAAGATACTAACAGCGTATTAACTGGAGATTACTAGATTATAGAACTGCCTGTATATGTCCTCCCAATTTTGGAACAGAAACTCGTATAAAGGACACATGGCAAGACAGTAACAGCTGGCACGTCACCAGGCAGAACTGAAGGCAACTACTGCTTTCTTCTTAGTGCCTCTCGCTCCCCATGTCACAGCCCTGGGAGGCGAGCACGGGCCTTCACAACAGCAGGTGAGTCCCCAAATGACTTCTTTTTCGATGGGTCAGCAGGAGCCTGAAGTGACCATCAGGAAAGCTGCCCTCAGCCTCGGACTATCCCCCTTTCCGCATTCTCACAACATGCCGCACTTTAAGCAGAAAGGTGACTATCAGGAAAGATACTTGGTGAGTACCTCATCAATGACGCGGCAGCAACATGTCGCACCCTGGGGTCTTCATCCCCAAGCAAGTAGATGACCACGTTATTGAGCACTCGTTCTTGCAGTTTCAAAAGCTTTGGGGGGAAGAAAAAGAGGTGTAATCTCTGTATGTAGCTAAATTCTCAGTGGGGTATTCTGAAAAGCCAGTACGGAAGAACTCAAGGCCACGAGCCTCGAGTCCACACCACCCAACCCCAACTCGCACGCTTGAGCCGAAATCGACCTAAGCAACGTGCACTCAGCAAGAGTCCACCGCGGGGCAGGGTGACCACGGGGCTCAGACACGGCCTCACGAGGCAAAGGCTTACCCCTGTGTAATGGTGCGCCCCTCTGTGCAGCTGTTCTGCTTTCGCTTCCAAAAAGCTCACCAACCTAACGAAAGAACACGGTTCCCAATGAAACTGTTCATTCCCCCACAAGCGCCTCTGCTGACCTGCAGGATGCCAACAGGCAGACCATGGGGTGGGCCGCCCGGGGCAGGTTGGTCCAGCTGCCAAGGATGCCGAGGGCAGCACTGCCTTAACGGGATGGAAAGAACTACCGTGCTACAGCTAGAATTTACATCCTCTCCTGATTCTAGACTCTGTCGATCGGGGTACCGAGAAAATGGCCTTTCTTCAAAATAAATACAAACGTGCGTTATTTGGAAAAACTCCTGGTGCCCTGAAAAATCAGCTCAAACGTGCAGGCAGAAGGCAGGGCAGCTGCGGGCAGAGGGCCACGCCTTCCCGCCCACCGGCCACGGCCCGGGAGGTGCCTCCCACGCTCAGTGTCTGTCTGGGCGCCAGGTGAGACAGCCCCTAGCGCCCGGAGACATCCTGAGGATACAAGCAATAGCCTGGGGAGGCCAGCAGGGCTAAGCCAGCACATGCCGGCCTGACAGGCGCCGCCTAAAGCCGCGGGGGCGAGAGGGGCGTCTTCTGCGAGGAGACAGCCCAGGCCGAGGCTCCCTCCGGCACGAGAGGCTGCGGCACCGCAAGTCGCTGTCTCGCCGCGACCAGACGCGAGCCAGCTCTCCCAGCTCAGCTCAGTGTGGCCATGTACCCCGCACCCCACCCCTTAAGGAGGCACTTTGAAACGGGCCACAGACACCAGAAGTCCGCGCTCCCTTTCTCCCGTCAGCTGGAGCAGTCGCGCGACGCAGCTCGCCAGGGAGACGCGGTCCCCAGCCACACAAAGGCTCCAGGGCAGTGTTAGGGAGCACCCTCAGAGATGAAGCCCTAGGGTTTCCACCATGTAGGGAACCTGGTGACGCTCACTACCTGGGGTCTCCTCATAGCTGTCACCACCTGTGCCAAGCACCCCAGGACTCCCAACACTCAGCGCAAAGCCCTGGGGAGGTCTGGGCCCCAGCCAGGGAGCTGGCGCCTACCTGAAGTCCACCTCCGCCAGGGTCTCCAGCAGCTCCGTCCTCACCAGCCAGTAGGAGCTGCTCCGCAGGTGCAGCAGGTCAGTGATGAGCTGCAGCCCCAGGTCGCTGTAGCTGCTGCTGCAGAGGTTCGTGACGCAGAGCTAGAAGGCAAGCAGCCGCAATGGCGCCCATGGCACCCTTGGCACCTGCGGTCTGCGCACCCCTCGTGCACGCGTGCCCCACGCAGCTCGGCAGGGTCTGCCAGGTGTGTTTCGCTCAGGAGCCTCCAATTCGAAGTCGGTCCTGTCACACTCCTTAATCTCCCTCCCTCCCGCCTCTACCGCGGTCACGGTCTCTCCTCCCAGACACCCACCCCGCGAGCCTTTAACAGCGTTCAAGGGGGACACCAGGGCACACCGCCCGCCCCTTTGGAAGCAACCTCAGCGCTGGGACAAAGGACAAGACTCCCGCGTCTGCACAGTTCCCTGCGCTGCCAGCACACGCGCAGGCCTCAGCACACGCAGGCCAATGCGGGACCGGCAACCAGGGCTGCTGACAACGCTTCTCCTCGTGCTTGACCCAAACCTGGAAACACTGGGCACGAGGGCACAGCTCTGGCCAGGCCATGAAACTTTAAAAAGGGAAAGCACCCTACGAATGGACAGTTGCAGGGTTCTGTGGTTTTTTAAACTTCTACTGGATAAGCGTTCCTGCTGATGACTGGCAGCGGGACCTATGGCCCAGGTGGTACAGAGGCTGGACAGGTCCCACGCAAAGGACGGGCCTGCCACTGACCCGAGCAGAGGCAGCGAATCTTCTCTGGGTCTTGCTCTGACTCAGCCTCACACGGCCCAGCCGCAGCTGTTGGTTTTAATTCTGCAGGTTTGACACTTACTATTAGCAAGGTCTGTTTCACACACTCTTTAGGAAATAGGATATTTCAAACAAGCGTTCTGAGAATTAGAACTTAAACTAAACTCTATGGCAATGGCTTCTTTCTAAAGCTACATGGCGGGTACAGATGTTTATTACTGTTTAAAGCTTCAGGCTGCCTGGACGTATTTAATATTTTAATTGCAACAATGATAAAGCTTCCAATACTCAAAGAAACGGGTTCCTTTTCTTTGGACGCTCACCCGCACAGCTGTGCACGCCAACTTGCAAGTAACAGATGATTCATCCTTCAAAGTTTTCTGCAGCAAAGGAACGCAGTCCGCCAGAGAAAACATATTCCCTGTCCGAAAGAACAAGAACAAATGCCTTCGGGTAAACTTGAACTTGGCAATGACACTCAGAAAGGGCAATCCTCCAAACTGGCCGTTACCTGTCAGAGTTCGCACAGAGCCCATCCAGCCTCCCACCTGGAAGCGGGAGCGGCTGAGGATGGAGCAGAGGAGCGTCCCACAGAGAACCGCCGTGGCTCCTCGGACCTGAGGGTCCCCGTGATCAATGTAGTTCAGGACGTCCGAGACACACTGCTCCTCTGCGGGAACAAGTTGCCCAGACACTGAAAAGCCCCCTTCAACTTTCTAACTCAAAGGGAAAGCTCAATTCTCAGGAAAGGAAAAAAGGCGAGGGGTGATTCAAATCTAGACACGGCCTGACTAGAGCAGCCGGCAGCGGTGAAGTCTTTAGGGCCTTTAAGATTCCAGTTTCGGTATGTGTCCCTGGAATCGCTCAACATAACACGTTGTGATTCCAGGTTGTCCGCAATTAGCAAAATGCCAATTTTTGACTTCAGAAAAGATTAGAAACACGCAAAACACTTGTAACTCAAGTGCCCACACTGATCTAACATAAAATTCAAGAGCACAGATTTGTCCCCTCGTCCAAAGAAAGAAAGAGGGAGTGGGAGGGAGAAGAATTCCAGAAGTGCAGCTCTTCCCACCACTCCCTCTGTCATGAGGCGCGTCCCCAGATGTGCGCTATGGGGACCAGCTGTGGCCTCAGCCGCTCTCTGGTCCCACGTGTCTCTGAGTGTGAGGGTCTGGCCTGGCTCAGCGGGGCTGTGGTATAAATTCTCACTCTATACAGTGTGTGCTTTCGGTAAAAATCCATTATGTAGTCAACTGGATCTTATGTCCCAGAATTCTATTGTTCTATTGTGTGTATCCCAGCTAAATGTCACATGGACAGAGCGTCCCAGAAGCCACCACACCGTATCTATGTATGAACCGTCACAACACTTAAGAAAACGGCCCCAAAACTGAAATAGCCAAGGTGGTTTGCAACCGTTCTCGGGATAACGGTCAAGCACAGGCACGAGGCGTGCACCTCTAACGCACCGGCGCGCCCCGCGGTGTCCGGAGGGGTCTCGTAAAGCTTGCTGAAGAAGGACTCGGGGTGGAGGGCCACAGCAGCTCCGACGCAGCTGAGCGCCAGCGCCTTCACGCTTACGCGCACGTCCCGATCCGGAACCAGCACTGCCACGAAACCGCCTGGGTCACATTCAGCTTCAAAGCTACAAACACTCATTTACCAGACAAGCAAAGCCAGACCCACAGCAGCAGCCACCCCATTGTGCCCTCATCCCTCCCGTCAGTCGGAGCGGCTGGCCCGTGTGCTCGGCCTGCCTCAACTCCCTTGGCCGCAAGAACCAGGTGCAGGACTGGCCCCCAGGCTGACCCCAACGCCTGGTGCACCTGCCCTCCTATACCTACCGTTTTTTTCCCCAGTTAGCAAAAATGAAGCGCATAAAAGGCGGACACAATGGACCAAGGGAGCAGAATTGTCGTCGGTAGACTGCCCGATGTCGCCTTTGATCCGGCAAGGCTAGAACAAAGAAACTGACGCTCGCTTATCTGATAATCAGAGAACACATTCATCCACCAGCTCGGTCAACAGAGCTCCCAGCAGTCATGGGGCGTGTGCTGGGATATCGAGATGCTGCCTTGTTGCCAGGGTACGTGACAGCCCTCCCAGACCACGGTGGGGCAAACTGAGCGTGGAGACAGGCAGTTCCGACACCGGTCCCGCGGGCTGTGGCAGGGATGAGCTCCAAGGGTAAGGCTGCTGGGGAAGTACAGCAGGAGCCCCCATCGACAGGACAAAGGGCAGTAGAGCTGGGGAAGGCCCAATGCTGAGAGGGAGGTGGCCTGGTACTCGGGGAACTGAGAGGAAGGTCTGTGTGCAACTAAGTACCAAACACTAGTTCTTGCCCTATAGAATTTAAAATTCACTGGAGGACAGTCAGTTCCTCAAAAAATTAAAAGACTGAATTACCATATGACCCAGCCATTTCACATTAGGGTTTGAAATCAGGGTCTTTGCACATCCATGTTCACAGGAACACTATTCACAACAGCCGAAGGGTGGAAGCAAGTCAAGTGCCCATCAGTGGGCGGAAAGAAAAACAAAATGTGGTATAGACATACAACAGAGTATTATCCAGCCTTTAAAAGGAAGAAAATCCTAACACCTGCCAAAACATAGAGGCCCCTGGGGGGTATTATGTCACGTGAAATAAGTCGGTCACACAAAAGGACAAGCACCGTGTGATTCCATTTGCATGAGGCCTCTAGGAGTCAAGTCCACAGAGACAGACAGCAGAATGGCGGGGGCCAGGGGCTGGGGTGGGGCGCGAGGCATTTCTGATTAATGGGGGCAGAATTTCAGTTTGGGAAGACTAGAAATTCCTGGAGATGGACATAGTGATGCACACAATGACATGAATGCACTTAAAGCCACCGAACTGGCAGACTTTATGTGTATTTCACCACAATAAACGAGTCAATTCAATGGAACAAAAACAAGAAATGCTGCAGGGCCATGCAGGCCCTCAAAGGAACGAGCCAAGAGATCAGGCAAGGCAGACAGCGTGTCCGGGGAGGGCTCGGAGAGGGGCCGAGCCTGAGAGGCGGGGTGGAGAGCCGGCCCGGGGAAAGGCCCACAGGCCCAGGAGACAGTGGGCACGGCCCGGCACGGGAAAGCCAGAAGCCCGGGGACAGACGGCCCGGCGTGACCAGGGACACTCAGGAGCCCGGAGTGCCACACGGCCTGAAACCCGCACCTTGTTTTCAGCATCTGCTGGGTCAGCAGCTTCATCTCTGGGCACGAACTTATCCAGGCTGCTGTCAGACGGCCGCCTGTCGTGGCCCATGCTCTCCAGTAAATGCACCTGCCGAAGGGCTTCCGGAGACAGAGGAATCAGGAGTAAGTGACCAGCTCCCCATTAAAGTACAAATACACACATTTACACAAAGTCAACATAAAAGGTAGAGTTTAGATCAAGAAAAAGGTCGAACATTCCTCGGCTGGTTTCCTCATTTACACCTCAGAAAACAAAGCCATCCAGAGATCCCCCCCGGAAGCTGAGAGAGAAGTATGGCCCTGAGCTGAGCCAGGAGCCCAGTGGGCAGTGCGAGGGCCAGCGCCAGCGTACCGGCTGAGGGGTGCGGGAAGGCGTCCGGGTCTTCGTCCCCACGGAGGCCCAGGGGCTCCTCCTCCTCCTGCGGCAGGCCGAGCTGCATCCCCGGGTACTGGCCGTCGGCGCTGTCTAACACCTGCACAGTTCAAAGGGGGCTGTGAGGGCTCGGAAGTGTCGTTCCCAGGGACGAGTCCTCCACGCAGAAGGGGAGGGGTGAAATCATGAGTGGGAAGGACGTCTTACACACTGACACAGCGGCCACTCCTCAAATGCACACAGATGTGTGTGCGTGAATTTCAAGAGCTTACTGACCAGCTTACTGCTACGTTATAAAAAGCTTTAACTCTAAAAATTCCAAAATATCTCCAACCTGGGAATTTCTCTTTTTGGTATATTATTTTTAAAAATCCAAAATCTGTCTTCAGAAGCAAG
Organism: Mormoops blainvillei; assembly: GCA_004026545.1. Lineage (NCBI taxonomy): Eukaryota > Metazoa > Chordata > Mammalia > Chiroptera > Mormoopidae > Mormoops > Mormoops blainvillei. Next base: position 455,904 of record PVJD01000187.1, on the reverse strand, counting down.
TTTTACATTAAGTCAAAAATGAGTAAAAATCTTCAGACAAAAGCCTCGCAATACAACAGGTTATCTCTTGAGCCAGGACTGAACGAGCCCAGTGTTGAACACAGTGTTTCGTATATATAGCTACCAACTGGCTTATAATTCCGTATTCCAAAATGTCTCACATCCACTTGAAATCCCATGTAACTGACCTGAAAAACTGAATGGTAAGCACACATTATGACAGTAAAGTATTACTGAATTATTTTTTAAAAAATCATTCCAAATCCTTCCAAGTACATTTTTAAAAATCAAATATGATCAAAAACAACCAGAAAAAATTATTTCCTTCACTCTCCATTCTCCAGATTAGTTTACCAAAAACAAAACAAAACCAGGTTAGAAAAAGAAGTCCCACCATAATAAAAACAACATGTCCTCGGTGCCCCGGTGCACACCGGGCACTCCGCTCGTGACGTGCCCCAGTCTCCGAGTCTCATGGCACCATCGCAGCAATGGCCGTTCCCACTGCAGGGTAAGAGAGCTGGCGCAAGAAAGGCGGACCTGCTCCAGGCCACGCGGCCCCATGTCAGAGCCCTGATTCTCATCCTGTGGGCACCCCGGCCCAGCCCCCGGGCCCCACACTGAGCTGTCTCGCGAGGAAATTCCCCATCCCCTTCGGTTTGCTTATTTTTCGCTAAGGTGCTTACATCATCTACGTACCACCTCCTGAATGATTATTGGCTCATTACCCACCCTACACACACAATGCACAGTGCAGGATGGGTGGGCACACCTGGCCCACCACCTGTGCTTGTAAATAAAGTTTTACTGGAACACAGTCATGCTCATTTGTCTACAGTTTACACTGTACTGACTCAGAGGTCAGACGTACTCAAATCCAAGCTCTATAAGATGAAATATGTTGAAAATGTTTTTAGAAAAGTCAAAAAGTGTTAAAATAATGCAGTGTTAATGTTATTAATCGCACTGCATTAAGCCCACAGGTCTGTTAGTAAGTTCCTTACAGATTTTTGAAAATAATAATTTTCACCTCTACCTAACTAGTTCATAAAGAATTTAAAGTGCATCCCTGGCTGGCGTGAATCAGTGGATTGAGCGCTGGCCTGTGAACGAAGGGTCGTTGGGTTTAATTCCCAGTCAGGGCACATGCCCTGGTCTAGTCAATGGATTGCAGGCCAGGTCCCCAGTAGGGGGTGCGTGAGAGGCAACCACACACTGATGTTTCTCCCCCCTCTCTCACTCTCCCTTCCCTTCTCTCTAAAAATAAAGATAAAATCTTAAAAAAAAAAAAGGAATGAAAAAGATTAAAACAAAAGAATTTAAAATGCACTCGATCTTGGCAGAGTCCACACCATCCACTAATCTAATTTCTGGCTTCAATGTTCGACACGAAAGACGCCCCGCCACCTCCCTCAGGGAAGGGCTCAAAAGGGGTCAAGCTCTCCACTCAGGAGCCAAGGTGCTGCCTCTGCGCTGATCTCAGCGGGTCAGACGGGGTCTCTGGGGAAGACCCTCCGGCAGAAACCCCTCGCCCACTTACAATCTCAGAACTATCTGAAGGGGTCACGGCGGAATCGGGCCCCTCGGTGGTCGTCTGTGAGCTGTCACTGACAGGGGAGGAGGCCTGGGTTCCGTCATTCAGGTCCATGGCAGGGTCGGACGGGACGGCGCTGATCTGGCTGGAGCTGTGGCTCAAGATGTCCTCCTCCTCCCCGTCAGTGGCAGTGCCCGTCAAGTCGCAGCCGGCCAGGTCCACAGCGTCCGGCTGCAGTGTGTGCTGGGCCCGGGGCTGCTCGGTGATGATGTCATGACCCGTGGAGGCAGCAGCTGAGCTGGCAGAGCCCGGAGTAGAGACCCCGGAAGAAGTAGCCAGCTCCCCGCAGATCTCACCCTTGACTGAGGCTGAAGACAAAGAAACACTTATTCCTCAACAGGCTGGGCAAAACATTCAACAGCGATCAAATGTTTGCAAGATATCCTAAAATTCATTGTCACTGCTTTAACTGCAAAACTCCTGAAATACAGTGAAAATATGAACTAGTATACTTCAAGAGCAAGACAACAGGGCATCCTTCAAACATGAGCAAAACTGCTTTCGACTGCGCTCCTCATCTACCTTAGACCACATGGCGACATCGTGTTAGTGAGGGCCAGCAGCAGGCGCCTGTGAAGCGCTAGGTCGTGTTGAAGGGCGTTTCACTGCACACCTGCACTGTGCTCAGGGGCACCACCCCTTCAAGGCCTTTGCAGCAGCTGCAGCCTTCGCTCAGGCCACAAGGCAAGACCTGACGTTCGCGAGAGTTCACGGGAAGCTCGTGGGCAGGGGCACGGAGACACGGTCACACCTGCCCAGTGCTCTAAGCAAGCAGTGCTCAGGAGGGATGATGGTGAATTCGCCATCACTTTAGGGGGGCTTTCCCTCTTCCCAGACCCTGATCAAGATGCCTAAGCTGCCCCTAGACTCCTGTAGCATAAATTTGCACCAAATATTCCTCATTTAGCTTTAAAATTTCCATGAATTAAAAAAAAAACAACCACTACATAACACCAGTACAAAAAGATCAACAAAGTCTGTCCAAAAAATGTCCAGCCATTGTTAATATAAGGAGAACGGTTTGCACAACATCGATGTAACCTGTCAGCCAAGGAGAGTGGACTGGAATGCACGTATGAACAATGATGACTTTGCTGTACTAGTCAATGGGGGCGGTAGACACTGTTGAGTGTGCATGTGTACTGCGTGGCCATCACATGAAAAATGTGTGAGTAGAGCAATGAATTTGCATCAAACTTTGCATTAAGCTTGAAGATTCCTCCATGGAAGCTATTCGGATGACTCAGAAGGCCGCAGCTATGGGCAGCTGATGATCGGCAGCTTCATCACGACAACATGCCCGCTCACGCATCACGTCTTGTGCAGTTTTTTTGTGAAACACCAAGTCCCCCAGGTGACTCGACCCCCCTACAGCCCAGGCCTGGCGCCCTGTGACTTCTGGTTTTTCCCAAAACAAAATCACTTTTAAGAGGGAAGAGATTTCAGATCATCAACGAGATTCAGGAAAATATGACAGGGCAGCTGATGGCAATTGGGAGAGCTGTGGGAGGTCCTAGGGTACCTACTTTGAAGGGGACTAAGGCATCACTGTCCTATGTACAATGCTTCTTGTATCTTGTACCTTCTTCAGTAAATGTCTTTGTTTTTCACAGGACACGGCTGGAGACCTTCAGAATAGATCTCATATGCCAAGCTGTTTGCAGGGGTCACTCCTGGAAGCCACCAGGTCAGAGAGCACTTAAAGTTTACTACTGTACCTACAATTTTGTTTTAACTTAATTTTTGTAATCAGGAAATCTATTTCTATTTTGTAAAATAAATGAAGAAATAAACAATCACCACTGGGATTACTCAGATTCTCCTTCCTAAATAAGCTGTTCTTTTAAATAGGGCTGCACAGCCCAGACCCTCTCATTTAATCTATTAGTAGCTGAGTCCACGCTCGCCCTTCGTAGGGTGAACGAGTGTGGAGAATTCTGCTAAGTTCAACTATCCAGAGAACGTTTTGAATCCCATTTCCCCCCTCACGATCCACGCAGTTCACGTGCACCCATCCTCCACTCAGAAAGACGGGTCGCGGCATATAGGCCTAATTTTAAAACAGCCTAAACCGAGAAAAGCAAATGTCTGAGGCAAGAAAATACATGACTCCTCAGAGTGAGTATCACGAAAGGAGTCGGGACTGCCCTCCCCGAGCACTACCTGGAAAGGCCGGGCTGCTGCCCTCCGACCGCGACTCGGAGTCGTCCTCCAGGGCTGCTGCTTCTCCGAAGAGCTCCCCCCCTAGGAATGAAACAGCGACAGTTCTTTAAGCTGAAAGGAAGGACTAGGAAGATCAAGGAAACGCACAGTCTGTGTGGACAACCTCAAGCGTACCGTATTCACCCCCTTACGTGGTTTATCATCATATGTAACGTTTTCATACCTCTGCAGTGCTAAACGCGAAGAACACGGAGGCATTATAGGGTGTTATTAAAATCAATAAACCTATGCGGGAAAAAGTTTAAGCGATGATTCTCAAGAGGTACTGCAAAGTATTTTAGTAACTAATAAATATTTATTGGCTTAGATTACTGTTAACGTTAAATAATTTATATTATTTTTTAGGCTTAAAATGGTACATTAAGGCGGGAACCAATTCTATTAGCCTTTGCGATATTTGTGTCATAGCTCCAATGGTATACCAGAACTACATATAAAACATTTATACCTAAAGGTTATTTTTACTTTAGTATCTTTTAATTTGCTCAGCTGCAAGGTTAACAAGCAGAACCCAAGGACTGTATAATCTGGGAGGTTGGAATAATATTTGATATTTTGCGAAGTTTGAAAAATACATATTATAGTTCATGGTTTCAAGAAAAAAAATACAAGTCTTAACGTGATTGAACTGGACTCACTAAATCTTACCATTACGTTACACACCTATGTCATTAAATGACAATGACAAAATGATTTTTGGCAACCTCTGATTTATAATTTCACTGATCTTCAAAAAACATCACAGGTGTGACAGTTCCCAAAAACCTATACTGATATGACATTAAAGGCAAAGTCTTGGGGGGGAGGGGAGCAAAGGAAACCAAAACTTTAGATGAAACTGACTTAGCTTATCTACTAAGTAACAGGGCTCTTTATTTAAGAACAAGCGCTCTGCCTTGAGAAAGCCAACGGAAGTCCGCCCTGTGGCTCAGGGGTTAAGGAGAGCAGCCCCTCCCTGGCATAGGTGGTTTGCAAATCAGTGGCCAGGAGCCCCCGTCAAAAGGAGCAAACCCCTCCCCCTCAGTTTCAACTGATTCCACATTCCACAATTACTCCACTTTCCTCTCTCCTATATAGTGGCAGACTTCAGCTGAACAAACAATTTTGAGGGTACAATAAAAAAGCCTGAAACTACAGCTCTTGACAACAAAAAACAAAACACCGAAAAAATAAAAAAGAGATGGAGGACATGACCCATGTCATAGCCAAAAGAAAACAAAGGAAGTCATGTCAGCCGTGGGACGCAGTCACCTCCCCATCATCACCGGAAAGGGCGGCCGAGACGCACACACGGCCTCAGGGCAGTAAGCCACAGGCCTGAAGAGCTCCAATTGCAAGTGTGAGAGACCAGCTTTTCTGGGATCCTTCGGCTTTCAAACAATCTCAGGGTTTCACTCAAAGCTGATCAAGTATCCCCGGCTATCATGGCCCAAAGGTCATCACTTCTAACTTCTTCTAGGGGACGTCTGCTGAACTCCGTCAAGGCTACATGGCTCCTGTTAAGACCGCATGCAATACTGCAAGCACTATACACCAGGCCCCCAGTAAACACTCAACTCTCAGCTCAGAAAAAGGTTAGTTAGTATGCTGCATGTCAATTACCCTGTAGCTAAAAATAAGAACTAGTCTTTTTAAGATTTCAAAATTCAAACACAACAACAATTGCTTCCTATGGTAATCTGGATGGAAGAGGAAGCAACTGGTGCTTCACTAAAAATAATTAACTGTATCGGGACACCTGGCCTGTATGAAACCAAATACGGCTGCAAAATGATAACCAGGCCCAAATGAACTAAATAATTAGCAAACATTATTGCTGAGTAATACTAAATAAAACTGACTGGGAAGATAAGTTGCCTTTCAGAACATAACACACTCCCCAACGCCCACCCTAAGGAAGTCTGACTGGAACACAGCCCCATCCCGTTGGTTCAGCACCGTCTGCAGCTGCCTCCCTGCCACAGGACAGAGTCGACAGTCTCAAAGGAGACAGTAAGGCCCACGGGGCGGAACGACACACCACGAGGCCCGCCACAGACAGTCTGCTAACCCTTGCCCGAAAGCACCACAAATGCATGACAAAGCGATTCCGAGGCCCGGCGATTTTACAGCCACCGCACCGGGCCCCGGCGGCTGGGAACACAGAGGCAACCCCTCTGTGGGAGTGGGGGGCGGGCACAGCCGACAGCATCACGGGGGCACAGGAAAATCAGCAGGGCTCCAGACTTTGATTTCTGAAATAGTCACCTTTCTGTTTTCTTGCAAGGACAGGGCTGCATGAAGAACCCCCTCCAGCTGTAAACCACAAAAGAAATGACAGGTGAAAGTTAGGTAACTGCGGTTAAAATTCAGAAGGAATTCAAAAATCTTTGAAAAGCTTGATTCAACTTTAAAACCAGAGAAAATGGGAACGTATTTACACAGGTAGTGCTTAAACACCATACTGGTACACTTCAGTTTTGTCAACCTGAAAATTACATTACCCCTCAAATACATAGTTCTAAAGATATGAGCTAAAATGTCAAGAGTTCATATAGAGTGCATTTAAAAAGCCAAATTAAAAACATCAGAAATCTCAGATAATTTCATCAACTCATAATCAAACAAATTTCCATGAGAAACACTTATTTCTGAGTATTTCAGCAGTTATTTGGGAGGTGGTACCCCACAGCGAAGAGGATCCCTGGGCACAGGCACACGACCACTTTCTGCTGCTGGTGCGGGCAGACCCTCATGCTAAACAAAGCAGTGGTCAGAAGAGTTGATCGAAGCTCTGAGGTGTGTGGGCGCTGTGAGTCACGGCCACCCCACACCCGCACGGCACTAGATCGGCCGCCGCGGCTGGGCCGAGGAGGGGCCGGGGCTGCAGAGGTCTCAGCTCCCGAGGCTGCGTGCAGGGCTCCCCGTCTCTTCCAGCTCCCCGGGGGCATCCCCATGTCATCCAGGGCTCACTGGCAGCAGGAAACCGGTGGTCCGTATGCAGCAGCAGCAGCATGGGTGGGCCCAGTCCCCAGAGCAGAGTGGGGAGCAGAGAAGGGGTAGCCCCGGAGGGGCAAGAGGCAGGACAGCCAACAGGGACCCGGAGGGCAGAGAACAACTGCAGTCCCTGGAAGACTAGAAGGCCCCGTCTCTGACAACGTGACAGAGACAATGGGCCCTGGAAGCACTCTCCCGAAGGCTTTCACTTCACAGCAGGCGAAAGGCCACAGGGAGGCGGCCGGGTCAGAGAGGGGGACCCCAGCTGGCACCTCACCTTCCCACACCGTAGCGCTTCCCGCTGTAAAGTGCAACGACACCCCACTGAACACTTGCTGAGGACCTGAGACGTCCGGGCTTGGCCCAGAGCCCAACACTGGGAGCCGGCAGTTCTGCGGGCCTCAGGCCCAGAACTCACCTATCAGCTCCACGATACTCCCGCTGCGGCTCCGACCGCCGGGCTCCAGGCTGGGGGCGCTGAGCTGCGCCAGGCCACCCGGTGTGGTCAGGGCCCGCAGCAGCTCGGGCGGCGGGGTCCTGAGGAGCTGCTGCAGGAGCTCCAGAGCTCCGGTCACCACGTTGTGGTCTGGGTGCTGTGCGTAGTGCAAGGTCAGCTCGTACACCTGGAGACGGAGAGAGTGAGTTGCTGGTCCAGTTTTCAAAGGGTGCCAGGTTTCACTTTTTGTTTCTGACAGTCTTATGGTGGCAAAACGTGCGCCTTAATTTCTGCCCCTAGAAATTTCTCTGTCACTTCTACCAGGATGAGCTTAGCTTCCACGTGGTTTTCTAAACTCACACGACTTCTTTCACTGTGATGTTAATTTCTTAGAAGTAAAAAGTTAATCTCTTTCAAAAGCAGAGGCCTGTGCGTGAAGCCCGGAGTGGCTGCCAAAGGAGGAGATGGCTCTGTCTGCGGCGGTGACACGGACACACACGCGGCAGGCAAGAACCACGGTTGCTGGTGCCACCATGAGCTCACGGAGCTTGTAAGGGTCAGGTCAGATATGACCCGTGCGGGTAATACCTACCTTGTTATGTGGACGTAATGACTTAATTCTTTTCCCCTTTAATTAAAGTTGCCAGATAAAATACAGAGCACCCAGTGAAATTTAAATTTCAGATAAACAACCAATAGTTTAATTATGTGACTGCAGACAGACTAATGCCACAGAATGACACACGATTTTTCTGAAGTTCAAAACTAACTGGCACTCCATATTTTCACTGCTGAGTTGGGCGGTCTTCGCTTCAACATCATAAAAGTATCATGCAGATTAAAAAAACACAGAGCCATACAGAAGGGTACAAAACAAAAAGTCGCAGAAGCAGTGACTTTTAGTCACTTGGTTTCAGTTTTCCGGTGGCACCCTCCGTCACTCCAGGTCACAGATCTGCAAACAGCAGTCCACAGGCAACCTGGGCCGCCTCCCACCTCTGTACATCGAGCGTCAGGGGCACACACTGCACCTGCAGGCACACCGCTGCGGCCACCCAGGGAAGCAGCTGGCCCGCCAGGGAGAAAGGATGCGGCCCCGAGCTAGGATCAGCGGCGCCGTGACTTCTGAGGCTCCCTCCTGTGGACAAACTACCACCGCGCAAAGCGAGGCCACAGCAGCCACACTGCGCCCGCCTCACCTGCCCTCCCGAATGCAGTCAGCGACATCACTACTTCACATCATTAGGGTTCATGAGGCGTAACTACTTAAATCGCATGTACTTTGCCCAAAAGTTTAGTCTAAAAATTAGCGAGAAAAGAGCACGTATCTTATGTGCACAAACACAGGACTGAATGGCAGCTCGATAAACGTTTACTGAATAGGTAACACGTTCCGTGGGCCTTGGTTTTAGAAAATGGGTCGCAGTGCCCTCTGGGCCAGGCCGTGGTCTGCAGGGCTTACGTGCCACTCTGGTCACCCTGTAAGGGTTACCTTCATTTCCCTGATGTGACTAGAAGGCACACCGAGAGGGGTCATGACCTAGGCCCTGCACCAGGTGGCCTGGCTCCAGAGTCCGTGCCCTTAAATCTCTGTGGTTTCCCCTTTCCAGTGACCTGACTCTGCATGTCAGTCATTTCTGTGTCTGCACTCCAGTGACCCAGGGGCGCCTACCTGCACCAGCTGCTCTGTCGAGGGGGACACTTCCATCTCTTTCCGTGTGACCCCGAAGCTGCCCTTCAGGCTGGTGTCCTGGACCTGCTGCCGCAGCAAGGGCACCAAGCACCTCAGTGCGAGGAGCACCCCCAGGACCAGGAAGGGTGGGTGCTCATCCGTGACAGGAGCCAGCAGACCTCGAAGGAAGCACAGGGTTCCTCACACAGGGCTCGCTGCCAGGAGCTCGGGGCTCCGTTTGTGCAAGAGGGAGGCCCACGGGAGAGCCCGACCCTGAGGCTGGCAGTGAGGGGCAAAGGTGGCATGGACGTCGCTGTGAAGAAACACCAGGGTACTGCGCCAGAGAGCCACCATATAGCAGGAGCCTTCGGGGGCGGTTTTCCCTCCTCAGCCTAGCAAGGCCCTCGCACTGCGTTCCGCTGCACCGGAAGGTCGGGCCGTCGGTTCATAACAAGTGGACGCACACCGCCTGTGGCATTTTCTGGGGTCGACTTTCAGTTACCCGCAGACAGGACATACGGTCAGCAGACCCAGGCCGTGAAGAGAACCGCTGGGCCCCGAGGCTCAGCTTTAGTCCTCAGCGGCCCCGCACTCGGAGCCACCACGGCCAGCTGTGCAGCTTGGCTGCACGGAGGGCCAGGCCCAGGAAGGCGGGTGGGACGGCACACAGGCCCGCGCCCCCTGCCCCGCTGGCTGTCCTTGGACACGGCTGTGCCCATGCTTCTGCCGAGAGGAGAAGCACCCTTTCCCGACCCTCACATGGGCCCCGCACGGGCTCGCGGCGGCCCCGACCTGGCCCACATTCCCTAGTCGGCCAGTGTCCAAGGGTCTGGGCCACAGGCCGAGGGGCCCCGACTGCAGGGGTCTGCCTCCCGCTCCGGGCAAAACACAGCCCACGCCCGCCCCTCACCTAGCAGCACACTGAGCAGCCAGCTGTAAAAGTACTGCGTCCTTCTGGAGTGCTGGCAGATGCTCACCGCGGAGCTGGCCGCCGTCCGCCGCACGGTCGGGGAGCTGGACTTCAGGTTCGCCAGGAAAGCCTTTAGTAGGACCTGCGGGGGCGAGAGCCCGCATGGCTGGAGGAGGGAGCTCCAAGGAAGCTTGCCATGCATTTCACACGACTCAACGTGCTCGTTGCAGAGCATAAATCGTCAGCAATTCCAGGCGTTCTTAAGCCAAACGGATGCACCCAAATTTGGGGTGTCCCAGAGCAGCTTATGAATATGCAGTTTACTTACTGCCTCGTAAAGTGCAAGGAGGCACCTGTGCAAGGGGAAGCCTTAGCTCTGGAAAAGCTGTACCTACAGTATTTGGGGACAGGGTGAGGAAATGATACTACATAAAATAAATGCAGTAAAAAACAAAAACAGAACAAACCCAACAAACAGTGAATCAGAGAAAAGAGCCCTAGCTACCGCAATGTCCCGCTCCAGAGGCGACCTGTAACTGTGCTGCCTCAGCGACGGTCACTGAGGGGGTTCCTGGGTCTGGAAAACATGCAACCTAGCTGAGCTGTGACGGCATGCTACTCACCCTATCCCAAAAAATCAGAGAAAAGGCTTTGTTATGGACCTCCAGAATGACCCGAATGAGGGCGCTATAACCGTAACCACGGCCACTGAAGCCTTAACAAACAGCCGAAGAACAAAAGGGGTGACCATCTAGCTGCATGCATTTGGTGACAATGTCACCTAGGAACATCCACTGCCCATGATTCTAAGCTATGCTCTGAACAATGAATTGCCCCAGTCACTGGTCAGTGTGTGCTAAGCACCGTGGACTGAGTTAGGGGTGCTATCGGGGCCCTGCCTTGGGAAGTATGACTCCAGGCAAACGAGTAGCAAACTAACAGACTGGTGTCTCACTTTTTAAACAGGTTTCTCCAAACAGGGGTTAGTGTCCCTCGTTCTCAGGGGCTCATCAACTCTCAGTGAACCTACAGGCTAGATCCCTAGGACCAGGGAGGTAAAAGATCACACACCTGGCCACAGGCCTGTGACCTCCAATGCCTCCCCTGAGTCACTGCCTCGTCAATTTATCTCTGACAAACTTTTTTCTGCTCCAAGAAAAAAATGTTAGCATCTTAAAGAACCCCTCTGAGAGAAAACCTACACAAACTGAAACAGGACATTAAGATACAAGCACAGGAAAAGTTAGGCATTACTATGAAGGGTCGGCTAACTGTGAAAATAAGTAGTTTGGAAAAGCTTATAAAACTGAATCCAAAAGCTTGGGGGCCTTCTCAGGTCCAAAGCCCTGAACGCTGAGAGCACCTCGAAGAGGCAGCGGCGGGGGAGCGGAGACCCGACAAGTTTGTGAGCCTGGAAGGGGAGGAGCGGGTATCTAGGCACTGGGCGTCCAACGGGAGAGCAGAAGTCGCTCCCAGGGTGACAGCGAGGAAAAGCCCTGGGCAACGGCTGTGCAGCAGCCCGACTGGACTGGAGCGTCGCCGGGGAAGTCCGGGTGGGTAATTCCAGCCGGGGAAACGACCCAATAAAGCATCTGTCCTGTGGGAACCACTGAGGTGCATCTTACCAAGGCGCTGAAAAGTGGGAGAAGACACAAATGGCCAAAGAGTAACAAGCAATGAAAAAGAGGTGATTATTAACTGCAGATAAACCAGAAAGTTACACAAAGAAAAGCAACCATGGGACAGAACATAACCAGCTGTGACTATTTACGAAGGCGTAACACTGTACACGCTGATACAACTACAGTAAAGCAGTGAGCAAGGGCTGGAGCTAAATTCATCTCTTCCACAGTAAAAAACCCAAAGCTGGCCATATAAGCATGTCATTTAGAAATACGGAGGGCAACGCTGACACAGGGCTGGGTTGCAGAAACAGGAGTTCAAGAATCCGTGATCCGCAGGCCCTGGGACAGGGCCACGATTCCTGCACGTCATAAACCACGGTGAAGCAGGTCTGAAGGCAGCTTGCTGGGGCACAGACGGACAGGAAGTCAAGGGGTCCCTGACAGCTGTGGGGCGCTCAGTGCACCACCTCCTGCCTGCAGGCCCGGGACAACGACCCCGCCCCACCTTGCCCCAACCAGCATGAGGAGCCAGCCCAGTGCGTCCAAACCCAATCTGCCCGGGGACAGTGCCTTGCGAACCTGCATGGACACGCTGGCCCTGTTTCGCGCTGCACCCACAGCGAGCGAGCAGGACTGGGAGCGAGCTCCCAAGGGGCGTCAGAGGTCCCAACCTAAGTTGAAAGCACGGCAGAGCTCAAGAAGCACTCTTGGACGACTGGCCAATTGGCCGAAAGCCCCGGCCCCCCACCAGCCTCACTCATGGGTTTGTGACCTGAGGTACCAATCATACCTTAATTTCATTGTCATTAGCAAAATTGCCAAACGAAGCCATAATTTTGGGTACGGCAGCAGCCAGGGTCTCCTGAACAGACTCCTCAGGTCTCTTGCTTGTCCGAGTCAGGCAAGGCAGAAGGTTTACCAAGTAAGGCCTGCAGGTGGGAGAGGAACACGGATTATTCTACCAGGTCCACTTCAATGAGACACAAGCAGTTAGTTTCGAGCCTGCCAGAGGGGCCCGTTTCTACAGTGGAAAAGGGGCAGACCTCCGCTAAAGCGGCAGGAGGACGAACTGCACAGGAAGCTCAGACGTTGGGAAATGCTCAGCCTTCATTTCTCCTGTGACTGCAGGACTCTCCAAAGTTCATTTTAAAAAATTATTTGCAACAAATTATACTTATTATTAAAATATTTATATTTTAAATAAAAAATGAGATAATATAAGAAAATACCACTTCAAAAAAAATGAGAATAAAGTTGTCTTGGAAAAGAAGCATTACAAAAAGTATTATCTAAGTGTTCCAGCTAAGTAAGGTCTTAGCAATAAGGCCCGAAACCTTACCGAGAAAAGGTCAACCATGCAGGTCAGAGGGAAGGGGTGACAGGCAGGATGAGCCAGGACCAGTGGAACCGACAGGAACCCCTGGACCAAGGCATGGAGAGCATGGCAACGCCCTCTAGTGCAGAGACAGGCTGCTAGCAGGTCTACGCCAAGGACTACACTGGGGAGGCGAGGCCTACCTTTCTAAGGAGATGGCTTTTTTTGCATAGACCCAAGGGAAAAAAATAAACCAGCCATCAAGAGGACGAGAAACCTGCCTTTCTAAAGAAGTAAAATCAGCCCAATGAGTCAACAGAGTGCCTGAGGTGTGAGCGTCCTTGGGGCGAGCTCCCTCTGGGCCTCAGTTACGGAGCCTGAGTTTCATGGGAACAGCTCCAGAAGTGAGCCCAGAGATTGAGAGACGAAACACTGTGACCCAGTCTTGTTTCCTTAAGGTCCCTTTGGTCGCTATGTGGAGAGCTGGGGATGCACTGCTTCAGAAACACAAATTTTTCAAAATAAGAACAGTAAATGCAAAAGGTTATGCAAAGAGAAATGCCCTCCGTGGTCACATCTGCAGCCACACTATAAGGTTCTCATGAAGCTCAAACGCGTCGGAATCAATTGTCATTTCCCGCTCGTGGGGGTGTCTGGGCCACTCCACCAGCTCCTCGGGATACAGCCAAGGGTCTGTGGACGTTTTGCAGTTAAGGACACAAGGATGGGATTGAAAACTGTGGGCCCTCTTTTGTTTTTCAACCCATTAAGAGAGAACTGTTTCAATTAGTCAAAACCTGATGCACGGTTTCACATCCACATTTTTAACCTGTCACAGATGAAGGTATCTATTTCCCTAATTCCTACAGTGAGCGATAATGAGGTTGGGATTCGACTTCCAACTATCTGACAGGTGTCTTTTCAGCAGCCACCATGTGCAGACACAGCCGTCAGTGCTGGGCTGCAGCAGAGGACAGACAGGGAAGACCCCCGCTGCCTCTGACGTGTCTGGGTGGGGCGGGGGAGGGCTGACAGTGAACAAGCACGCTGATAAAGAGCACGAGAATATTTCTGAACAGCAAGTGCTGGAAAGGAAAAATAAACAGGACAACGTCAACCACAATTTGGAGGGGCCGGGATGGGCAACTTTAGACTGAGTGCACAGCAGAGACCTCCGAAGAAGTGGCGTTTGAGCTGAGATGTAAAGAATCCGTAGGAGCTGGCCCTCCACCAAAATAATGATAATCAATAACAATGACAATAATAGCCCAGAGGGTACAACGTACCTGCATTTCTGAGGCCGAACCAGGTGAGCCAGCTCAGCAAACCTCCACAGGGCAGCGCGCAGGCTCCGAGGGGCGCCATTCTGAGTGGGTTTAATGAGCGGTGCGTTACATGTAGAAGTCACAGACCCACCCTGGCCGGGTGGCTCAGCTGGTTAGAGCATCGTCCTGATGCACCAAGGTTGCAGGTTTGATCCCCAGTCAGGGCACACACAAGAAGCAACCAATGAATGCATCACTGAGTGCAACAAAAAATCAATGTTTTTCTGTCTCCCTTCCTCTCTCCCTAACTCTCTCTCAAAAAAAATAAATAAATAAAAATTAAAAAATCTACAAATAAAACCAAAAACAAGAATTTAAAAAATAAAAATAAATAAAAGTAACAGGCACTAGTCACGAAGAGGACTTCGTATAAACAAAAGCGTTCCTTTACTGTTAACTTCTATTTTTAGAGAAAAGGCCATTTAACTGTTTTTACTACTTTAGAAATTTTAAGGTTTAGTGAGCTTAATTATAAAGAAATAAAAATAAATTACCATTTTAAATCCCCATGTCATCTAATAAGAAGAGTAACCTTTTGAAGAAAAGTAAAACAAGTCTCCCAAACAGCTTTTCCTTCTAACATTTTTACTTGTTAAATATAAGATAAAGTTTCACAAAACTGCTCAATACAGTGAAACAGTACCATTTTTTCCAATAACAGAAAATAAAGGCCTACCTTTTTAATTTCTTTGTAGAGCTCTAGCTGCAGCCTTGGAAGGCTAGAATCCATCAAAGCCTGCAACGAAACAGAAGGGGCTGCTCAGGGAGGGCTCAGGTCATCAGCAGCCCCAAAGAGAGCTAAAAAGCAACTCAGTTTCAACCTTGGGACAAAGGAGAATTTAACAGCAACTACACTAAGAGCCTGCTTACTAAGAAAAGGACACGCGTGCGGGGGGTCATTGGGGGGGCCAGGCTCAGGTGCTTCACCTGAACCAAAATGAGAGCGCGGGTATTGAACTTTCATTCCAATCAGACACTACATAACACCGCAATTAAACGGCAGATGGTTCAAATTCACTCTGAAGCTCTTATCTGAAAACCCCCACAGCCAGCGAGTGAGAACCCTAGTTCTCTCTCTGGCCGCGTGTGCTCCGCTGGGAGCAAGGCCCTGAGGCCTGGGCGCCTACATGCACGGTGCGCCTCTCTGGTCAGGGCCAACGCAACCCCACGCCTTTCTGACGGCGGTCCTCCCTTGATGCCCAGGGGTCCCCACCCCCGCACCTCGCCGCTCCGTGGCCCCAGGGCCGTGCTGAGGCCTGGTCTGTGGCCACCCGCAGGTTCTCGGCACACAGCCTTGCCCCGCTCCAAGGCAGGCTTCTCTCGTCACTGGGTTCTCGTCCCACACAAGCACCCCCCTCAGCACGCCAGAGATCTTCGGGAGTTGCTCCTTCTGCACCGGATAAGGTGCAAGCCCCCTGAGCTGGCCCTCAGAGCCTCCCACTTGCGGAGGCCTACACAGAGGCTCCCAGCGCCCCCAGAGGCCGGATGCCACAGTGGTTAAGAAGGCCCTGCATCCTCTGACTCACCCAGCAGCCACCCCCTGGGCAGAAGCCCCCTCAGCCTCCTGACTGCCACCCACCTCTCCCGGAACCTGGGGCATACAGCCTGTGCATGATGGGGGGCATAGGACACAGTCAGGCTATCCCGGGTCCCTTCCCTACAGAAATGAAGAGCAAAACGTGCACCAATGCCACGCAGAGCCTGGGTCTCACCCTACGCACACGACGACCCGCACTAGGAACCAAAAGTCTAGCACTGGCTCCTGCGTGTCTGTTCCTGACACCGGGCCTAGGGCCACTGACACTCTCCACGCCTGTCCTTCCTCTACCACGGCGAGGGCGCCTGACCAGGCCCAGACTGCGGCCGGCACGGGCACCTGAGGACGAGCACGGGGGAAGCCGCCGGAGCGGCCCAGTGCCGCTGCGCCTGGCGTTAAGCAGAAAGGAGCGGTTGCAAACGACTGGCCTCATCTTCCGTCCTGGGTCATAACATGAGACGCTGGACTCTCTGGGAGACCAGAGAGAAAACAGGGGAAATGGGAACGAAGCAGGGCGAGGGCAGGGAAGAGAACCCGGGACCTAAAGCTACGACCCAGAGCCACGCCACAGGCCCTGAATGCACACCATGCTGTTCAGTCCACCGGCTCTTGGAAACAGGTCTCTCGAGACGACAGGCCTCAGATGGAAAGAAGTGGGTGTGTGAAGTGGACCAACATCAGAGTGTTCGGGCTCATACTGCCCTCCCTGACCTCTTGTCACGAGCCAAGGCGCCCTGTGCGCCCTCTTTAGGCTTTCTCATTCTAAGGATCAAAGTTCAAGAACGGAAATATCAGACGCGGCCCAGCCTGGTGCTGCCAGGGGGTAATAAAGCAACAAGGTCAGGCCTGGGAAGAAGGGAGCATACCTGCACAGGCCGTCCGCAAACACACTATGGGGCCCCATGCACGTGTGTCCCCAACAGACCCGCAGGCATGGAGGGCAGTGTTAAATGGTCACCGGCCAACACATCGTGTGGGAGGCAGGACGCAAGGCAAAGCACGGAAGCAGGCGCAGGGTGGCCAGGTGGCCACCTGGAGGTGAAGGAGGACCTGCCTGAGGCTGTGCGACACAGGGAGTGTGAGCCCCTCGGCTGCAGAGAAGGTGCCAGCACCCGAGCACAGAAGGCATGGGTAGCCGAGAAACGGTGGCTGCCAGTGGGGAAGGGTTCCCCGGGCACCGCGGGTTCCGCACAACAGGAAAAGGCAGCTATACGTGTGCACGACTCCTGGTGTCACCAAGAGTGCTTCGCACCACTGTGAAGACCTGCGAGTGGTCAGGATGACGAGGCCCCGCACATCACACACACGGCCGCATCTCATCCACACAGGTGCGTGCCCACAGCACACTCACGCGCACGCGCGCGCGCACACACACACACACACACAAAGCACAGCACAAAAACCTGTCTGATTCCTTTCAGTTACGGACGCTGAGGCCCACGGAATAAATACATTTCCCAAAATCGTTCAGCTGGCAGGGGCACACAAGAGACTCAAGTGCAGGTCCCCTTCACTCCAAAACCCACATACGCGCTGTCTGCTGGCAACCGGACCGCGTCTCCTGAAACACCGCAGTCGGGGTGACAACCTGCCCGAGGAAGGCTGGGCCCGTGAAGGAGAAGCGAAGGCGGGGTTTCTGGACCAACGGAAAACATGAGCCCTCTCCAGAGAAGCCCTCGGGAAGCCTCCGGAGAACAGCCTGGTTTTCAAGACCCTAATGAGAATGGAAACAGCCAAAGAGCCTGTGTTCGCCTGGCCCAGCACGCGTCACTAGGGAGAGCGCCTTCCAGGGAGACGAGGACACGCAGCCTCTTCTCAAGCCTTATCTAAGTTTCAGGGGAGAACGCAAGGCAGCAGGGAAAGAAGAAAAACTGGCAGGTCCAATATGCAAGGACCCCTGTAAGGAAGGGAGCAGGGACATTTTGTTCCTCAACCAATATGAAGAAATGGTTTTCGGAGACAATGTCAAGAACTATGTCAGAGAGCCTTCCCCGGGCTGGTTAGCCCGCAGTGCAGACAATGTCTAAGCCTGGACATGCAATCCAAAGGCCTGCTCCCAAACGCAACGGTGGCCTAGCCGTCGGGGACCAGGATGCATTGGGGACCCAAGCCAGGCGCAGGGCAGAAGGAGAAACACAAGGACGGTTTCCCAACACATGAAGAATCATGAAGGAGGACGTGACGGCCCACGGTAGCAAGAAACAGAAAAGGGGACAAGAGGCAAAGGTCACGTGGCTGGGCACAGACCCCGCACGGGAAGCTGCAGCAGCAGTAGACGGGCATCCCCTGCTGCCTCTTTACCTCACCTGTCGCCCCAGCAGCTTCACCTTTCTGGTTAATACCCTTTCCTCGAACCCCTCTCCACCCATCCAGGCCCGCTAATACCAGCTGGCCTGCTGTAAAGTCACCGCTTTACCTGCAAACAGGACTGCCCCGCCCCGATCTCAGGAGGGCAGAGCAAGGAAAGGAGCGAGAGGCAGCAAAGCCGGATTCCAGGGGCCTCGCGGTTTCTCTGGGCTATGCCCAAACGAGAGGCGATACCTGTGCTGACGTCCTCCCCAAGAGCACCCAGGGGCCCTGCCGGCACCCGGTCCCAGCCCATGCCCTGCACAGTGAGGAGCAGACAGTCCCCGTGTGTGTGGCAAGGATGCCAGCAGATAGAGCTGCCTCCAACTGCACAGCAGACACCACAGGCACAGACACCCCAGGGACAAGGCTACTCAAAACAAAAGGGTTGCAGCGCAGAGCACAGCCCCCAGGGGCTCTCACTTTGATGACTTTGTTGAGGCACTCGTCAGCCACCATCCTGACATCTGACTCCGCGTCGTCGCTGCACAGCAGAAAAAGTTCCATGGCAATGCCCAGCAGTTTCTGGAATTCTGGGGAATTTCTAAGCGAAAAAAAAAGAAGAGACTGTCACAGCCAGGAAGAGCCTCAAAAGACATGACACCGAAATGTAACGTGGTGACTGGTATCCTCATGGGATTCTGGAACAGAAAAAGGACATCACACAAGGTAACGGCCTATCGTAGACTCATTACTCAGCAGACGCGCGCCACGGCAGCCTAGGGTGCCGGTGCGCGGGGCGGCCAGAGGCAGGTGCGGGCAAGCTCTGTGCTGCCTCTGGGATTTTTCTGTAAAAGTTATAACTATTCTAAAAATGCACAGTTTGCTTTTAAAAAAGAGGTGTACTTGCAAGACAAATCTCAATTTTTTTAAGCTTTAATTTAAGAAGTCTTTAAAAGACACCGCTTTTTGTATATTTTAACTCAATTTTTAAAAAAGACACTGCTTAGGACACTTCAATCCCAGACGGCCACCTGTTCTTTGCCAACAAGTTACTCTCACTTGCGACATTTTTATCTTTTTATTGCCTATGCTGTTACAGTTGGCCCGGTTTTCCCCCGTGGCCTCCCCCAGCTCCCCTTCCCAGTCAATCCCCACGCCATTATCCACGCCCACAGGTGATGCGCGTCTGTGGTCTAGTCCCTCCGCCTTCCTTCAACCAGTCGCCCCTCCCCGCTCCCCTCTGACAGCTGCCGGTCTGTCCCGTTTGCACGGCTCCCTTTCTATTTCGCTCATTAGTTCATTTGGTTCCTTAGATTCCAGTTACAGGTGAGGTCACGTGGTACTTGTCTTTCACGGCCTGGCTTTCTTCGCTTAGCACAATAGTCTCCAGGTCCATCCATGCTGTTAGCTGCCACGTCCTTGATACCTTGAACCAGAACGCCCATGTGACTCTTCTATCCTGAGTCCTGCTTTTGATGCCTGTGTCCCACGGACCAACCACACCTCGCGCAGGCCCCCGGGCCACAGTCGGGCGGCGCCTGTGCTGTGCCGCGTCCTCGCAGACGCTTGGGTTCACGCTGTGTCTGTACATGGCTTTAAAACGCTGGACTGAGAGCCTGCATAGCCTGTCGTGATCCCATTGGCTAAACATAGCCAGGAGAGACAGGCTGACAGGCCACAGACAAGAAACCGATGTCACAGCACTGGAAAGTGCAGCAAGCCAACAACACAGCCCCTGAATAATGCTGCAGTCCCTCCAACACCAAAGTCAGGTGGCCGTTCCCTGATCTCAATCTAGAACACTCAGACGTGGCGGTCCCCACCCCACTCTCTACTTCGTCATTCCTACTGACAGTCAGAGAGCCTCAGAGGAAGCAAAGGACCTCATCAGCAAAGGTCAGTACACAAATACAAGAAACAAAGCACGCCGCTCGGCAACACTGAAGACCTCATTCCCGAGGACACAGCTGTACAGCTGTGGAGACGGGACTAAGGGAAAGGTCCCAAGACGTGGCACGCGGACACACACAGAGCGTGCCATCCATGGCGAGATCACGTGAGCTGTTTTCTATTTTATGGGCCATTTTATACTTTCTAACAGACACTTCAGAAATCCAAAGAAACAGGGAAAATTATTTTAATACTATATTTCACTTAACCCATCAAAAATATGTAATATTTCAACATGTAACCAATGGGAATAAATTGATACATGATCTTTTACACCTCAATTCAGACACAAAATTTCCATTAGAAATACTTTATCTGTCATTAGACTTCATAAAATGTACAGCTGAGGTAGGTTCACTTCCCAGCAGACAAAAGGGCCTGGCGCCCTAGCGCACACCGTAGTGGTTATAGGCCCAGACACTGTGCTGCGGGCCTCAGCGTCGCTGAGAGGCTGCCGCCAAACCCTGCTCAACGCAGTAAGGGATGCTCGACAGGTGGCCTGATGACAAGCGCTCACTGAGTGCTGGGACAACCACATGGCAGTGGATGAACGTACCAGACTGACACACTGCATGCCTCAAACATATGCAGTGTTATTGGTCACTAACATCGCAACTCAGAAAAAAGAAAAAAAGATACCGTTTCCAACCATGCTTAAAAGTTCTCCAATAACGAAGTCAAATATTGACTTTTAAATTTTATTATGATTTTATTTATTTATTTTCAGAGAGAGGAAGGGAGGGGGAGAGGGAGAGAAGTACTGATGTGTCGTTGCCTCTCGTGCGCCCCCTACTACTGGGGACCTGGCCCTCAACCCAGGCACGTGCCCGAGACCAGGAATTGAACAGGCAACTCTTTGGTTTGCAGGCCGGCACTCAATCCACTGAGCAATATCAGCCAGGGCGATTTTTAAATTTTAGTTTAATAAAATAGATAACAGGGTAATGAGATTATCTATTTCTTGAGAGTTTTGGAAGAACTTTCAAGAAACTTACCCAATCCATCTCACTTGTCAAGTCTACTGGCATAAAGTTGTTCAAAATGCCCCCTTGCCACCCTTTAACACTCACACAACCTATGCTGGTATCTCCCCCAATTCCAGATCCGGTAACTTGCGGCTTCGCTGTCTTCAGTGCTACGAATTTCACCGATGTTTTCGAAGGGCCCACTTTACTCTCTTTCTACATACGTTTCTGTTTTACTGGCTCCCGTTTGGCGTCCGTTCCTCAGCTCCATTCGGGCTCCACTTGCTCTTATCTTCCAAGTTTCTACGGTGAAGCTGAGGCGCTGACCTGAACCCCTTCTTTTCTAAAATGGATTTAGAGCTGAGTTCCCCTTCAAACATGCAATACAGCAGCACGCCACCAGTTTTAAAATCCTATTTGTATTCTCGATCGACTCAAAATGCTTTCGAATGTCCTTTGTTGACTTCTTCGACCCCATGGGCTACCTGGAAAGGTGCCATGTCCCACACAGTCGGGGCTTTTCCAGACTGTCTCTCTGTAAGGCCCCAACCTAGCCCTGCCGATGTCAGAGCGCACGCCATGCGTGCTGAGCCCTTCCACATCTAGAAGGACAGCGGTGTGATAGCCGGCGCGCAGCCCGGCTTGGCAGGCGTCCTGTGAGCACTTGAGCACGTGTTTTCTGCTGTTCTGCAGGGAGTATCTATAAATGTCTCTCAGAATATGTGACACGGACAGGGTTTTTCAAGTCTTGTAAGAGCCAAGCTTTGTGTCTCTATGTGTCCCAAGAATACTGGAGACAGGCTGTTGAAATCTGATTTGAGTGTGGACTTGTCTCTCTCTCCCGCAGGTCTCCTGGCATTGCTTCGTGTGTTTTTGAAGCTCTGCGCTGAGGTACCTTGCCACATCGGACTGTTATGCCCACTTGATGAACTGATGCCTTTATCATTCTGAAATGACCACGTCACCCCAGCCTTTGACAGGAAATCCAATATATGAAATAACCAATCGATCTTGCTTCCTTCTGACCAGTGCTGGTAAAGCCCTTTCCATTCTTTTACTTCCTACCCTGCGTGTGCCTTCACATTAAAATGCTCCTCTCATAGGAAGCCTATACAAGGTCTTGCTTTTTCATCCGGTCTGGAAAATCCTTTATATTTAATATCATTATTGACATAGCGAGGTTTAAATCTGCCGATGTACTATTCCTTTCCCGTTTGTCCCACACGCTGTGTTTGCCTTTCCCT
Source organism: Mormoops blainvillei (assembly GCA_004026545.1). Lineage (NCBI taxonomy): Eukaryota > Metazoa > Chordata > Mammalia > Chiroptera > Mormoopidae > Mormoops > Mormoops blainvillei. The sequence goes on along the minus strand of PVJD01000187.1, from coordinate 433,843 downwards.
GCTTCTGCCTTCCTTTGGGGAGTATATTTTTTATGATTCCATTTTACCTCGTTTTGGTTTATTAACAATAAATCTTTGTTAAGCTTTTAATCACTTTTTCATAGTTAACAGCATGTCTTTACCAAAATCTACTTAGTGATATACACCACTTCACACAGAGCGTAAGAAACTAACAATAGTTCGTTACTAGTTTCCTGTAGCATCTGTAACAAACTGCTAGAAACCCAGCAGCTTAAAATCACAGGAATGATTCTCTCGCAGCTCTGGGGACAGGATGTCTGGAATCAGTATCTCCAGACCCGAATCCAGGCACTGGCAGTGCTGCACTCCCTCCAGACCCCAAAGGAGAATGGCTTCTTGCCTCCCCCAGCTCTGCTGGCTGCCAGCATTCCGTTGCTCGTGGCCACATCACCCCAATCTTCAAGGACAGCATCATCACGTCTTTGTTCCTTGTTGACATCACCTCTGTGAGTGTGTCAAGTCCCCCCTCTGCCTCCCTTTTATATGGATACATGGGACTGCATTTAGGGTCCACCTTGATGTGACCCAGGATTACCTCTCCATCTCCAGATCCTTAATCCCTCCGTAAAGACCCCTTTCCCTTAGACAGCCCCATTTAGAATTCCTGAGGTAGGAACCCAACGTCTCTGGGGAGAGAGCACAGGACTCCATCTGCCACAAATGCTGTGTGTCTCCATGCCTGCCGCAGTTACGCTGTCGTTGTCATACACTTCACTTCTGCACGTCATAAACCCCAGATGCACTGTGACTGGGCTGTAAACAATTGGTAACACAGTGAGGACTGCAAGTCAGGGGGGTCTTGTGCTCGCTCTCCACACTCGCCATTCCCACTGCTCTTCAACCCTGTGTAGATCCACGTTTCGGCTGCACATTTCCTTCTACCTGGAACGCTTTCTCTCTAATATTCCTTACAGGGGTTGCCTGCTGGGCATACATTATTAGTCTTCTTTCCCCTTTGGTGTGACAGAGACTTGAGTGGGCCGAGAATTCTGGGGTCTTTTCAGCACTCGGCGACAGTGCTCCACCGAATTCCAGGCACTGCTTCCAGTGAGAAACCCCCTGGCACCCTTACCATTGCTCACTGCAGGACTCTCTTACAACTTGTGTCTGCTTAGCTTACCCATTCTTTTCTCTAGCCTCCTGAACACACCAGTTTCGGTGGCAGCTTTAATGTTTCTGTGTATAAATTCTACCATCCATGCAAGTTCTGGGTCAGCTTCAATGAATTTTTCTTGCTATGAATCATATCTTCCTCCTTTGAATTTCCGACAGTTTCTGATTGAATGCCAGACCTTGTAACTTTTAGCTTGTTGGCTGCTATATACTTTTGAATTCCTATAAATATTTTAAATTTTGCTTGGGATGCAATTACATGACTTTGAAAGGGTACGACCATCTTGGGGTTTGCGTTTAGGCCTTAGCAGGCAGGATCGGGATAACACCCGGCCCAGGCTAAGTTGCCCTCCTGTTGGGGCAAGCCCTTCAGAGGGCTCAGCCGAGGCCCCTCAGAGGATGAGGTTTGCACTTGGGCTGGTGGCAAAGGGGCTCCCCTGCACCTGTGAGCATTTCAGTGAGTATGCCCAGCAGGCGGTTCAGTCCCAGGCCCTGGGTCCTTTCCCCAGTTAAGATTCGAGGGCCCCTGCAGGTCTCCAGAAACGGCTATGAGCCACTCCCCCACTCTCGGTACTCTCCCCAGGGAGCGCCATCCACCTCGGCCTCTTGGGGCTACCAGCTCTGTCTCCTCAACTCAGCAACCACTGGGTTCTACCTGGGCGTCCCTTCCTGTCGTGGTCGGGGAACTCCCTCCAGGCAGTAATCTGGGGAAATCACAGGGCCCCCCACATCAGTCTCCTCAGTTCCTACTTAACGAAGGGTTGCTGTTGCTCTTTGCCTGAGGCCGAGTGTCTCAAATGCCACTGTTACATGCGTTTGATCCAGATCGATTGTTCTAGGCGCGAAGGTAAATCCTGTCTGTTACTTACCTTAGCCAGAAACAAAAATCTTTCATGACTTTTTAAGCTAAGTTTTAGTACTGTTACTACCTTTTCTGGTCACAAATATAAATACCTGTAGGTCATCTTTTATAAAGCTAACTAGCACTCCCTCCTGTAACTTTCTGGCTCCCCTATGGGTAAACCGAGACTACTTCCCCTTTCTCGTGGGAGGGCAGCCCCGCTCCAACAGCCTTGCCCTCCTTCCTGAGGGTAAACACCAGGAGCGAAACTGCTAATTCAACATGGCTGACAGTTTAAAGCTTTATATTTTGCCAAATTGCCTTTTAAGAAGGTTGTACCACCGCTGACCAAATCTCAAGTAGTTTTTAATGCAGGCCAACTTAACAAGTAAAAAATGTTCTTATGGTAATGCGTGAGCGTAACGACAGTTTCGGTCGAAAGTGGACCGCAGGTATGAGTCCGTTATAATGGCTTAAAATTACAACGGTGCTGAGCAGTCCCTGTCGCCTAGTGACACCACAGCGCAAGGGCTACGAAACTCCTCCGGGCTGCGGCTGAGAGGACAAACAGCTCACCCTGGGGTGGGCGGGCAGGGCGCCGAGGGGCTGGCTGGTGAGGAGCTGTCAGAGCTGAGACAGACACATGCAGCTGAGGAAGAGGTAAGGGAACAGGGGACTGCAGGGGAAGAAGAAGAGCCTCCGAGAAAACTCGCCATGACGTGTTTGCAGATCTCAACAGGCTCCTAAAAAAGTCTGAAAACGTGGACTCCACCATCAAGATCGTTTTAAATTTACGAGTTAAGAGGAGGAACGGTCCTGGCGTGCTGCCTGCTTATAAGCGATGGAAAAATACACAAGCCCGGCAAGCCGCGGGTCAGGAGAGAGCACCGCCTACTCAAGAAAAGCCTGAGGCGGTCCTTCGGGCGGCGTTCCAGAAGGCGTCGTTGCCACAGGAGATGATGGCTCCCTGCGTGTCACTGTCCCTGAAGACCTCCCCACAGGACAGGGCGTGGAGGAGGAAGACAGAGATACTGATGACCCTGACCCTGTCTAGGCCTAGGTAAGGTGTGTGTCTGTTTGGAACAAAAAAATTTTAAAAGGTAAAAAATTAAAACTTTAAAAACAGAAAAAAGCTTATAGAATAACGATATTAAAAATATTTCTAAAAAATGACAAAATATTTTTGTACAGCTGCACAATGCGTGTTTTAAGCTAAGTATTATTACAAAAGAGTCCAAAGAATGGAAAAATTTTAAAGTTCATAAAGTATAAAAGTTACCATAAGCTAAGATTATTACAAAAGTAAAAATATTTTCTAAATTTAGTGTAGCCTAAGCGTACACACAGGTGTTTAGAGAGGCCAGAGCGGTGTCCAGGGAGGGCCTGGCCTTCACGCTCCCTCGCCCGCTCTCACAGACTCCCCAGAGCAACGTCGCCCGTTCACGGGAAGGGCCCTGCACGGGCGCCCCGTTTCTATCTCTGGCCGTACGTTCACTGCGTGTCGTCCGTACACGTCACTGTACGTTTTCCATGTTCAGATACACAGACGCTTACCTGCCACTGTGTCACAGCTGCCCACAGCACTCTGCGCAGGCGCGCGCTGGGCAGGCTGGTGGCCCAGCAGCAGACGGCGGTGCCGCCCAGGTCTGCCTGAGTCACTGTGTGCCGTGCGCTCGATGACGGGGCCGCCCAGCGATGCCTTTCTCGGAACACGTCCCTGGGCTGTCTTTCTGTTTAGTCTCATTCCACTGTCACTGGTAAACGTGGACGTTTTTCCCCAAGCAGCGCCCCGCGAGTGCCAGCTGTGAACCTGCCGGCCCTGCCGGGGCTCTCCTGTCCTCAGCGGCCTAGTCACCAGAGTGCTGCCCCTTCCGGGGCCCACGGGGCCTTCAGGCCTGCGCTGCCAGTACTCCCCTCACGTTCACGCCGCCGCTGTGGCAAGGTGGGTGTGACGTACTGAGCTGGATTCCAGCCCAGGCCATCTTCTCTTTATCGGCTGACCTTCCTCAGCCTAATGCAGGTTCTTTCTGTAGCGATTTTTCAGTTTTCTACATTCGGGAAATTAATCTGACATTTATGCTTCTGTGCAAAATGAGGTAGAGACTTACATTTCCCCTCAGCAGTCAATCGGTTCAAACGCCCATCGTTCCGCCCCGATACGGAAAGCTCTGTGTCATCAGTTCACAGACGCAGGTACACGGGCACCTTCTCCAGTGTCCATCGGCCATCTTTCCCTCCTGCGCGGGCCTCACCAGGTTCCCGGTGGGTTCGCGCAGTCTCTGCAGCATCTATGCATCTATTCTTGCAGATGAACCCGTTCAAAATACCCCTACTAGAATTTTAATCAAAGTACTTTAAATGCAAGGATTAATTTAGACAAAATTCAACTTCTGATGAAAAAATCTTCCCGCCTAGGAAGAAAAGTAGCCATCTATGCTTTTTAAAAAAGTCAATAGCAGTCTCTACATAATTCTTATATACTTCTTGTCAAGTCCTTGAAATTTTGTATGTTGGTGCTACTGTGAATAGGCTCTTGAGCCATTTTGCTTTCTAACTGATTCATGATGATATACGGGAAATTTACGGTTTTCTGAGCATTTATTTTTACTCAACCACCTTATTGTTTTTAGCCCTTGCTTAGATACGGGTTCACAGAGGTGCTTAAGAGGGTTTTTTTAGAAATAAATGCCCACGCTTCACCCAAGCAGAAAGCACAGGTATTATGAGAAAGAGGATAGTGAGAGATTTCCATTACTATATTTTTGACAAAGTTTCCGGTGGACTTCGCTGCTCGCCCACATGTAGGAACCAGTAGGTCGGACCAGCAAACCGAGGGCTGAGGCAGCTGCATCGTCACACTGCTCCTACGGCCTTCAAGGACTTTCCAGGCTAAAAACCCCAGAGGCTGCCACTGAGGTGCCCCCACCGGAAAGAAAGTCAGTGCATCAGAAAAGCTACAGGAAAGCAGCAAGGATACAGACACACTCAAGAAGAGATCGCAGGAAATAGTAGCCATCGCAAAGATTCCATAAAACATTATACATATGTAAAATGTCCCCTTCAGCTCTACACTCCCAGATTCCTGCTCCAAAGTATGGAGCATCTTAAAATAAACTTGCTTTTTGATCTGATGAGAACAAAAACCTCCTCTCTGGGCCCAGACCCCATACAATATCCTTTTAACAAGCTCCTCTGTACAACAAAAGTATGACAACCCTCGCTATTGCACCACACACACAGAATAGATGCCCTAATGGAAAAGCCATGAATAGGTGTCCCTGCGACTGAAGACGGCTAAGTGAACCACAAAGCAACCCTATGATGTCTCTGCATTCTTTGCTAATATGTGAACTAAGCCAGCGTTCCATCGATCCCACTGAGGACTGTCAGGGGACGAAGGCATAGAGCACAAGGCACTCAGGTCAGATGAGAGCTTGTGTGCTGGGTCCACGGGCTTTCAGAGTCCGAAGCTGCTGCCGGAGCCCTGGGCGGTGGAGTCGGGCAGAGACGCACTATGGCAGCAGGGCATCCGCAGCTGTCAGGGACTAAAGGTCATGCCACACACAAGTGACAAATACAGGACGAGGCACGTCACAACAGGAGGCTAAGGAGTACATCCATGGCATTCTGGACGGTGTTTCCCACATGTCACTGGATCCCTTAAGAGCCCTACAAATGGCCCCAGCTGGGGCGGCTCGGTGGACTGAGTGCCGGCCTGCAAACCAAAGGGCCGCCGGTCTGATTCCCAGGGAGGGCGCAGGCCTGGGTTGCGGGCCAGGTCCCCCACAGAGGGGCGCGTAAGAGGCAGCCACACATTGATGTTTCTCTCCCTCTCTTTCTCCCTCTCTTCCCCTCTCTCTAGGGACAAATAAATAAAATCTTTAAAGAAAAAAAAACAACCAAAACCAAAAACCTACAAATGGGCATCTGCATTTCGTAAGTAAGGCAAGTAAGGTTCCAAGACGTAAAACTAAACCGCCCAGCTTATAAGCAGTGGAGTGAAATTCAGACTTTCCTCTCTTTCCCTGCTTTTATCCCAGTACCGTTTTCTACAACAGCATGCTAACTCAGAACTTTTCTATATACACTTTCAGGACCTATTTTCATTTGTTGATACGTTTTCTTCCCACAGGATTTCTATAGATAAAAACAAACTATCCACCATATTTCACAAACGATGGGATTAGTTGAACTAAAAATGAAATATTTACGAAATATGTGAAATCCCTTTAAAAGTATAAAATACAAATGTAAAGTGCCATTAAAAACTCGTGAGTCACCAAGTTTCCATTATTACTAAAATCAAGATTATTATTCTCAGGGCATTTTCTAACAGATTATAAAGGGCTCTTCCAGCCGGAGAATAACATGAATTATATTTATTCCAAGGGGAAGAAAAGCAAGGAGGTAAGCACTTCACACATGCCCACCTGGGTAACAGAATCCGGAAATCATAGGTACATCTGTCTCCTGCTCAGCCCATAAAAAGAGGCCTAAACTATTTTCCATCTGCCGCTACTAGGGACAGTGGTCAGAAAGACCGACCACCAAAAGCGACAAGGAGAACAGCAAAGAGGCTACAAAAGAAGGTGCTGCTTCATATGGGAGACTGAGTAAGGGAAGCAGACCTACAAGCCACGGCCTGCGACCCCACCCGCGCCAAAGCTTGGGCCGTTGGTCCTTGCCACCGGGAGTCCCGCACTCCTGCAGGGCCAACCACGGGGAGCCCAGGGCCAAAGAAAGGCAATCAACAGACTGATTGACTGGAACAAGGCTCATGTTGTTCCAAGGTAAAATATCAAACAAAGGTGATTTTTAAATGATTACAGCTGCCAAGGGTGCCCATGAAATATCACCACAAGGCTCCCAGAGCACACTGGCTGACAACTGCTGTCAGTGCAGTCAGGAAAGGAAGCGGTGCTCGTTACAGGGTCCGGACAGCTCTGACTCAGCCAGAGTGCGGAGGGGGGTCCTTCCACCTTTCTCTTTGTATCCTCACCCGAGGACATGTTTATCGGTTTTTAGAGAGAAAGGAAGGGGGTGGAAACAGAGAGAGAGAGAAAGGGAGAAACATCATGTGACAGAGGAACGCTGATCAGTGCCTCCCGTACGCACGCACACTGACCGGGGATCGAACCTGCAGCCCACTGATGCACTGACGCATGGGACAACATCCTAACCAAGGGAGCGCCTGACGGGGGCAGGGGGTGGGAGGGGGTCTTTTAAAGGCTTAAGACAACTGAGGAGACAGAATATTCTAGCCCACTAAAAATGAAAATTAATAAAATTTTTATTTTCATTAGAAGTACAAGGTATAATTACCTGAGTGACTGAGCCACTATGTTTTCACATATTGTCAGACAATGAGTCACACGGTCTTTCTTGGTGGCTGAATGTTCTTTCTTTCTAAAATAAAAAAAAGAAAAAGGAAAAGACGTGAACAGGTGTTGAATGTGCCCTCCGTTACCCGTGCACGCTGGTGATGCATTCCACAAGCACTTCCCGGCCGCTAGGAATAGGCCCCACACTGCAGGCTGGGGGCGCGCGCCAGGGCAGGGGCTGCAGAGCAGCAAACGCAGGGCTTCCTCCTCTGCTCACAGCAGCCCGGGGATGTGACGGACGCACCTTATTTTTCCCAATCAGCAAAGAAATTGCAGTGCTAACAGTGACTCGTTCAAGATCAAACCAACAGAAGGAGTGTGCAAGTCAATGAAATGCGATCATATAACCAACCCTACCCTGTACGCCAGCTGCCTCCCCTTCTCAAAGTCACACCGCTCCCTGACTGTAGTCGCCAGACCACACGGACCTGATGCTCTGGTGGGGATGCATTACAGACAATGGGTAATTACTTCTATATCCCCAAACAGCTGGAAAAAGCCTCCTACTAAGACCGCTGAGCCAAACAAAAGGAGATAAAACAGCCAGGCCAGGGGATCAGATTAAAGGTGCTTGCTTCCTACCTGAAGCCATGGCTTCAGATGTCCCCCAGGTAGGCACCACAGAGATACGGTAGAGGGATGACCCAAAAAGGATGCCGAAAAAGAAAGCGGGCTTAAGAACAGCATCCACAAAAGAGTTAAGAGTGTAATTAACAATACACGGTACCAACTAGAACAATTAAGCCAGAAGACTACTAGGTTTTTGAGGGAATTCTATTACCAAACTTAGGGGAGGGGGAATCCAGCCTACAAACACCTGTGACTATTTCATCCCTAATGCTGCCATCGGGCTCCAAAAAGTGCACCTGAAGGGATAGGCTGTTACAACTGCGCAAATCCACCGGAGGTATGCCCTCCGAAAGGCACTGCTTGGGTGGCCAGGGAAGAAAATGGGCCAGAAGACCCTCCAAGGGGGAAGTCAGGGGCCATAAAGAACAGATGAGGGTCCCAGGCCGAGGAAAGAAGCAGGGCCTGCATGAGCGGCCTGGTTCAGGACAAGTGGAGGGGGGCTTCCCAGCGACCACCCAGTTGGAGGCCCTCGTTGCATGGGCTGGGTATACGTGTTTCCCCTGGTCTCCTTCCTGAAGGGGACTTAACGCCTATAAGTCATACTGCAGAGTGCCCACCGCCCACTAGAACACACTTCTTCCCTGGACACACGTCTGCCGCTTAGAAGTTCCACCGCCTCACCCGCCTGTAGTCAGAGACAGACCCCCAACTTTGTCCCCCCAGACAACATGGGAACGGAGGCAGTGCGTGGGGCGGCGGCGCGTGGGGCGGCGGCCTCGCCGGCTTGCCCTGGGTCCCCCATCACTCCCCCCAGCCAAAAGAGACCCGCCGGGCTCCCCGTTGTTATTCACACAGACAAAGGCTTCAAGAAGGCGGCAGAGTCAGGGGGGAGGCTGCCTGGGCCCTTAAGTGAGCACAAGGAGGAGAGGTCCCCACCCTTAATCCTTACGAACCACCCACTTCAAAAGCTCTGTGCGGGCAATAACCCCAACGTGCTTCACAGGGAGGATGGGCACACACATCGCCCAGCCAGGCCACAGAACACCGCTGGGCAGTGAGAAGGGCAGGCCATGAACGCACACAATGGGGGGCCCCACGTGCCAGGTGCAAGACTACACACCGGGTGAGTCCCTTCGCATGACACGCTGGATGAGACAAAAGGACAGGTATCAAAATGACCGGCAGTCTTCAGGGGCTGGGAGGAGCAGACACAAAGAGGCGGGGGTGTGGGGAACTTGGAGGGTGGTGGGACAGTTCAAAATCTTGGTGGTGGTAGTGGTTACACGGCCTGATGCGTTTGTCAAAATGCACAGAACCGAACACTAAAAGGGGTTCATTGTATCGTATGTAAATTATACCTCGGTTTTAAAAAGAAAGAAGAAAGTGCTCTGATAATTAAAGTGCTCTCTCCTTTAAGCCACCATATCAAAGTCTCTGTTACAGCAGCTTAGTTTACCTAGTTCAAGACAGCCATCAAGAAAGTTAAAGAACACTGACAAACTTAAGCATTTTACGAAGCAAACTAACTCACCTAATCCATTCGCCTTTGATACCCAAAGTGAAAACCTGCCCAAGGACTTCGGTGAACGGAACCCCCCCACCGGGACTTCCCACCGTGCGGGGAGCCCCGCAGCACTGCAGCCTCCCCCGCTGGGTCTGCAGCGAGGCCTGAGGAGGCTGGAACTGAGAAAACGGTGAAGTCCACTCCAGTGAGTGACCTCACGACCAAACGGCAGTCAGAAGAGAAACAGTCAAGACCTGGGTTTTCAGTCAAGTCAGAATCCAAGCAGAACCCTCGTCCTGGGGGGTCTGCGCCTTCAAGCTCGACCGCTGACTCAAGGCAAGTCCCTCACCACCTGAGCCCGACTCTCCCAGCTGGACCAGAGGGGCCCGGCTCACACAGAGGGCGCTCGGCTCATGCGGGGCACTCAGCTCACGTGGGGTGAGCCAGGCACCTGGACAGGCCGACACTGGTCAGTCGGCCACAGCAGCCGGAGCCAGCCTGGAGAACACTTTGAGGCCTCGTCCGCATTCAGTAAGGGACAGCCACGTTGAATGGCTGAGTCGGTTGTAGGCTGGGAAAGGAGGTATCCACTCAGGTTGCAACATTTTAAGCGTTTATGAGGCATAAAAACGATCCCTGGACTTACTAAGACAGCACTTAAAAAAGCGGCACCGCATGGGCCACCCACCTGCGTGGTCAACACTGCCCCAGGGCAGGGTTTCAATGTGCACAGCTCAGCAGTCAGCAGGACACTAACAAGAGGAACACGTCGATGGCTTCACACTACTCGCTCACATGCCTGATGGAGAGCTGACCAGGCCCACGGAGCACCTCTCTACCTCCTTGGAAGTGACAGACACGAAGTTTTAAAAAGAACCCTGTCCCTCTCTTCACATAGGTGATAAGCCAAAAGGAGGCAGCCAGCAATAAGGAACAGCGCACGGGCTCCCAAGGCCTGCGCCCTACGCCGTCAAGGCCTGCGTGGGCTCTTCGCACGTGTCACGACTTGAGCAAGCCTATCCAACCATGACTGCCAAAGACAGACTGGGGTGCCAACCTCCCACCCCGTTACCAGGGCCCATTCCAGCTTGGCCTCAGGCTACACCGGCCTCCATCCAGGCTCAGTATTCCTGAAGCTCCGGGGAACTCTGGCCGCTGGTAAGAATTCGCTTGTTTTGGTCATCCGCCTTCAAGCTCATTTCTTGTACGTTCTATGGTCCCTGCTTGAACTACCTTCTTCCTGTCTTATTTTGTGCAATAAGTGAACTTCGGGGTTCAAGAAAACAACAACTAGTTTGTTCCCCCATGAAATTTAATTAGATTGACGAACTGATACGTCAGACTGACTTGCTCCACATGAAAAGGAAGGAAAGAAATTAAGATGGAAAGTGGAAGCACCTTGTTCTGGACAGAAACTGGGTAAACAGGGTCAGAACAGTCCTGGCTCTTCCAGCAATCCTGGCAGAGCAGCCACTTTCAACGCTGCCTTCAAAATGAAAACCAACCTCAGCCGGCCTCTCCCATTGTGCCGCGCAGCGATCGGCACTGAAACCCACGCCTGGAAGGAGGGCACAGAAAGGTCAAGGCCTCTTCGGCGCACGCCGATCACGTTAAAACGGCAACTGAAGAACTAGCACCAAGCAGGGGAACTCAAGCCCTCTCGTCTAAATCCTGATGTTTAGATCATGTGACGACTATGCATGGAAAAATGAGACTGGGGAAGGGGGAGGCCTGGAGCCCCCGGGGTACTAAGGTCACTCAACTTTCGTGTGCCTGGAGGTCAGTACTCACAAGTGCTCTCGTGCTGGCGCCCACAGCGGCCCAGGCCAGCAGAACCAAGGTCTGGAGGCCGCATGCCCTGCAGGCAGGGATCCGCCTTCTGACCCTCGGCTGCTAACTCACCCAGTGCTACAGAAACCGGGGGGGGGGGGGGGGGGTCCCAGAAAATGAGGAGTGTTCCGAAAAGATTTTTTAAAAGAAGGAATGGACACGAAATGTCACTTTGGAATTATGTATGTTTCATACATAAATTAAAAATAAAAGTGGCGCTTGATTAGGGGAATAAGGGCATAAGATCTCCCCAGTCTACTCTCTCATGGAAATACTCCCTTTCTTATAAGTGAACTAACTGAACACAGTAACAATCACTAACAGAAAAAGTGCTGTTCAAAAACCAATCCCTGATGCCAAGTGGAAAAAGTCTGACACAAAAGGCCCCAGGCTGTGGGATTCCAATCATAAGAAATGTCCAGAACACGCAAATCCACAGAGACAGAAATAGATGAATGGCTGCCGCGGCTGGGGGAGTGACAGCTAAAGGGGAGGGGCTTCCTTTTCTGGGTGAAGTGCTCTGGAAATCAGAGAGTGGGAATGGCTGCAGAGCCCTATGAATACACCAAAACCCACTAAATCGTACATTTTGAAATGGTAAGTCTCTATTTTCAGAAACTCTGCAAATGCCGTCAGCTCTCCCTCTGGAGAGACCCAGGACGGGGTGCTTCTCCCCACCACCACCGCGGCCTCCGTTCAGGCCGCTGCCCACCGTGGCTGGGCTTTTTCCCTCAGTTGAAGGTTTGATTGGGGTAATTATAACTATGGATTCGCATGCAATCGTAAGAAATAATCGAGACCCAATGTACACTTTACCCAGTTTCCCACAATGGCAACATTTTGCAAACCTATACTATTGACACTGATGCAATCCACTGATCTCAGATCTCCAAAAAAAGTTTACTCACTGTGTGTGCATTTAGTTCTATCCACTTTTACCAGGTGTGTTCGGTTTGTGTGTCCACCACCACAAGCAGCCTCTGGGGTGCCCCATCAGAACTGCAGGCCCTCCCTTCCTCCTCATCCCCCAGCCACCCCTGTCCCTTACCCTGGCTGCCAGTCATCTAGTCCCCACTCCTGAAACGGTGCCTGTCATTTCAAACACGCAGCATGAACAGGTTCACACAGTGTGTGGTGTCCTGGGGCGGACTGGCTGCTTCCACGAGTGCGATTTCAAGACCTGCCTGAGCTCCGTGAGTCAGGAGCTCGACTGTTCAGCTGTGGAAGGGCGTCCAGGCTGATTCCAGTCTTGGGCTTTTAGAAATACAGCTGCTTTGTACACCTATGCACAGGTTTTTGTGTGGACCCAGGTTTTCCTTTCTCCGGGACCCACGCCCAGGGGTGCTAGCACCAGGCCATGGGGTGACCACAGGTTCAGTTCTGCACAGAGGCGCCCAACTGCTCTCCAGGGCGGGCAGGCGCTCTGCATTCCCACCAGCAGTGGTGAAGCGGCTCAGTCGTACTCAGCGCTGTCAGAGTGGTCTTTTCAGGTTTGCCTCCGGTCAGGGTGAAGCCTGAAGTCCTCCTGCTGGTACACCAGGCCCCTCTGGCTGCCCCTGGTCTCCAGCCTCCAGCCCACCAGCACCAACGCCAACGCCAGCCCCTATGTCTGGCCTTCGTTTCGCCTCAGCCGCTGCCTCCTCACTGCTCCACGAACACCCTCTGTCCCCCTACCTGGACCTCTCTTCTTCCAGATGTCCACGTGGCTCTGCCCCAGTGTCTGTCACCTTCTCAGTGCACAGCCCTCTCCCCCTTATTCTGTTTTGCTGCCTCCACAGTATTACCGCCACTGGTCCCGTCTGTGGCTGTAGCCCCAGGGCCCGGAAAGGGCCCTTGCATGCAGCGGGGCATCTAGTCTGCTCCCCACTGAAGTCCCCGCCCCAGAAGCCGGAGCTCTTAATGTCCAGCTCACAGTCAGTGTCGCAACCGACTTTGCAGCTACACAAACGCTCAATGGCCCTGGGACAAAACAGTTACACTGACTCAGCTACACGTGGACAACACTCACGAGCAACAGAAGCCTCCCCTCCCACCGGGTGACAGCACAGCCAACAGCCCAGCAGAGCTCCTGGGGCTTCCCGTGCACACGGGCTGCTCCCAGGGCCTGGGGACGTGCAGGCTCTGACTCAGCAGGTCCAAGGCTGGGCAGAGGCGCTGGGCAGAGGCGCTGCACTTCGTATGAGCTCCCACGCGATGCCAAGCTGCCACCCTAGGTCACTCTGAGCAGCAGGACCTAAAGCATTCTCGTCCCTAACAGACAGTCTAGAATCAGAGCTGATTCGATGTAACACAATATTAAAGAGTGTCTTATGCTGTGTCTTATTTTTCCTTCTTGTCTGAATAAGGTGGATCCATTATTGCACGGTACTGTGCCCGGTGGCTCCTCTGCAGGCACTGGAGGTCATCGGGTGGGGCTGTTAAGGTGGAGAACATATGTCAGTAGCCCACCTGTAAGCCAGGACAACATAGGACCTTTGCCTACATCTCCAAAAGCCCTCTTTTAAAGATAAGTGCTACAACGTTATAGAGCAATTAATAAGGACTATACAGGCAGACCTCGTTTCATCACACCTCACTGTACTGTGCTTCACAAGTGTTGCGCTTTTTTAAAAAACAAACTGAGGCAGCAACGTTAGGCCCCCTTTACAGCAGCAGGCTGGAAGCGAGCTCGCAGTGCCGGAGCCACCCTGTACGTTCTGCTGTGGAACGGCGTCTATGACACATTGCAAAGTGCAAAAATACAGTGTGAACTCGGTCATGCCAACAAAAAGAGGGACACATTTACATGTCTGAGTGTGCCTTAAAAAATCAAGAAGACAAAAGATACTTAATAATTGTTATTTTAGGGACTGAGACTAAAACAGACTGGAGGGAGGACTTTGTTTTTCATCTCCTGTGCTATTTGAAGATGTTTTTACCACATACATATGAAACTTTCAATTTTTAAGCTAGTTAACAAAAAGCGACCAAAAAATAAATTTTTCCCAAAAGTGGTCTAATCACATTTAATCTAGGAGTGAGCAAACTACAGCCTGCCTGTTTTTGACCAGTCTGTGAGCTAAAAAATGTTTTTACATTTTTAAATGGTTGACTAGCCCTGACTGGTGTGGCTCAGTGGGTTGTGCATCATCCCACAAGCTTAAGGGTCACTGGTTCGATCCCCAGTCAGGGGACATGCCTGGGTTGCGGGCTGGGTCCCCAGTTGGGGACACGCAAGAGGCTACTGAGGTGTTTCTCTCGCACATCGATGTTTCTCTCCTTCTCTTTCTCCTTCCCTTCCCCTCTCTCTAAAGACAAATAGGTAAAATCTTTAAAAATAAAAATAAATGGTTGACTAAAAAAAATCAGACTATGTCATGACGTGAAAATGAAACAAAATTCAGATTTCAATCTCATTAATAAAATTCTACCGGAACACGGCCACATGCGTCATTTACGTCTCACCTCTGCTGCTTTTATTCTACAGCGGGAGAGCTGAGAGGCTACAACAGAGACGCGCCTGCAAAACCTGATATATGTATATACTGTCTGATCATGTGCAAAAAATGTTTGCAATGTGCATGGACAGGAAGACTTAATACTGTTCAGATGCCCATACTCTCCAAACTGACCTACAGATCCAATGCGATACCCACCAGAACCGCAGCCGGCTGCTTTGCAGCAGCTGACGATCTGCTCTTACAATTCCAAGGAAATGCATGGGGTCCAGAATAGCCAAAACTATCTTGAAAAAGGACAAAATTGGAGGAGTCACATTTCACGATTTGAAACTGTGATACAAAACTATAATAATCAAGACCATGTAGTGCTATGGAGGACAGACACACAGACCAATGGGACAGAACTGAGAGTCCCAAAATAAACCCATACAGTTAAGGGCTATTCATTTCCAACAAGGTGCCAAGACAACTCAATTGGGGAAGAACTGCCTTTTCAACAAATGGTGCCGGGACAACTGAATATCCACATGCAAAAGAATGAACTTAGACCCTTACCTCACACCACATACAAAAATTAACAAGATGGATAAGAACTAAATGTCTCAAATTCTTACAAGAAATCATAGGCGTAATAAACCTCCATGACCCTCAATTAGGCAACAGTTTCTTAGATATAATGCCTGAAGTACAACCACCAAAGATAAAACAGAAAACTGTATTTCATCAAATATCAACATTAAAAATGTTTTTGCTTCCAAGGACACTATCTAAAAAGTAAAGAGAAAACCCACCGAAAGGAAGAACGTTTTTACAAACCATATATGTGATAAGGGTCTAGTAATACAGGCAATATAAACTGTTACTGATACAATTCAACCATAAAAAGACAACCAAACAACGGGAAAGAGTCAGAGTCTGGGCCCCTAATCTTGCTGATGCGCTTCCTCAGAGAGACAATCAACTTTTACCTGCGTGAGCTACAGCAGCAGGGTTTTGTCCTTTGCAGCCTAGTAGAATCCTGACTGACAACACCCACTACAGCAAGTTAGGCGCTGCTCAGCAGACGGAGATATGAATGGGTCCTTCTGACTCTGCCTTCAAAACTCGGTCACTTCCCAGTCTCCTTGCCCCTGCTGGCGTCCTGGCAGAGCCCACCGCCGCTCAGCCGAACACTGCAGCGGCTTCCGACTGCCCCTCTGGGCCCGCCCGTGCTCCCCTTCACTTGTCCTCAGCGAGTGTCCACTGTGAAATGGGGCCCGAGTCCTGCTAGTCCAAGACCAAATGCTCCGATGGCTCTCTAACATCACTTAGAATAAAAACAGTGAGTGTGTTTATACCACCCACAAGGAAGGGCCAGGTGATGGGGTGTGGCCCTCCTGCCACATCTCTGACCTGCCCTGCTAGGGAGAGTCTCCTGCTCACTGATGCAACCAAACTGACCTCCCCGCTTTTCCCCAAACGGGGCTCTCTGGACCTCGTCCAGCCTGGAATGCCCTCCCCCGCACCTCATGGCTCACTCTTCTTGTCTTCAGGTGTTGACTCCCAGCCACCACCTCAGTGGACACCCTATCTGAACGGTCAACACCCTGACCCTGATATTGCCGTGTTCCCTTCCTTGCTTTGCTGCTCCTGCGTCATGTGTCACTAGCTAACGTACTGCATATTTTACTCTCTCTCTCTCTCTCTCGTGTACTAGCTATGCACGAAACTGCAATGAAAGCTCCATGAGTGTAGAGCTTTATCCGGTCACCGCAGCCACGCTGCACCTATTAGAATAGTGCCTGACACACATTAGCTGGTCAGTAAATATTTATTGATGAGTAAATAATTAAAGTCAGGGACTATATCTGGAAGGAGAGCAAGAAAGCACAAAGGCAAACGTCAACTGCCTTCCTAGCCTGGGCACCCCCTACATGCCAGTCTCACTAGGACCCCTGCGCCCTGTATGTCCAGCCAAGAGCAGGCAGTCAGATACTTCCATGGAAGCCCACGTGTGGCTGGGACACTACAGTTCCACCCACAAAGAGCAAGAGTCGTAAAAATGGAACAGACACTTTCTAAACTACTTTTGGCTAATTTTATTTTGGGGGATGGATTTTTCAGCTGAAGCATCTGAACAGAAATGCCAAGATTCAAATTTGTAAGCAATGAGTTTGTTACTCAAAATTTATCAAACACCTGCTGTCTCAACAGCAAAATACATAAAAATATTTTTATGCATTTTAGTAAAAAGAACTATAATTAAACCTAATGCAGTTGATTTCTGAGCATGCTACCAACTTTTAAAAGTTACTATGTTGCAATGCTCTTGTTTTTAAATAACTCAAAGTCTATTTTCATATATGCACAGACTATATCTGGACGAGGGGACCTACAAGAGCACTTGCCTCTGGGAACAGAGTTAGGTACTCAGGAGGCAGGAGCGGAAAAGATTTTTCATTATTACCTTGTGGAATTTGCATCATATTAATGTATTACTTATGCAAAAATAACAGATTAACTTTTAAAATAAGTCAATCGCACATTACCTTAAAATGATGAAACAAAATCTATCTACTCTGTCAAGCCAGTGTTAGAAGGAAATCTCTTTAACACTCATATTTTGAAGAGAAGCAAATCCAGCAGGTTCTGTCAGATCGGCATAAAAAGCAGAAGGCGCATTTATTTTAAGATGGAAGGAGTGCCCTGCTGCCCGCCAAGCCAGTAGTGCTTCCCTGTTCACACAAGACCCACGCAACTGTGAACCTGCAGGACAGCTACCTCCTGGAGAGAAACTACAGTAAGTCTGTAATAAAAATTCTAACGCTCTGCCAACATTACTCCCCAAATCCACCGTTTCTAATTAAACTCTCAGGACACAGCAAGGATCCTATGAGAAACATAAAGAACAAGAAAACATCACAAAAAATGAGTCTTAACAGAGTGAGCTTCTTAAAGAAGCTGCTTCTTGAAACCTGTCTTCATTAAATCCCACCTGGCACACCTGCAGATCGGAAATAAAACCGGGAGGCGGAGAAGCCCGAACCGCTGCCCGGCACTCGCTAGTCGCTGCTAAACACTCGCACACAGACTTCAGGGACAAGGACGTGGGTCCTCTTAAAAGGTGCTCTTCGTGTTCTCTCTGTTTCAAAATCCCTCCCAGCCACGCGCAACAGAGACCCCTAGCCTCCCAGCAGCTCCCGGATGTCGGCAACGAAGGAAGCAGGAGCCGCCAGTGGTCCGCGGACACCCACGTCCCAGCATACGGACAATACTGGTAAAATGGGCGTCCTTCCCCGCCAGCAGCGACCCTCACCCTCGGCAATGTGTCGTTATTTTCAGGGAAAACTGGCAACAAGCCGCGGTCCCCTCTTCCTAATACTCAACTCAATTTTATTATTTCTCACTTGTTAGTAAAAACCAGCTAAATAGGTCACCACTTAACTTGGCACCATACGTCACTCAGTGCGTGCAAACCAAACTTTAGCTTCAACAGCGGATCTCTCTTCCTGATACTTAAAATCCTGTTGCTACCACTGCGATGCCCGCACGAACTGAAATGTCGAGAAAGTGGGAACGCAGCCTCCATCCACCCAGCACAGGCTGTCGCAAGAGCCCCCGTGCAAAAGCACCTCCATTGGGCCGCGCCGCACTCCCGGGCGCCCCCACCCCCGCCCGAAGGCATGATGTCATGCACATCCCACGGCACTCCAGCTCCGACCCCCGGCTCCCCGAGAAGAGTCCTGCGCCCTCTGCCCGCCTCCCGCTCGCCGAGGAGGAGGGGAGGGAAGTGCTCTAGAGGAAGCCGGCCGCGATGCCGCCTCGGCTCTGCCGAGTTCTGCTCACAACACATCCCTGGATTCTTGCAAACAGAGCAGCAAGTCCCTTCCCTAACTTTGCCCGAAGGGAAAGGCGGGGGGTCGGGGTTGGGGCCACCTCTGGGCCGTCAGGAGAGGCTGTGCCTGCCCGCGGAGGAACGGAGGCCCACGCGAGGGGCGGGCGGGTGGCCCGGGACGGGGTCGCGCGGCGGGAGGGGCAGGGGGCCCTATCTCCGCGGGGCCCAGGTCGGCAGGGACGTCGCTCCCTCGGGCTGTCGCGGGACGGGGAGCTGCAGGGGGCCTGCACTCACGGTCTGGGCAGCGGCTCCTCCGCCACGGCCGGCCCGGGAGGCGGTGGGGGCGGCGGCGGCGGCGGGGGCGGGGGCTGCGGCTGGGGCGGCGGCGGTTGAGGGGGCTGAGACGGCGGCGGCTGCTGTTGCTGTTGCTGCTGCTGCTGGAAAGACTTGAGGGACTCGAAAGCCTTCATCAGCTTCTCTAAGGTCGCCATGGCGGTCTCCTGCCCCGCGGGGACAGCGCCCGGAGCCCTCGGGCCGGCTCGCGGCACCGCTCAGCAGCTCGGCAATGAATGGGGTTCGCGGCCGCGGGCAGCAGAGGGACCGAAGCACCCGGCCATCTTGAACCCGTCCCGGCAGCCCCCGCGGCCCTGCGTCCCGCGTCGTTCCGCCGCCGGGGCGGGGCCAGGCCTGGCAGCTGAGATTGACAACAAGAGAAGGCGGCCTCTACCAATGACCAACCGAGGTGCTGTCCCGCCCCGTGCCCGTCAGATTGCCCCTAGAGCTGGCGCAACCACTGAGATAACAGCGTCCCTCCCAGGCGAGGACGCACGGCGCTGAGGGGCGGGATCTGGCGTTGAGGGCAGAGTGCGGCGCTGAGTCTGAGGCACTACCGGGAGGGAGGGGACCAGGGGCGGGGCGCGGCGAGGCGCTGAGGGCGTAACATGGTGCTGAGGGGCGGGACGAGGCGGAAGGATAAGGGAGGGGCCTGCCGCGAGGGGCGGGGCTATGAAGGCGTGGCAAGGCGGCGAGGGCTGAACCTCGCGGCGAGGGTCGTGACGCGGCGCTGAAGGCGAGGCCTGGCGATACGGGCCGGACCCGGCGGTGAAGGGCGCGGCGGTGATGAGGGCGGGAAAGGAGCGGCGCTATGAGGGTGAGGCATGGCCATGAGGGCCGAACCTGGCGGTGAGGGGGTGGAGGGGGCGATGAAGCCGAGGCTGGCAATGCGGGCGCAGCCTGGCGCTGAGGGGCGGGGCGGGGCGCTCCCCTCGGTGTCAGGCCGCGGCCGACTCGTGGGCTCCTCTTTGGCTGGGGTCGGAGACCCGCGGGCTCTGCCCGTACGCCCTGGGAGGATGAGACGCGCGCCCCCTGCCAGGAGCACGGAGAAGGGCCCAAGTCCCGTTAAGTCGGCGGAGACCTGCGGGATTGGTCCTTCCGGCGAGCCGGGCGCCCGGGCGCGGCCCCCAGAGAGGAGAGTGGGGTCGGGCGTCGGGAGGCCGGCGCCTCCCAGAGTCTGCAGCCCGAGAGGAGGGGTCCTGGGCGGACACGGGTGCTGAACACCTGCCGGGCCAGTGCCTGCAGCCCAGAGAGGCGGGGCCGTGTCGGGGGAGCTGCCCCCTGCACCTGTCACTGTCCGACCCCAGGGCGTCCCCACCAAGGGCGAGGACGGCTGCCTGGTGCGCGGCAGGAGGCACGAAAGGGTCCAGGCCCAGGGGCCTCACCGCCTCGAGGGGAGGCAGGTGCGGAAGGCGCAGCACCCGCCGGGGCAGCTGTCCCTCCTGCCGGGCAGGGGGTGGGCTAGCCTCGGAGAGAGCCAACTAGGGGGAGGCATTGCCTAGAGTAGGAACCCTCCAGGGCCCGCGCAGGACAGAGCCCTGCACCGGGCCACGAGCCACATCTCTGCCTTCTCAGGGCCTCAGCTGCCCCAAGGGTCGGAGGAAAGGAAGCCGAGCATCGCTTCAGGAACCCTCCCCAGCAGGGCGATAGCAATAGCCACCCCGCTCAGGGGAGGACCCATGTGTGCCAGCCTTGAGTCCCAGCTCCCTGATGTTAGGAAAGGCGCTGGTGCACTTTCCACGGGGCTGCCAGGTGCTGCGGCGGCAGACTCCTAGGATGGCCTGGGGACGCCCTCCTGCTGGCCCAGCCCTGTGTGGTGCCCTTCTTCTGAGTGCGGGCTGCCCTGGGGGACCTAGTTCTAGCCGGCCGAAGGAAAGATGGCGTTGCTGGGACTAGGTTACAACAGACTGAGGCTTCCATCTGGCCAGCTCTGTTTCCTCTGGGCTTGCACGTGCTGGTGAAGCAAGCTGCTGTGGTAGAGAGGACCCCATGGCCAGCAGTCGGTGAGAACGGAGACTTCTGGCCCAGCAGCCCGGAGAACTGAATCCTGCCAATGCCTCCTGAGCTGGGAAGCAGATCTTGCCCAGTAGAGCTTTCGGGTGAGAGGCAGCTGGTGCTTGACTGGGCTTCGGGGAGACCAGGAAATGGGGGGCCCGGCCGAGCTGTGCCCAGGTCCCTGATCCGCAGCAACTGCGAGATCCGAAGTATGTGCTGTGAAGCCAGTGTGGTTGCTTACACAGCAGTAGAGAAGTGTGTCAGTTCCCTAGGGCTGCTGTGACAAGGTGCCAGGCTGCGGGGCTCAACAACAGAAACCTGTCTTCTGCCAGTCCTGGAGGCTAAAGTCCAAGACCAAGGTGTGGGCAGGGTCCTCCTGAGGCCCCTGTCCTTGGTGTGCAGACAGCCCCCTTCTCCCTGTGTCCTCATGGGGTCTTCTGCGGTGTGTGTGTCTGTGTCCTAACCCCCTCTTATAAGGATGCCAGACAGGCTGCGTCAGGACACATTCATGGCCTCATTTTACCGTCCCCAGACACAGTCACATTCTGGAGTGTCAGGGGTGAGCGCTCAACATCTCTGACCTTCAGCAACAGGACCTCAGTTTTTATCTGGGCATTTTTCCACTTAGTTAAAATACATTGCCCATCGTCCCTTCTGGTGGACAGTGACCATGTGACTAAACACGTTCTAGCCGATGAGCTAAAAACGGCCCGCGCTACTCCTAGAAAGCCTGCCGCTTCACAGAGTGGGGGCGTCTTGGTCAGCACTTGAGCCGTGGGTTTGGGTCACAAGGATGAACACCACGTCCTGGGAAGGCGGGTCTGCAAGGAGCCAGGGCCCAGGCGACCGGGTGAAGCCAGGCCAGCCTGGCCTGCCCATCTCACGGAACTCAGGGAGGAACGTAATTCTATCTTGTTTAAGACACTGTTGCTTTGGATTATTTTGTTTGTATGCTCCAGAGAGCCCATGGGTCACTGAGACCTGTCTCCACAACAGATCATGGCTGCTTCAGCCACGGCAGAGAGTCACCTGCCTAGAACTTACTATGACCCTGACAAGAAATGTTATAAGAAAGCCTTACGGAAAGGAACTGTCAAGAAGGCAGATATTTTAAGTTCAAAGAGTAACTAATGCATCTGGGTGGGCAATTTGGCATGGTCTCTCCAAAGCCTTAACAACGGGCACAGTGCCTGAACGGCAGACACTTCCAGTAATTTATTCTAAGAGAACAATCTTGTATGAGGGATGGTCACTGTGTACAGCAACATTTAGCACAAAAAATGGAAATAACAAATGCTGGACAGTCATTTTTAGAAGAGCAGTTACAACACAGGACACCATTTACAGTGTGTTAGCAGGCTGCACCGCTGTGTAACACGATCCCACCTCACTCTAAACAAAGGAAAACAACATACACGTATGTAGAAAAGAGAATGGTCACCAGGGTTATAAGTGACTCTGGGCAGGGCTATGAGGTGATTTTACATCTTAATCTGTGGGTTTTTCTGCAGCTTTCAAATCTTCAGGGGGAAAAAAACAAAAGAACAGGTTTTGGTGGGGAGCTAAAAATAAAAGCCTTACAAACACTCGTGAGTGACCCTGCTCAGGAGGAAAGGCAGGTATTTAAAGCAGCCTGACATCCCCCCCACGCACAGATGGGGTGCACTCCAGCTGAGCAGTGGCATCTGCACGCACGCGAGACCAAGTGGGAGTCTGTGCAGGTGAGGCCTGGGCCGGAGAAAGAAGGAAACATGAAGCAGAGCCGGGGGCACAAATGAGTGGACCAGCGGCCCCTGAGGGCACTTTGGCAGTGCCCCACCTGTCAGACACACGCACACGCACACGTGTTGCAGAAGACAGACACAGTACTTGTTTTCAGCAGTCAACATTTACTTAAATTGACCCCCATATTTGCCATTTTTATTCCTCTTCATCACTTCCTGCCTCTGTGATCTTCCATCTGGGACCATTTTCTTCTGCCTAGAAAACACCCTTTAGAATTTCTCTTAGAGTGGATCTTCTATTGCTGAAATCTCTCAGTTTCGATTTATCTGAAAAGGTCATTATTTTGCCTTCATTGTTAATGAACTTTTGGTTGGGTATAGAATTCAAGGTTGGCCGATAATCCCTGTCAGCACATTAAAGACTGGGACACACTGTCTCTTTTGCTTATTCTTGCTGTTGACAAGTCAGCTGTTGCTCCTTTGCATGTAATGGCGGTTTTTCCCCTCTGGCTGCTTTTAGGATTTTCTCTGTGTTCGGCTCTCTGTAGCCCCACTGTCCATGTGAGGGTGTGTGAGGAACGGGACTCTTGGTTCTGGGTACCGTTGGGCTGATGCTCAGGCTCACCCCTCCCCTCTCCGGGCAGACACGTGAAGCTCAAGCACCGCCGCAAGGTGTCCACACCTGGGAGTTTCTAGACATCACCGCAGTCCCTGAGTGGTTTTTCCCTTCAATCCAGCTCTAGTGAAGAGACAGTCCGGCTATTAATGTAGAATAATCTGCAGACTCATAGGCACGGTTTAAGATGTGTCACACCTGTTTATTGCAATTCATAGAGATGATGGGTACTGAGCCACAAGCCCCTGCGCGGTGAGTGTCACAGTCCTGCGGGCGGCTCTTCTCGCAGGCTCCAGAGTTAGTGAATGCAGCCCTGCAACACACAGCACACACCATCAGTGGCTTCCCTGGGGCAAGCTGCCTTAGCTTTCCTCAAGTGTAAACGACAGTGGGAAAACCTTGGGGGTGCTCACTCTAAGGCAGGCAAAGCCCTCACACATTTTCTTTATTTCACAACCTGGAGGACACTCCATTCACACACACAGAAACCCCCTTATATAGCTCTCCCCGCACACTCCCCGTTGTACGAGCATGCCCATCGACCCACCCAGGCTGCACAATCCAGGGGAACGAGGAGGAGCCGCTTCGCCCTGCAGGACACACCCATCAGCCGCCAGTTTCCCAGACAGGCTCCACCGCCACAGCATGGGGCATGGAGCCCCGTGAGGAGGTTTCCACGCACGACTGACCGCACCAAGACAGGCTCTCCTGGAGAGAACCAGGGTTAGCCAAGCCTAACACAGTTCTCAGAGTGCAGTCATGGTCAACGCAGTGGACATTTTTACCACCTAAGGCTTGTTTTTCATGCAACCTCTGAATAAAGCCCTCGATAACAGATACAAAACAGGATAATCCACTAGTCCAAGGAGAAAACTTTACTTGGAAAAAAATTTGCTAAATATAATGCTACTATAGAAAGTTTGCCCAAACAACAATTCCATTTTCAAAAGAGAAGCAGCTTTCCACGTGAACGTGGGCGAATGAGAATCAGAACACGTAACGTAGAAATTTAAATAATGTGTATTTTATAATTGTTCCATAAGATACTGATTTCTGAGTCTAGCTTAAAATGTTCTGTCATTGGTAGAAGTATCTGCTTTTGAGTGTTGCTAAGCCATTCTTTGCCTTGGATCAAGCCTTCATACCAACATCACTGTGAGGATTTTTCTAGCTGGTCGCAAAGAGCCCCACATGTAATAGTTGGCTCTTCAGCTATGTGAAATGCCTTATATAAGAGGCATTGAAAAAAGACGAGACAGCTTTAACTTGGTGAAATTTTTTTTTAGCACATCGTATTTAAAAACCCCAAACCGCAGTGACAGAGTATTTTACCGTTAACCCCCTCCTGAGGAATCTGTAGAAGAAGCCTCTCTTTCGCTTGGCAACTGGTTGACAAGTTTTGCGTTCTAGATCTAATGACTCAGTTCCTTCATTTGCACTTTCGTTGATGTCCTTGAAACATCCAGATTCGATCATCTGCGTCCACAGAAGGGCAGGGCAGAAGGGGAGACGCCGCGGTCAGTCAGCCATCTCCTGCCTGGCACCACTCCAGCGCCGTCCTCCATCCCTGCCCGCCCTGCCTCTGGACCTCCTCTTGGGCAGGTAATGTGACCTGCCCTCCCCGACGGCGCCAGCCAGCCCTGCCTAGGAAGCTGGGCTCAGGGCTGGAAGCCCTGTCGGACCCAATGGCCACCTTCTGTCTACCTCCTACGAGAGGACCAGGGGCAGCTGCTGTGAATAATTTTCTCTCTCAACACACTAACACATGCACCCATGTGTGTGTAAAACAGCTAAGAAGATGTCTGTGAAAGGAAACACACACACACACACACACACACGTCATTTTTCTTTCGTCACCAGAACTAGTATAAAGTGGCCACGCTGACCAGGGCAGTACCTCATTCTGCCAGGGGATGGAGACACACCCTGTAACGAACTGGCTGTAGAAGGTTTCGTCAGAGGTGTCCAGGTAGACGTCCTTCACGGTGGAGAACTGCTCGATGTCTGGGATGTCCTTACAGTAAACCGCGTGTGGCTGTGCACCGAGAACAAGGAGGCGCAGGCCGTGAGGTCACTGGGCCCCTTGGTTCCCTTAAGCACTAAGGACGCAGCGCACATGGAGTCGAGGCCTGAACACTTCCTCCGGTCCTGGTTCTGGCTGAGCCCCACTTGAAGCACTTCCAACCCCTTCCGCAGATGTGATCAGGGTCACAGACCCATGGACACCGACCAGCCAGCTCTCTCACCCACACCCCTCTGGAGATCCCATGCGTCCCTTCCTGCAGTGGACAATGGGTTACAGATGGCTGGGGTGAAGAGGGTGGCCGGGTGCTCTCGTGGGAACAGAGAGAGGGAGGATGGAGGCCCATGGCCCTGGATCCTCACCCCGCCTCTGACCTTCGGCCTCCAGGTCCAGCGTGGAGTGAACACCGGCCGGCCCTGCTCCCCAGTCCCCATCAGAACTCATCTAAGGTCTCCAGCTGACCGAGGAAGCCCCTCCTCTGGGACAGGGCCTGGCACTGCTGTTCTCAGGTGCTAGGGGTCGGGAAGCAGGCAGAGTGTGTGAGTGTGGCCACCTGTGCCCCTGGGAGTGAGGAAAAGAGCACAGCAGGCTGCGGTGGGGGTGCAGGGGCAGGCCTAGCTCACACGAGGGCGCCCTGCAGCTCTGAGAATACACAGCACGGTGAGTGTGACAGCCAAGGAAGTCACATTCCCAATGGCACTGGCCGGAACTTCTCTGAAGCCAGCTGTCACCGCAAGGTAGGGAGACAGTCCAGGGGAAGGCTGGCAAGGACCAGGCCCCAGCCCCTTGCCCCCCACTCAAATGAAAGTACCTGACACATTACCATCAGACCCTGCAGTCACCTGGCCCCCACGGGCCCTCTGGTTAAATTCAGAAGCCCCAGAACTGCCCAGAGCCTCTGTCCTGTTCATCTCAGTACCACACCACCGTCATCCCCCCCCTCCTCAGAGAAGACTGTCTCCAGCCGGCCAGTCCTGCCCCAGACTGCAGGGAGCTCCAGGGCCTGGTGGAAAGATGGCTCTTGCGACCAGCAATCCCATCTGAAATCTCCACCTGGTGTTCTGCTCTTCCTGTAACTGCTCCACTGAGCTCAGCGCAGGCTGCAGCGAGCCCCACCTCAGCAGAGACCTGGCTGCATTGTTCTCGCCATGCCAGCACTACAGCCGCGTCATTGACATGCAACACGGAACTCGATCAGGGAAGAAGTTACTTGTGTAAGATACACGGATGTAAGCCAAGTCCTGATCTGTGCCACTACAAACATCTGAACTGCACGCCTGCTCCCATCACACCCTGTAGGACCACCTCATGTCCACATCTCTAGAGCACGCCTATGGCAGACGGTCAAGAGTCCAGCCCATTGTGTAATCCATTTATGCCTGTGTTCCGCCCAGCATTGATGTGTGCCAGGCCGAGGGCCAAGCACCATCTGTGCCCCCCATAAGCTCAAGTGACCGTGCCAGGGTCCTCAGTGTGGACAGGACCTCTAAGACACCGGTGGGGAAGTGAGCATGCCAGCACTGACATCAGAAAGGGACGCTGGCTTTCCAACTTGGGCCCAGCATAATGGCTCCCACAAAGAAGGGTGATGAGGAAAGGAAGGCCCATCCTGCCATCGACAAGGTAGTGACCAGAAAATACACCATCAACATCCACAAGCGCATCCAGGGAGTGGCTTTCAAGACGTGTGCCCCCTGGGCCCTCAGAGACATCTGGAAATTTGCCCTAAAGGAGATGGAACTCCAGATGTGCGCATGGACTCCAAGCTCAACAAAGCTGTCTGGGCCAGAGGAGTAAGGAATGTCCCACACCGTACCCGGGCATGAGTGCCCCAAAAATGTAAAGAGGATGAAGATTCACCAAACAAGCTCTATACGTTGATCACCTATGTACCTGTCTACAAATGGTTAATGTGGATGAGAAGTAACTGCTGATAGTCAAATGAAGTTATAAAACCGGAAAAGCAATAAATAAAAAGAAAGGGACACTGGTAACAGGGAGGCCTTGCAGGGCTTGCCGAGGAGGTTGCGTTGAGGTTTCCGAGAAGGGCAGTGACACAGGCTTAGCTCCAAAAGCAACAACAGCCCACAGAAGACACAAGGCCCAAAGCCAGAGCGCTGCTGGGAAGGGCTGTGAGGATGGGCAATATGCCAGGCGGGGAGGGAGGAGGAGCCGGATCCAGCTGGCTGTACCAGGGGATGTGGAGCTGCCGGTGTGAGGTCCACCCTTCTCTGGGACCCTTGGCCATACAGTACTTACATCCGGGCGGAATGGGGGCTCTAACATGTGTGCTTCCAGCCTCTTGAAGTTCATGTCCTTGAACACAGGGTGCTGTCTCACTCCAGCTGCTCCGTCACCCTTGCAGCCCAGACGCTGCTTAGGATCCTTGGTGAGCAACTGTGTAAGAAGCAGAGACGGAGTCAAAAAGCCCCTGGGATCAAAACGAAACGCAGAAAATCTCCGTAACAGCAACCACGGAGTCGGGGCCGGCCAAGAGCCCCTCCGTCTAAACAGCGCTACCCCACGCCCTGGCCAGGGCGGCTCTGCGGGGCGGCTGTCATCCCACGGAGGGAAAGGCTGCTGGTTTGATTCCCGCACATGCCTGGCTTTGCGGCTTTGGTGCCCAGTTGGGGCGCATACGATCAATATTTCTCTCCCTCCCTCCCTTCCCTTCTCTCGGGAAATATTTTTAAAAAAGAAAAATAAACAGAATCACTCCGATTTCAAAGCATTGACCAAACTTCATTTAGAATATTTGACCCTTCAAAAGGGAGTGGAAACTAAAGATTTCCTTTGAGCTATCAATGAATAAAGAGTTGGCTAAGTAAATCCCTAAGTTAAAAGAAATTTGACAATAAAAAGTGAGAAGTTTTAAAAAGAAATAGAGGCCGTTGAACACTTCAGAGATGCCACTTTAATGCTAAGTTACATTTATACCTAGAAACCATTTTAATCTATTCATTAAGTAGATCACTAGGGTCTCAGTTAGGCAAACATTTAGTAAACCTAGTTCTAGAAATTGTATACTCTGAAAATTAATAGAAAGTACCTCTTTCAAAGGTATTAGGAATACCTTTGATATATTTGAAATATCTTTGATATATATGAAAATACTAATATAATTGTCACAAATTCACAAAGGCCTTCCTCCACAGTTATAATCAATCAAAAAGACCTGACTGTGCTCAAAGCAACACAGGAAAGACCTAGAGCTCGAAAACAGAGCAAAGACAGGGGCTGGAAGCTGCAGCCTGGGCCGCATCCCCAGCTGCCTGGGCGGACACAGGGGTGCTGAGTGCACAGCGGCCCCGGGGCTCAGCTGTGACTGCGCTTCTGCACTGCAAAGGCGGAGAGACCTATGGGGCCCAAATAATACTATCTGGCCCCTCCCAGAAGAGCTTGCTGACCGCTGGCCAGACTCACAGCCAGCACCCACCGCTTTTCTGAATATAAATCAAAGTCCCAGGCAAAGGCCAGGGCACTTTCTGTTTCCAGCTTACCTGCATTTTACTATAGTTGTTTTTATGTTTGTTTTAGACCTGCCACAAACCTGTGGGGTCCTTATGGGCTGACTCTATTTGTAATTCATAGTTTTACATTCCTGCAGCCCTATCAGAATGTAGCAAGCACACAGTCAATATTTATCAATGCAGCCCTATCAGAATGTAGCAAGCACACAGTCAATATTTATCAATGCGCATAAACAGCAGCTTGGACGATGTTATTAAACAAGGAGGAGCTAACCAAACACTGTCAGCTCCAAGCAGAATGAGCTGGAAGGCCCTGATCCCACTGCTCAGTGACAGGCTGCTTACACATGCCACTCGTACGCTGAAACAAAAGGGGAGGGAACCCGAAATCATTACTATCCAGCCACTATCAACTCACGTGAGTTACTGATGCACTTCAGTAACAGGTGTGCCTGCCAGGGACTCCAACATGCCCCCCTCCCCGGTGGCCCTGCCAGTCTCTCCCTGGGTCTCACCCCAGCTCCTCCAGACCAGCAAGCCCAGCGCTGTTGCATTTCAAACAGCCTCCTCTCTGCTTGTTCCCCAGTGTTTCTACTCTGGCAAGGAGGAACCCTGACTCCAACGAGCTGTGGCTCCCGCGACAGAAGATGTGACGAGACACAATCGGGGCCACTGACCTCCCCCTTCATTTAAACCCACGCGGGCCTTTGAAGCTCCCAGGATCACCCTCAGCTCCCTTCACCACCTCCACCCACGCCTCCAATAGCTCCCCGCCCCCTCACGCGTCTGATGACCTTCGAGGACAGGAGCCTCATGGCACAAGCTCCCATGGCACAAGCACTGCCCCGCAGCATCAGCTCTTCCCAGGCACCCGGCCTCTCCCACTCTGTCCTGTCCTTCTCCCCTCCCTGCTCGGCCTGGACCCCCCACAGGAAACCCTGCAGGTGCCACCTCCCTACTCAGCTGCAGTCTGACTTCTCACCCAGCTCTGACTGCCACCCCCACCTGAATGTCTTCAAAGCCCTGGCTGGTCTCCCCCAACCATCCTTACAGTCTCTTCCCAGCACATCCCCCCTCGGAACCCTGCAAGGGCTCCCCAGGGCCCCATGGACCCCTCTCCCTTCCTCCCAGTGCCTGGCAGTCCACACCCCTTCCTGCCCCTCCCCACCACCCCTGCGCAGAATGAGCAGTGGGGGATGGGGTTCTGGCCGGCTCTACTCACTGCCGGATCCCCCAGGCCTGGGACAACTCCACAGTGATGCTCACAAACCCTCGTGCATGGAAACGAATGAAAAAATGTGCTCAGAGCACCTAAGTATCCACTGAAGTGACAGAGCTCCTTCCACCCCCTTTGTATCTGGGCAGCCATGGACACTGAGTGAACAGAAGGGGCTCCTGTCCAGCCTGAGGGCACTTGGGGGCAAACCTGACTGCGCCTCAGGAGGGTCATCCCCCCGCCGTGACACACAGCCTTGCCGGACCGGGACTGGGCCTGACACATCGAGGAAAGCCAGGCACACGGAGGGTTGAGTCAGGGTGACAACAGGACAGTCCCTGGCAGCTAGCTAAAGGGAGAAGAAATATGGGCAAGAGAAAAACCACGCTGCTCCAAAGTGCGCTGCAGATCCTGGTTTATGTTCAGTTTCATGTAAACTGTTCAGCACACAAGGCTCAGCTGCGTTCCGAAGACACGGTCACGGCCTCGGCACCATGGCCCGTCAGAGGCATCTCTGAGAAGGCAAACCAGTCACGAACGTGACTCCGCCTTGCTCTGCTTCATCAGAAACCCAGTTATGTCCTTTTCCCAGATGATGTCTGGACCAGTCCCTATTGTCCTGTCTGCCTCGAGAGGAAGCCCACTGGCATTTGAGCCAGGAGGCACCAGGCAGGACCTCTGGTGGCCCCTCCCAAGCCCATGAGCAGCTCAACTCCTCACCCACCCGGCGCCGGACCCACCATCCTGCAAATGGACTTGGCGTCCTCCGAAAACTTCTCAGAATACTCCTCGGTGTCCTTCTTCACGCGCCGCTCCACCTCCTCCCGCCGCACTTTCTCTTTGAATTTTCTGAATGGAGAATGTCCCTCAATCATTTCATATATCAGACAGCCAAGTCCCCACCAGTCAGGACTAAATGTATAGTTTTCATTATCGATAACTTCAGGAGCTATATAACAAATACAGGAAATTTAAGTTAAATTTCAGTTTTCAATTTTCTTGTAATTAATTCCAAACAACACACTATAATTTTAATTACAACATGGACGAACCGAGAAGCAGTGTTAAGCAAAAGAGCCAGACACAAAAGGCTGACTGGTGTACAGCTGTGTTCCCATGAGGCAGGCAGACTCACCAAGTGCGCAGGCACAGAAAGTAGATCAGTGACTGGGGGGGGGGGGAGGTGACAAACAGGGAGCGGCTCTTGATGAGCACAGGGGTTCTCATTTGAGGTGACAGAAAATGTTATGAAATGAGATGGTGGTGGCGGCACACTGCTATGAACATCCTGGAATCCACTGAATGGTGCACTTGCAACTGGCGGGCTTTATGGGATGTGAATTATATTTCAGTAAAGCTGTCACCAGAAACTGTGTACCCCACTCATGAGCATGAACTGAATCCCCACAGAGTAACTACTGGGAAGGGAGCTCCCTCCAAGCACACAGAGCCGCGGCCGCAGGCGGCCCGGGCCTTGGCCTCTATCCCCGGCGTAGTCAGACCCGTGGCAGTAGGTGACAACAGAAACAGCAGGCTATGGGGACTGCTGCAGGACCCTGCAGAGGCCGCTCTGGGGTCGGGCTGGCACTCCAGCCAGAGCTGTGAGGCCCCTCCTCTGGAGCTGACCCAAGTCTTCGGAATAACCAGGGGACACAGTCTCATGAGGGGTCTGCGAGGCCAGCATGCCCAGGGCTGGCAGCGGCAGAGTGAGAAGGGCTGCCCAGTCCCGACCCTGCCTTCACGGAGCCGCGAGACGTCCATAGGCCTCAGTCCCACCGAGGAGAGGAGCAGACGGGTGGACTCCACCACACTGCCACGTGGCCAGGCATGACTTCAAACGCCATGCCTGTGCCTCAGGTAGAATGGACTCCAGGTGTGTTCGCACTTGAACTTCTCTGTGTTCTGGGGACCTGGGCATCTACACGGAAAGCCCAAGGACAGCCGAAGGGGTCTTCTACATACCCATGTAGCCAACCGTTCCAACTCTTCCTCGAACCGTCTCCCCTTCCGGGACCTCCAAGGCTAAACCGAGATCGGAAATCCGGATATGTCCTGCGTGTGTTCAAACACATTACACAAATCACAGGGGGACATGCTGATGCTTGAGTAACAATGAAAAATGGGGAAAAAACACCTAAAAACATGGATGGAAATTACAGCAATGCACACCCAGAAATACTGAAATCTGAAATTACATGTAACTTTTCCCATATTTACTAAAATACTACCCAGTGCATTCAGTTCCACTAAAAACAGGAAATTAGATTTACGCCTGGCTATTGATCAGGAAGTCCTTTAACCACAGACAAGCAGCTGATGGCCCTCCGAGGCACTGAAACAGTTCTAAACCAGTCTACATTGCGCTCCAGACAGGAAAATGGACCTTGGACTTGGGCTGCGCTGCATCTCAAATCCCCTCAGGCCCAGAGCCCATGCCCATCCCCGGAGGCGGGAGAGTTGAAGGGTTAGAGCAGATTCTGGGGCCACACGGCCTGGGGTTCAGTCCCAGCTCTGCCACTTACGCTATAGCACATCTCGGTTTCTCCCTTCCACACAGAATTCTTCAACCAAACAGTCTTATCTAGTTTATCTTCAAGTAGAGCACACACATGTTGTGAAATTTTAAGCTCCTTTGTCTCATTTTTCTTTTAAAAAGTGATTTTTTTAACTGAGAAGTAAACAGTAAACCTACTGACAAACTGACAGAAACTCTGAATTTGAGAGCATGGTCTGTGGGTGGGATGCAGCGAAGCAGGCGTATACACGTCCCTGCTGAAGGGGATGCGAATCCGCACAGCCCCCTTAGGAGGAATCTGGTGTCCTATTGTCACCCTGATTTCCACCTAACACCCCATTTCTATGACACCGTCCAGACCAAGGATCCACGAGACTTCTACTCAGTGTGGGAGAGTGATCTCTGTCACACATTTTAAAAGCAAAGAGAAGAAAAATATTCTGTTAATATCATCAGAGACTAATATTTTCAGCACTAGGAGAAAAGCACAAACGTGAAATAAAGATATTGAATAAAAATTGGGAATATCAATATGAACCCACGATGAATATTTTCTTAGAAAAAACAAAACACGTCTTCCCTGTCCACTGACAAGGCAGAGGAAGATCGAGCCACACAGCAGCGTGAGCGCCCGCATGGGGCTCACAACGCCGCTCTCCACCCGGAAGACCAGGGCCCTTTGGAGAAATGGCTGACGCCAGGTCTCAGCACATGTGCACGAAAATCCTGCAGCACTGCCGCAGCAGCAAATAAGCAAGGTCTTAAAGCCTACTGGACACCCGCTGGCCAAAGATGGGACAGTCTGAACATCAAAAAGAGTGACTCCAATGGACTAAAATGCATCGAGGCGTTAAAATCCACCAGTTCATAATGATAGCAAAACAGAAAACACACACTTCTTGGTCGTCTTGGAGAATGATAGAGAACTAACACAGAATTCTGAAAAGTGAAAATAAAGGGAAGTCACGCTCAGGTATTCCACCTGATTTTCCCGAGAAACGAGCGAACAAATGACGAATCCCAGCAAGTAAGCACTAAAGGGACAGCGGAGTTAGCACACTGCCCTTACACAACGCCAGTGGGGTAACGGCTCTGACGCTGAGCGTTAGGCCATCAAGTGAAAGCCTGGCGGAACTAAATGATGGATGGATCGGGCTGAGCACGCCACAGACAGCCTGAGCGCCGTGAAGACAGAGACCCTGGCCGGGTGGCTCCGTGGGTTGGAGCACTGTCCCGTACACAAGTTGCGGGTTCTGTCCCCAGTTGGGGCACCTGTGAGACGCAACAAATTGATGTTTCTCTCTCACATTGGTGTTTCTCTTTCTCTCTGTCTATCTTTCTCTATCTCTCATCATAGAAACTGAAGTATATTTTTAAAAATTAAAACAGTAGGAAAAGAGGAATAAAAGATCAAAAGTCTCCTTAAATCAAGAAAAGCAAACAAAGTTTTGTCATTCTTTTCTCGTTATTGGAAGGTGAGTCAGTCAGTAAAGGACAGTAACACAGTAACATTACCCAGAAACGCTGCTTTTTGTTTGTTTGCAGAAATTGAATGACATACAAAAATACCTAAAAACGTATCTGATCAGTGCAAAGTGTTCTCCTGCACTGTTCTCACTCTCACTAGTTTCTATGGCTCTTCCTTCATGTTTCCTTACCTACAGACAAGCACGCACAAACACACAGCACTGTTGACGCCCTTTTCACACCGAAGGTAGCACACGGCACCCCGCTGTGCACCCTACTTTTTCCCAATTAACAACATGCTCTATGTAGGAGGTCACTCCCCTCTGCACATAGCGTTCCTCCTCCTTTTTCAAAGCCATTTTAATCTACACTGGTCAGCAGCACAGCACAAAGAATGAGCCACAAGGGTTGGGGTTGGGATGGGGGTTGGGGTAAGAAGAAGAAAAAGAAAAAAAAAGAACAAAAAAGAATGAACCACAGGCTAGGAGCCAGAAGCTATGAGCTCAACCATGGCAAGATACAGTCACACCTTGGTACCCTTGGGCTTCAGAGCTCGTCAGGCTCTGTACTCATCACATTTTGACAAGAAAAAAATGTTTCAGCACTTGGCACTTGCTCGGGACTCATCTTACTTGCTAGAACTTGCTAGAGACACAACACCACCCTGCAAGACAAAATGCTTCATCGTTCAGTACTCGTTGGTTTTGGCACTCGTCCAGAGTCCCGGAACGAATTAATGACAAGTGCTGAGGCACCACTGTACTTCCAGATCCTGGCGACCATCACCTCCCATACATGAGACTTCTTTACCCTCCTCACGGGGGCTGTTTCACACATAAACAGGACACCAACCAGGAAGGCACCCGGCAGACACACAAGGGGCCTGTGCACTGACCAAGCCCCGTGTTTGCCTTCAGGGTTCTTGCTGTCAATCATGCCTTCTCCTGTCGGAGCCCTGTCGGCCTTGCCTCGTGCTCTCCGCTAGAATGTCACACTTCTCACAGCCAAAACATCACCACAAAAAACTCCCCTCCCAACAGGGTTTATGTAGTCACTTGTTCATACAGCAGCTATGCCCTGACTGGTGTGGCTCGGTGGGCTGAGCATTGTCCCACAAAACGAAAGGTCTCAGGTTCGATTCCCGGTCAGGGCACATGTCTGAGTTGTGGGCCAGGTCTCCAGTTGGGGTGCATGTGAGAGGCAACTGGTTGATGTTTCTCTCACATATCAATGTTTCTCTCACATCTATGTCTCTCTCCCTCTCTTTCTCCCTTCTTTCCCCACTCTCTATCAATAAATAAAAATAAATCTTAAAAAAAAAAATACAGCAGCTGGATGCTTGGCAGTAGGTCCTGCCCTCCCTGGTGCAGTTGTCACTTAGAGAACCAAGCCTGAGCGGGCGCCATGCTGCTGACCAAGTGCCTGTCCACTGGCCCAGGGCCCCCACAGCCGTGTAAGAGAGCCCGGGTGGCCACCTGCGCTGCTGCCCGGGACACATGCTATGTAAGGAGGGCGGCGCCAGGAGCGGCGCGCCCTGCGTAGGAGGGCGTGGAGACGCGCCCGGGGAAGAGGGCCAGGTGAGTGCCGGTGGCACGGCAGGGCGGGGGGCACCATGCCCTCACGCGGGGTCGCCTCGATGTGCTTCTAAAACTCAGGTACTAACTGTGCCTGTCTAAACACGGGAGAGGAATGCGATCCACGTTCTAGTTTTAAAAGACCGGGTACCCATTTCTTTCTGTTGTTTCTCTTCTGCATTAATCGGCTAGGTCCACATTAACTTTCTGTACCTGAGTCCCTCGTAACAAGGTCTATTCATCAGACAGGGAAGGCTCACTCACCGTGATCATCGAGGAGAATATTCTCGGGCTTTAAGTCTCTGCAAAGGAAGAAATAACAGCAAAAAACTCAGTTATTTAGAAGTCAATACCGTGATCCATCAGCAGTCCGCAGAAATAACTGGAAGTCTCTGTGATTCTGAGCAACGGCAAAAACAGCAGATAACACAGCCACGCCGTGTGGATCAAGTGATGAGTCCTTAATGCTGTACAGGGCTCCCGTCATTGCGTGGAAGGGCAAGGAGTCTACTGGAACGTTCACCCAATGACAGTGTAAAATGGACCACTTCGCATAGATGCAGATTTAACTGAAGATTTTCAGTACTAAACGTGCGGCCCAGGTGTCAGAAATGAGTCCGTTTATTTAGCTCTAATTTCCCTCTCTGAGGCACCAGAGAAACTGCAGGATTCCAGTTGGAAAAGAAGAATAAACAAACGTGAGCCTACTACTGTCTTCGTCCACAGGGCACCTGTCTGTACATGTGGAAATCCTAGGGAATTCACACCCAAACTTCTAAAGCCAATGACAGAGCTCAGCAAGAACACGGGGTCACCACACTGAAACAGATGGTATTTCTGTATACTAGCGATAAACCATCCAAAAATGAAATTAAGAAAATAAGTGCATCTGAAATAGAATAAAATGTGTAAGAATAAATTTAACAAAAAAGTGCAAGACTGACACACTGAAAACTACAAAACATTGCCGAGAGAAGTTAGAGAACATCTAAATACATGGAAAGGTATCAGTGTTCACAGATCAGAAGATTCAGTATGGTTAAGATGTCCATTATTCCCAAATTGACCTACAGAGTCAACGTAAACCTTAGCAGGCAAAAAATTTTCGTTTCGAAAACCAACAAGCTGATCTTAACATTTATATGGAAATGCCAAA
Source organism: Mormoops blainvillei (assembly GCA_004026545.1). Classification (NCBI taxonomy): domain Eukaryota; kingdom Metazoa; phylum Chordata; class Mammalia; order Chiroptera; family Mormoopidae; genus Mormoops; species Mormoops blainvillei. The sequence goes on along the minus strand of PVJD01000187.1, from coordinate 397,240 downwards.
CAAGGAAGCCAGAACAGCCAAAATCATCTTTAAAATGACCAAAGTTAGAGGCTAATACTTTCTGATTTCAAAACTTACTACAAAGCTACAGGAATCAAGATAATGTGGTATTGGCAGATGGACAGACAGTCCAAAGGAACAGAATGGAGAGTTCACAAATAAACCCTTCCATTTGTAGCCAGTTGGTTTTTGACGAAGGTGCCAAGGCAAGTCAATGAGGAAATGACAATATTTTCAACAAATAGTACTGGCATCTAGACTCTTTGCCCGCCCCCAGTATACTAAAAATTAACTCAAGATAAACTTTATTTCTTTAAGATTTTTAAAATTAATTTTTTAGAGAGAGGTGAAGGGAGGGAAATAGAGAGGGAGAGAAACATCAATGTGTGGTTGCCTCTCAAGCGCCCCCTACTGGGGACCTGGCCTGCAACCCAGGTATGTGCCCTGACTGGGAACCAAACCAGCGACCCTTTGGTTTGCAGCCTGGCACTCAATCCACTGAGCCACACCAGCCAGGGCACAAGATAGATTTTAAACCTAAAAGTAAGAGTTAAAACTATAAAACTCTTAGAAGAAAACATCGGACAAAATCTTCATGCTGTTGGGTTGGACGAAGATTGCGTAGCTATGATACCAAAAGTATGATGATGAAAGAGAAAACTTACAAATCGGACTTCATTAAAATGAAAAGCTTTTGTACTTCTAAAAAGATTATTAAGAAAAAAAAAAGCCATAGACTGTGAGAAAATACTTGGCAATTTTTATATCTGGTTAAGGACTTGTATCCAGAATATATAAAGAATTCTTTCATCTTAAGAAGGTAAATAACCCAAATTAAAAATGAGCAAAATACTTGAATAGACATTTTACCACAGAATATACAGGAATGGTGAACAGGCCCATGAAAGGGTGCTTGGTATCATCAGTCATCAGGGAAACGCAAATCAAAGTGACCGTGAGGTGTCACTTCACCCCACCAGGAGGGCTAGAATCCAAAAGCCAGAGAACAAGTGTTCAAGGTGCAGGAATGGGAGCTCTAAAGGGAATGTAAAAGGTAGCCACTGTGAAAAACGATCTGCAATTTTCTTAAAAAGATAAACATAAATTTCCCATATGACCAAAAACCGCATCTTATAGGTGTCTACCCAAAAAGAGGACTGAAAATGTGTGTCCACACAAAAACTCACACACAAACCTTCACGGCAGCATTACCCATGGAAGCCAAACAGTGGAAACAACCGAAAGTGTTCATCACTGGCAAATAGATACGTAAAGTGCGATCGCTCCACACGACGGGATATTACTCCCCAGGAAAAGAAGTGAGGTGCTGGCAAGTGCTGCAACGGGAATGAACCTCGCGCCATTAAGCGAGTGAACAGAAGCCCGGCGCAAGAGACCACACGCTGTAGGGTCCCATCCATATGCAGAGAAAGTAGATCTACAGAAACGGAAACACGATTTCCCATCCGCGCGGTGTGAGCTCCTCTTTAAACTGCGTGACTGAAGACAACGCCCCTGTGGTCACTGAGACAGCATGGAGGGTGACCCTTCCAGCACATGATAGACCGGGGACGCTGGCGAAAAGCCAAAATAGGCTTCTGCAGCCCCTCACCCATATATTGTTTGTTTTACGTTTTTCTATTGTTTCCTTAATTGCTAGAAAATAAATGAAATTGAAAACTTTCTTTTTTCTTAAACTTGTGAAGATTCCCTCTATGTTCGTAATTAACACATCTGTCACCCTTTTTTGGGGGGGTGGGCACATACCAGTTCTACTCTCTTAGCAAATTTCCATCACACAACAAAGAGTTGCCACCTACTGGTGCTATGTTTTCCGTTAGACCCTCAGGCCTTATTGGTCTCAGAGCTGAAAGTCTGTGCCCTTTGCCGACCTCCCCCCATTTCCCACCTCCCACCCCAGACCCTGGCAACTATTTTTCTACACTGTTTCCAGGAGTTTCATTTATTGTTTTTAGATTCCACGTATAAGGGCTACCATGCAGTATCTGTCTTCCTGTCTCTGATTTAATTGAGCACAAGGCCCTCTGTGTCCGCCCACGTCGTCACAAACAGCAGGGTGCCCTGGTTTCTCGCAGCTGGGTAAGATTCCGCTGCGCACACGCACTGCGCCTCCTTTAACCACCCACCCGCCGGTGGACACCTAGGTTGCCCCGTGTCTTGGCCGTTGTGAGTAACGCTGCAGCGGACGTGGGCGTAGAGCTGCCTCTTCGAGACCCTGTGCATACACCCTTCAGATAAAGACTCGGAGTGGAGCTGCTGGGTCATACGGTTCTTCTATTCTTAATTTTTTGAGGAAGCTCCACGCTATTTTCCACAGTGGCGAAGCTGAAAACATTTTAAAAAGCCAATACTATAAGATTTACGGTCTTCCTTTTCCTGTAGGAGCCGGCAGGTTGCGCGGGCCGTGGCCTTCTCCCCACGCCGTGGTCATCTAACTGAGGACTTTCCCAGCCTCCTTTGCTGGTTAGAGGTAAAGCTGAAGGCTGTGAGAAAACCAAGGAGGCTGCTCTGCTTCTTAAGGAACTTAAGGCCTGGAATGACATCAAGACGGTGCATGCCTGTCAGCGAATGAGAGCTGGCGAGGGCAAAATGAGAAACCGTCACCACATCCAGCACGCAGCCTCGCGTCAGCTACAATGAGGACAACATCCTCGTCGGAGCCCCCAGGGACAGCCCTGGAGTCACCCGCTTAAATTAACGTAAGCACACTGAACAATTTGAAGCCCGCTCCTGGTGGACATGCAGGCCGTGTCCGCGCTCGCACTAAAGTGCTTCCCGCAGGTCAGACGACCTGTATGGCACCGGCGTTAAGCTGCCTCCCTCCTTAAACAGTAGCAACACCTCGCCCTGCACAAGACGCTCTCAGCAGAGACCCGAGTGGGGCCTTGGGGACCCAGAGGTCCAAAGAGCACTCCAGAGACCACACAAGAAGACCCATCGCGAAGCCCTGAAGAAGGATCCACTGAGAAACCTGTCACGCTGAAGCCAAACCTGTATGCAAAGACCACGTGCCAGACGCCGTTCTCTGCCAGGGCGGAACCACAAGCTCCGGTGGGTACGGCGGCAGCTGTGCTAGGCGCCAAATCAGACGAGGAGGGGGACCCAGGAAGAAGCCCGGGGTAGGCAGGGAAGGGGAGAGGGCATCGGCGTTATGAAGCAGAAGCAGCCGTGGGTGCAAAAAAGGCTGCAGCCACTGAGAGCCCCGCCACTGAGAAGACGCCCGCAGGAGAGAAACCCACCACAGAAGAAGAGAAGCGTATAAACTTATATTAGTTTATTCAATAAAGGTCAAATCACTTTGGACAGCCAGTTTTGAATAAAAGCCTGATCAAAGGCAGTGAGAAACACAGGGAAAAAAAGATTTTCAGTCTTTTTGCCATATCCACCTGCAAACATATAGCACATTGTTATGAAAAATAATTTTGGTAATTTATAAAAAAGTACACCATCAAAGCAATAGAAATCAAAACGCACCGCTCTCAGAGAGGCCGAAGAGCGCGGAAGAGCGCTGTGCCCAGGCCCGGCTGCTGGCAGGCCCGGCCTCCCTGAGGCTGCAGGCCCGTCCAGGGAAGCACTTTCACCTGAAGATAAAAACGTGTTAGTATCAGGCGGACAGCGTGCCTGGCTAGACTGGAAGTATTTCAGTTCATGTGATTTTACAGAGACTATGTTCCCAAGTTAATTTTTAAAAGACATTCAAAACCCCAAACGCCACAGCTTCCCCTTAGGCTGCTGCAGAATAAACGGGCCATGGAAGAGCTTGAGCGTGAAAGCCCTTGGCTGGCCTTAAAATGAGTGCGCGCACGCCTTTTATTACTGTGGCTTTGTGTGAACTGAAAGGTTGACTCCTTAGGCAAAGAAATGGCTTTTCACTGGAAAGCATGATACTTTTCTTCTCTCAAGATTCTCTCCTCACACATACACTTTGTTTCACTCACTTTCTTTTTTCATTGACTGCTTTAGACAAAGCGTTTATAGGTAGAGCTACCTAGGGTATGACAAATTGCTACAACCCTAACACCACCCATCCTGTGGCACTAACAGTGTGCCCGCTCTGGTCTGACAGAAGCTGCCAAGTGACAATCTTTGAACATAAGAAAGAGGACACAAAACCTCTCCTTTGAAGAATGCAAGCAGTGCTCTAACAGGTCCTTCCGTTCAAGGAGGGAGGGGATGCACCATGAAAGGCCGAAAGCCATCAGTCGTTCCTAACAAGCACTGAGGGGCACCTCCTGGTGGCAGGTGCTGTAGACATGGCGACACAGGAGGCAGGATTGGTCCAGCTCCTGCAGTGAGCAGGCCGACCTCCTAAGCCTCAGGCCCCCGGGAGCCCACCACAAAGGGCTGGGGGAGACACGCATCCTGACACCAGAAGCAAGTGGGGCTGTAACTGTAACCAGCTGTGATGTCCTCTGGAGGAAAACAGGACTCAGGGCTCCCACAGGCTCGTCCCCCGTCTCTCCCTGCAAGTGCAGTGACAAGGCATTCTCCATTCCGACAGCCACCTCCATCTCCAGGGGAACCCCAGAGCAGCAACCCACCCCTCGCTCAAGGCGGGGCCACGTCAGCCCCACAGCCAGGCCTGGCAGCTGGTCCTCAACGACATCTAATCGGGGGCCTCAGGTACCAGGGCCTATGGGTGGCCAGCTTCCCAAGCTGGTGCCAGCGCGTGGGGCTGGAGCCGTGTCCTAAGGGACAAAAGTTGATGCTGAAAGGCTCCTGCTGGGATTAGTTGTGCGAACTGGAGATGACAGGGCAGGAGCGAGCCTTTGTGATTGGGCAGAAGAGGCGCTGACTGAAGAGGAACTGACCACTGCCCTCAAGGCACCACGCAGGCCTGCTGAGGGTCTCAGAGAGTGTAACGGCCAAGCTGGATAGGAGATGACAAAAGGGGAGAGGACAGCCTGACAATCACAAATGTCCCCAGGCTCGAAGCACCACGGCAGCAGCTTCTTCAGGACAGTGTTCTGTGGACCCTGCGAGCCTGTGCCAGTGACTTAAAAAACGGAGACGTGCTCAGTACAAGGACGTCTGCAGCACACTGAGCCGGGGGACGGCAGGCCTCGCAGGTCCGCCACGGTCAGAAGATGATCTAACACAGTCGTTGGACCTGACAAGCCAAGCTCCGCAGGTTCCCCGCTGCCTCAGGGAACATCCGCAAGAAGAACTTTATTCCAAACTGACAGTCGTGGATGCTTGAGGAGGAGAAACCTTCGGGTCTTTAGCTTTGTTTTTCTTATTAAACACCGAAAGGGAAGGGGGCAACGGCGCAGCTCTAGGGTCTCGTTCAGAGGCTGGGAATCACTGCTAACTGTCACCGAGACCAATACTTTCTTTTTAGTTTTATTACCAAAAAACTAAAAAAAAGAAAGAAAAGAAAAGAGAGACACAGACTTCCACCTTGGCTCTGGGTGCGGGAGACAAGGAAATGCCAAAGTTCATCTTTCTAGGGACGGAAGCGATCAAAGCCTCTGGAAAGCTCCCGGTAGCCTCTGGTGTGACCACCCCTGGTGGGGACAGGAGTGCTCTAAAAGTGCCAAGGGGAGCGCGCCCCCGTGTGGTCAAGGGAGGATGGTCGTGCGTGAGCAGGCGCCTGGGGGTGGGGCTGGGCCGTGAAGGGAGCCTCCACACAGGGTTTGAACCCAGGCATGAAGCGGAAACAGTATGAGGACTCAGAACAGTCCAGGGAGTTGCCACCAGGCGCGAATTACAAAAGCAGAGGGAACCCCGTGGTGAGCGGCAGGAAACGGGTCCCGGGCAGGGCCGCGGGGCTGACATGGCAGCCACAGATCCCACTCCAGAAAAGGCCTGCACTCCCACTCGCTCGTGGAGCAGGGACTGGGCGAGGCTGCCAGGAGGGAGACCAGCTCAGGTCTGTGCTACGAGCTGATCCACAGAAGGCAGGGACTGGCAGTGACCCTAGAAAATAAGGAGTGACTGGGGAACTATCCCAGAGCGATTTGGTGGCCAACTGGGAAGAAAGGACGGGACTAAGGGATACAGGGTCCCCTTGGGATTTTAGGAAAAAGGGCGAGGCCAGCAGTGCCCAGGAGGCGGTCAGCGCAGGTAGTCAGCAGGTGAGCCCAGGGGTGACCTAGTGAAACCACCCACTCAGGGCGTGACTGAGAACAGTGGCAGGGCCCAGGGGCTCCGGCACCTACAGAGCAGGTGGGGGTTGCTTTCCCTCAAACCAAACACGTGGTTCCCACTCAACTAATTCTAACTAACAAATTAACTGAATTTTCTTTACTAAATTCTAAGATGTAAAAATATTAAAATAAATTATCATTTTAAGACATTTAATTGTTACGCTATTTCTTTGGAACAGTCCACAGTCCTTAGCAAAACTTGAAACATCTAAGAATCTCAGAAATAGGCTCTTCTCATAGCACTGCCCATGTCTGATCAACTTAACAAATAAAAACTACTTACTAGAGATTGAAGAGAACGGAAAGGAAAACCAAGGTACACACTACTGGCCACAGTGTGTGCGCATGGCAGCCCCCAGGAAGTGCCACCAGAGCCCCCCCACCGTGGATCTCTGGCCCAGGCGCCTCAGCGGGAGCGGGCGTCCAGCGCGGGGAGGCCGGCTCCGAGGCCCTGGGGGAGGCGCCGTGCTCACCTGTACACGATCCGCTCCCTCTGCAGGTCCTCCAGGCCACAGCACAGCTCCGCAGCATAGAAAACAGCCCTCTGCTCATCGAAGCCGGGGCTGCCCAGGTTGTAGATGTGGAACTTCAAGTCCCCTCCGTTCATGATGGTGAGCACCAGGCACAGGCAGTCTCTGGTTTCATACGTGTAGCAGAGGCTGACCTAGAGACAGCGGTATCGCCGAGACAGGACACGGGAGCCTGCTCACTCGCTGGCCCGTCGCCCTGCCAGGCCCGTGGGGTCATGATGAGAACACAGGCACCCTGTGCTCCAGGGCATGCGCACCGCATCAGGTGCTGCTGGGGCCCTAAGGCAGTTCTGCTCTGAAGCGAGGGAACTTGCCACATCCAAGTGGGTAGGTGGCAAAACTTCACAAAGGAACTGGGGTCATGATCCCAAAGCTACACTCCCGCCTCGAATGCTGGCATTGCACTCTTCCAGAACACCCGCACCCCCATGCCCCCTGCAGCGACTCATGCTGCCAGTCATCGCAGGTGGAGGCACGGGGTCTCTTCCTGTGTTTACCTTCATTGTTCTGAATATACAAATATGGGGACACTTCTCATACTTTCTCATATAGTTATTACCCACTGGAACCTCTTGCCTGCTCAAGGTTCTCACTTACTTTGCTGTTGGTTTTTATGTCAGTTCTCTCTCTCATGCGTGCACATATGCACCCCCCCCCCCACGGTGGGCCTGTGATTGGACTGCATTTAATTCATTTAATCTGCCCATCAATTTGGTGGAGAACTGACATCTTCACAGCACCGAGTCTTCCAACCCAGGGACAGGGTACCCCTCCCTTGTTTAGGTCTCCTACAATTTCTTGTAATAGCATTTTATAGGGCTTAGTGGAGAAGTCTCACACATTTTCCATGTCTGCCTAGATTCTGATGTTTCCTGATGCTATTGTAAATGGCATCAATTAAAATTTTCATTTTCTAATTGTTTGTAGCTAGTACCACCCTTAGTAATTGACTAACTTCCAACCAACTACCCAGAAGATCTTGGTCTGTCTACACGCCCATCGCACTGCAGGCCAGGGCGATGGCAGGGATGAGGAACAGGGGCCGAACATGCTATGGGACGGGTCAGGGCCCTCATCGGATGCGCCCGGGGACAAGAGAGTCAGCGATGAAGCGGCCAGTGTAGAAACCAAAACGTTTTCTTTAAAGAGGCCAAACCATAACCACTCCTTCTGTCCCTGTCACTGAGCCATGTTGTGCATTTCTATGCTTCCAGAGTCACACCAATATCTTTAAAGCAACTCCAAGACGAGCCCATTTTATTAAAGGCTTTCACATGACACATGTCTGACTGACATGTCAGACACACAAAGTCTTGCTGTTAAATTGAGATGACGGCCGTCCACTGTTCGGAACATCTGTCCCCCAGCACAAAGCAGCTGACCTCAGCACCGAGAAACAGATGACTCGGAGGAAGTAATTCTAATAGTACAAATCATTTCACAAATTACGTTTCTCTCTCTTCCTTCTACCAGACCTTCCTACTGCAGTAGATGCTGCAGGAAATATGCAAGTAGGTGACAAGAAACCAGGTTGGAGATGAAAACCACGCCACTTAAAGCTCAGCCCGGCGCCTGCGGCAGGCCCCGATCTCACCTCCGCCCCGAGTGGAGGTGGACTTTGGAGCTTCATACAATTGGGATGCGCTGACTGAGGGTCAACTCCAGGCGTCCGAAGGGGGCGGAGGCGGAGGCAGGCAGAGGCCCGCGTGAGGAGGCACTGGAAAGCGCCTTCGGGCAGCTCAGCAGAGAGCCCCTGAGGCCAGGGTCGGCTGGCCACCCTGCAGACGGGGAGGGGCGCCCCGGCAGCCGCGCGGGCTGGCTGGAGACGGTGGACAGCAACGGGTTTGTAACAAATCACAAGTTCCAAACGGGATCACCACTGGCTTATGTTTGTGTCCAGTGAAAACTGAGTAAGAGAAAGGGGGGCCGCTACTGAAACAAAGTGGCCCCCGGCACCCGTCCCTGTGAACAGCACAAGACAGCAAACCCCCACACACGGAGCCAAGAGGCGCACCGGCGACTCCCAGGGCTGGGAGGGAGGGGAGCTCGGAGGCTGAGCAAATCACACTCGCCAGGAGGCCACGGCGAGGGCCGGGGGGGGGGGGGGGGGGGGGGGGGGACACTCACGACAAAGCAGCTGTGCACTTTCTCTAGGATTCTTTTCTCATTCAGCGTCATGGCTTCACCTTTCCTCCTCTTTATTCTCTTTTTTTCTAGCTTTTTACAGGCATACATTTTCCCCGTAGCTCTCACTTGACAGGCACAAACCTAGTTTTAAAAAAAGGAGACAAAAGGTTTACACCTGGCTGGCATTTCCTAGGCTACCGAGAGAACACGGTCGCCTGTGAAGCCCCTGCAAAGAGCAGCAACTGTGCTTCACGAGCCCAGACCACTGCCCACTGCCAGCGTGGACACCTGATCAGAGATCTGGGGTTGGCCCTTTCCTCCCCTCGGCTTCCCCATCTGCGGAAGGGAGCTGAGACCGAGTGACTGGAACGTGCCTTATAAACCCAACACAGTGGACAAATGGGACTTGTTCATATGTGATCATGTGGCAACTGTTCGATTTTAATACGTCTCCCTATGTCTTCTTCCTTGATGTACAAGAGCAAAAGTTTCAGAAACTAAATATGGTCTTGATTTTTTTTAAAGTTCAAGAATATAAGAAAATATATTTAACAGAGTTCATAGACATTCATATATTTATTCTACTTAGTTTTAAAGTCATTATTTATATGTCACTTAGCTTTATATTATGAAAATTTTCAAACAAACATTTCAAAAAAGTGGAGAGAGTAGTACAAAAAGCCCCCCTGGGTGCCAGTCTCCAGGCTCTGGGACATCAGCGTATGGCTAACTCCCACCCACATCTCATACACACACACACAACCCCCTAATATCCCATACACACCTACAGCACAACCACACGTGTAGGTTACTTTAAAAGCAAATACAGAACATGATATAATTTTATCCACCAATAAAATAACCTGATGGTAAAATATAAAGTTTATTGTGAAAAATATTTAAAGTAGCCCTGGCTGGTGTAGCTCAGTGGACTGGGTGCCAGCCTGCAAACCAAAGGGTCGCAGGTTCGATTCCCAGTCAGACCACAGGCCTGGGTTGCCGGCTGGGTCCCCAGTAGGGGGTGTGTGAGAGGCAACCAAACATTCATGTTTCTCTCCCTCTCTTTCTCACTCCCTTCCTCTCTCTAAAAATAAATAAACAAAATCTTTAAAAACAATATTTAAAGTATTAATAAGGATAATCATTAAAAAACTCATCTGAAAACTCCAAGATAACTATCATTAATATGTTGCTGGATAGATAGCTTCTAGTGCCCCTTCGTACATGTATATGCAAAAATATAGACCTGGCTCCTACCTACCCCTAGTTTTAGGGGAAAACTGGATATTATAGAAGAGATAACATTTTAAAACTCCCCCTTTTCCTCGTACAGTGTGCCTAGTTTCTCATCATCGAATGTCCTCCCAGCATATGACTACTCCAGGGCGCGCTCACTTTCCTACCATTCGGCTGGCACGTAAACCTAGCAAGTGTCTTCACCATGAACTCAGGTGGGCTGCCCTATCGAAGGACGGGCAGGGAGGGGGCACCAGCCCTGCACCAGCAGCCACATGCCAACACTCATTTGCTCCTCAACCACCCAGGGAGCAGAGATCACACGCCTGCAAGTGGTGGAACAGGAACATGACCTCAGGTCCGCCCAACCCCCAGGTGTGCGCTTTTTCGGCTATTCTCCGCTGCCTCTGAACCCTGCAAGCAGGGGTGCTCACCCCAGTCCCCTTGCACCCCGCTTGCCTCAGAACCCACGAGTGTCTGTGGGAGGCTTAGAGCGAGGATGAATGCATTACTGTGGACAAGACGCATGTCCTTTTAAAGCTGCCGACAGAGGTGCCAGCCTGTGGAGGAAGGAAGTGTCCCACGGCAGCAGTCCCCAACCTTTGTGGAACCAGGGGCTGGTTCCATGGAAGACAATTTTTCCAAGGACTGCGGTGGGGGTGGTTTCATGATGACGCACGCGCATCTCTTGCTAGTTCACCTCCTGCCGTGCAGCCCAGGGCCTGACGGGCCCAGCCCAGCACCTGCCTGCGGCCCGAGGCTGGGGCGCGCTGCCCGCCCCCGGGCCTGGGTCTGGCGGGCCCCAGGGCCGTGTGCGGGAGGCTCGGGGCTCTTTCTAGCAGGCACCCGTGACAGAAACGGACTGCTTGCTGCCTTCTGGGCCGGTGCATGGAGAGCACACCCAGGACAACCTGCCGGGAACCGCAGCAGCCACTCAGCCTTGTGTCTGGAAGCGCAAGTAAGTGTGCTATAAAATCACAAGTGCGCCGAGTCTTTCCCAGCGGTTAGCATTGCTAACTTGTTCCTACTAAATCCGTTTTTAAAGCTTGTATGTGGCGACAACAAGAATGTCCTTCTTTTGTAAGCAAAGGACCATGTGTCCGAACTTCTTTTCCTCTGTTCTCTGACAAAAGTCTGGGCACCGCACTCGGAGGCCGTGAAAGGAAGAACAGAGCTGAAGACAGCGCACGGCCAGCCGCCCCGGGAGGCGGCCCCACGGAGGGGCGCCTCCCCCAGAAACGTCTGTCATGGAGGGAGCAATGGCAGCCACGCGGCTGGCCTGCGCAAACCAGTCTAAGCGGCCTCGAGGGCCGCGCGGGGTGTGGGGGCAGCGCTGCCGACCCCCGCGAGCGCGCCGCCCTCTCCTGCGGGCACGGCCTCCTGGGCCAGCTCTCCAGTTCACACGGGGTCCTCGTGGCCTTGGCGTCCGCTTGGGATTGGGCAGCAAGGGTGGTTTAGACACCGCGGGCAGCGTGACCTCTCGAACCTACACGCACGCTCAGTCCCCCTCCGGCTCTCCTGGCTCTGGGACTTCCAAGCACCTGCACTGAGGACGGTCACTCCAGGTAAGCACGAGGCAATGAAACATGTCACCACAACAGAATGGCAAGGGAGTCTCTGTCCACCTGCCACAGCGGTCTCTAGCCAGCACAGCCAGCACACTGAAAGATCACCTCTCAGGATTTTCCCAAATTTACACATTTTCTAACACCTTTTCATGGAAGCGTGAGGTACATGTACATGCAGAGTTGGGCTGAATAAAGCGCATGGAATAACATGCTCTGTGCTACACAAACTTTTGGACACTACAGAAATAGAGCCACAGAAACCCCACTACAAACACAGAACTATCTTTTCAATCAGGACAAACGGACTGCGTTTGAACACTGAACGTGGGAAAACAACTTCTTTATGAAATGAAAGGTTAAAACAAAGATAATGACTTTTCCCCCCAGATTTCCTAATTTTGTAAAAGCTTGTAGCAAAGTACCTTTTACTCAAAGTTCAATCTTAATTCTCATGCTTGGCTAAAATTATCCCCCAGACACCCGGTAAGGAAATACATGTACTGGTTCATTGAGGCGCTACCTGAACGGGGTCTCTCAGTCACCTCACTGTCTAGTACTGCTCACGCCGGCCACATGGGACTTACCTCTCCAAATCCACCTTTTCCTAGAACTCTGTAATGTCTAAATGTTTTCTTTGTTACTGGTCGCCTACGGAATTAAAAAAAAAGGTTCAGGTCTCACATCACATGGTAATTTCCAAACAGAAAAGCCAACCTAGCTCCTGTCCTGGCTTATTTATGGAGCTGTGCTGGCCAGGGGGCAGCCCGGGGCGGGGCACCTGCGCTCGGGCTGGGGCTCCCCGCAGTGGGACAGCGCTCCAGCGCACCCAGCAACAAGCGCACCCAACGCTAACGGTTTACTGAACACACGGAGGGTCGATGCAGAGCGCTCTGGTGATCGTCACCGAGAAAGACGATCTGCAGCTGGCCCACACTGTGAAGTACTTTTCTCAGGTGCCCCCCCGGGGCTTTCCGACAAGCTGTTGAGGAAAAGGACGCATCTAGAGTGTGCTGTCCTTTGAATAAGGAACCTTAAGGGAGACACCTGGCATCTCAAAAAAAGTGTGTGAAACGGAACTGGAAAGGTGGCCCATCAGTAATAACTGTCATAATGATGACGTCAGTGGCAACTGGCACTTTCTGAGCACTCGGTGCACGAGGATGAGGAATACTAAGTGTGTCACACACATTTCGCGGCAACCGCAGTCGTCCAGTAGTGGGGACCACAAGTTCCTCTATTTTACAGAACAAGGACCTGAAGCTCCTCACGGCCAAGTCACCTGCCTGAGGCCGCACAGCTCCCAAGAGGCTGAGCATAGCCTTCTGTGACCCCAGGACATGTTTCATTTTCCAACTACTGCACCCGCAGGGTTGACTGCCATTTAAAGCGTCAACTGAATAAGAAAAAACTAAGTAATATGTATAAGTTCTTTTCTGTACAAAAATACCCCCCCCCTAAGATTTCTAACAGTATTTTGACAGATGGAAAAGTATACATCAATCAGGGTGCATTAGGAAAAGTTACTGCTTGTTTCTATTAAATCTTAAGTTAGAACCTACCTTTCCAGCCATTTCCACTGTAAAAATCGAGAAAAATACGGGCTATCTTGGTATTCTTCAAATGGTTCTCCACTTAAGTAGCTATGGATAACTCTAGAAAAAGATCGTACACAATTACTCACCTGTGTTTCATCACAACATGAAAACCACTGGGTTTTAGGGCACCAGTGAGCCCTGGGGCTGAAAAGTCAGTCGTTACACACTAGTCAATACCCTGAATCTCGTGAGTATAGAATTCCACAACGGTTTCTTCCGTGACCAGTGAAAATATAAAGGCAAGTTTCCAAAGAAATGAACTCAATTTACCCTCCCAAAGTCAGCAGTTCTTTTCATATATATGGACTTCGGAGAAATAATTACTTGATAAAAACAGTCTGCCACTCTGGCCGGTGTGGCTCAGTTGGTTGGAGCATCATCCCATAAACTAAAAGACTGTGGGTTCGATTCCCCATTGGGGCACATGCCTAGGTTACATGCTGGTCAGGGTGCCTACGAGAGGTGACTGATCAGTGTTTCTCTCCCTCTCTCTCCCTCCCTTCCCCTTTTTCTAAAATCGGTGAGCATGTCCCCTGGTGAGGAAAGAAAAGAGATGTAGATAGAGGATCATGGCTCTGCACAGTAGAAAAAGCACTGGGTTCTATCCTCAGTTAAAAAAAAAAAATCTACCAGTACAAAGACAATAGTTTAAAATATATTCGAAGCATGAGTGTGTGTGCATGCACACTCATGTGCATAGGCATGTATGTTTCAGAGGAAATGTAACCACTTTGTAAATAAACTGGAACAAATGAGTAACTGCTAATAGCCACAAGGTAGAAAATGTTAGTATGTGACACAACCCTTTTTTAACACAAAAATAAAGCACCCAATAAATTATTATCCTACACATTTCTTCAAATATTATGCAACTGGCTGTGCCCCTTAGGTTTTACTTATAATCTTATTGTAAAATAAAACTCTTACTTGGGGAGTGGATGAGGGACAGGATGTCACCTCTCCTTTGAAAAGCTCACGAGTTAGTAAGTACCTACTGAGGCGGCAGCAAGCACTGTGTTGGGCAGTGAGGGAAACGGTTCTGAGCATCCCTACAGGCTCCAAGGGCCTCGCAGGGGTGCTTGGCAACAACACTTGATTCACAGTAATACTAAGACCTTCTGTGCTTTCTTAAAACCTTGTTCTCAGAGGGGTCTTCCAGAGGCCACGCAACATCACTGCTTTGACAGTAGGATGTTTGCATCGTCTTTTTAATTTTTTTAAATATTTACTTATTTTTATTTTTAGAGAGAGGGGAAAGGAGGGAGAGAGGGAAAGACCTATCGATGTGCGAGAGAAACATCGTTCTGGTGCCTCTCACACGCCCCCCATTGGGGGCCTGGCCCACAACCCAGGCACGTGCCCTGACTGGGAATCGAACCAGTGACCCTTCGTTTCACAGGCTGGTGCTCAGTCCACTGAGCCACCAGCCGGGGCTGTGTCGTCTTATTTTTGAAAAACGTAACCCACACAGACAAAAGCTCCTTGGGTCCTCCACAGCTTTTTTAAAAATTAAATTAATTTGAGAGAAAGAGAGACATTGGTTTGTTGCCCCAGTTATTCATGCAGTCACTGGGTGATTCTTGTAGGTGGCCCAACCTGGGATTGAACCCACAGTCCTGGCGTAGCTGGACGACACTCTAACCACCTGAACCACCCAGCCAGGGCCAAGTCACTGTTGCTTATCACTTTATTCCCAGAACCTAGACCAATGACAGGCACAGAGCAGGCGCTTAATGTTTTCCAAAAAGAGTAACTCATACACCGAGGCTCTGGAATTTATATTTTCATAAGGCATATAAGAATGTAACCTTAAACCAGCCGGGTTTTCTTTTGTTTGGTTCTCTGCTATAACCTCAGCCCACAGAAGGAACTGTTATGGGTTGAGGTGCATCGCCTAAAGAGAGACGTCCTGACCCTGTACCTGCACATGGGGACTTACTTGGAAAGGTAACTACTTAATATGAGGTCGCATGGGCACTACTCCAATATGACCAGCATCCCCATACGAGGAGAAAAACGGTCACATGCCGACAAGACACAGAGTGAAAGGCTGCAGCCAAGGACACTGATGACCACCAGGAGGTGCCTGAAGCCAGAAGAGTCTTTGGGCGTATGGCCCTGCTGTCACCTTGACTTCAGACATGCAGCTCGCACAACGGTGAGACCATAAATTTCTGTTGTTTTGCGTCACCTTATTTGCGGTGCTTTGTCATGGCATCCTCAGGAAACCTACACGGTTGCTGACAGAGTAGGTTCTTGACAAACATCTATTGAATGAGTGACACCCAAATGTCTCGCATAAAATTACAAAGGACTACATCTTTTGGGCCAGATACTTCAGAAACCATTCTTTCTTCCTCTGTACCTGAGGGTGCTGAATTTAGCCAAAGGGCTCTTAAGAGTTTTCCTGTCCACATTGCAAAGGCCTGGAGAAAAGATTTTTTGGCAAGGACCTGGATCTAAAAAAACATTTTATGGGACTCTTTTCACCTTAGACACAAGCATTTTGGAAGGCTGAGCTGAGAGAGAGCCAGGAGCCAGCAAAGCAGTGACAGCATCCTGGCTCTCCGATGGGACCCGCCTCCGCGTGACATCAATGTGTGTGCAACGACCACTCTTCAGCTGCCTCTTCCAATTAAAGTGCCCTGATAAGCACTTGTTTCCCGCAAGCCCGACTCGGGGCGAGCCACAGGCAGTAGGTGGGGAGGGCACGACCCACTTACCTGGTACATTCCTCAAACACCTCTTTGGAGGGGGCCTCATTCAGCTGCAACCTGCAGCCTCTCACGACGTGCGGAGGTATCTGTGGTAAAGGGGCTGCCGAGTCCTTTACGGCACAAACCAAAGACAGGAAAATTAGTGACTGCACGGCTCACCAACTGTGAGCAAAGCTTGGCACTTGCTCTAACAAAGGAAAACATAAAGTGTATGAGGTGACAAGTCGAAGCGCCACCATCGTGCTGCCCCAGTCTCATTTCCCAGGGTTCTGAGTGTTACCTTTCCCCAGGATATCCAAACAGAGTGGGGGCAGGGTCTCCAGAGATATTGTACCCCACGTCCACAGCATCGCTCACAACAGCCAAAGCTGGGCACACCCAAGGGTCCGACAGACAGATGGATAAACAAAATGCGGCCCATCCATTCAATGGAATATTATTCAACCTTAAAGTGGAAGGGAACTCTGACACCTGCTACAACATGGATGGGCCCTGAGGACAACATGTTAAGTGAAATATGGCAGTCAGGAGAGGACAGATTCTGTATGACCCCACTTCCATGATGTCCCTGCAGCAAATTCCAAGGACAAAAAGAACAGTAGGCACCACGGGCGGGGGTGGGGAGGGGTGAGGGCTGGTGTGTGCTGGGGACAGAATTTCACTTTTGCAAGCTGAAACAAGTTCTGGAGATGATGGTGGTGATGGTTGTACAATGTGAATGTACCTAATGACAAATTTTACATTTTATGTTTTACCACAATCAAAAATGCAAACCTGCATAAATATACACACTTTGTCCCAGACAAATGGAATAACGGCTATCTACAGATGCTCCTCAGCTTACGGTGGGATTGTGGCCCAACAAACCCATCCCGAATTCCAAGTATTGTACGTCAAAAATGCATTCACTACCTCTAGCCCACCGACCGTCACCGCTGAGCCAAGCCAACCTCAAACGCGCTCAGGACACTTGCGTTGGCCCACAGCTGGGCAAATGCCTGGGGCTCCACCTCGAGAGTCCCTGCCTCGCTCTTCTCGCCAGCGGCAGGAGACACAGGGGGCATTTTTAGACATGATGGGATGTGAAAACACAAAACACATGTCCAGGAAATACTGACCACACAGCACACTGTAGTGTCCGTTGTTGCCCCGTGATTGCGTGGCACCATGGGAGTGAGCCGGAAAAGATCGAATGTGATGCACAGCCTACTACATGCACATTGCTTTGCCACCACTGAGACTGCAAAGCCGTAAATCGAACCCTCGCGAGCCGGGGCTGCCTGGAGTTTTGCCTGTGCTGACACCGCAGACCTGCCAGGTCTTCTTTAACAACTGCCCGCTGCTCCAGAGTTTATCCGCCCCAGCGAGACACTCTGGCCACCCGTGCTCTCCTCTGCGAGCAGTGCTGCCAGGGACGCCCCTGAACGGCTGTGTGTCACAGGAGCAGGTTTCTGGGGCTGCTGGCTCCCAGGATGCATGCGTTCTCAGTGCTGACATTTATGACAAAACTACCTCCAAAAAGTGTGCATCACATCACTTCACGTTCTCACTGTCGTCTCCCTACGTGCCAGTTCTGCATCCTCTTACCCACCTCCAGAGGTTTCCGGGAAAACACAACGCACGACAGAACTATCGTCCAGCCTTGTTGGAAAACATACCCAGGTCATGCTCAACTGTACACTGAACTTGTCACTAGAAATGAGGCACGCGTTCTAGACTGCTTCTGACTGGGGTAGGGCCACGTCGCCACAGCAAAACTCTGTTTCCTCAGAAACTGTTTCCCGTAAGTCAGAGAAGCTATTCATCACAGAAGTTGAACTATTAATAGAAATAAAAATGAGAAAACTCACATTCCCCCGCCAAAAAACATTGTTATAATTAATGATTAATAGCTGTCATTTAAATCACCTAAAATAAGTGAGGTCTTTTCATGTGCCTATTAGATCATCCTCACAACCACGTGGAGGCACGAGGTTTGGGAAGCTACAGAATGTCCCCGTGCAGCCGCGGCACGAAGCAGGAGAGCCGAGCCTGAACCGCACTCGTGGGACCGCGGACCAGCCCGTCCATCAGCCCGTGGCGCGGCCCTGAGGACGGCGGGGCGGTCCGCTCACCCCGCCGCCGCTTCAGAGAGGCCTGCTCTACACACACGCCTTGTCCCGGGCGTGGGGGACCGCAGGAAACGACGTCTCCACAGAAGGGACAGCCATCGAATTCCAAAACTGTCTCAAAAAATACAGTTTTAAGAAACACTTCTCAGTATTTTCCAGAGTCTTATTTCCCTTCCCAAGGTCTCAATTTTCTGTAACTAAATAGCAGGTTAATTCTGTTAAGACTGTTTAATGGTTAACTCCAAACAGAGATCCTTTTTTTCAGTAACTTAAAAAGAAGTCACATTAATAATTTATTCCCACAGAACGTAAAAATAATACTCGTACAGCACTCCCAGCCCGAAGCCAAATGTAATGAAAGTGAAACAGAGACTTCTCCTAGGGTCTTATATTAAGGAATAAGGGTTACCTTTCAGAATAAGCAGTTGCCACGGCAAATTTATCAAACAATTCAGTGCCTTACTTTTTAAAGGTCTGGGCGTCAAAACCTCTGCTAGGAAAGTGACCGGTGGGGAGGGAGAGGTGGGTGAATTTTGGAGAAATGTGCTTATTTTTCTGTGTTTAAAAATATACAGACTTCGCCACCTTTAAAAAGTGGGTTGTTTTTATTGTTTAATTACGTTTATTTTTAGAGAGACAGGAAGGGAGGGAGAAAGGGAGAGAAACACTGTGAGACAGAAACATCGATTGGTTGCCTCTAGCACGCGCCCCAACCAGGGACCTGGGCAGCAACCCAGGCGTGTGACCTGACAAAGGGTGACAAACTGGACACCCTTTGTTTTGTGGGATGATGCCCAACCCATGGAGCCACACTGGCCAGGGCTGTTGTTTAATATTAAAAGTTCTTTCCACATTTGAATACCAGACCCTAAGCAGATACTGGCTTTGCAGATATTTTCTCCCATTCTGCGGGTTGTCTTTTCAACTTCTTTATAGGCTCTGTGAAGCACAAGATTTTCCATTTTGATTAAGTCTCGTTTGTTTGCTTGTTTGAGTCTTATCTAAGAAACCACCGTCTAGACCAAGGGTGTCCAACCCGCGGCCCAAGGGCCACGTGCAGACCAGAGTGGCTGTGAGTGTGGTCCAGCACAAAACCATAAATTTACTTAAAACATTGAGAGATGTTTTTGTTTTCATTAGTGTTTATATATTTAATGTGTGGCCCAGAGACACCGAAAGGTTGGACACCCCTGGTCTAGACCAAGGTCACAAAGATCCACACCTAAGAGTTTTACATCTAAGATCTACACCTAAGGGATTTCCCCTAAGGGTTTTACAGTTTAGCTCTTACATTTAAGTGCTTGATCCCTTTGAAATTATTTTTTGTGTATGGTGTGAGGCAGTTGTCGAGCGCTGTTCTTCCGCGTGTGGATATCCAGGTGCCCCTGCCCCACTTCCCAGAAGGTGATTCTTTCCCCACTGAGTGGTCCTGGCGCCTAGTTGTAAGTCAACTGGCTGCAGATGTGTGAGCTGGTCTCTGCACTCTCAGTCCCAGCCCACTCACCTGTGTGACTGTCCTTAGGCCAGCACCATGTGATTCCTAAAATCGGCTTGTTAATTTCTGCACAAAGGGGAGCTAGGATTTTGCTCGAGATTATAACGAATCTATAGATCATTTTGGGGAGTACAGTCATCTTAACAAGAGTAAGTCTTCTAATCCATGAACATGGGATGTCTTTCTGTTTTTTTTTAACTTCTTTAATTTCTGCCAATGATGTTTTCAAGTTTTTTCAGTGTATAATAGTCTTGCACTTCTTCTGTTATATTTATTCCTGGCTTATTCTTTTTGATGCAATTGTAAATGGAATTACTTTCTTAATTTCCTTTTTGGGTTTTAATTGCTAGTGTAGGGAATTATCATTGAATTTTGTATGGTAGTCTGGTATCCTGCAACCTTGATGAACTCACATATTAGCTCTAGTAGCTTTTTTCCCCTAAGGTATGTGTGGGCACACCTTAGAATATTTCTACGTACAAGTGCTACGGTCTGAATGTGTCCCCTCAAAATTCATATGTTGAAATCCTACCGCCCCCGCCCAGAAGAGGCAATATTTGGATGCAGGCAGTGGGGAGGTGCTGAGATCATGAGGTGGGAGCCCTCACGAGTGGGATGAGCGCCCTCACAAAGGGAGCTCCCGAGGGCTCCCTCGCCTCTGCCACTACATGACGACACAGCAAGAAGGGCGCAGCCGTGAGCCAGAGAGAGGAGCGTTTGTAAGAATGATTTTAACATACTTGTTACATTTACCCAATTAAGTAACAATGGTTCTGCACTCTCTTTATGCAAGTTATTTACAAATCTCTGTGCCCACAGGAAACACACCTCATGAATGAAGAATGAGTCTAAGACTAACAGTCCGCAATCTCTTCGGTCCTCGTCAGCAGCAACTTCATACTCTGCCTGATCGTAGAGATGACAAGAAAGAAAATGTTAGTTAAGTTTCTTCACTGGCTTCATGACGTTACACATTCTCTGACTTATGGAACTGACTTGGTAGCCTACGAGCCAGAGAGCAGCTCTGTTGTTCAAGTGCCTCCCCCGGTGGCTATGAGGGGAAAGTCCGTTTCTTGAGGGTTAATGATGTAGTAGGGCAGCACGTTCCATGATGCCCTCTGCTCATCACCTCCGTGTCCATGTCTAACTCGGCTCTCGTCTTAGCTTTTCATTTTCAAAGGCACAAGATTAGATGGCTCAGCACTGAGACAACCGCTCACCACCGCATCCAGGAATTCAATGCACCTCTTCAGATCCTGTTTCGTGCCACAGAACTGCCGGAAGAGAAGCCTTCCTATGGGCTGCTTGTCGCAAAGACTGCTGAAATCCTTTTCTGGGTGAAGAAAGGGGGAATGCACCTGTTACAACACAGGAAGTGCTTTTTCTGAACCGTACTGTTTTCACTTGATACAATAAAAGTCAAAAATAGCATTGGCAGTATTATTTTTTTCACACCACTGTCTCACTTACCAGCTTAGACCGGCTTCTCAGGGACAGTGTCTGAAACCCTAGGTGGAGCCCAGGACGGCCGGACGGGCCGACCGGCGAAGGTACGTGAGGCCTGGCCTGAAATGCTCCCCTCCCAGGAAAGGGGACACGCAGATGAGCGGTGTCCCCAGGGAGCCGCACGTCCCCATCACAGCAAAGGAAGAGGGGGGACAGAGGGTTGTCGGGGACACACTACACGTCTGTGAAGGACACCACGTGAAGGCACTAAAAACTCTTTCCACCGTACTAATTTTGCGCACACTCGCTCTGGATTGGGCCGTGGTTTCTTACGCGTAACGTCAAAAGCACCAGCAGTAACAAAAACACAGACCGACTGGGCTTCTTCCAAAGAAAACTTGTGCTCCTCAAAGGGTGTCATTAAGAAAGTGAAAGAAAAAACACAGAATGGGAGAAAATATTTGGAAATCAAATATCTGATAAGGGTCTAGAAACCAGAACACATAAAGAATGCTTACATTTCAGCAAAGAAAAAACAATTTAATTAAAAAGCTGGCAAAGGATTTGAACAGACATTTCTCCAAGAAAATATACAAATGGCCAGTAAGCACATGAAAAAACGCCCAACATCATCAGTCCTGGGAAATACAAATCAAAACACAGCGAGACACCTCTTCGCGCCCACTCGGGCGGCTACTGTAAAAGCAAACAGGAAAACAAAATGTGTCAGTAAGGCCATAAGACGCCGGAACCTCACGCGCGGCCGGTGGGGATGTGAAACGGCGCAGCTGCTTTAGAAAGCAGCTGGCACTGCCTGGAAAAGGCAGACATACAACTGCCACATTACTCAGCGATTTTAATTCTGAGTGTATACTCAAAAGAAATCAAAAGCGGGGACTCCCACAAATATTTGTACATCAGTGTTCCCCGCAGCGTTATACTCAATAACCCAAAAGTGGAAATGACCCAAATGTGCATCAACAGGTGTACAAAATCCGAATTAATATAGTAACATCCAAATTAATGCCACTGAATTTCACACCTGAAAATGGTTAAGACGGTAATTTTTGTTATGTATATTTTACTACAAAGAAAAACTCCTTGCATATGAATGTCCATAGCAGTATTAGTCATAACAGACTGAAAAAACCCCGAAAACAATTCAATGTTTATCAACTGGGGAATGGATAAATAAAATGTAATACATCTTTACAATGGACTAATACTTGCCAACCAAAGTAAATCAAGTACTGATTCATGCTATGACACAGATGAGGCTTGAAAACATTGTGTTAAATGAAAGAAGCCGGTCATAAAAGACCACATATTGTATGGTTTCCATTTACATGAAGGTCCAGACAAGGCAAATTCAAAGAGAGAGCAGACCAGGGGGTGCCTAGGGCTGAGGAGTGGGCAGGGAAAGGGCAGCAAGTGGTTGCCAGTGGGGGCGGGGCCTCTTTCTAAAGTGATGAAAATGTAAAACTGAGTGTGGTGATGGCTGCGCAGCTCCATGACTGTACTAAAAACCATCAAACTGTATAATTTAAACAGGTAAACTGTATGGCATGTTAATTATATCTCATTAAAGCTGCTATTTTAAAAACATAATGAGATTGAAACAATTGGATAGGCCCCTGGTGAAGGAACTACCTCCATTATATACTGTCTGAAATTAATTTTGAGAATTAAAATATTCAAATTCTCTTAAAAAGAAGCTGTAATGGTATTAAAGAAAAAAATCTGCTGATTCTTAGAAAATAATCTTAGGTGTCCTCCCTAGGCACAATACCAAGTTCAGAAACTAAGAATAAGATTGATGTATTTATCTACAGAAAAATTAAAACCTCTGTTTGGAAAAAAAAATACTGCACACCAAAAAACAGTAACATAAAATATATTCACAAAGACTATAAAAAGATAAATTATATAAAGACCTTTTACTAATGAGTTAGAAAAAGCAAAAAAAAATTTTAAATAATGAAAATGTTCAACCCCATCCACAATTAAAACAAGAGGCCATTTTTCAAATTACAGTGTATTTATGTTTATTAAAAATATTGATAACTACCAAAGTTAACAAGGTCATAGACAAAGAGAATTCGTCACACATTGTTGGCAGGAAAGCAAGTTGATATAACCTCTTTGGAGAATAATTTGGCAACATCAGAATTTTGAATCTACATATCCTTTGAACTGGAAGTAGTATCTTTTAAAAAATACAGTGACGAATGCCCTAGAGACATGGTTACACATCTGGCTTCTTGGCTCACATCAGGGCCTGTAGCACAGCTGCACAGTATTCCATTATACTGATAATGTCTTCCTTCCTTCCTTCCTTCCTTCCTTCCTTCTTTCTTCTTCTTTTTTTTTTTTTTGAGAAAGGGGAAGAGAGGGACAGAAACATTGATGCGCCAGGGAAACATCAGTTGCCTCTCACAAGCCCCAGCTGGAGACCCGGCCTGCAACTCAGGCATGTGTCCCAACAGGGTCGAACCAACCACCTTTTCAGTTTGCAAGATGACACCCAAACCACTGGGCCATACCAGTTAGGGTTGATATAGCATATTCTTATCTGACTAATCCGTCCCTGAAGTTGTCATCAATAATTCGTGTCCGTATGAATAAAGAGCTGTCTGGAAAGAGACTGAGCAACAGTCAAGTGTTTACTTCTAGAGTTTTATACTTTATAACTCAGATTAGAAAACCTCCAGGGTTTTTTCCTGGGAAGAATCATGAAGCTATAAAGAGGATCTACCATATCATTTTTGAAACACATAAGGAACTCAAGAAAGAGCAACATCTAACAAATGGCACCATGCCAGATGTACCTCCAGACACAGCAGGCTCTACGTACTCACCAATGGAATGTCTAAGCTCGTTGCACTGGCTCACAGGGGGCAGCTTCAGCATCGCCCTCCATTTTTTACTTCGACCACTTTTTTTGTCATATCCTCCTAAATTTAGGGGGAAAGAGGCATTTTTTTAAATGGTCAGACGTATCCAATTATAACAACTACTTCCACTAATGGTATTTGCTATATGCCAGATAAATCCTCCCATCGGCCCTGTGAGACATACTGTTGATATGCTCCTGTTATAATCCTAATTTCAGAGATGAGAAAACTCAACGATACTTGAAATAATTTGCCTGAAGCAGTTAGAGCCAGTAAACAGAAGCTGGGATTTGAGCCCAAGTGATGACACTGGCAAATGAGGCCATGGTGCACTAAGTAAGGGGTTTGCACTTTGAGGTATATACTTAACCTTCTCTTTCTTGAATTTAACAAAATAACAGATCCCTCCTTTAATCTCCAATTGTTTACTAAGTACCAATTACATGGCTAGCACTGAAAGGGACACAAAATAAAGATAAAAGCTACACCCTGCCCTTACACAGACTACAATTTAGCCTGAAAAAGAATCACTGACTACACTGGGTTAAGAACCCCAAATTCCAAATTCCCAGAGGGCAGGGTGTCTCTGAGCTGCAAAATAGTTACAAAGAAGAGGATGAAGGTAAACTGGACCCCGAAGGACAGAAAAAAACTGAACAAGAGAAAAAGCAAGAAGGGCCCACTGCACAGAAGGCCGGGACCGAAAGCACACTAACAGGCGTCTGAGAGCCCGCGGAGGCTCATCTCTGCAACGAAAATGCATTAAGTGCCTCTGGGGTATGGGAGCAAATTAAGTGCAACGGAGGCAATAAAAATGCTGAGTACTATAAATATCTCTGGAATCAAACGGTTTATAAGCTACTTCTAGAAACTTCATGCATCCAAAATCCTGGGGAGGAAGGCTCAGCAAAAGAGAGCATTAACCACAACAAGTATATTAATTATGCTTCAGGTGTTAAATAAACTGCTAAACAACACTATAGCCTGAAATCCGAAGGAAATTGTTACATATAAGACCAAACTTTGATTAAATGTATCCATCACATATTCCTCCCTCTGCATTTATGCTGTTAATTTTCCCATGAGATAAAACGAGTTCAAGTTTCCTGAAAAGTACTTGTATGTGAAACAATTTAAGCTTATCATTTAAAGTCATTAAAAGTCATAAATTTCTAAAAATTTTATTACTCATAAAAAATCTTATTTTTTTAAAAGGCAGTGACTTTTGTGCTTTATTTTATTAACAATATGATAATTACATACTTCTTTAGAGTGTGCCTGGCATACTGACACACAAACAACTTTTTCAGTGCAACAATCTGCCAATATTAATTTTGTTTTCCCAGTTACAGTTGACATTCAATACAGGGTGGGACAAAAAGAGGCTTACAGCTGTGAGTATCGTTATTTATTATCATATCATGTTCCATACGAACAGCTATAAATCTGCTCTTCCCCAACCTGCAGCATATTCGTTCCAGGGGTACAACACAGTGCTTAGACACATAATCTAAGAAGTGATTCCCCTGATAAGTCCAGTACCAACATGACTGAAAGAAGACTCTACAGTGTTCTGTCGAAGACCAAAGAGAGAGAGAGAGGTTTACTTCACATAAATCTAGAAACCGGGAGGGCCCTGTAGAACCATCCCCGCGGCCCCGGGCCTTCTGGCAGCGGGTGCTGGCTGCTCTTCTTCAGCGTTCGCCCAGCACGCGGGCCCGCCCGCCTCCTCGTCTACCCGGCAGCCGCCGCCGCCGCCCACGGTCCCCGGCTCCGCACGCTGCGCGAAGGCACAGTTCAGACCCCAGCGCCACGCAGGACGGTCGGCTCACGCGGGACCAGCGCGGCGTGCCAGAGAGGGGCCCGGACCCCCGCCAGGCGGCGCTGAGCGCCCCCGCGGGCCCCGCCCCCGCCGAACAGTGCGGCTCCGCACCGTCACTCCCGCGTACCCACCGAAGGGCTGCGCGGGGCTGGGCGTGGGGAGCTCCAGGCGTCCCCGCAGAGCGCTGCTGGCGCGGCTCTCCGAGGGCGGAGACCCCGCGGCGGGGAAGCTGCATCTCTGCCCCGGAAAGCAGCGGGGCCGCCCGTGCGAGGGCGGCGCTGAAACAGCGGCGTCTGTGCCTCTCCAGCACGCCCCCAGGACGCCCAGGCCGAGCTGCACCCACTGATGCTCGGCACCGCGCCCGCGCCACCAAGAGCACCCCGGTGCGGACGCCCGCGAGCCTGGGCCCCGCACCGGCCGAGCGCGCTCTGCGACTCGGCTCAGCCTCACGACCAATTAGCCGTGTTCGCATCGGCCTAAAACCCTCACGGCGGTTGCGCCACGCGCGGGGACGGGGTTCTCCTCTCGGTCCTTCAAAGGCCGCCGGGTTCTGCTCTGCGGGCTTCCCTCGGCGGCCCGGCGGGCCCTCCGGGAAAAGCACCGCCCGCTCGGGGCCGAAGCCACCCGGGGATGGGGCTGGGGGACGGCAGCGCCTGCAGCCGGGTTCCGGAGGCAGGAGCCGGGCCCGGCGGGCTCGGGGCCCCGCGGTGCACCCACCTAGGCGCGCTTTCAGTAGCAGAGAGTTGGCCACCGTGCTCTCCAGCTCCATGAGCCGCCGCCGCCGCCGCCGCCGCCGCCGCCGTCGGGCCCTGCGGGCTCGAGCACCGGCGGGCGCGACCTCCGCGCCCCGCTCGCCGACCGGCACTCGCCCGCCGGGACGCACTCTGGGACCGGGAGAGCGGCCCCGTCGCCGCCACGGCCACCACGCGCGCCGCCTCCTCCGGGGCCGCCGGCCACGCCGCCGCCGCGGCGCACGCCGCCGCCGGCCTGAGGCGCTAGCGGGAACGGGGCGAGGAGGGCTGGCTGGCAGGACGCCGGGCTTCACCGCTGTCACCACCGCCGCGCCGCAGCCCGGACTCGTGGCCTCATCACCAACGCTCGGCGCGCGCAGCTCTCCTCGGAGTCCGGCTCCCGGGGCGCCCGGAGTCTCCGCCGAGACCGGCCCTAGCTACCGGAGGGCTCCCAACCCCCGGCCCCCGGCGGCGACGGCTACGGCGGCCGCCGCCGCCGCCGTTTGGCAGCGCGGCGGGCTCCCGGCTAACGGCTTCCAGAGCACGGACTCGAGCACGCCCCCGCCCCGCCCCTGAGAGGGCGGTGTCGCCCCGCAGGGCACTACAGCTCCCAGAAGGCCCCGCGCGGGGCGGAAGTGGCGCGTCTGCCGAGCGTTGCCCTTCGGGAGTTGTAGTCACTCGGCCGATAGCGCATGGGCTGAGCCGGATGCGTCCGCTTGTTGCGGACTCAGTTATCGCGACACGAAGGCTGGGACAGCTGCAAGGTCCCGGCACGTGTTCCCCGAAGGGATCTGTTGGCCGCCGACTGTCTTGGGCATTCGGCTCGCCTCTTCCGGGTCTCCCAGGCCCTGCCACGGACTCGGCGCCTGGGGGTGCAGCAAGAGTAGGCCATGGGGAAGGCCAAGGCCCTCGGGGCGCCGGCGGGAGCACGGGGCTCCCGGACCAAGCCCAAACCCAAGCCCAACCCATTCGAAGTGAAAGTCAACAGGCAGAAGTTCCAGGTTCTGGGCAGGAAGACGCGCCACGACGTGGGGGTGCCCGGGGTGTCGCGCGCGCGGGCCATCCAGAAGGTAAGTGGGGCGCTACTCCCCGGTGGCTGTATCCTGCCCGGGCCGCGCGTGCGGTCCCGAGCGGCGCCTAACCCTACCGGTTCTTTCGGGAGCGCACCCCGCCTGGCCTCTCTGCCCCCGGCGTGGCCGGGACCACCTCACTCTCCAGCGTGATTTTTGATGTTCTTACGGGGCAGCACAGACTCGGGAACCGGACTGCCGGGACTTGGGCCACACGCTGGCTTGCTGGGAGACCTTGGGCAGCGCTGTCCATTTTTCTGTGCCTCACTTTCCTCATCTGTAAAATGGAAATCATGATGACCACATCCTGGGTTGTTGGATCAAATGTGTTACTTTCACATCCTTAGGACTTGGCACAGCTACGTTCCTAGAACACTCACCTAGCGGGGGAAGCCTGTACTCCAAGGGGCCGCCCTCCAGAAGATAATTCCGGTTTCCCGCGGGGGGGGGGGGGGTCCCCCGTGTATGTCAGTTGGACCGCGGTTATCCTCATGCCTCTGCTTGTGCGCGGGCTGGAATGACCTCCCCCTCAAGGCAGGCGGGCGGTGGGGGTCCGCAGTGCGGGCTCTGGACCACACGCTTTCGTGTACACCACTCATGCCTCAGTTTTCTTTTTCGTAAAGTGGGATAATGATACATGTCCTCTCTCTTGTGGTGGTTGTTGAGAATTAAGTAAAATTGTGCGCTTAGCACACAGTGTTCTCTAAATACTAGGTATTTTTCTTAAACTCAGCTTGTCATTCTCAGACTCCTTCACAATCTGGCCCTCGCCTACTGTCCTTGTTTTGCCTTCTGCAACTCAGTTCTCCAAAAAGACCTGTTTTATCCCCCAGATCTCCCAAGGCCAGCCCAAGCCATCACTCTGATACTTTCCCAAGCCCCACAGCCCACCTCCCTGCTCTGTGCTGAAGGCCTGGAGGGGCCACTGCTGCTTCCTGAGACCCCAGGGCTTGGCCCATGATACACACCCAAGTACTTGAAGGAATCAGAATGTAGTGCGGTAGGGGCTCGCAGCCATTGTCCCCGTGTAGTGGAGGGTGTCCTGAAGCGTGAGGTCCGAGAGCTCTGAGCGGTCTGGAGGGACGGACGCGGGCCGCCCAGTTGGGTCAGATCACGACTTGTGCAGAGGCAAACAGGGCTGGAGAGGGAGCCTTGAGCCTTGGCGTCTGTGCCAGTCCCAATCCCCTCGCGCTCGCGGTGGCCCATGAGTGGAGACCGAGCTCAGGCTTTCTGTGGGGACGGCCAGATGCCTGTCTCTGCTGTCACTGATGGCTGTGTCTCCGTCCTCACTCCCAGCTGATGTGTGACACAACGAGGCCACATATCTGTTGATGCTGTGCAGCGTGACAGGCTCTGTGTCAGGAAGTTCATGTTTTACCCTCCCAGTAATGACCCCACTTCATGCTGAGGGGGCTGAGGCGGCAGCATGTCTGTACCTGGGACCCGACCCAGACTTCAGTGCTTGGCACCACAGGGCAGCTCCCCTGGGCTCAGCCCTGCACTGGGCGGGCAGCCTCTCTTGTCGACATTTGTAGTCCCCTGACGACAGCCTGAGTCAGGGCTACGTCATCTCTCTTTCACAGGCGAGGCCACCGGGGCAGAGAGGTGGTGGAGCTGGTGGGATCGGGGGCCGGCACTCACGGCAGGGCGTCCTAGTTCTCATGCATGGGTCTCAGGGACCGGGAAAGTGCTACAAGTAGCGGTTTGGGTCACAGGTAAATCTTAGCAAGTGGGCCGGTCGCAGACAGAGGCACACCGATAACAAGGACTGACCGCCACTGAAGGCGAGCGGGCAGCACGCGGGAAGTGTGCTGCCGTTGTCTGCACCCGGCGTCGGTCGTGATGCCGGACTTGACGCATGGCTTCCTTTAAGCTCCTCGTTCCAACTTCCCCTCCTTGCATCCGGGGTCCCATCTCCTCCAGCTTCTTTACTGATGCAGTGACCTCTGTGCGCTTGGTTCTGTGCCCTCCTCGGTGGCTGTCACTTCCCTTTAACCTTCAGTATGGGGTGCACTCCAGAGGGCCCACTTGGGGTCAGGCTAGGCCCCTCGGCCCCCCTTGTCCGGCAGCAGCCCTGTTTCCTTGGGATGGAGATCGCTCTTCCCGGCCAGTAGGTTGGCCCTTTTATCGAACTGTTGGTTTCAGTGGCCTAAGGCCTACGAAATGGCCAGGTGGCCGTGTCATCTTCCAGTCCATTAGAGGCACCCCCCATGGAAGCCTTATTTCTCTGGGGACTGAGATCGCCACGCTTGTTTTATGACCTGTTTTTCAGCGTAACCAGACTTTGCTAAAGGAATACAAGGAGAGAGACAAGTCCAACGTGTTCAGAGACAAACGCCTGGGGGAGTACAGTAGCACCATCAGCCCGGAGGAGAAGATGGCGCAGAGGTTTGCTCTGGAGCAGCAGGTATGGGGACAGCGGAGGAGGATCTTCTGTACACAGAGGTCAGACACGTTCGTTTCTGCTCCTGTGGGCACTTGCCCACTGGGCACAGAGGGAGGGTCTTGAGTCCTGTACCTCATCTGGCAAGGCCACAGGGGAGTGGAGGCCACCGGGTGACCAGAGTGCACAGCAGTGACGGGTCCTCAGCTTTGACTGAAGCACTGCTGGTGGAACGTCCCGGTGGCGGGGGCTGCATGTGACGTGCCGTGGCTCATCCTGCCCCGTCGACTGACGGAGCGGCCTCCTGCAGGTCCTGTTTTTATCCGAATCACGGCTCAGATGACCCAGAGGAATCGTAATGCCGCTTAGGTCGCGTTGTCGCGTTGCACAGATAATAGAAAAATAAGTATTTTTGCTATTAAATGGATGCGGAAATTCTAGAAAACTGATTTTTTTTTCTCTTCTGTCAGCGACAACATGAAAAAAAAAACATCTACAACCTTAACGAAGATGAAGAATTAACTCATTACGGCCAGTCTTTGGCAGACATCGAAAAGCATAATGACATTGTGGACAGTGACAGTGACACTGAGGAACGAGGAACGCTGTCCGGTAAGGGCGGGGAGCAGGGACAGTCTCTGCTCACCACTACACTGACCTCCTGCCCTTCGTGGAGACCTTGAAAAATGCTGTTGGATCAAAGTTCCTGACCGTTAACCTCCCCAGAAGTGCCCCGTGTCACAGGTGTTCCAATTTCCTAATTCTGGCACTTTAAGAAGGTATAGGATCTACACTGTAGATGCAGGTGCAACTGGAGGTAGATAAGAGAAACAGAAGCTTTTGTAGGCTGAGAAAGTGTGGCAGTACCTGTCTTATTTGGACGTCATCTTAGTTAATTTTAGCCAGGAGCTGAGAGGGACCGGGTATTGGTCCCACTGTGAGTCGCAGGTGGCTGGGCACCCTGAGGAGGCGGGTCCCGGAGAGTGGTCTGGGGAAACTCAGTGTGGCGGACAGTGTGTTTCCTTCCTCCACCTGTGTCCACCTGCGCAGGTGTGGTTTAATAACCAGGTGGCAGCTTCAACCAGGAAGCACGATGGGAGCAAGACAGGCAGCAGGAACTGGAAGCTCAGCCCAAAACATCTGTTGCTGCTATGAGATTTGGGGCAAATTGCTTATCATCAAGGCCCGTTTTCTCATCCCATAAAGAAATTGCATTTTTTTCGCCCCGGCTGGTGCAGCTCAGTGGATTGAGCGCCAGCCTGCAAACCAAAGGGTCGCTGGTTCGATTCCCTAGCCAGGGCACAGGCCCAGGTTGCTGGCTAGGTCCCCAGTAGGGGGTGCGCGAGAGGCAACCACACATTGATGTTTCTCTCCCTCTCTTTCTCCCTCCCTTCCCCTCTAAAAATAAATAAAATCTTAAAAAACTTGTAAAAAAACAACCACCACAAAAAAAAGAAATTGGATTTTTTTAAAAGGTTTCTTTCCACTCCATTTCAACGGCTCCACAGTTTTATTTCTGTCTTCTGCCCTGGCCCCTCGGGCCGGCTGAGGAGCAGTGGGTCTCGCTGGCTGGCACAGCAGGCGTGAGACCAGGCAGGTGTCCATGGCCCCGAGCACCCACCCTCCCCTCCCGAGGCTCTGTTTCCCTCTGGTTTTACCGCGTTTGCCGCTCTTTCAGGAGAGCTGACTGCGGTTTAAAAACAGGCCCCTCTTGTGGTGTTTCCAGTCGCTCGGGTCAGGGCCAGCGAGTGGTTTTCCTGGAGCAGCTCGTCCTGGGTATTTAAGCACCACTGAACCCAGGGTCTCAGGCCCGCCATGGGTGTGAGGACTCTTCCTCGGCCGCAGGGTGCGTCCCCAGTGCTGCACGTGCAGCCACGCTGGTGCCGGGCTCACGGCCGCGTCCTCGGCTCTGTCTGCAGCGGAGCTGACGGCGGCCCATTTCGGAGGCGGGGCGCTCCCCCAGTGGACCTCGCAGCAGCCAGGCCAGGAGGGCGAGAGACCCCGGTCCCGCAGAGAACTGATTGAGGAGCTCGTCGCAAAGTCGAAACAGGAGAAGGTGCGCTGGTCACGACGCCCTGGGCAGGGGGCGGCTCCATCACAGCGGTCACTCACAAGAGGTGCCGGAGCTTCCTTCCCTGTGGGGCTCTAGGCTGTGCTGGCTGTTTTCTATGAATTCACTAAAAGCGTTTGGTGTTTTTCCTGCTGGTGGTTTGTTGTGGTTTGGGCGGCTCGGCTGGTCGGTCGGTCGGTCAGTCGGTCGTGGTATTTGGGTGTGTAGCAGGATTTGCAGAACATCACTGCTCTTCACCACCAGCGACTAGTTCATAGCAGGAAACCAGTGCTGTCCGGTGAGCCGTGTGGCTTTGCGTGGAAGGTGCTGGTTGCCTGTGGTCCCTTTCTGCTGTTGACACACGGCTGGGGGCTGAGCAGGCGGCGGGAGCGCCCTGCACAGGCCGGCAGGTGGTCTGGCCGGACCCGGCAGTGACGGTGCGCGCTGTCTGCTCTTCTTCCCAGAGGGAGAGACAGGCTCAGCGAGAAGACACTGTGGAGCTCACGGAGAAGCTGGACCGGGACTGGAGGCAGATCCAGACCCTTGTGGCTCGCAAGGCGCCACAGGCCAGAGACAGACCAGAGAGGCCCCAGGTAGGAATCGGGGGACGGGAGCCAGCACCCAGCCGCCTTCTTGACCTTCGTCTGCAGAAGAGGTGGCGGCCAGGTGTCCTGGTCTCCATTTCTGTTAGAACCTGGGTTTCTATTGAAGTTTGTCAGGTTATTTGATGTGTGTTATGTTGGGGTGGAAATAGATTAAAATTACTTCAATACCTACTCAAAAATAATTAAATTAAAGAACACTTTGGAGGGAGATTGTCAGATACTGTTTGAATTTAGACATTCAAACTTATTTTTCCTCCAAACAGTATCTGGTTCCTACCGCATTCCTTTAGTCTGAGTTGTTGATAAAGCTGCATGCTTTCGTGGAGGTGGCGCTAGGGAACAGTGAGGCCCCCACCAGGTCACCTGGTCACCCGCCCTCGGGGCGCCTTTGTGAGTCACCTTGCTGTTGCCATCGCCCAGGCTCTGTTTGTGGGGCTCAGCGCCTGGATGAGACATGTCCAGCTTTATTAAGGGGGATGTGTTTGGAGTCCAGACCGATGAGGACAGCTTCCTCTCAGCAAGAAGACGCTCAGGTGTGGCTCCGCTTCTCCCAGGACGGAGTCCAGCCATGACTGGAAGGTGCAGGAAGCTGCCTGACAGGTCTGCCTTTCTATAAACAATATATGAAAAGTGAAACCCTCCTCCTTCCTGCCTAGCCTGATGCGTATGACGTGATGGTCCGTGAGCTGGGCTTCGAGATGAAGGCACAGCCCTCGAACAGGATGAAAACGGAAGAGGAGCTGGCCAGGGAGGAGCGGGAGCGGCTGGAGCGCCTGGAGGTACAGGGCACGGAGCCCTGGCCCCGCCGTGCAGGGAAATTGCTACGACCTTCATTCCAGTCCTTCCGCCTTTGTCCTCTAAGGGGGGGATGAAGGGGTCTATTTTAATCAGTGGATCCTTTGTAGGCTACTTAAAGTTTATTTGTATTTTACTATAAATATTAGTTTTTGATTATAAAAGCGAAAAAGCTCAGCTAACACCCATCCTCACCCATCCCCGGCGGGCTCCACACGTGACCTATCCCCCTGTTCAGGCTGCAAGGGTGCGGAGGATGCTGGGACAGGACGAGGGTGAGGACACAAAGAAACCCACACACATGTCAGCGGACGACTTGAATGACGGCTTCGTACTAGACAAGGACGACAGGTGTCTGCTGTCCTACAAAGTAAGACTCTTGCCTGCCTTTTCTTAGAACCCATTTCTGGGTGGTTCACAGGCTGAAACTGTGAAACTCTTAGGCGGC
This sequence comes from Mormoops blainvillei, assembly GCA_004026545.1. Taxonomy (NCBI): domain Eukaryota; kingdom Metazoa; phylum Chordata; class Mammalia; order Chiroptera; family Mormoopidae; genus Mormoops; species Mormoops blainvillei. The sequence continues at coordinate 363,447 of PVJD01000187.1, read as the reverse complement.
TCCCGGCGGCTCCATGTTCAGGTGTGCACGGTGCTCAGGGGCCGAGACGGGCAGACCACGGCGTGGTTGCCGCCCTCTCTCGGAGCTCCTTTCACTTTTACTCAGTTGTGAACAAGTGTTTGATTTTCTGCGTGAACTCAGTGTTCACAAGGAGGGAGCACACTCAAGGCTGGCGTTCTGAACACTTTTCAGAAAAATAATGACGTTGCTAGGACCGCGGGGCTCATTCACGGGCCCCGTAAGTTCCACGCCCACGTCCCTCTTACAGTGTGTCAGGCAGGGTGCAGGGCAAGCAGGTGTCCCGAGCTCAGAGAGACTTGAGGCAGCGCGCTAGGTGCTCACAAAACACTGGGTCACCTGGGGGACATAGTCCTGCCACCCCCAAGTGCAGCCCAAATCCCAGGTGTCCCCCAGCCCCCGAGCCAGACCCCACAGCCGCTAGAGCCCAGCATCCTGGCGGTGGGTGTAGGGGCTGTGGTTCCTGGCATGTGCCTTGCGATCAGGTTCACATCAGAGGGGCTGGGCAGGGAGGCCCAGGGCCCGTGGACACATGCAGCAGAGGGTCTGTGTTCCCTGCAGACACATGAGACGTGTCCCCGGGGCCGTCACGCCTGTGGTTTCTGTGTCCTGTACTAGGATGGAAAGATGAACATCCAGGAGGAACACAGCGGGGAAGCCAGTGATGGAGCACGCACAGAGGCGGAGGGGGAGGACACGTGCGAGGAGGACACGTGCGAGGAGGACGCGTGCGAGGACAGCGATGGCTCCGACAGCCACTCAGACCCAGGGTGCGAGGCAGTGAGCGAGGAGGCAAGCGAGCAGCCAGGACCGGGGCGGCGGCGGACGCCCGGTGACCAGGAAGGTCGAGACGCTGCCAGAGCTGAGCTGCCCTACCTGTTTGAAGGTGACAGACTGTCGCGTTGTCCAAGGTTTCAGGACGGCGTCCCACCTGGCGATGAGTCGGGTTCGCGGGGGCTGCACGTGGACTGGGGGCCGAGCAGGGTCCCCCCGGGTGCGTGGGCATGGGCCGGCCGAGGCCGTGGCGGGTGGGCGCACAGCCCTCCTCCTCCGTGCCCCCAGGCGGTGCCCTGGGGCCTGGTCCAGGCCCTGGCACCATGGTGGTGGGCTTTGTCACGTGACCGCAGACAGGACGAGGACAGACACCTTCCTGTAGAAGTGACTTCGTGCTGTACAGAGACCCGGGACCGGGCCAGGGGGACAAGTGAGGTCCCTGGGGAGGGGCTGCCTGTGCTGAGACCCGGGCCACATCTCAGACAAAATCTAGAATGTTCTCTCCAGGACAGAGAAAAGTCACCCAGCTCTGGTTAGCAGTCCCCCTTTGTCCTGTGACTGCAAGTTATTTCCAGAGACAGTGAACTCATGGATGACTCTGGCTCCCACTGAAATGGTTCTGCGTGGCGGGGCCTCGGGCGGAGCCGCAGCTCCATGCACATGGCCCCTTCCAGCCCACCTGGCTGCCTCGCCTCGACCTGTTGGGTATTCAGGCACATTCCCTTCAGGGTGCAGGTTGCGGGCCACCTCAGGTGCTGGTCACCATGAGGCTCCTTCCTCCGGCCTCCCGCCCAGACATGCGGGTGTCCCTGCTGCCACCGCGTGCGCCGTGCACAGAGGTTCCATGGTCTCTGCCACTGAAGCAGAGCAGGGAGTAGCGCGTGCTTCTGGCCTGTCTTCGCCTCTCTTCCCGGAACGGGAGTGGCTCTCTTCCCCAGCGGTAAGTGGGGCTTGTGTCTCCATAGCTCCCGAGTCCACTGAGGAGCTGAAGTCTCTGCTGTCAGGAAAGTCGGTGGAAGAGCAGCTGCTCGTGGTGGAGAGAATTCAGAAATGCCACCACCCGAGCCTCGCCGTGGGAAACAAGGCAGAATTAGAAGTATGCTGTGTGAGTGGGTTCCGTGTCGGGGCGTGAGGCCATCCCCTGGGCCGTGTGGCATGCACATGCACCTGACCCTGAGCGGTGTGCAGGCGGGGGCGACGGCCAGGGTGGACGCTGGCGTGGGCAGGGCACACATCACTGAGGCCCACGGCAGGCCCGGAGAAGGCCCATACCAGTGCCTCTGCGTCGTCCATGAGTCGGCCTTGTGCGGCCATCAACTGGTCAGGCCAGACTCTTGGGGAAGCCGGGGGTGTGTCTTCCCCATCGGGAAGAGCTGCCGTCACAGGACGAGGTGCAGTGCGCTCCGCTCCGAGCTCTCCAACCTGCTCCTCCACGGCTTGGCGGGGTTCTGCCCGTCGGCGGCCCTGAGCCCCCTCCCGTGTCAGCAGAGGGGACCGTGCGCGTCGGTCTGCCTGTGGTTGGTTCTGCGGCCGCTCTGAGCTGTTCCCACCCGTGTTCCCCCAGAAGCTGTTTGGCTTCCTCTTGGAATACGTTGGCGATTTGGCTGCGGACGACCCCCCAGACCTCAGCGTGATCGATAAGCTGGTTGTGTAAGTGGAGGCGGCCTGTCCTGTGTGGAGTCATGAGAATCCATGTCGGGGTTTTTAAGGTTGACCTGATAAACAGGCCTCACGGATGCAGCTGCGCCATGATCTCAATAGTGACGGGTCGCTGTGACTGGTCAACCTGCTGCTCCCATCCCCCAAAGGTGGGATGTGTCTTTAGCTACAAAGTGATTCAAAGACAGCCGAACCCTTTGCAGATTTGTTTACAGTATTTGGTGGCCGCTGCGCTTTTTTCTTCTATGACATGTCAGGCTCTTCTTGGAGGGTTGGGGGAGTGTGTGGAGCACATGGTGGAGGACAGCGTCCCGATGTCACCCCAGGTCTGGGCCTCAGTGGAACCTGGCAGGCTTGTGAGACCCAGGGCTCCATTAGGAAACACGTCTTCTTGTCCACCTGTCCCTGCCCTGGACAGGAATGACAGCCGGTTTTGGACTCTCAGTGCACTAAAAACCCCATTAGAGCAGAGCCCCGCGTGGTGGCTGCTGGCCCCGCGGTGGCGGGAGCTCCCACGTTGGGAGGTCAGTGAAGGCGCGTGGCCCAGTGGCCTTCGCCATTTCAGACGGGCGTGTGAGGAACTGTGGGTTCGTGGGGAAGCCCCACAGACGGCCCGCCCCTTCGGGCACAGGGAAGGTGCCCCCCACTCTGCGAACCGAGCATGGGTCACATGGGCGGTACCCAGAGCACACTCACAGACGTCACCTCGCTCAGCAAGAAGCCAGGTGGGGTCAGAGGGAGTGGGCCGTGCGGGGGCTTCTGGCCGCAGCGTGCAGTCAGCAGGCGATGTCACAGGAGCGGCCCGTGGGAGGTCTGGGCCGTCTGGTCTCCCTCCTGGAGCACCCCCCGACCGGCTGGTATCTCTGATGAACAGGCAGCTGTACAGTCTCTGCCAGATGTTTCCTGAATCAGCAAGCAAGTCCGTCAGGTTTGTCCTCCGAGACGCCATGCACGAGATGGAGGGGATGATCGAGGCGAAGGGCCGGGCCACGTTTCCAGGGCTGGATGTGGTAAGCTGGACTTGGTCAGCCCCAGTACAGGGCTGCAGCCCCCAGAGCCCCATGCTGCCCGGCACCACACAGACGGCTGGGGGACTTTGAGGCATCTGAGAGGACTGTTTGTCCCTTAATGGGGAACTGAAATGCGTCATAAAAGAAACTGATTGCTTCTGAACGGGGCCGGGTTTATTCTTCATGGCAAAGAGGTTTTATGGCAAAGGGAAGGAGCAGACTGACCCGGGGACCCAACCGCGGGCGGGCTGAGCTCCCTCTCGTGTCTGCTGGTTCACGAAGAGGCGTTACAGCCACTCTGACAGCCGTGGGCGGTGGCGTCAGCGTCAGCGAGTTTTGGAAACCTTGGCTCAGTTACTGCACTTTCTAGTCTTTACGCTGAAATGCACGCAGGCCGATTATCAGAAACTTAAAATGCAGGGTTTGCGTTCATGGTTTTAATAGACTCCCCGGAATCAGATTTGAGCTGATGTCTGTGGCCAGGTGCTGGGGCCTCAGTCCTGTGAGCCTCCAGCTAGCACCCCGGCAGGCCTCCCCCCGTCATCCGTGGCGGTGGGCTCCTGGAGCCCCAGCCCGGGAGGCCCCGTCTCTGTCCCCTCTGCCCCCCGTGTCTGCCTGGCAGTACCGTGGGGGGCTGAGTGCGGGGCCTAAGCAGGCTGCCTGGCCTTCAGCCCCAAGTCCCTTCGTCTGAGCTGTGGGGTCCTGGCCTCTCCCCTCGTCTGTAAGTGGACGGATGGTTCACCGTGCCTGTCTTTTCGGTGCCTTGTGTCTGGATGTCCTGTAGACTGTGCCTGGCCCATGGCTCCCTACTACTGTCGCCACCAAGGACAAAACAGCCACATGTATGTTCTTAGGCGTCGCCCTGGGAGAACGCAGCTGAGGCAGCTCTGTGCCCCGGAGTGGTTCGGGCCCCGCATCCTTGGGACGTGGTGGGCTGGGCGGCACCCTGGCACCTGGCTCCAAGCCCGGTCCAGACCCAGCCTGCCACCACGGTGCTCATGCCCCCCGCTCCTCCCCTCTCCACTCCGACGCATTTCCAGTCTCACCGCGCCTGCTTTGGTACCTGGGGCGAAATCAGACTCTGGGAGCTGCCAAAAATCCTGCCTTCCGTGGTTGGCTGTTGTCGGAGCCGAGGCCTGGCGCTCTGCGGTCCATCTGTCCCGTGATGAGCAGGTGGGGGGTGGGAACTCAGCCAGGGACGGCAGGGGCACGGGGGAGTGTTCCGAGGATGGCTCCGCCAGCTCCGAGCCCCGCCTTCCAGCAGCCCTTGGTTTCCTCCCGTCTGGTGGGTGCACTGCACTGCCCCCCACGATGGCCCTGCGAGGCAGATGAGTGGACTTGCCCTCGTGCCCAGTGTGCTTGGTGAGGTCGTCACAGAGGAGGTTTTCTCCCCTCAGAGCTTACGGCTCAGAGCAGGACGAGCGGAGCGGGTCCCCCGGAGCCTCAGCCGCATCCTCCTAAGCTAAGGCAGAAAGGGCAGGGGCCATGACCTCTGACCCCGCCTGGGGGGCGCGATGCCCCAGGAAGGCTGCTGGGGCCGGGGCCCGGGCCCCGAGCCGCACGAGGCTCCCAGGATTGTGCAGCTGTACTCTGAGCCACCCCACCGGCCACCAGAGAACCCCGCAGTCTTGAGGGGGAGGCCCGCTGTCTGTGGTGGCTGACAGCAACGGCGGGAGCTCCCTGCCCTGGCCACAGGGCCACAGCACAGTGCAAAGTCACGGGGCGTCTCTGAGTCCCACCAGGTTTCAGAACCTCTTGCCCTTGGGCCCTTTTGCGGGCAGTATTCTAAACTCCAGCTCCCTTCTCGAGTCTGTGTGGTCACACTTTCTCTCCAGCTCATTTACCTGAAAATTGCCGGGATGCTGTTTCCAACCTCGGACTTCCGGCACCCTGTGGTGACGCCCGCCCTGGTGTGTATGAGCCAGCTGCTCACAAAGGTGCGTCCTTCTGCACGCGGATGGGCAGGCCCACTCCAGCAGCGCCGGCGCTGGGTCAGGGTCACGGACACGGACCGTTGGGGTCATGTGGGAAAGCTCATCCAGCAGGGTCCGTGGGGACGACTGGGGAGCTCTGAGGTCAGCACCAGCCCCAGCCCCCCTGCAGCCCCGCACGTAGGCAGCTCCAGATGGGGCGGGGTTTGATTTAGCACCGGGAGGTAATAGAGCATGTAACCCCAGAAAGCAGCCTTTTTAGTGGAGAAAACATCGGAGCATCGAGTCTGACATGGGGTTCTAGTCTCCTTTTGGCTTAAAAAAAGTCCCAGTAAAAAAAGTCCTTGATCAGGCATGGGACTGGGCCGCTCGTGCATGTGTGGTGAACTGAGGTCAACAGAGCTCTTTGCCGGAACCTCCCCGACCCTGCACCGCCGAGGGGAGCTCAGGGCCCCGGCTCACCTAGGGGCGGGTGGTCTGCCTGGCACAGTGTCCGGACCTTGTTCACCTCTTCACGGAGTCCTGTTCCTTCGCCAGTGCCCCGTCCTGTCTCTCCAAGACGCTGTGAAGGGCCTGTTTGTATGCTGCATGTTCCTGGACTACGTGGCTCTGTCTCAGAGGTTCATTCCTGAGCTGATCAATTTTCTTCTTGGGATTCTGTACATAGCGACTCCAAACAAGCAAAGCCAAGGTGAGTAGATCCGAGGGAGCTTTTCCAACAAGGTCGTACATGAGAATTTTTTTAAGGACTTCTAAAAGTAATTCGCCCTCCTTGGGCAAGTTTGGAGTATGGGGAAGTGACAGAAGACACACGTCGTAGCCCTACTGTCCAGAGTGGCACCCTTTCCTTTCTCTGTGTGGATGTGCGACACTGCAGCCGGGACGTTGCATCCGTGCTGTGGCGTCCAGAGGCCACACGTGGGGTCTGCACCAAGGCATGCTCTATGTCACAGACACCCAGACAGCCACGACCCGCTGCCAGCAACACAAATTGTCGTGGCTTCCTATATGGGTTATGTGCTGAGATAACAATCTCCTTGTATCTTGTGTTAAGTAAAGGACATAATTAAGGTGCATCTTCCTGCTTTCTCACGTGGCAGCGTGCATGGGCTAATGTGCGCGGGGGGGCTCCCGCTGCATCTCTGGCGGGCGACACTGCTCTGTGTGGTTTCCGTGATCTTCCCAGTCTTGCAGGGAGGGAGGGAGAGTCCCAGCAAATTCCAGCGAGGATGCTCCCAGCCTTCGTTGCTCTCCTGAGCTGTTCCTCTCGCCCTAGTCCCCCCGACCCCCGCGGGGTGCCCACCCCCTTGCAGAGCTTCCCCTGGCTCGCCGTTTCCCTCTGGACCCTGGAGGCTCACTTGGCCTTTGTCCCTCGCTCGGTCCTGTCAGTGCGCTCAGAGCAACCTGTCCTTTCCCTCGCCCAGCCCCCCAGGGACGGTCCTGCGTGTGGCTCCTGCTCTCTGGCTGCTCCGCCCCGTTCTGCGTGCCCCCAGGGCCGCGCGGTGGGCCCCGGACAGGCAGTCATGCCCCGGAGAAACCCGTAGAAGGTGGCTGTGGTCAGGACAAAGCGTGGGATGCACTGGACGGGGGTCAGGCCATGGGTGGGGGCTGTTGTCGGCCACCTCCTCCGCTGTGCCCCCCTGCAAGCCACCGCCTCCACCTCGATTGCTCTTCTGGCGACGACAAGGGGAAGTCCGGCTACTCCAGGTCTCGGCGCCTCCGCCCTGCGGACCACCCACCAGCGCTCTCACCGACCCCTCAGCCTCCTGTTTCTTTGTCATCGCTGTTTCTAGTTTTTAGTCCAGTTCATTTATGTCCTAGGGATGCTCTCCATGGCCGGCCTCCCCCACGAGGGCGCGCACCCAGCACCCCTGCCTGGGCCATCGTCCCAACTCCGCTGAACACGAGCACGTGTGCGAGAGCAACCCTGCTAGAGGCTTCGCTCTCAGTGACTCCTCCACGAGCCCAGTGACACTCAGGCCTCTCTGTCCCTGTCCCACTTGGAATTCAGGTTACACTCTGGTGCACCCTTTCAGACCTCTGGGGAGGAACTCAGAGCTGCTCCTGGTGTCCGACGAAGAGGACGTGGCCACGTGGCAGAGGAGAAGCCTGTCCCTCCGCTGGGCGAGCAGCCAGCCAGCCCAGACTGGGACAGAGGCCAACCACACCAGGTACGTGCGGGCCCCATGGAGCCAGACACCCCAGCGCCAGACATCGGAGGTGCCCGGGGTCATCCGTTCATGGGTGATAAGACCTTATGTGTGCAAAACCCCAGAAACTCCACAGCAGAGCTGTCTGAGCTAATAGCTGAATCCAGCAAAGCGTCAGGGCACAGAGTCCACGTGCAAAAATCAGTTACGTCCCACCCACTAACGACGTGCCTTGCGGGAGGGGATCTCAGACACAGCTCCGCCGGCAGTAGCGCGGGAGAGAAGCAGACACTTAGGAGGTAACAACACAGGTGGGAGACTTGCACCATAGAAACCACAAAACGCTGCTGGGCGACACTGACGACAAGCGGGAGAGTCATGCTCACGGACTGGGACGGAGTCACCTCCAGAGACACCACGTTGGGGCTCAGCTTCAACACTGTTCTTTCGTGGGCTCAGACACTCAAGTCTATGGTAGGGGGAGGGAGAGGGCTGGACTTTCTGTGGTAAGTCCTCCTAGTCTCTGATTTTTAAGTTCTAGGTTATTTGAAAAAAATATATTTTAAAGACTTTATTTTTAGAGAGAGGGGAATGGGAGGGGAGGGGGGAGACCTCGAGCACAAGGGAAACATTGCCTCCCAGATATCGTCGCAGGGATCCAGGCCTGTGCCCTGACCGGGGATCGAACTGGCGGCCTCCTGACCTGTAGACACCCAACCTACTGGGCCATACCAGTTAGGGCTGAAAATTTTTTCTTGAAAAACCCTTTATTGTGGTTATCATAAAAGTCACCATCGTAAGCATTTTTTCGTGTACTGTTCAGGGGTATCACCTCCAGGACTTTCCATCTCCCCACACTGACACTCTGTCCTTATGAAACACTCCCCCGTCCCGCCCCCGGCCACCCCCATCTGCCCCGTCTGTCAGTCTGCCTCCTCTCGGGGCCTCCTGTCAGGGGAATGGCACAGGGCCCGCCCCATGTGGCTGGCCCGTCTCACTCGCCCTTGCGCCCTGTGGGCTCACCCGCGCTGCAGCAGGGTCAGGGTCTCCCCCCTCAGGCTGGGTAACATTTCATCACTTTGTTTCTCCATTCATCTGTCGATGGACACTTGGGTGACTTCCACCTTTTGGCTACTGTGAATAGTGTCGCTGTCAACAGCGGGGTGTAAATATCTCTTTTGAGTCCCTGCTTGTGATTCTTTTGGGGATATTCCCAGAAGTGAGATCGGATCACTGGGTCATAAGGCAGATGCGTTTTTAATCTTTTGAGGGTCCTCCACGCCGCTGTCCAGTGGCTGCACCCGTCCGCATCCCCCCCACCGCGCCCGAGGGCTCCTTGCCTTGCAGTCTTTTTTTTAAGAGTATCCACAGTAGCCATTCTGACAGGTGTGAGGTGGTATCGCCATGGTTTCGATTTGTGTTTGCCTGGCAACGTTGAGCACCTTCATGTGCCTGTTGGTCGTCTGTGTGTCTCCTTCAGAAAAATGTCAGAGTCCTGACGACCAGTTTCCCTCAAAACAACAACTTGCCAAGAGTGTGGGTATTATTTTCAAAATACATCGCTTGATCTTGCACACAGTAATTTTAAAACTACAAAAGGTGCCCCACTTCTCAAGTAGTCGTCCCACGACAGTCCTGTTCAGGGAGCCGGGCGCTTTGCACAGCGGCAGACGTTCCCCTCCCTCGGCCACAGCCCGCTGGGCCGGTCGGAGCTGCGTGCTGGTTTCAGTTTTTGCCGAGAGGACCGCCTGCCGCCCCTGCAGGTTGTCCTGCCTGGCTGTGTGTCTGGCTCTGGTGAAGCGCTGCGTGGCCCTATATGGCGCACTGCCTGCTTTCCAGGACATCGCGAGGCCGCTCAGGGCCCTGCTGGCACAGCACCTCGCCGACCGCCGTCACCCCCGCGAGCTGCAGGTGAGGCTCCCGGCGACGAGGGCACTAAGCCTGGGCTGGGCTGTTTCCGTGTTGGGGGGCAGGTTAGTGGGCCGTTTTGTCCTTGGGGCTGTAGCCCTAGAAACCTAGGACGCTGCTTTTGCTAATTAGAAACTCGAATGAGGAAGTCCACAGTGGGAAACTCTGGGGAGTAACTGCTGCTGAACGGAGTCTGCCCTGGGGTTTATCTGGCAGCCGTGTTGTTACGTGTCTCCTTCTGCTTGCCCACTGTCCTCTGGGGCCTGGGCACCTGTCCCTCTAGGGCCACAAAGGGGTTTTGGAGGACAATTCACTGTCTTGCTCAAGGTGGCAAGCTGTGTGGGACCCCCCTGTGACCTGGAAGTGCCACATGTGTCCAGCAAGCATCTTGGACACCATCCAGTTACTGCAGATCTTTGACGTCTGCCTTCATTTCACACCCCATCCTATGCCCCACACGGGCTCTGACCTCCTTGCTCGGGGTCTGCACACGGGCCCTCCCTCTGCCTGGACTGCTCGCCCTTGAGCCACGGATTCACCGCCATTTCCCGTGCCCCTTCCAGGTGGCACAGCCACCCCGGCCACAGGCCCAGGATGAGGGAGTGAGGCCCTCCAGCCACCCTGTGGGGGGCTGAGGCGCACCACGTCCTGGCTGTGGTTTGTCTCTTAGCCTAAAGGGCAGAGTGGCTCTCCAGCCCTTGGGGCACAGGGGTTCCTGGACTCAGGGCCAACTGAGCTGGTCATACCTTACACATAGTCCCTGTGGAGCCAGGGCATTTGGCGCTCAGAGGTGAACTTCCAGACGGGCCAGGGGATGGCTGTGCCTGCGGTGCAGGAAGCCTGAGTTCTGGGACACACCTGTGTGAAGGGAAAGGCGGGGAACCAGTATCAGTAGGCTGGCTTCGAGAAAGTTCCTCAGAAGCCTCAGCCAGCTCTCTTGGGAGGCAAGGCTGTGATGAAAGCGCCTTAGCTGTCAGTCCCTTCTGTTGGAATGTGTGGTCAAAGCAGAGACCGTCCCGCCCAGGGTCCGCCCTGTGGCCCCAGCAGCTGCCGTAGTCACAGTGTGTCCGTGAAGGCGGCGGACAGGTTCCTCTGGGGAAGAAGCCATAGGGTCTACTAGACGCCGGCAGCACGAACCACCCCCTGCACCCACTGCCTAAATCCAACGTCCCCTCACCCTGTCTCTGGGGTCCGCCGCGCTGCCCCCTCAGGGTGAGGGGCTGTGCGGGGAAGGAGAGGAACCCCCAGGGCCTCCCAGCCTGCAAGCCCTGCCTCGGGGCACCGCAGCCCTTTATTCAGCCGATGAGGCCACAGGACCAAGGGGCCTAAAGGGGGCCAGGTCGGCTGCCCATGCCCTGTTTGAGGCCACGTGGCCATACGGCGCTCTGCCCTCTCGCAGGAACTGTGTCGAGGCGCACTGGCCGACATGGAGGCCCAGGAGCGGCGCTACCGGCCGCTGATCTGCGAGAAGAGCAAGCCGGTGCCGCTGAAGCTCTTCACCCCGCGGCTGGTCAAAGTGTGAGCGCAGGCGCCCTGCGGGGTCTCCCAGGGAGGGCCCGCAGTCAGGGGGTGGTCGCCTGCAGCCCCGGGGGCTGACCTGGCTGGCGCCCTGCTTTTAGGCTCGAGTTCGGCAGGAAGCGGGGCAGCACCAAGGAGGAGCAGGAGCGACAGAGGCTGGTCCACAAGCACCGGCGCGAGTTTAAGGGCGCCGTGCGCGAAATCCGCAAGGACAACCAGTTCCTGGCGCGGACGCAGCTCTCAGAGATCATGGAGCGGTAAGGCCACTCGGGCGCGGGGAAGGTTATGTCCCCTGCCCGTTCTCCTCCTGCACGTTTGTCCTCCAAAAACTAATCAAAAATGGGCCTTTTCCCCGTTTAGGGATGCGGAAAGAAAGCGCAAAGTGAAGCAGCTTTTCAACAGCCTGTCTGAGCAGGAAGGTGAATGGAAGGCTCTGAAGAGGAAAAAGTTCAAAAAATAAATTCAAGGACACATCGCATGTTGAAAGTCAGGGTGCTGTCGCATCGGTGTGCTCCCCTGCGCTTCCGCTCCCATTAAAACATCTGCTGATGAAACGTGCTCCGCCCGGTTCCTCGGGCTCAGACCGGACTCTGGCCATCGCAGAGCTTGGGACTGAGGGCATCCTGGCCAATGTCGTTTTTCCTCAGCCGAGGATATTTGCCTTCGTGTATAGAATGCGGTGTGATTTCACATATAGATTATATTTTCAACTATAAAGTAAATAAGTTTGCAAACAGTTTAGAAATTGGAGCAGGAAAAAGTCACCCACAATAACCTCCACGCCCTAACAGCCCCGACTGGATGGTCCTAATTCGGTCTCACTACTCTCGGGTGCCCGGTCCTGGTTCCCAGCACTGGGCGGCTGTGGGAGGGGGGCGCGAGGAACTTGAGCTACATGTGTGCTGACCAGGAGGCTTAAGTTTTGGGTCAGAATGAGTTGGAAGCCGTGGGGGTTACAGTTAAGGTCTCAGGCTTGTGTGCCCAGGAGCGCCTGAGGATCGCAGGGTGGTCAGCGGGCTGTTCGCTGGACCCCGAAGGGACTGTGGGCTGCCGAAAGGGAAAAGCCCACTGGGGGCCCGGAGGACGACTGTTCTTAGCATGTTGATATGAATACATTTGCGTGTTTTTATCCAACTCTCCCCTTCCCCTGCTGTTCTCCTACAATCAGACGCAAGAAGTGTTCGTACAGTTGGCCTTCCATCTCAGGAGGTACAGTCACGAGGGGGAGCCTGGCTCCGTGGGAAGACGGTGAATGTCAGCCAAGTTCGGATAAGGGGACTTTGGGGAAACGGCCATCGGGTTTTCACAGGAGTTGTAGGTGGGACGGTCTTGTGTATTAGGCAGGAGTGTAGCTGCTGCTGTTCTCTGGATATTTAGTACACAGAGAGATGTGGGTGCCAAGTTGACAAGGGGCAGACTTGGAAGGTGTTCTAGAGTCCCTTCCCCATTTGCGGCGTCAGGGTTGGCCACAGAGTGGCATGAATTGTATGAGACGGGAGGGCTGCGGGGACAGAGCGGGCCAGGCACTGGAGCCCTGGGGTCTCCCCTCAGGCCCTGGGCCAGGTGCCAGGTGCACGGCTGCTCCTTCCAGACGCCTGCGGCCTCTGGTTGTCTCTGTTGTCCTGACCTCACGCCCTTTTCTCCTCACCTGCCCGTCCTGGGACTTCGCGCTCAGCTCCAGATGCAGAAGAAACTTTACAAGGAGGCACGTGTGGGGTCGAACCCACGGGCGTGCACGCCGCCGGGCGGCCAGCAGCGGGTGGGCGCTGTCTGCGGTGACGGCCTCTGTCCTAAGGCTCCGAGGCTGGCGTTGGAGGTGGGGTTGGGCAGTCCGGGGAGGCTGGACAATACCCTGCGGCCCTGCGGGGTGGAAGATTCAGAGCCCCGGGGTCTTGTGAGGAACGGAGAGGTCACCCCTGGGGCAGAGGGGTGGGCACATAGGTCTGTGGCGCCGGCGGCTGCGATTCAGCCTCGTCGCAAGGGTGCGCGGGCCCGGCGGGGGCAGCCTGCAGCCCGGGAGCTGGCGGAGTCGGGGGTCGTCGCCGCAGCGGAGCGCAACCCGAGCACGCCCAGCAGCCGGACCGCTACGCCGGGGCCGACTGTCTGCTAGCGACCGCGCCCGCCGGAAAACAGCGCGGAGGCCCGCCCCTTCCGGGGGCGGGGCGGGGCGGGGCCTGTCTGACCGGCCCGCCCCCGGCAGCGTGCCTGGCGGGCCTTTCCGCATCTCTCTGTCCATCCACCCGTCCCTCCATCGGTCCGACCTGAGCGCGCGGCCGCGGCAGGTATGGGTGGGGTCCCCGGCGTCCGAGAAGCCGGACCCGGGGCGCGGGTCCGGGGTGGGCGGGGGTCGTGTTCTGTGGGGCGGAGGGACCTCTTGCGTCCGTCGGGGCCGCAAAATCCCGCCCTCCAGCGGGCCTCAGTTTCCCTGCCCGCTCCACAGGAGGGCGTGGGCGGCTGCGCGGGGCGGGGTGGCGCCCACGGCCCAGGTGCCCCCACCCTGGCCCGGAGACGGTTGGCCTCGATGGTTGCGGTTTCCTTGCGCAACCACCGCATCCCGGTTCTCTGCTGTCCCCGGTTGAGGGACGGGGCGGGGCAGGCGCTCCGCTGAAGTTACTCGTTGGCTGTTGTCGGGCCCGGGGCGTGACCGGAGCAGGCGAACTCCGTTTCCCTAGTAGTAGGGCAGGTGTCTGGGACTGGGGTACTCAGAGGTACCCTCCTGCAGAACCGCCACACCCCCAACCAGGCCGGATCGGAGCGCCCGCATCATGGGCTGGGGAGCCGGCGGGAGTTGCACCCCGCGTCCACCCATCCGCCAGCAGCCGGCGCCCGAGACCCGCGTGGTCACGGTGGTCTTCCTCGGCCTCCTGCTGGACCTCCTGGCCTTCACTCTGCTGCTGCCCCTGCTGCCCGGGCTGCTAGAGAGCCACAGCCGCGCCCACGTGAGCTCCCGCCCTGTCCTGATGCCTGACCCCCAACAGTGGCTGCCCACTGCCCCCAGCCCGCCAGGGACATTCCCAGCCGCTCATGCTTCATTGTCCCCCAGGACCCTCTCTATGGTTCATGGCAGCGAGGGGTGGACTGGTTTGCTGCAGCCATCGGGATGCCAGCAGAAAAGAGGTACAACAGTGTCCTGTTTGGAGGTAAGGCGCCGAGCCCTAGGGCCTGCCGGCTTCCTAGGGTCTTCCCTTGCTACTCCTGCTCATCCCAGGTCCTTGTCCTCTCCCGGGCACAGTCTGGCACCCTCTCCGAGTGTCCACTGTCAGGGCCACCTCGGCCTGAGGCCCATGGCCTGGGAGTGCAGGGCCACTGTGACCAGAGCCTTGGGGACTGAGACTGCGGTGTGGTGACCGTGACTTCTGTCTCCTTCAGGTCTGATTGGCTCTATCTTCTCAGCCCTGCAGTTCCTGTCGGCGCCGCTCACTGGGGCCCTCTCGGACTGCCTGGGGAGGCGCCCAGTGATGCTGCTGTCCCTGGTATGGGGCCCCCTGGGGTGGTGCTTGAGGGGCCCGTAGCTCCTGTGTCTAAGCCAGGCTATACTGCTGCCATGGGACATTGGGAACCTAAGTGGCCCTTGGGTACTCCAGAACATGGCAGGGCCCCAGGGGTTTGCCGGCCCCACTCTGGGCCCCTTCTGGCTTCAAGTGACCATGCCTACTCCTCGGTTCCGGCCCTGCGGCAGGCAGGTCTAGCCGCCTCTTACGCCGTGTGGGCTGCCTCGGGGAGCTTCGCAGCCTTCCTGGCTTCCAGGGTGATTGGCGGCATCAGCAAGGGGAACGTCAGCCTCTCCACGGCGATCGTGGCTGACTTGGGCTCTCCGCCGGCCCGCAGCCGAGGCATGGTGAGTGCTCACACTGGGGGATGAGGGTGCAGGGACTCCAGGGCCCAGGTCTGTCTCCGGGCTCAGGTGGCCTTCTCCCCAGGCAGTCATCGGTGTGGCCTTCTCGCTGGGCTTCACGCTGGGCCCCATGCTGGGCGCCTCCCTGCCTGTGCCGACAGCGCCCTGGCTCGCGCTGCTCTTCGCCGTCTCGGACCTGCTGTTCCTCTTCTGCTTCCTGCCGGAAACGCTGCCCCCGGAGAAGCGGGTACAGTGGGATCCAGAAACTACTAACAGGTCCTGGGGCTGGGGGCTCGGTTCCTTGAGCCTGCAGGAAGCCCGTCCCTTGGGCCAGTCTCGGGTGCCAGGGGAGGCCGGGCTGCCCTCTCTTGGTATCCTGAGGCTCCCGGGGACACAGTGTTCCCCAAGCCCCTGCCTCTAAGGCCCAACAGGTGACTGGAGGCCAGGCCGCTAGGGCCACACAGGTGTGGGTCATGCCCTCTCCCGGCTGCCAGGCTTAGGGACACCCCCAGGCCCCCAGCAGGCCTTTCCAGTTCTGCCCCCCACCAGGCATCCTCGGTCACCCTGGGGCTCCGAGCTGCTGCTGACCTGCTCAGCCCCTTGGCCCTGCTCCGCTTCTCCGCTGTGGCCCGTGGCCAAGACCCGCCCACTGGAGACAGTAAGGAGCAGCCCGCACAAGGGAGGGGCACCCCTAGCTGCTGTCGGGCTCCGGCCCCCTCACGCCTCTACCCCGCCGCCCCCCCCAGGCCTCAGCCACCTGCGCCGCCTGGGCCTGGTCTACTTCCTCTACCTCTTCCTGTTCTCGGGCCTGGAGTTCACGCTGAGCTTCCTTGCACACCAGCGCTTCCAGTTCAGCAGGTGGGCGTGTGTGCCCTGGGGGCCCGGTTTGGGGACGCCCTTCCCTCTCCCAGTCTCCCCCAGGCCCAGCCAAGGAGCCTGGTCCAGGTAGCCACTGTCAGCCTGGCTCCCTCGCTTGGCGGAGCCGGGGCGGGCAGCTGGCCAACAGGATGGGGCGCTAAGCCTCCCGCCCTCCCAGCCTACAGCAGGGGAAGATGTTTTTCTTCATCGGACTCACCATGGCCACCATCCAGGGCGCCTACGCCCGGCGGATCAGCCCCGGCAGAGAAATTGCAGCTGTGAAGCGGGTACGCGCACCCCTCGCCGGAAGTGGGGGCAGGTGGCCTCCTGAGCTCTGCTGGGAGGGGCAGGAGTGGGTCCTGAGGTCTGCTGTGCCCCACAGGCCATCCTGCTGCTGGTCCCTGCCTTCCTCCTCATTGGCTGGGGGCACACGCTGCCCGTGCTTGGTCTGGGTCTACTGCTCTACTCCTTCGGTGAGACGGCCTGCCGGGGCGGGGGCGGGGGCCCCGATGGGCTGGGAATCCTCTAGTCCCGAGCCCTCAGCCTCCTCTCCGGGCTGACATGTGCCCCACTGATGCCGGACCCTCCCCCAGCCGCTGCTGTCGTGGTGCCCTGCCTGTCCTCCATCGTCGCCGGCTATGGTGAGAGGCCCTTCCCACCCGAGGCTACACCGCGCGGGGAGAGGCGTGGGCCGTCTGGTGCCCGGCAGCCTCCTGTCCCCCCCAGCACCTGACAGCCCACTCCACCCCCCCGCAGGCTCACCAGGACAGAAGGGCACGGTCATGGGCACGTTGCGGAGCCTGGGTGCCCTGGCCAGGGCGGTGGGGCCCATGGTGGCTGCTTCAGGTGAGGGCTGTGGGATAGTACTCGGCACGCTGTAGGCCTGGGGGGCTGGGCCACTGCCGCTGGCAGGGACCGCCCATGGCTGCCGCCCTGGTTCCAGCCACTGAACCCCACGGCTCAGTGCAGCTATCCCAGGCCTGAGGGGCGGTGGGTGGGGGCAGGGCAGGCGCACGTCACTGCCTGGCTGTCTCTCTGCAGTGTACTGGCTGGTGGGGGCCCCGGCCTGCTTCACGGTGTGCTCAGGGCTCTTCCTGCTCCCCTTCCTCCTCCTGCGGACCCTGCCCCCTCAGGCATCCACACTCAAGGCCGAGTAGCTGAACCAGCCCCGCCTAGGCTGGGGCGGCTGAGGCAGGAAGCCGGAGGCTGGGCCAGGACCACCCCCGACTGCTGGCCTGACCCCTTTCTTGACCCTGAGGCCCAGCCCAGGGCATCCCAGGGCCTGCAGCCCCAGGGGCCCCTCAAACACCCGCTCCCCACCAGACCCGGGCAGCCCTGCCTGTTGCCGACAGAGCAGAGCCAAGGCCTCCAAAACCTTCCAGGCTTCCGGTTCGCTTGTTTTTCACTCCGCGGAACAGGCTGTCAGCCAGGCGTCTGGATGACAATAAAGTGGCTGTTTCGTACCGAGCGCCTCTCTTGTAGTCACTCAACACCCGCCACGCCCTGGGCGCTGCGGGCACAGGCAGCAAGGCGGTGGCGGGCGGATGCCTGTTAGCTCCACTCCCGGCAGGGCTGTTCTCTCCTGTACGCAGTGAGGTGGGAAGTCGGGTGACAGCTGGGGTGTGCCCAGTGCCGTGGCAGACGGGAGGAGGGACCCTCCTGCTGAGCTGTCCCCGGGCCTGCCTGCCTGCCCGCCCGCCCGCCCGCCCGCCCAGCCCCAGCAGGCTGACTGCAGGGTCTGCTCTGACCGCAGAGGACATGGGGCTGCCAGGACGGCTCTGGCTCTAGGGGTCCCTGCCCAGCAGCCCCCGGCCCCCAGCGCCAGTCCCCAGGGAGGAGCAAGCTGGCACTGGGGCAGGGCAGCGCTGAGTTCGGAGGCCCTCCCTAGTCCCAAGCGACCAGTGGTGTTTCATCAAGAAGTAAAACACCTTGGGGTCTTTTTTTGGAGTGAGACAAACTTCTGCAAGTCCTATTTTTAAAAAAAAGAAAAGGGATTAAAATGCATAACTACTTCCCAGGTTTAGACAAGGGTACAGGTTAAAGAACTTTATTTGTGAGTAAAACGTGTTACAGTGAAGAAAGGACACGGCCTGTGTCTGCATTTGCCACGAGACTTCATGTCGTGATACAAAGTTAAAACAAACTACAAGTGAAATTAAAGTTGCTGCACACGTGGGATGAAGGGAGGGTCTGAGGAGGAGTGGCTGACTCAAGGACAAGGTGCCGGTGGGCAGCTGGGCTACACCTGGGCAACAAATCACGTGGGGAAGCAGTGTGCTCGCTGGGAAGCTCAGAGTGGCGGGCAGTGCCGTGCAACTGGCCCTGGTCCCGCTGGGGTGTCAAGTTTGTGGGACCTGAGCCCATGCCTGGTGCTTCCCCCAGGGGCCTGTGGGAGAAGGGGGGGCAGGCACGATGGCACCAGGCAGCTCCTGGGATGGGTCCCCTCGAGGAGTCCGTGTTGTGTGGCCACCCACCAAACAGCTTCACGTTATTTTCCAGGGGTCACAGTTAAGTGGAAGCTCGCCAAGGTCGCCAAGAGCCAGTTAGGGCTCCATGAGCGACTGGAGCATGTGGCTGGCGGGGACCCCCAGGGCCAACTTCTGCCTTGAGCTACCCTTGGTCAAAAGCAGGTCTCCCAGGATGAGCTAAGAGCAGGCCCCTCTGTTCCGACACCTCCCCCAGGCCGGTGGGCGGTGCTGAGAAACCAAAGCAAAAGCTGCCGTCTGTGCTCACGGCACTGCAGACCTGCTGGCATCGAATTCCAGAAAGGACCCGTGCCCTCCTGACGTGCCCTCCCTGTGACGGGAACCGAGAGACCCCCGCGAGTAAGGCACCGAGCCCTGCATCTGGCTCTGGCCGGGGGTGCCCGTCAGGTGTGCACGGACCCGCCTCTCCGAGGCCATCACTGCCCTGGGCCGCCGGCAGGCTCGGGGGGGTTCCGCCAAGGCTTTGTGCATGTGAACAAAGTGAGGCTGCAGAGCAGGGAACACCAGCAGGAAGCTAGGAGTCTGACTCCGTCACCTGAGGCCTTGCAGTCGGAGAGGGCCTAGCAGGGACAGAGCGCGGGCCACCTCACGGCAGAAGGGGAGCAAGAGCGATTCAGGCCGGGGCCGTGGGGCCTCTACAGCCAGAACCATGACTGAACGCCCCCAGGGAGCACACCTTGAGGAGCAAACAAATGGGCATGGAGGTGGACAGGGACCAAGCCTCCCCAGACCTGAGGCTGGGGACCGGGCGCCAGGGGAGGCCCCGGGCGCACAGGAGGTTAGCACCGGTCTGCACGGGGCTTGGTCAGGCGGAAGGGGGGGCTCTAGCTACGTAGCGGGTGGGCTCAGCATTCCATTACCCAGGAAGACAACACAAGACACAGTCGCTTTGGACAGGACGGGCCTTCAGCAGTCGCTCCTCTTCTTGCTCTTCTTCAGGAAGGAAGGGGTGCGGAACTTCTTCTTCTTTTTGGAAGGGGACTTGCCTGGGGACCCATCACTGCCTGGGTCCGCGGCAGCCCCCTCCTCAGTGGCGGGGGAGGGGGCCCCTTCAGCCCCCGGGGCTGGGGCCGGCCCTGGGCTGGCCGCCGAGGGGGGCCTGGTGCAGCTTGGAGAGCCAGGGGCCCCGCTAGGCCCCTCTTCCTCCGCCTCGTCCAGTGCGGGGAAGCCAAGCGCTTCTGAAGGCTCATCGGGGGACAGATCGGGAAGAGTCGGCTTGGAGGTGGCGGCGGCGCCGTCGTCCCCTAAAGCAGGGTCCTGCGGCAGGTCTGGTGGGCAGGGCAGGAGAGACAGGGTTAGGGTGGCTGCCCAGCCCTCAAAGGGGAGCCTGAGGTGGGCATCGCCGTGCGCAGACACTGCCCCTGTCCTCGCTCCGGAGCCTCCCACCAAGACAAGAGGAAGAGACTGAGTCAGGCGGCTCTGCGTCAAGGCTGGGCGGGGCACGTCCCACCACACACAGGCTCCGTCTTCGGGACATTTCGGCCCCTTCTCACGGAAGCCTGCTGACACAGGCAGGCTCAGTCACGGGGGCTCGGTCCCCAGGCAGAGAGCTCACAGGCAAGCTGGGGACAGTGCAGCATCTGCTGCGTTAAACCCCTGAGACGGGTTTGCTCTGGAGCTCTAAGGGCCCACGGGAGTAATCCTGAAATGAGGCCTAAATTCGGGGCCACCACACCTGGTCTCCCTAAAGAGGGAACCATGGAAAGCGACGGTGGCCCATGGAGACCCGAGTTCACTCCCATATCACGGGCAAACCAGCCCCCAATAAACAATGCCACGGTGGGCAGGAGGGTTAATTAAAGGAAGGGGGTCGGTGAGAGGGGCAGAAATCAAGCCACTGAGCGATCTGCAGGGAACACCTGAAGAACACAGTGTGACCCGTCTTCAAAAAACAGCCCGAAGGCTGGTTTGAAGATTATCATCACCAGGTTGGCTGGGCAGGGGGTGCTGGTTTCAGATTTTTTAAAAAGCCCCAAGCAACTGACAGGTTAGGAGCACCAGATCATTGAGAACTTCAGCAATCAGGCCAAACCTCAGGAGGTGACAGGAGGAGAGCTGGTGTGGGTGACAAGCGGCCACAGGAGGGTTGGGCCCCAAACGCTGGGTGCGGGGCCCTGGCGGCTGGCGCTGCCCCAGGGTAACTGACGGCCCACCCTCATGGACCTAGGGCGACAGGAAAAGCCGCTCTGCAAAGCATGTGGAGGTGGCCTGCGGCTGCTCACAGAGATCTTTATCGTTGGACCAATGTCACATTGAAAAAGAGCGCCAAATACAGCTCTTCTGTCTTGAGCTTAAGCAAAGACCCAAACATATGCGACTCCCACACGGAAGACAGCAAAACGCCGCTCTGTCTGGGCCTCCTCTAGACTCGTGTCTTCCCGCCCAGCAGTCATGGATCTCAAAGACTGGCCAGGACAACACGCCCCCACGGACCTCCTGAGGCCCGGAGTGCTCAGCGTGCTGCTGCCACTACCCACGGGAGCCCTGAGGGCAGGCTGCTCGCCACACAGCTCTCGGGTGGCCGAGTCCCTTCCAGGAAGGCCACTGCCCAGAAGGGAAGGGCTGGGCACAAAAGGGGGCGAAAGGGGTGGGACAGTGTTTTTATTTTGAATAAACAGAAAACAAAACGTAGTAAGCAACGAGGAAGCAGAACGAGGCGAAGCGCAGGGCACCCGCCAGCAGGCGGTACTTACTATGGTAACGGGTACTCTTTAGCACATCCTCCTGCTTGCGACGCAGCCACAGGAAGAGAAAAGCACAGGGAGAAGAATCTATGCATTCAGTCACGGCCACTGGGCACCGGAGGAGAATGGCCGAGCCATTCTTGTGGACACAGACAGGGTGGGAGGTGAGCCACAGGCTCCCGACAGACACGGGGAGCACGACGTACAAAACCAAGGGACAGACACGCAGGCCACACGCCACAGACATGCGGTGAGTGGTCTGAGAGGCTGATGGAGGCCAGCACTCCCCACAGACTGATAACACTGCAGGTCCAACAACACCTTGTAGCCCAGACACCGGGGAGGACATTTCCAGAGACGTAATCCAAGCCCAGGAAGGGTCAGGAAATGTGCGGAGTGGGCAAAACAGGCCTCTGTCCTCCCACCTTGGGACGTCTCACAGACGCTCTGCTTTGCCTCAAGTCACCCAGGACAGAGCCGGAATAGGAGCAGCGCAGGCCCGGGGCCCAGAGGCACCCGTCCTCATTAGCGTCAGCTGTCGTCCTTCACGGGACAGAACACGCAGTCCCGCTCCCCCCGGCCCTCCCCGTGGACGCCCATCCCCACAGAGCCACGCGCCCTCCCGTGCCGGGGCAGCCTCGTCCGCCGCCAGCCTGGGGCTCACCTTGGCCCAGCCTGACGGGAGTGCCGGGGGTGGCGGGCGGCTCTGGAGGACCGCCGCCTCTCTGTTCCGTGGTCTCGTCCAGACTCTCTGCAGGTGAAAGGGGGCGAACGGCAAGGTAAGACCTTCGCGGGCAAGCCTGCGCCCCCCGGGGCGGGTGGCCCTCTGCTGCCTCAGGGAGGATGGGCTTCCGAGGGCACATCCAGGAGACCAGGAGGGGCTCCCAGCCACGGCTGCCTGCACGCTTCTCCACGTCCCTCCCGGAGAGAGGAAGGAGGAAGTCCATTAACACTGGGGTGTGGATCTAAATGTCAGAAAGGTTTCAGCAACCATGGCCCCAACGTGAATTCCTGTTCTTACTCCCACTGTGATGGCTGCTCTCCCTGCCTGCCTCTTCAGCCCTCCAGAGGGGGCCCTCCCCTTATCCTCACCTTCCGCCCTCCCCTCTGCTGAGCAAGCAGCGCGGCGCCCCCAGAGCACCCTGCCCTCCCCACCACTCCCAGGGAGGCTACAGGAGCAGCCCACCAGTTTTGATTTTTTATGCAGAGCATTTTCCACCAACAGTGGGAACTTGGCGACTGTGAGGCACATCTCCCCTCTGCAAGCACAACACGCTGACAAGGACCAGGGGAGGGCGCAGGGACTATGACCCAGGGCCTGGCAAGTTCCAAGTCTCCCTCTCTTCAGGGAGGAACACACACCAACGTTATCCTTGCTCCTTAACTCCCCTTCTCTCGTGTGAACTGTTGCAGTGACAGCTGAGGTGCGCCCACTCCGCATTCTGAACGCACAGCCACCACCGGCAGGGCCTCGGATCTCACAGGGATGCCCGCCCCCTAAGCCTGCTGCTACCTCCCTGAAGCCAGGTGTCTGCCACCAAAGGCCTTCACAGGGACATCCCGTCCCTGGGGCCCCAGGCCTCTTCCCTCCGTAGGAGGTGCCGCCTTGACAGTCTCTTCCCTGCAGCAAGGCCCCAGCCTCCCCATGACCAGGGCGGGCGGGGTCCCCGGCAGTGCTCCCAGAGCGTGGGCACAGCCGTCCCACCCACTCGCTAGCTGCACCATCCCTCCTGATTAAGGGGAAATTCTTGTGTACCTTGTAGTTTAACTCAAAATAAAAAAGAAATCCAGGTTTCCCAGGACATTAGAAGGGTCCAAAGAGCAAACACACGTACACATGACAGGCTGCAGGCCCACACACCGCCCCCAGTTCTTAACCTATGGCAGGCGGCGACGGCCGTAGCCCGGACAGCTCTCCGCAGGGACCGTCCCAGGGAGCGAGCCAACCGCAATCAGAGCAGGTTGAGTCGATGTGCAGTGAGTCTTAACTTCTGTGCACATGCAACGGAATAACACACACTAACATCGGTTCAGCAACAGCGTTTCGCACAACTAAAATTTCAACCGCAACAACGTAGAGCGGTAGGTTAGTCGAACACAAGATAGAAAGAAGGTGAACTGGGGCAAGTCAGAGACAGGGGAGTAGAGAGCTCCCAGGATAAGCCCGCCACTGACCAGGAGGGAACCACCAGGACCGCCCACTGTGGGACTTTGCTCCAGGGACTGCAGTTCGGGGGGCGGGCAAACTGAGGATGGGGTGTGGACCCTACTTCATACCTGAGCCTTCAGCATGAAGACCAAGGCAGCACCTTGCGGCCTTGCTGACAGTAGCAGGCCCCTCCTGGTACCAACCGAGGGTGCTCAGGGGAAGAGACGTCCGCGCCCCAGGGTCTTCCTGGTACCAACTGAAGGCGCTCAGGGGAAGGGACCCAGGCCCACTTGAGCCTTCATGGGAGAGGCAGGGGGAGGCTTGCTTCTCTTGTCGGTTCTTGAAATGTCTGAATCTACTTTTCAAAGCCTGAAGTTTGAAACAGCCTGCTCCATGAAGCCTGGCTCTTACAGCCATTTATTTTCACTCATGAAACAGTCCCATCCCGTTTTACAAAAACATGTCCTCCGAGGCCAGCAAGTTACCAAGGGAAACTAAGGCTGCACAGGCAGGTGGCCGTCACTGGCTAGGGATGGCCGGGGAGCGCGGAGACCGGGGCGCGCCGCTGTGCCCTGGGCTATGAGCTAAGGTACACGCCACCGGTGAGAAGCCGCGGGCCGGTCCGGGCTCTGCCACACACAGCCTTGCTCCTGGGACCCGCTTCGCCTGTCTTGGGGCTACTGTGAGGACCGCACAGAATGCACGCATCCGCAGCACTGGGCATGGTCCCTCGCCACCGTGTGACTGCTCAAAGGTGACTGACAAGTATCACTGACGCCACCAAATCAGAGGAGGCCTCTTCTCTGAGTCTTTCAAGAGAAAAGACTACACGTGTCCAAGTGCTAATCATCTCTTACAAGTGACAGAGAGCCCAGCTTTGCCACTAACTGTTCCAGAGAAATATCCCCATCACTCAATATGGATGGCAAGCCAGCTGAAGAGCCGGCACGCCCAGCACACCCGGACTCTCTGGGGGGCAGTGGGCCTGTGGTGCTGCCCAGGCCATGGAGGCCCCCGACCCCCACTCATCCTGCCTCGCCCATGTCCTCACGATAGCTTCTGACGACCAGGGCACCTTCTGGCCCGGCCTCCTGCCCCCCATGTGTGACAGCACACAGAAGCCCGGCAGTGGGCACTAGAGCTCTCGGCTGTCATTTCTCACGTGTGTACTGTGGGCCCCCAGCCAGAGCACTCACAGGTGGGTCTGACCTGCTCTCCTGAGGACCGTCAGAGGGAGGAGGGAGGAAGTGAGCACTGGGGATATGCTGCCCTTGACCGGACACTGGGAGGACAGAGGCGCTCCCCTGCACGCACCCACCCACCTGAGCCTGCTGCGGGCGGGTCCTCCACATGTGCTCACCTGTGGGGCCCCTGTACTTGCGCTCCACCTCCCGGCGGTACTCCTCCAGCTCCCGGTCGGTGAGCGTGGTGAAGGGGTTGGGGCCTGTGGTGCTCACGATGACATGAGGCTGGTACTCCTTCTCAATGATGGCCTTGGAGGCTGTCACCAGCTCCCCCTGAGGACAAAAAGGGAGGCCAGGTCTGCGGGAGCCCTGCCGCGAGGACTCCCTCCTCCCGGGCCGAGCTGCAGGCATATGGGGCGGGCAGCGCTCTGGGGCACACACGTCCCTGCGGCGAGCGCTGAGCCACAGCCTTCGGGGGAGCAGACAGAGGAACAATTTTGATGCAATAAAGTAAATGTAACAGGAGGAAAGAATCCTATGAGGGTTCTAAGGTTTTAGAAGCAAAGGCAGAGAGGTACAGATGGAGAACAGAGAGCACCTCATGGATAGATGGGGCGGACGGGCTTTAAGTCAGGGCCCCTACTCCCACATCGGAGGGTGCCCCAGGTCACAGCACCCAGGTGAGGCATGCTGACAGATGTGCCTCCATTCTGAGAGCACAGATAAGTTCTGTTCTTTTGACATAAACACCAGTATTTGTCTGAGGAATTTGGAAAACTGAGAATTTGTAGAGAAGAAAAGAAAGCACAGCACAGTGCAGTGCCCAGGCGGCAGACCACGCCCAGCCCCCCAGGAGGGGGGGCACCAGCACAGGGGGTGAGGCAGGCCCAGAGGGAGCCTGGTGGGCAGCCCTTGGGGTTGTGAGGTCCACCGCACACCCCTTGCCCCAGCACAGCTCTGTGACCCACGGCTCAGCCTGGTGGGCCCCAAATGCTCAGGGGTTCGCTTTTGAGAAAGTTAACTGGAGCTCACACACGTGCCCGATACTTAACTAGAGCTTCCAAAAACAATTGAAAACAAGGGAATCCAAACTCATTTCAATCCCAGGCCTAGTTCTTCTCAGCGAGGGGCGAGCCTCAGAGGCAGACAGCGTCCCGGCGAGGTGCACACGAGACGGCCAGACTGAGGCCGGGGGGATCTTGGGCTGAGTGGCCCCTGTCCCATGAGCTGGGTACTGAGGGTCTGGCACACTCTGTGACTGATCAGTGAGTGACGCAGACCCCAGGTGACAAAAGAAAGGGGCCTGCTGGAATCAGCAGCCTGTGCTTAGAGAGCCCTGAGATTCAAGGCAACCTGGTGGGGAGCCTTCTTTAGGGCCGGGGCTGACCCAAGTTGACCAGATTTTCATCCAGAGGCAGCCCGGCCTCACCAAGACAGGGACTTGAACCCTCCTCTGCCACTCAGTAGCCCTGTGGCCTGAGACAAGCCCTTTCCTGTCCACGGGCTTGTTTTACCATCTGAGAGAGGAGCCTGCTGGGCCAGCCGTGGCGCAGGGCCCGCTGAGCACTGACACTGTAAACCCGCGGCAACCTGGTCAGTGGCCTGTGCATCCTGGTATCACTGTCCGTGAAACAGGAAGGAGATATGAGATTTGGGAGAAAGGCATCCATTCATTTCAGTTAAATGTTCAAAATTAGTAAAGGAAAAACCATCAAGACCTGACTGACACAGAGATGCCCCTCGGACAACATGGCCCCAAGGCCCTTCCTGGGCCAAGACACCTGGCCCTCGAGGCCCCGCACGGCCGTTTCCGGCCACCGCCGGCAGGGGCTCCCTCCTCAGTGAGGGTCAGGTTGGCATTAGAACAAGAGCACTGCTTGAGAGGCGGACAGAAACAGGCCCCGCGGGGGCCACCGGCCATGAAGCAGAGGTGTGAAGGTAGAGGCTCTGGCTGTGCCCTCAAGGTCCAGCCCCCACCAGAAGCTCTGAGCAAAGCAGGTGCCCAGCCACAACTCTGCCCGGGGCCGAGGCGGCCTGAGTGAAGGGACAGCCCCGCCTCTTCCGCTGGGTAAACCTGGGCCGGTGGCTCGGCCGCTCTGAGCACTTCGCTTGCAAAGCCTGTGCAGCTTTGCCGCCACTCCGTGCCGGGCCACACAGAAACCAGGTGCTGGACACCGGGCCGAGTTCCCCGAGTGAGTCTGCAAAGTGGACCCAGGCTCCCTTGCACTCCCGTCACAGCGCATGACGGGTGGCAGGAACATGGCCCTGCGCGCCCACGGCCGCGGCAGAACAGGAACTGAGGGCTGCACAGGCCCCGCAGCAGAGCTCTGGGCTGTGCTGGGCAGCTTTCAGCGCACTGCGCTCCCTGCTCTCGAATGACTCAGACCCAGAGGGCAGCCAGGGTGATTCCCGGCCACACTCCGGCGGGCACGGCACCGAGGTAAGCCCGGGCTCGACGGCCTTCCTGCGTCCTCGGAAGTGGAGCAGAGGGTGTGGCTGAGGACTCGCTGCCCCTTCTTCCGTCAGAGATAAGGAAGAGGCAGGAGCAAAGGAAAGACCTTCCAGAGAAGCTTCAACATCCTTAGCCCCAAACACCCGCTCCTTGGGCTCTTTGTTGGAAAGCGGTATCTGCACACTTGCTTCACCGGAGAGAGGGCGTCTGTGGGACATTAACTGATGGCCCTTCTCATCTGGTCAAGGACAAGCTCACCGTGCCAGCGACCAGCACCACAATCCAGAAGGAGCACCGTGATCTGGGCTCAGCGGCCCGCACATGACACGGAAACGACCCCCGTCTGGGGCACCAGGGATGTCAGAGCGCACTCTCGCCATCCGCTGGAGTGCGCTCTGTCATGAGAAGAAGGCCGAGGGGGCAAATGCAAGCACCCAAAAGGTGGCAGTGGGGAAACCAGAGGCCGGAGCAGGGATCTCTGCATGGGGGGTCTTGTCCGATGGGCTCGGGACCTAGGGGCTCCCTCTGCTGGACCCGCCTAGACGTAGCCCACACAGGGTCCAGTCTGGTGTTCAGCCCTACAAAGGATGCGGGACTCACCAAGAATCCCCCCTACCTGCGGCCAGCCAGGGAGGGGCCCACACCTACACTCCATGAAGCCTGCACAGGCGCTGTGATGCACGCCCACATCAGAGCATGCTGGACAGAGCAAAACCAAAGTGGCCTGGAGAAGGGACTGGTCAGCACGCAGCCTCCCATGCAGTGGACCGGCCTGCCGTCTAGGCCCTAAAGACACTGACAGAAAGCACGTCATGCAGTCCGGTGCCAGAGCCCGTGCCCAAATCGGCTCCACACACAAAGTTGGAGGGTCGCTCTGCTCGGCAGGCTCCCGGTGCGCACAGCCTCAGCATGAGAAACTAACAAGACCACAGTACGGAAGCACGAAAAACACGCAGATGGGGCAAGAGGCCATCTCCCTCCCGTGCTCTGAGAAGCTCCTCCAAGAATGGTGGTGGGAAATACATTTTAAGGATAAGAGAAAATGAGACCCGTTGAAATAATACATAAATATGCAAAATAATGTTATTAGTGAGAACTCCAGGCAGGAACATAGAATGTCTACAACAAAGCCAGCTTCTCTCTGGCAACTGGAACACAGATAAAATGATACTTGCATCTCATGGGAGGTGAGTTAATCGACAGAAACAGATCCCGAGAAATTCCTCTGGACACAGGGTGAACAACTAAGCCCTAACCCTGCAGTGGGCTCCCTGCCCTCAGCACCACGTTCTGCACGCCAGGAGCCTCAAGTCTAGGGCAGGCGAGTCCCCTATCTGGGCAAATTACGCCAGATGGATTTCTCCCTACTGAACATATCAGATATGCGTGTACAAAAACTATTATTTTGGGTTTCAAATTTTCACAAGCCCTTTTCCACCCCCTGCAACATTAAAAAAATGACCTAGGGTCTTCTTAAAGGTCAAAATAAATATATTTCATCAAGGGCTGACAAAAAAAGACCATCTTGCTTCATTCCCCGCTCCTATGAAATGACATCTTTCAGTCATACCACCTCCAACTGCACACTTGTCACATTAGGGCAGCAGCTTAGTAGGCAAAGGGGCAGGTCGCACGGGGCACTGCCTGCACTGACCAAAAGTCACATGCGGAACTTCAGAAAAGGACCCCATCGCTAAAACTGACACTTCTCCGTGACAACGGAGAAAGGCCGAAAATTGTAAAAATAACCTCACACCAAATGTTTTCATTGCAGAATGGAGCAGGCAGAACAGAACCTTCTGCACTGTCTCACAAATGATTTGGAGACGTGTGCACAGCTACGTCAGCCACTATGACGACGCCGGCGGGAGCAGACAGCGGGGGCGGGTGGGGAAGGCGGCATGTGCCAACAGGCAGTCAAGGGCAGGGCAGTGAGTACCTTTCTAAAAGAGAGAGGTTTAGCTGGACTAAAGGTCTGCTCTGTGAGCTCGAGCCCTTCGATTGTCTCCGTGCAGTCGGACAGGGGTGCGTCCTGCAACAGTAAACTGAGTGAGCAGAGCCCCAGGCCCGGCCTGAAGTACCAACCGGGCCCACAGGGTGGCGCCACTGAAAGCATGTAGCAGAGATAGCCCTCACGGGGAAGGCAGGGGGCGGGGCTGGGGGTGGGGCAGGGGGGCTACACGGGACCCTGGAGTCAGGACCACAGCTGGCCACTCAGAAGAGGCAGTGACCACCACCTACCCTGCAGTCACGTGTAAGGATTCAGGAGCCACTGCTTACACGGTTACCCTCAATGGGCCCCAAGGCACTGTCCCTTTACAGAAACACAGGCCGCTGTGGACCACACTGACAGGTCCCCTCTGCGGCCACTTTCCCCAAGCAGCACTCTCCGGCAGACAGCAGCGTGCACGAGAGCAAGTCCACCAAACCCCTCACCTGGCACTTTACATGGGGCACGGCACTCCACCCGGGCGAGTCGGTCCCCAGGCAGCTGTGCCGCCCCAGCGCAGGCATGCACTGCATGGAGGGGGCTGGAGGGGACGCGCCCCGGGCATGCTCGTGCTTGGCCTAGTACTCAGGGAAACGTGGCTGTGATTGCTGATCGCGAAGGTTTTCAACAAAGACGGGCGGCCGAGAACACTTACCTCATAGTCATGCTCTCCCACCTTACGAATAACAAGAGTTTCTAAGCTCTTACCTGGACGAGACTCCTGTCCATCACTACACCAGACAGAACCTGGGACTGGGGGCCAGCCGTCTTAATGTCCTGTAAGTTCTGCTCTCGGATCTGAGGATGGCAAGAAGGAGAAGCGCACATCAACAGCACAGCGACACCTCGCCGGGACTGGGACTCGCGCCCCACAGCCGCGTGCCAGCCGCACCTCCTGTGTGACCACCCTGCCTGCTGGGTGGCACCGACCCCGCTGGCTCAGGGGCCGTGGGTCTGAGGGCAGGGAGGGCCCATGCCTGCATTCAGCACCTTCTAGACACCTAGGCCAAGCGCTCACTCATTGCAGGGAACACTCCCTACATGTCCCTCTTATCGGGACACTGTGAACAGGGTGGGTCCCATGCTCTGACACACCACAGGTGCGCCGCTCCTCGCTGAACCCGGAGATGCAGGAGCAGGCGGCGCAGCCTCCAGTTCTGCCCTCAGCGTAATCGCCAGGTCCAGAGCCACAGGCCCCCAGCCGCCTGTGCTCCCGTGCCACACTGCTAGCACAACAGCAGAAGCCAGGCACATGTAGCCTTGTGCACATGTGACCTTAGCCACAACTGTGATGGCAGCAGAGCTCCTCGGCCAGAGCACGCACTCCCTGCCCCCACAGCAGTGAGCACCCCGTCCACCCGCTGCAGCCTCCACCCTCCTGCCCACAAGTACCCACCTTGTTCCTCATCTCCTGGACCTCTTTCGGGTTTGTGTTCAATGGAACAAACAGGTTAGGGACAGTAGAGGTGGAAGTTCTATGTCCATCCTCTTTAGTCCACTGCAATATCAAGAACAGTGGGAACGTCAGAACCGGGACAACGGAAGTGACACCACAGCATCCAATCTGTCCAACTCATCTCACATCTGGTCATGCACTGAACATAACAGAGAGTGAACCAATGCCCACACTCCTGTGTCCCCACAGCACTCGCATGGGGCCGGGCGTGTCTAGACAGAAACCAAGAGCGGGGGGGCCAGAGTCCTGACTGACCGGCCTAGGTCATTCACAAAAGCCTGGCTGTAACCTAGGGCGCGGCACAGGCCAATAACAGAGCTGTGCCCGCAGCTCCCGTGGACTAGCCAGTGGGGCCCTTCAGAGCACATTGGTTCACCGCTCTGAGCGTCGTCGACACCAAAGCCAGCTGGAAGCATGAGATGACAGGGTTGTGGGAAGCGCTGTGACGTGCCACCCACAGGGAGGGACGACTTGGCACTGGGAGGCAAGAGTGGGCATCACCAAAGTTCTGCATTACGATCAACTACGGCATCGGAATGCACTGTTGCGCAGCTATTTTGACCCAAGGAAATCACTGAATGAACGCTTATGCACCTGGTGGAAGATTTGGTGATGTCAAATATTTTATATAACTTTGTATTTTGTTACAAAAATATTGCAAACGAACTTGTAGCGCTATGGTCCTCAGCAGAAGGCTGTTTTAGGTGTCAGTGCGTATCATCCGCACCCTGCGCCTTTCACGTTCTTTAATCTCGAATCAAATGTGACCTCTTTATTCACATTGTAATTCCGAGGCATGAGCAGGCACTGAGCATTAAAACAAGCCCACCTTAGAGAGCAAATGCTATGCTTTTCAGAGTATTTTCGAGAGGCATGAAGGAGCCATAAACCGTAAGACTTGAAAGAAAGCAACAGGAGCGGCGGGAGCTCAGCCACTGTGAGGGGGTGCGGTGGGCGTGGAGCTGGGGGTACTCACTGATGTCATCTTCAGATTAAGTAACTCCAGCTTTTCATTAAAGACAATTTTTAGTCAAAACATGAAAACGGCAACCTCAGGAGCTTGACGCGCTTGCAAACTTGAAATGGTTACTGAGAGTAAATATACCGACCTGGGAGCATGCACAGGCGCGTCCCTCCGAACAAGACACACGTTCCAGTGCTGACCAAGGTCTCACTCCACGTCAGCACTGACTACAAAACCCCAATAAGTTTATCCCTTTTCACGCTAACAGTAAATGCAGCTCAAAGCTGCAGCTACACACAGACTTTGGAACAATTCAGCCCAGCACTCGGCACCATGTACCGACACCAGCGGCAGAAAGTTGCCTCAGCCCACTCCCTTTCACAAGTAAAATCAGTAAAAACGAAACAAACGATACGCACAAGGAAAAAGAGGGTGACGGGGAGAGACGGGGAGAGGGGGAGAAGGGGAGTGGGCGGGAGGCAGGGAGGAGGAGGGATGGACTCGAACCCAGAGCTCCTGCCCACACGGGTGGCAGCACACTTGCTGAGGGGCACAGAGTTCTCTCCCCAGCTGTACACCAGGAAGACACCAGGACCACCTGGGAGAACAGGACTCCCCTCCCGACACATCTATGAGTAAGACACGGGACAAGAGGCACCATGTGCTGATGGGCGCACACTGTGTCGGGAGGTTTGAGCTCATCTCACCTGCACTATAGAGCTAGTCACGCAGAGGGGGTCTGTCCCACCTCCGTGTCCGCAGGACCCCGCTGCGGGAGCAGGGAGCTGTCACAGGCTACAGGAGGGGCCCTGAAGGCCGTCTCCACAGAGGCATCTGAGCGCCAGGCCCCAAGAGAGGCTCGGGGCTGGGTGGCCGTGGGTGGGAGGCACGCTGGCAGCAGCCACCTGACGGGCGCCTGAGCTGCACTTGGGTCATGCCGCACCCAGCAGGGGTCCAAAGCCCCTCCGCGGTGGCCGTCTACTCACATGCACAGTCCATGCAGGAGGCAGCTGCTGAGAGCGTTCGGAGGCTTTGGGACAGAAGCAGGGGGGCTAACAAGAGAGGTGGGGCCAGCTGAGAACACGCCGGGGGCCCAGAGGGGAAACTGCTTAAGAAAGCACTAGAGATGCTAAAGAGGAGATTTAGTGACTTCAGAAACCACTGGTGCTGACAGCACGGAGCCAACAGGCTACGGCTAAGCTGCTTTTGGTGTGCAGAGTATTAAGATTCCACAGAGACAAGCTGAGTTGAATGGCCGCTCCTAGGGTTAGGTTAATACATGTGTTAGTTGGTACTTCTGCTAAGTACGCAGTTAAATAAAGGTGCAGTTACTGGAGAGAAACAACGTATCTTAAGCAGTTTCAAGCAGACAGTATTGCTTGCCTTCCGGCTGATGCAGAAAGTGGACGCGGGTTCCCACGGGGGAAGGCTAACGGGAAGGCTTGCCTTCAGTCGGGTCAGCAGGGCTGGTTCCCAAAGCCTCCGAAGCCCCAGCTACCCAACTTGCTCTACATCATCTAACTATGAACAGTAAGGTAGGCACAGACCAAGCAGTTGGTAATACAGCTTGGCACGCAGACACCGGACGAGAGAGACTGCAGCAAGGGTTTCACGTGATCGTGTGTAATGTTCGTCCACACCTTAGTCTTCGACTTGGGGCTGCTTCCATTCTGCCCTTCCTCAGAGGCATCGTCCCCCCGGCCAGAGTTCAGCCACCTTGTCTTCTCTCGTTGCTGCTTCTGAAAACTGTGTCTGAGAGGAGAGCAAGTGCCCGAATCACCGTCACTAGCAAAGGAGTAACCTGTGACAGTAGCAGGAACCTCCACATCGCTGTATTTCTTAGACTTCTCTCTCAGAGCCGGGTATCGGTAAGGGTAGCCAGTTCTGTAACCCTAGGGTCCAAAGGGAGTAAACGACAGTCAACATTCCGCATCTAAAACAGGTTCGGCCCCGGTTGGGGTGGCTCAGCGGATGGAGCACCAGCCCATGAACCTGAAGGTCACCGGTCCGATTCCCAGTCAGAGCACAGGCCTGGGTTGGGGACCAGGTCCCCAGTAGGGGGCGCGCGAGAGGCAACCACGCATTGCTGTTTCCCTCCCTCTCTTTCTCCCTTCCCTTCTCTCTAAAAATAAATAAAGTCTTTTTAAAAATTAAAAAAACAAAACAAAACAGGTTTACTATGGAAAACTGTGGAAATACCTACAGAAATGCACACACCAACTCTCAGCAATCCCACTTCTAGGTGGTGCCCAACAGAATGAGAACGCCTTCATCGAGACAGCGGCGCTCTGCTCGGACGGCAGCCCTAAGGCCTAAGGGCCCCGAATGGGAACTGGCCCGGAAGCCCATCCCCAGGGACACGGACACACCAGGGAGCTCACCACGGACTGGGAAACAGTGCTGAGGTGCAGGCCCAGGACACTGCGAGGGAGGCACCCCACCCAGAAGGGTGCGCTATCTTCCCCCACTGTCCCTGGACAGACGGCTGTCACCCTGGGGATGGGTAAGTGACTCACGGAGGGGATGGGGCTTCTGAGGCGCTGGCAGTAGTTACACAGTGTGTTCAGTTTTTAAAAACTGATGAACTGAATACTTGAATAGGTACAATCTCCTGTCCGTTGTATTTCAATAGGAAGGTAAAAATTCTTTTAAAAACAGGGTTTACTTGCTACTGGCTACAATACAGGTTATACTAATCAACCTATTTAATTTTTTGTTTTTCACCTCTCAAGTCACAGTTTAGACACCATGATAACTTCTACAGAAGACCAAACACGTACACCTCTTGACAACTGGCTCTTGGCAAAATTATATTTGACTCTAACTTAAATATGTGCGTTTAACCTTCGACTCTGTACCCATTTGCTCTGCTGCCTCTCCTCACTCTCACCTCCCTTACACCACAGTGGCCCCCCCCACGCCACACCCTACCGCCACAGGTCCAAGGCCCAAGGCCAGGGTGGGGTCTTACTCAGCCCTCCTATCTGGTGTTTAGCACCTGGCAGTGCCGCAGGCGGCCTTAAGGGTGACCTGTGGTCCCCACACCCTGTGATGCCCTCCCTGCTGGATGGAGGGCGGGCCCTGTGAACGGACTAGGCAAGGTGACTGGACGTGTTACGTGAGCGTGACGCCCACCCTGAGTATCTCAGCGTGGCTGGCTCTGAGGAAGCAAACTGCCACGGCTACTACAGTGGTGAGAACATGCGCTCTGCCCTCCGCCCAAAAGAGCCTGGAAGTGAGTCCTCCCCACGCCCAGCCTCCTAAGAGGCCAGCCCAGGCCAATGCCCTGCCTGCGGCCTGCGGGGCTCTCAGTGAGGACCCGGCTTGGCTGTCCCTGCGCTGCTGACCCACACTGTTCTCTCTGGACCACCAGGCACAAGAGCTTCACACAGAGGGCCAGAGCACTCAGATCTGAAAGGACAGCGGGGGCTGGTCACTCGCATCGCAGTCTGTGCCCTCCTTGCCGATGCTACAGAAACATCCCCATTCCTCTGCACCCGGGGACGCCCTCCCGCTCCGGGGGCGTCTCTTCTTCATGGATCGCTTCCATTACTGACTGTTTCTCTAATATGCCAAAGAAAAAGACGGTAACATCCCTAGACATCCCTAAAGGATTTGTCAGTGGTTGTTTCCACAAGTGTCCACAGGAAGCCCATCTCCCTAAGCAGGGCACGGACTGTGTCCTGCTCACGGCTACAGGCTCAGGAGCACACGGTCTACAAATGCAGGCCATCTTCACTCAGCAATGAATTCAGGCTTATGGACGGCGCTGCTCGCTGCTCCTTCACTGGCCGGAACTACTCCGTGGACACGGAGCCCCTGAGCACGCCCTGAATCAGATCCGTTAATTCTTTTTGTTTCAAAATCTTCAGGGACGTTAGACCTCCTGCAACCACCGCCCCATCTGGGACCTGTTCCGAAAGTCAGGCCTATCTCACGTGAGGCAGGAGTGCGTCGGGGCTGGTGCTGCCAACTGGGGCACCCAGAACAGGCACGCAGCACATGGGGATGCCAGCCCTTTCTGGGGCTCCCTTGTCCCATGCTGCCATGACAAGTCCTCGCATCCAGGACCTGCTTTCGGGAGAGTCCAGGAGGAAGGACTCTCCCGAAGACCCTCTCAGAGGCGACAGTGCAGCATGAAAGGGCCCGAATACAGAGCCGTCTGTGTCCCAGTGGGGTGGTTCCGACCCCACAGGCCTCGTCCTGAGTAACTGCAGACTGGCAGAGTCAGAGACAGACCTGAAAGGCATATTCTCACCCCCCACCCTCTCTCACTCTGTCATCAGTGCTGCTGCCTCTGCCACATGCCCTCCTTCATCAGCTCAGCCTATCATGTGTCTAACTCTCCTCTGAGGTCTTTTCCAAGGGCCATCTCCCCTCTAAAGATTTCTCCCTGACCTGTGCAACAGGAAGGATGCGAGCCCTCACTGAAACCCCAACACAGACCACATCCTGCCAGGGCACCTGAGGGGGCCCAAGCTCTACCACCACAGCGCCTGCACCAGGCTGGGCCCGGGGCCCCTGCCTTCGGGACAAGGATCCCCCACACAGTAAATGGGCAGCAAATGCCTGTGGAACACAGTAATTGGCCCCCAAAAAGCTAGGTTCTCCTGTTACCAGAACAATAAAAATCACTCGCTGACTGCTTACGAAGGTCTGGGAGAGCGCGAGTGGGGGCCAGCAGGGGCTGGCCGACCTTCAGCCCCAGGAGCTAGTCCCCCCACAGCCTGAGGCAGAACCACCAGTGCCCATGCTTTTGTCGCCACACAGCCCACACAGGGTGGTCTTTAAAAACAAAGACAAGATCTCCTTGCTCTGTGCTTCGCCGTAGTTTAGAAGGTAAACTGCCCTGGTGCTGCTCGGCCACCTTCCAGGTGCAGGTACTCAGACACTGCATGAGGACAGCGACCCCAGAGAGCAACCTCACCTGCCCTAGAACCACTGACGTCTGCGCTCTAGCACAAAACCTTTGTCATCAAGTGGCAGCAACGTTCTTACCAGGTTATCAAGCATCCGCATGAGGGCTTCAAACTCCTGCTCACCGACCAGCCACTTGGGAGGTGCCCCGGTGCTCTCCCCTGCCGGGGACTCCGGGCAGCGCGACTTGGCTTTGTACTTCCCAGGATCCAGGAAGACAAGGTTGTCTGGCCCTCCTGCGCTGGCCAGAGTTCGAACCTTTTCAAAACAAGCAAGTGTTACTGTTGAGCTCCTGATTGAGAGCATGGGAATAACGACTATGAAAAATCGTGTGAACAGAAACATAGGTTTCAAAGGAAACCAAATCACAAAGTCTAAAATGAGAAAAGTAGGGTAGACAGTGGCGGACTAATCACAAAGTTATTTTCAGTTTTTCTTGAGCCTGACAAAAATATTAGGCATGCCTACTTGATGGAGAAATGGACAGTAAAGCCTTTTCAAGAGCACGTGAGGCAGAATGGGGACGGCACTGCTGCACAGACAGAAGTAGGAGGGACTGTGGGGAGCGCAAACTGGGGCTGCGCACACCTGGCGTAAGTGGCACCTATAGCCTTGAGACTGCGGGTGAGTCTCTAGCTCTCCGCACCTGTTTTTCGAAAGGAATGCCATGAAGGTCAGGGGAAATACCAGTGACAGCACACGTAAAGCCCCTAACGCGGGCCAGCCCACTCTAGCGCTCCATAAAACGGCAGTGACTTACGCACGTGAAGAATAACAAACTACCATTTGCCAACCCCGGGCAGTGAAACGGCATTTGTCCCAGTCAGTCTCCAAATCCCTGGGCTCGGACTCGGCAAAGAGTCTGCTGAGACTCACCCCCCGCAGCACTAGCATCGAACTCTGCGGGCGCCCCGCCAACACGGAGAGATGGCAGAGGGGGCGGTGCACCCACCTGGATCTCGCACGCAACCACGAGGTTGTGGATGTGAAAGAAGGCCTCCTCCACGCTCTCTCCGACTGACACCAGCCCGTGGTTCCGGAGAATGAGGACCTGAGCGGAAGCAGCAGAGCTCCACGCAGCCGGACGAGGGCAGGGACGCCTCCCCGCCCCCACCCGCTCCAGTGCTGAAGCCCCAGGTCAGACGCCTACTGACCTTGCTCTTAGGGCCCAGGTTTTTCTGAATTAAAACCTTCTCCTCTTCATCCACCAAAATCCCATGGTAGTCATGATAACCCACTTCTCCGAGGGAAAGGGCCTCTGGGGAGATAGGCAGCAGGCCGCACTTCATCGCAGAGACCTGGGGAACGAGCGGTCACACTGCGTGAGGGCAGAGCAGGAGTCAGTGCTTCCCTCAGAGAAATACAAGAGGGGACACAGGTAACTGTGGTCTCTTCCCAGAAATGAACGAACCCACGAGCTTGAGGGACACGTTACTTCTGGGACTTGCTACCGAAGCACAGTCCAGCACTCAAGCTTTCACTAAGCGAGGGCAGCCCCAGGAGAAAGCCCCCATCTTTCTGGATTTCTCCCACACTGACAGTGAGCGGTCCGGGAGCTCAGACTAAAGGATGACGTGAGCCCCGGGTTGGCGCGGGAGAGACAATGGCTTCCTCCGAATGCGCCACAACAGTGCAAGAGGGGGCTCGGGGCGCTCTAAGGGGTGTATGCTTTTCACCTTAGGTTGTAGGTGGGACCAAAACAGTTGAAAATCAGATAAAAACAAATTTGTAAAAGCTGAAGATAATTATACTGTACAATTTCTCTAGATTTAAGTGAAAAAATTCTAACTGTTCATATAGCCTTTAAGTTTCCTTGAATTTCCCAAACTGACTTTACAATATGCTTATTGTGAAGGTCCTCTACCTACATTAACAGG
Source organism: Mormoops blainvillei (assembly GCA_004026545.1). Taxonomy (NCBI): domain Eukaryota; kingdom Metazoa; phylum Chordata; class Mammalia; order Chiroptera; family Mormoopidae; genus Mormoops; species Mormoops blainvillei. The sequence continues at coordinate 325,627 of PVJD01000187.1, read as the reverse complement.
CTCCGAAGAGTCAAGTAATATCTTAGGTGTAACAATTCCATACTGAATATGTAATCTAAAACGACAATACCACCAAAAAGGCAACACCATATGTAACTCCTTTCACACTACCAGCTTTAAGAAATTTCCCTACCTATGACAAGAAATTTCTCTACAAAGTAAAGTTTTGATAGTTTTTAAAACAAATTGCATGGTAGATGTTTGTAACCATATTCTCAAAGGTACCTTTAAATAGTTCTTTAAAATGCACAGATTTTAGGAAAAAATTACATTCTTCAGAAAATGATATATTAAACTAATGCTGACACCAAGAACCACATCTTCAAAGAAAAATAAACCAGCTCTATCACTCGTCCAGATCAAAACGTATGACATTAAAACATCGAGATGGATTAAAATTCGGCATTACTGAATCAATAAGGTCCTCTAGCACACACATAAGGCCATGAAGTCATTAAAGCATAAAACTGGTGATAAAAAGCTAATTCTAGATATTTCTAGAGTATTTTACTTTCATGTTACTGTGCCAGCCACAGAATGTGCATTCCCCGCAGCGAGGTCTGGGCTCTGTCAGGGCGACCTGGGCGGGGCCAGGCTGGTGGTGGGCAGGGCCCGCCACAGACCTGCAGGCTCAGAGGCGGGGTTTCCTAACAGCCTGTGCTGCTGTGCTTCCTGCCCCCTGGCGCCCTCCTCTGGTCCCTGTCAGGACCCGGCCTGCCTGCGTTCTGCCGCTCCTCCCACACAGCCCATCAGCAAACTGCAGTCCCTCGCGTCCCACTAAGCCCCGCCTGCGCCCATGGCACCCTTACCCACCACCCCGTCCCACCTCTACAACGAGGGCTCTCTAATTACTGCTGCTGTTCCGCTCTTCCCGACAGCGTCAAACACCCTGAAACCTGACTCCCCTCCAACACGTTACGTTCTTGTCATCTGTGAATCTAATGAGCATTGTTAGAATCATGTTTTTTAGCATACAGACCCCTCATAAAAGAAAAAATGTCTTTTAAGAAAGCCAAAGTTGGCGAGTAAAAAACTGATTAATCCCACGAAGTCAGGTGTACAGACTTGGCGCCACGAGGGGTATTTTCTGGGAAACGCACAGAGCCTCTCACTAGACGGCTTTCCAGCTGCAGCGCGACACTCACCGCAGCCCCCGCTGGTGTGTGAATATGGACCACACACTTCGCGTCTGGTCGGGCAGCATAAATTGCAGAGTGCAACGTGAAGCCGGCTTGATTTACTCCGAGATTAGTGCTTCCACGGTCTACGATATCTCCTTGTAGGTTTACTTTCACCTGAAAATAAGGAAACAAAAATTTTCAGTTGCAAGGGCACTTCAAATTACCCTAACTAGAAATTATTTAAAGCAAAGCCTAAAGTATTCATAACTAATTGCAAAGGTTTTTCTTTGAGTTAATCACACAAAAAACAGAGTTTCTCTTTTTCCTTGGGTTTTACTTGTCTAACGGGATTAGAAGGGGTTTAGGTACATAGCTCAATCTACACATTCAGGACTGACAGCCGCAAGGGAAGTGACATTCTTACCAAACTGGACGCAGTCACTTCACTGAAGAGCAGCCCAAAAGGTACAATGAGGAAATGTTCCTGCTCGGAGCTCACGCGAGTCTGCGGGGACATGACTGAGTTAGCGCGACAATCCAACTGAAATTACCTGCACCTCTTTCAGGCCACAAACTTGTGGGTTTGTTGAACATATATACAATACAAAGCATTTAATGTAGTCACTTATCAGGTACATAACATGCATCTTGGTCACATTCATGATAATTAACTATAAAGAAAAACCTGGTGGTGACCGAACCAAGTGGCACGTGCAAAGAGCTTACCCTTCGGTGTACAATAATGAAAACCAAACCTTAGATATTAAAAAGTCAAAACAGGTTTGTGTTTCATACTCAAAGCCTGCAGGATAACGGACAGTCACAATGTCACAAACAAGAGACGCCTCCGCTTCGCCCCCCGCAAGTCTGCTCCTCCCACGGCACTTTTTCCCTCAGTCCAGCTCAGGCAGCCTACGTCACACATAAACGCTAGTAACAGAGCAGGGAAAAAGAAGTCCTGCCCTCAAAGAAATTCCATCTAGGTGTTAGAAGGATTTGGGAACAGACTTCCCAAAGTTATTCAGTTGGACTATATTTACTTTTGGACTAAGAATTCTGACCAGGGTCAGGTGGGCGGAGTTTTCCATTTGTTGAAAAGGCCCTGGGGGCATTGAGTGCAACTCCCTAACCAGCCCAGAGAGTTTTCTTTCAGGGAGCATGCCACAGGGTCTGTCTGGGCAGCTGCAGGGACAGGGATGCGCCATGTCATGCGTTAGGTAGTCAGCAAGCACTCCGGGGTCCTGGGGGCGGCAGTGACTGCGAACCAGCTACAAAGGCCTCTCCCACACGGAGTGCAAGTCTGCCGGCCTGCGGTTCTGGTGGGCAGCCAGGCACCAGCTCCACCCACCACTTAGTTCTCATACAGCTGAGACCAGCCCACGGTCTCTGTGTCTTCACACTGAGCCTGCTTCAGCGCCTTGGCAGTGGTTACTGGGGACCCACGGTCACAGAAGACCCACTTAAAATCCTAGCTTTGCCCAGCATGGGCTCTGCTGCTTTGGGTGCCCTGGGCTCCTGCCCCGCTGGGGGGATGACAGGCTTGCGCTCAGGAGGAAGGGCTCAGTAACCGGTCAGCCCCACCATTACGTCGTGGGTGGCACAGAAGCAGCAACAGTGAGCCCCCACCGCCCATGAAGCCTGTGCTCTGTACGCCCCTACTGCCCAGCTCTCTGCTCTCTTCCAGTCGTCTCAAAAACGCACACTGGTCCCCACCTTTCCCCTAAGCACCTGCCCATTAATGCTGGGTTAGCCAGGCTGTTCACTGCTAGTCAGCTCTTTTATTTCAAAAACCAGACTGATCTCTTTAATTATCTAAAAGAAAACTATACAGTTGACCCAATTTCCAAGTTCAGTCAAAACAAAATTTAAAACAAGGAATTATTTTATGTATTCATTGAAATGGAAAAAAAAATAAGGTTGAAAATCAGAAAAACTTAAATGTCAGATATTTTTGCTTGTTTTTATTCTGAAACACACATACAAAGCACTGAAGGACAGGTGTATTGCTGAAGTGTAAGAAATCACGCACCGTGGGCCCTCCAGCCCGGCTTCGGAGACACGTGGTCTAGCGTCTCCGAGGTTCCGCCTCCTTCCCCCACAGCCCAGAATTAGCCACAGTCCTGAACTGTGGTAAGCATTTTCTTTCTTATGGTTTTACCTTTTACCTCTTCATCCCAAAGCAATATAGTTTAATTTTTATGCTTATGAACGTCGTATAATTGGAATCACACTGTATTTTGCAGTGACTTTTTTCAATGTTTTATTTATTTGACTTGGGCGCAGCTGGTGTACAGTATTAGTTACATTAGTTTCAGGTGTACGACAGAGTGATGGGCTCCTACGCCTGGCAATGTTGTGTCCCCACTTGCTCTAGCAACCACCTGTCGCCATGCAGACTCCTTGTGGTGTCACTGACTGGACTCCCCCTCACCTTTTCATCCGTCCTCCCCTTTGATCTGTTTCTATGAGTCTTTTTTGTTTGGTTTGCTAATTTGTTTAGGTTATTTTTTTGTAGATTCCACATGTAACTGAAACCAAACAGCATTTGTCTTTCTCTGTCTGCTCTGTCTCAATTAGCATGATGCCCTCTAGAGCCACCCACGTTGTCCCAAACGGCAAGATTTCATTTTCCTTGGCCGAGTCACACTCCACTGTGTATACGCACCAGTTCTTCTTGTCTATCAGTGGGGCGCCTAGGTTGCTTCCATGTCTTGGTTATTGTAAATGACACTACAATGAATACAGGGGTACATATATCTTTTCAAATTAATGTTTTTGTTTTCTTTGGATAAATACCCAGAAGTGGAAAAGCTGGATCATGTGGTAGTTTGATTTTTAATTTTTTGAGGAACCTGCACACTGTTTTCCACAGTGGCTGCACCAGTCTGCATCCACACCCACAGGGTCCCCTTTCTCCACATCCACGCCAGCACTTGTTTGTTGATCTACTGACGGTCACCATTCTGACAGGCGCGAGGTGATAGCTCACTGGAGTTTGCTTTGCATTTTTCTGATATGAGTGACACTGAGCACCTTTTCGCACGTCTGTTGACGACCTGCACGTCCTCTTTAAAGAGGTGCCTTTCCAGGTCCCCTGAGCATTTCTGGGTCAGACTGCCTGCTGCTAGGCTGGCCGCCCCTTTGTGAGGCTGCCCCAGGTGGCGGCGAGCAGGGCTGCCATTTACTCCTGCTCGCGGCTGTGCAGCATCCACTGGATGGACATACAATTTATGTAGCCATTCTCCTGCCAGTGGACATAGTTTCCATTCTGCTATTACAAATAATGCTAGGGAGAGAGAAGACGGCGGCCAGGTAGGTGGAAGCTGAGCCCACTTGCTCTCGCCCCCAACTCAGACACCTGGCTGAGCTTCCAAAAAGATAAACGGAACGTTCAACAGCATCTTAGCCAATGCAGAGTTCGGAAGCCAAGGAGTAGAGAAGATGCTTCACAATGGGTGGTTAAGGAGGTTTCATAGGTGGACGGGGAAATTCCTCATGCACAGCACCTACAGCCACAGAGAGCCTGGCCAGAGATCACAGCTTTGCGGCTCCCTCCCCGCCCAGGGCGGGGAACCCAAGACCCAGGCCAGGAGCCACTCGGATGCGCCAAGTCAGGGAGCCCCAGACTGCACACACGCAGGGCGAGCAGCAGGCCCACGGCTGCAGCAGCAAACGCCAGCCTTGAGGGCACCAGAGCGAGAGAGGGACTATCTACACCTGGGCTGGAGGCGGGGGAGGTGGTGGGTGCAGGCAGGCCTCAGCCAGCCGAGACCGTGACAGACTCAGCTTTTCGGAGAGGTAGTGTGTAAGGAAAGCCGGACAGGACTCAGTGCTGCAGTGGGAGTGCCAGAGAGACCTTTCAAAGGGGGAGTTGAGGCGTGCTGGGCAGGGACCCCGCGCACAGCTGCCCCGCCAGCAAGGGGAGAGGACTGAGCACATGATTTGCTCCCACCGAGTGCAGCTGGGTGGAGAGATCAGAAAGGTGCACGTGACGGGTTTCTTGGCCCCAGCCTGGCACAGCTGGCAGGCCAGAGACTGTTCAGAGTGGAGAGTTCGAGACTGTGTCTGCTGCAATGGCGGTGGGTTGGGCACTGAAGGGGCGGGAATTGAGCATCAGAGATTATTTACAGCCAGACAGACTTCCCAGGGGCAGAGATCAGACAGGACGGGAAGGAGGCACTCAGTCTCCATTTCCGGCAGGATCACAAGCACCACCAGCAGGAAAGATCTGCAAAAGAGGTCAGGCATGCTCAAGAACCCCTACAGGGTCATATCAGCAAGAGACAGACAGAAAGAGAAATGCCTAACAACGGCATTTGGAACGTCTCTCAGGGAGACAAAATACGCTGGTTCCTGGGGCCCTATTCCACTGAGGCCAACGAAGCAGGAAGATCAGAAATCGGCGCGGCAAGGGGGAGCCAGGACCCGCGCAGCCACAGCCGGCCCACAGAGCTGCCAACAGCACCAAGCAGGAAAGAGCTGACCCTCTTACACAGATCGGCCCCTCCCTTGAAACGGACAGCTAGTTCATCAGAAACTATACGTCACTGGAAGTAAGCTGGGGAAGACCAAGACGGATGGTGCACGGGCAGGGGAACACACCCACAGCTTTACCAGAGGACTGAACAATGCCTTCCGGGGGAGCCCTAGGGGTCCCACCCTTCCAATCGAAAGGAGCTCCTACCCTTTACGAAAGCATGGATGGAACTGGAAAATATTACACTAAGTGAAATAAGCCAGGCAGTGAAAGATAAATACCATAAGATCTCACCTATAAGAGGAATCTAATGGACAAAATAAACTAATGAACAAAATAGAACCACAGGCACGGAAACATGGAACAGCTGACAGTGACCGGGGTGGGGGTGGGGGGGAATAATCGTGGAAAGGAGGGGAAGGAACTAGGCTAGTAACATATGAATAACCCACAGACGTGGACAACAGTGTGGAAATTGACTGTGGGAGGCGGTGGACGGGATAGGCAGAGGAGGGCAAAGGGGGAAAAGTTTGGACAAGTATAACAGAGTAACCATTAAAAAACGACTAACGCCCTGGCTACTATGGCTCAGTGGACTGAGTGCCGGCCTGTGACCCAAAGGGTCGCAGGTTCGATTCCCAGCCAGGGCACATGCCTGGGTTGCAGGCCAGGTTCCCAATAGGGGACACATGAGAGGCAACCACACAGTGGTGTTTCTCTCTTTCTCCTTCCCTTCCCTTCTCTTTAAAAATAAGTAAATAGAATCTTTTTTTAAAAAATAATAATAAATGTTATTAACCAATGTTACCCCAATATAAACAAACAATGCTAAGAACATTCTTATACCTGTCTCCTAGTGCACCTGTGACATGTATAAGTTTCTCCAGAGAATAAAATAGGGGGTGATACCAAAGCATTCTCCAAAGGGCCTAATTAAATGTACAACCCTGCCATTAGGGCGCGGTAGCTCTACGCCTCTGCAATCATCCTCTTCAAAAATTAAGGTCTGGCGTCTATAAAATGGTGCTCCACTGTGGTTTTACTTTATAACTCCCTGGTTACTAATGAGTTAAGCAATTTCTCACATTTTTATGAGCTACTCTTATTTCTCCTTCTGTGAAATTCCTTTCTTGTCTTTTGTTCCATATAATACTGAGCTCTTTTTCTTACTGACAGTTCTTTATCTGTCCTAGATGCTTTTTGCTGGCTAAGTAAAACTGTCCAAGTTTATAGTTTTTATTTTCACGTTCTTTGTGGTAACTTGTAATGATGAGAAATTTGTTCATTTTAATGTAGTCAAATATATCCATCTCTTATGACAGGTGTCTTAAGGCATCTTTCCTTAAGTCAGAGGTTTAAAAAGACCAATGACTTTCACCCATACTGATCCTAAAGTTCTTAAAGTATTACCTTTCACATTAACCCTTAATCCACCGGAACTGCTTGATAAGTGTGTGCAGGGTATCAGCACAACGAACACAAGGGTGAACATATCTTTCTTCAGCTCTGACTTTTCAATCCAACTGGGCAACAGCTACAGGCCGGTCTGCCCTTCTCCCACTGACCTGCAATGCTGACTCTCGCGCATCCATTTCGGGCTCTGTTCTGTCCCACTGGTCCACTTGTCTTTTGTTTTGCTGAAAGCAGACTACTTTAAGTACCATCGCTTTCAAGTTTGGTACTTGATAAGAAAAAAAAATTTCCTTACCTAGTTCTTCAGGCATGTCATAGCTATTCTTGGTCTTTTTTCTTCCATATAAATTTTAGAAGCATATTATCAGGCTCCACGTTAAAAAAATACCACACAACCATTTATATTCACTTCTTTTTCTTTGCGCGTACACGCGCAGACACACACGTGCACACACACAATTCATACAGCTATAAACTATATATTTTATATTTGGGGTTTTTTAAAAAAGATTTTATTTATTTTTAGACACAGGAGAAGGGAGGAAGAGAGGGAGAGAAACATCAATGTGTGGCTGCCTCTCACAGACACCCTACTGGGGACCTGGCCCACAACCCTGGCTTGTGCCCTGACCAGGGAATCAAACTGGCAACCCTTTGGTTTGCAGGTTGGCACTCGGTCCACTGAGCCACACCAGCCAGGTCCCCATATTTTCTGTTTTATAATAATCATTTTTTACATGGTCTTTAGTGTATTGTAACATTTCTTCAAACTGATGTTGAATAACTGAGCCATTTCCCACGTACTGCTGGGAAAATAATGGAAAATTTGTCGTTATTATAGATGAGAGTACAATAAATCTATCTGTATATCATGTTTTCTTCTTTCACTTACCTCCTTAACATTATTTCTAAAGGTGAGCTTAACAGATCTACGTATTTTAGTGGAAAAAGCTTAAACTATACAATTCTCTGAGTCTGAAGCATGAGAAAGTGCCAACTACAGATGTGACGTGAAAAACGAGAAGGATATCTCAATCCGTTTTCTAGTCTCCCATGGACTGGTGCCGGCTTTCCCACATGTCTTCCCATACAACAAATGCCCCTTCTCTGGGTACAGGGAACAAATTCTAATGTCACACATCTAAGGTCACTCACTGAAAATCAGTATCCCCAGCAAAGATACTGCCACATCCCAGAAGCACAGTGCACTAGTTACAAAGGTGGGCTCCAGGTTGCCTTGGAGCTGAACCTAGCACCGCACTCACAGCAAGAGGCACTTAGGGATGGAAAAGCCCGCCACCGGCCAAGTGCAGCCAGAGAGGAAGCCCAGCCCATGTGCTGATGGGGCCACCCTGTCCTTTGACAAGCCCCAAAGCTTCTCTAAATCCGATGCAATCTTAAAGCAGAGGTCTGATTCAGACAGCCCTCTCCAACCCTCCCCCACCTGTCAACATGCTGACATCTTGCAGCAGGGCGATCCCACGGCCCTGGGCACTCACTCAAAGAAAGGGCACCAGGACCTGTTCACACTTCTGGTTGCACTGATAAATATTGTTAACAGGTTTTCCTGTTGTCTATAAGGTGACACCTAGATGGTAAAACCAACCAAAAAAATGAATGCCATAAGTAATTAAGAAACAAAAACTTGTCTCCTCAAAGATTCTCTAGTTCACAAGAGAAAGGAAATATTTTGGAATTTGAATTTCTTTTTTACTCCGTATTAAGTCCCAAGAAGATCACTTCCAGAAGAGTAAACACTTAACTAACTCGCCAAGTCCTAAATAACTAAAGGGGGGAGAAAGCGCAAGCAAGTGGGGGCTAGTCGAGCTGATTTATAAGTAGCACTCGTTATAGGACTAGTGGCAAACAGCACGTTAAAACTTCCGAAGAACGTGACAATGTCACTGAAGCCAAGGATTACATTTCCTATCACAGCCGTAACATCTTCATGGAACTGATTTTTAGGCAACCACTCCACATTAGATCTCTACACAGAACATCAGCCAAGTATGATTGGCCCCAGATGCCACCCATGGCCGTGCAGGCACGAGGGAGACACGTGGCAGCTGCAGAGGGCTAACTGGACCCACTGATCAAACATCAAATGGTACTGTGGAGTGCCTGTTTGGCAATTCTTAAAAAATATTTTGCTGTTTTACCCTGCCTGGGGTGGCTCAGTGGATTGAGCGCCACCCTGCAAACCAAAAGGTCACCGGTTCAATTCCCAGTCAGGGCACATGCCTGGGTTGTGGGCAAGGTCCCCAGTCGGGGGCCTGTGAGGGACAACCAATCAATGTACCTCTCTCACAATGATGTTTCTCTCTCTTCCTCCCTTCCCAGCTCTCTAGAAATAAACAATTTTTATTTTTTTAAATTTATTCTTTTAAAGATTTTTTATTTTATTTATTTGTAGAGAGAGGGGAAAGAGAAAGAGGGAGAGAAACATCAACGTGTGGTTTCCTCTTGTGCACCCCCCACTGGGGACCTGGTCTGAAACCCACGCATGTGCCCTGACTGGGAATCAAACCAGCAATCCTTTGGTTTGCAGGCCTGTGCTCAATCCACTGAGCTACACCAGCCAGAGCTGAAATAAATTTATTTTTAAAACCTTTAAATGCTTCGCTGCTTTTTATTTTTCATTCTAAAGAGAAAGACGAAGAGAGAGAGTGAGAAACATCAATGTGAGAGAATCACAGATCAGTTGCCTCCTGTACGTGCCCCAACTGAGGAATGAACCCCCAACCGAGGTATGTGCCCTGACCAAGAATGGAACCCGCAAACCTTTGGTTTACAGCATGACACTCCAACCAACTCAGCCACACTGGCCAAGGCTGGGGATTTCATTCAGCCGTTACCTGAGTCTATGTGAGTCTACCCTGTGCCCAGCCCCTTCCTGGTCCTGGGGACACGGACACATAGCAGAGGGCACCACAGGGGATCCCATCATGGAGCTGATACAGATGAGGGCGGACATGGATGCCACACAGAAAGGTGCACCACGGTTGGGGCCACAGCTATGGGGGAAACGAAGGTGTGCTGGGGTGGCGGGAGAATCTCCAAGCATGACAGTGTCCACATGGCAGAGGCAGGTTGGCATTTTGAAAAGTTCACTTTAGTGGCAACACAGAGACGAGGTGAAGGGGAGGGTGACTCGGGATCTCTGGCAAAGACCCATATCCCAACCCAGAAGCACAGCACACCAGTCACAAAGGTGGGCCCCAGACCACCGCCTCGGGGCTCAGCATTCCCGAGCCCAGAAGGAATTGGCACGGGCTGAGCCCACGTGTGAAGAACACCTCGTGTGCGCGCTGAGTACAGACAAAGGGTAAAAGGACCTAAAAGGCTGCTAACCCCGTCTGCCTCCAGAGGTGGGAGGTGAGAGTGCTTGCAGGGCACGACCCCTTTAGGCATCTGTGTAAGGGACACTTGTTACTATCGGCAGGCATAGTATTAATTAAAAATATCCAATAAAAGAAATTAAATAAAAAAACAAAGATTGGAACAAGTTTAAAAGTCAAAGGAAGAAAGCAATTCAAAGAGGCTATCTCCACAAAAGAGAAAAGAAAAAAAAAGAGCCCAAAGGTACGTGAGGAGTCGAGCGTGGCAGGGAGGGATGGAATTCCAAGGCAGGACACTGTGATAGGTGGGCAGGAGTACAGAGTGGGTTCAAACATCAGCAAGGAGTACCCGTTTTCTCCGTGACACAACGTGGTCACTTGCTGGGAGAAGGAGGTCAGAAATTCCAAACAGAGGAGAAAGAATGGCACGTCTGAGTGAGCCCGGGAGAGATGTCCTACAGCTGCCAGGTAGAGTGGCGGCCCCCTGGAGACCGGCTGCAGCCTAGGAGAGGGTCAAAGGCTCTGCTTCCAGGCTCTCTGTAGGAGGCCTGGCACTCGGACCCAGGGAGGGCGTGGACACTATTGGCAAAAAGCGTTCTTCAGATGCTGGACCATGACGTCCAGCAGAATAACACAGGGAGTGACTGGGCTGATGGCCCGGAATGCGGAAGGGAAGATGCAGAGAGGCGGGGCTAGTTTCGTTCACTGATATAACCCCACAACTAAAACAATGCTGGGTACAGAACAGTGAGTACTTACAGCTGACGCTCAGTAAATATTTATTGCAATCATGAATTGAATAGAGGTCCTGATAATGTTGAAAAATGGCTGAAACTAGAGTAGCTAAAGAAGTAAAATAAGAGATAGATGGAAAGTGAACAGCTTCATTCTTGGGTTTTTAGGCATAAAAAGATTTTAAGAACTGCCTATATTTTGGTAAACATGCATTTATCGGGTTAGTGTGTGAGAAGGAAGTTTTAAAGAACTACTATTCTCACAGTTGTTCATTCAAACTGGCTCGTTCTCAGATCGTTACGCGCTACAGTTAGGAATCAGAAGGAAGCTGTTCCAAGACTTCCTTCGCCTCCGTGGTGTCCCCCTTCTCCTCAACAGAGGATGCGGGGCCAGACACAGGCCACCCCGTTAGTCCCTCGGCTCCTATCCCAGCCGATACTCACTGTGATGTGGTTGTAGATAAGCTGAGACCACCCAAAGAGGTCTGCTAGCCTGTAAAGTGCCGCCAGTTTGCAGCGCAGTAACTTCTCCCCTTTGTCATAGGCAATCGAGTCGGACCCTCTGAGGTCATTCACAGGGGTCACCATGCCAAGACCTGGAGGAAAGAGAAACAAAACTCAAAGACTTAATAGTTCCTACCAATGCAAGTCAAGTAATAACGGTTCTGAGACATTCATCTTCCATACTAAGCCATAAAGTCAGTTTCAAAAGCTCAGAAACTATTGCATTAAGAACATATTCCCTAACAATTAAGTTGAAATTTACAAAAAAAGTAGCAAAATTTGTGGGATGCAATAAAGCAAAACTTAGAAGGAAATTCACAGTATTAATCATTTATTAGGAAACAGGTTTAAAAAAAGATCTAAGCTTCTACCTTATGAAACCAGAAAGAGCAAATTAAATCCAAAATTAAAAGAAGAAAAGAATAATAAAGATAAAAGCAGATTATCAGAAAAATAATAAGAGAAAAACATTTAACCTTGAGGTTAAAAATGAAATAAAATAATGAAAACAAAACAAAATAAAATACATCTCTAGATTCATCAACGAAACACAGCAACAATAAAAATTACCAGTCTGGCAAAGCGGATGTGGACGTCACTTCCTGTCTTTCAGATATTAAAAGCATAACACAGGGATAACATGAACAACTATGCCAGCAAATTTTTTTAATTAGATAAAGCAGACCAACCCCTTAAAAGACACAAGCCAACCAAGCTCACGCTGTGAGACACAGGTGTCTTGAGTAGCCCTGTCTCCAGGCCCAGATGGCTTCGCTGAGAATTCTGTCACACACTGAAAGAAGAAATAATGTCAGCTCTGCACAACCTCTTCCAGGGCACTTTCTAGCTGATTCTACCTGGCCCAGCATTACGTCAAGAGCAAAAGCACAGATATTTGCATACATGACACTGCAAGAACAAACATGCCGATATCTATCATAAACACAGACTAAAAAATACTTAACAAAAGTTTAGCAAATAATCCAGCAACACATGAAAAGAATAGCACGTCATGACTGGGAGTGTTTCTCTCAGAAATGCAAGGTTAGTCAGCATTCAAAATCCAACTGATACAATTCACCATATCAAACTAACGAGGAAAAACCATGGAGTCATTGTGATGGATGCGGAACAAGCATTTCATAAAATTCAACATCCTTTCAGGATAAAAGGTGTCAGCAAATTAGGAATAGAAGGAAACATCTTCAACTTCATAAGAGACATCTACAAACACACACAATGGTAAAAGACTGAATGTTTTTCATTTTTAAAAATATATTTTATTTATTCATTTTTATACAGGGGGGAGGGAGAAAGAGGGAGAGAAACACTGATGCTCAATAGTTTCCTCTCGCGCACCCCCAACTAGGGACCCAGCCCACAACCCAGGTGTGTGCTCTGACTGGCAATTGAACCGACGACCCTTTGGTTCACAGGCCAGCACTCAATCCACTGAGCCACACCAGCTGGGGCTGATCCCAGTCTTTTATTTGTGAAGTATCTTACGCATACTTTTAGAAAAGTATAGATTGGTGTATATTAACTTCTATTTTATATCTTTAAGTTTAAAAAATTGTTTAGGAGATTTTTCAGAAGATGGTGGTGGTGGCAGTATAGTTTTAGAATCTTCTTAAATCTCCATCCCAACCCCACATGAAAAACTAACTAGGGCAACAAGGACAGCAAATCCAAAACACAGGTTGATTTCCACAGCACACAAGGTAACAAGCCCATGAAACGGTACACATAATGGCAGGGCTGTTGCGGAGGGCGTGATGTTAGCAGGGCCCATCCGCCAAACTTGAGACTCCCCAGAGAGCCAACAGGAGCTGGCCAGGACGTGCAGGGGGCCAGTGCAGAAGGGGGCTAAAGCCAGGAGCTCTGCACACACGAACCCAGCCTAACCACCCAGAACTGTCTTTCAGGACAAAGTCTCACACCAGGAAATTCGTGGCAATCAGAACCGAAACTGAGCACCGTAGGCTGTCAAGACAGTAAAGAGAAGAAAAGGGAAGCGAGGTCCAGGGAAAGCACAGAGGGGACAGAACACGACTGCGTTTGATCAGCCTCCACTTCTTCAGCTCTTCCCAGCAACGAGAGAGGGAGCTCTACAGCCACGACATGAGAGACACTTTTCTGAACCAGACCCCTCCAGGAAAACCAATTTCTTGTAAAAACAAACGGAAAAATATGGTGCTCATACCGTATAAAAATCATACAAGAAAAGAAGTCGGAACCCCATTCCCACAGATAACGAAAGCACACAAAAAGACATGTCCACAGAACGGGTGAGAACAACAACCTCCTATTTCATAACAAGGTGGAGAAAGGCATTAATATTGAAAGAGGAAAATAACATTTACTGTAATTAGGAACATTCAGAAATGAGAGCTATAGCATAAAAGGGATGAGGTATAAATAAAAAATAATTTTAAAAATAAATGCCAAACAAAAAGTTGGAGTTGAAGAGAAAAGTTTTTAAATCGTAAAGAAATGAAGAAAACGATAAAAAGGATTTGAGGAAAGTGACAGCTGAGGAAGACACACAGAGCCCTAGCCGGGCGGCTCAGCCGGCTGCGGCACCGTCTCGAATACCGCGCCTGTGGGTTTGATCCCTGGTCCGGGCACACTCAAGCAGCAGCCGATGAACGCATAACTAAGTGGAACAACAAATACATCTTTCTCTCTCTCCTTCCTCCTCTCTCTCTCCCAAGTCAATAAAAAAATTTTTTAAGACACCAAGAAAACCCAACGTGCACGTTAACAGGAACCCCTGAAGAAAACAAAATCAAGGCAACAGAATAAATACAAACACCAATCCAAGAAAATACCACTAAACTAAAGATTTACAGGGGCACATCATCTGGCAAAACTAACCTGGAATGACCAACACTAAGACACACTCTGGTAGCCTTTCTGGAGTTTAGAAAAACTATACGCATGCACATCCAGGAAAAGAGACCAAGGCACTTTTTTTTTTTGAAAGATTTAATTTATTTTTAAAGAGAGGGGAAGGGAGGAAGAGAGGGAGAGAAACAGCAATGCGTGGTTGCCTCTCATGCGCCCCCCTACTGGGGACCTGGCCCGCAACCCAGGCATCTGCCCTGACTGGGAATCAAACCGGCAACCCTTTGGTTCACAGGCCAGCACTCAAGCCACTGAGCCACGCCTGCCAGGGTTTCAGGATGGAGGCTTGTGCTAGTAAATTAAATGTCTCTAGACATTAAGGAAATATCGCTCTGATGAACGTCAGTCAACTTCTGAGAGGACCACGGAACGGACAGGTAAACCGCAAATGCCAGGTGACCTCACGGAAACCAATGCCTGGTGCTCCTCCCTCAGGAGCTGCCTATCCAGCTAGAACTTGACCAGGGCTTAGTACACAGGAGGTCACAGTGGCCCGGGCTCTAGTCACACAGCTACCCTGGGCCCCCCTCGCACAGCTAACCGTTCTTGGTGCACACCCTCACACTTGCCCGTCCAGCATTTTCCCTTTGGCTTTCTTTTGGAATTTCTGTTTCTCACTCACTTGCAAGCTTCGGTGAGAAATGGTGGGTAAGAATGTTGGCCTCACTAAAATGAGTTCAGGCAAAATCAGTGTGCTGCTTCACAAGCATTGTTCCTGCTTAGCGTAATTCGCACAGGGCCAGAGAAGCCACATAAAAAAGTCACGTGCCTGAGAAGTAAGTTTCACTGGCTTTAAAAAATGAGCCCTCTACATTCAAGAAATTTTCCGGCTCTGAGCCTACTTTTTACTATAACTAAAACACATTCATCTTCGAAAACCTCCATTCTACGTATCACATTTACTTCGCCTGAGAAAGCACCCAGAGCTCCCTCCTCGCAGGCGGCGGCACAGAGTCAGGAGCTACTCACTCATGTTCAGGGCAGCCAGCCCTCCTTGCGGGGCTGCCGGGTAGACATTGGGAACAGTCGTGGTCATAAAATCGGCAATCTGCTGCAAGGCCAGCAGGCCAGTGGGATTCTTCCCCTTCTTAAATTGTTCCTGGATCATTGATTCCAGCTCTTCACAGAAAGCCTAAAAAAAGGCAAATGCAAACAGTGAGACGCCATTTTCTTTCTGTCCTGGGAAGGCAAGGGTGTAACTTTTACCCAGACTGTGCTTCTGTTTGTTTTCATCCAGCACTAGAAAGGTGAATGGATATTCCCGCACATCGCTACCTGAAGCATAAATTGGTACACTCTTTCTAGAAAGTAATTTAACAACATAAAATCTTAAAAATCTGAGCATGCATTCTATTCCTAGGAATCCTTTCTAAAGAAATAACCAGGGATGTGCTCAAGATTTATCCGTAAGGACAGTCATCCCAGCGGTACTGACCGAAGGGAAACCAGGTGACAGTCCACGTCGGAAACAGCAGAAAACTGGTGGAATATACAGACCTATCTGACAACACAATTTTATGAATGCGTTCGACATGAAGACCAAAAAAATTAAATGACACAAATTTGCTCTTGATACATATTTGAGTTAAAAGGATTAAAAAGCAATACAACCAGTTTTTATAAGAGCAAATACATATGTAAACACAGAAAACACTAAAAGTAATACATCAAAATGTTCAATGTAATTAATTATCAGTGATAGAATTGCCAGTTATTTTCATGTTCTACTTTGAACTTCTTGATATTTTCTTCATAATACATGTTTTGAAATTATTTAAAACTGAAAAAGAAACCTTGAAACATTCATCTTTTATCAATAATCCTAACTTAGGCAGAAAGGTCAAGTTGGGTTGATGGCAGTTTTAACATGAAGTCACCACTGAAACTACACGTAATTTATAGTTTCCCCAAATGATATTAAAACACTTTTTCACATGAAGTTATTCCTATGAAGAAATAAACTTTGTCAAGTAATTATAAATAATATTTCATGTGGAAGTGTGAGCTCAGTGATTATCCAGATCTGCATGTAAGCATTCCAAGGGCTTCTGGATGATTTTATACTAAAATTATTTCTGGTTTCTCACTGCTTGAGCTGAAAAGATTGCCAAGGGACAGACTAAGTAGATCTGAGGGAAGCAGGCAAAAGCAAGCGCACTGGTGCTAACTCAATGGCACAAGGGACTGCCCGGGGCCAGGAGCCCCTCTGTACTGACAGGGAGCGGCCCGGCAGGAGCGGCCCGAGGGAAACGGAGCAGGGCCCCTGTCCAGTGCAATCCCGTGAAGAGCTTAACAGAGGAGGCCGGAAACAAACGGGAGTCCCGTCTCACCCACTGGCGCCGCTGTCCTGAGCTCAGGCTGATAAACTGCCAAGCGTTTCGAATATCACCAGCAGAACTATGACAGCGTGGAGGATGGGGGCCCTTGAAGTTCTGTGTCTATCATCTCCACTAGCTGGGAAGGACAACCTTTAAAACTGTGTATTGATCCCCAGGTCCAGAGGCAGAGGAAGCGGGGGAACCTAGAAGCTGACTGAAGTGTTTAGCCCCTGAACCCCAACAGTCGATGCACTGAGCCCAGCCGAGTGCCTGCTTGTAGCCAGGTGCTTCGGTGTATAGAACAAACTTACTAACAACTTCATTTCCTCTGTACGTGGGGCATTCAGACTAGGCGGGAGCCTGCTTGCAGCTTGTTGCTCGTGTGTCTCACAAATAAACTCGCTATCTCATTCCATTATATGTGTTTGTCCCTCACCTGAATTCTTCTCTTGTGAGCAGGACAAGGACTGAGGAGGAGGAGCGCCCTGACTAGGGTCCCCCCAGCACCACCACATCACGCTACATAATGTCACACATCACATTCTGTGGCCGTCAAGGGTGGAGGGAAAAGCTAACGGGGACTTCGACTACAAGGAAGAAATAAATCACCAAACCACGGTGATGGGGCCCTTTCTAATGGCAATGCACACTGCACTGACACAGAGCGGGGCACAGCTACAGCTCTAAAGGGACACAGAGACAGGCGGCTCCACTAAACCTCAGAGTGTGCTGGGCACAGCGGGTGCTAAAGCTGAATTAAACACCTCCTTGCCCTCATGGGCCCTCGATCTGAAAGATCCATCTGTTTCCATGGTTTTCAAACCCACACACAAATCCAGGGAAGCTCACCCAACGTGCACGTCACACTCTAACTCAGCCACACACAGTCCCACGCAGCGAAGGTGGCCCCCAGGAACAGAAGGCTTAGTAAGGGCAACACACACACGCACACACACACAAGGGCTGTAGAAGGTGCCCTCCGTTATCGATAGCATCCCAGGGGACCTGTAGGTGCAGGAAGGAGCTGCACATAGCAGTGACCAGCGAGAGCTTCCAGCCAGTCATCCGGGTCCCAGGGTCTGGCTCTGGCCCACAGTCACCCACCAACGACCGCGCACGCTTCCGCGGTCCTAGCTCCTGGTGGTGCAGCACCGCACCCTCGCCTCTCAGCTTCCCAACCGCCTCTCCTCCCGTGATGCTGCCATCCAGCTCGCGCCGGCCTCTGTCCTGCGGTCGGCCCGAGGCCTGCCTGCTCCTAGTAGCTGTGCCCCTCTTCAGTCTCAGAGCCTGGCAGGTGCCTTCCAAACAGCCCCTGCTGGCGTCCAGCTCCCTCCTCCTTCAACCCCACTGTGACCCTGAACCCCTTCCCTGTCCCTGATCTTCCCTGTGCCCTGACTGCCCTCATCCTTAGACCCTTGGTCGACAGGACAGTCCCTCCCTTGCCACGCCCTCGACTCTCTTCTCTCTGCCACTTCCTCTGGCAAAATCCCAGTCCTGGTGAAATTCAACTCCGCATCCATCCCCCCACCCCTGCGCCCCTGGCCTGCGCTGCCGCAGGGCCGGAGGAAAGACACGAGGCCAGGTTGGGTGGTCTCACCGTACATTCAGGACCACTGACCTGAGCGCGCCCCCCGCACTAACCCCGCAACCACTGCCGGCCTTCCTTGCCCGTCCCCTCGCCTGCTCCCCACCTTTGCTCCTCGCTGCCCTGCACAGGTCCTTGTGCCAACTCTCAGCGAAGGACCCCTCCAGCTAAGTCACCGGGGACAGTCCAGGTCCCCTCACATCTGCCCAACGACCAGCACCTGTACCCACAGGCAGGCCTTCCCACCCCTTCTCCAAACCAAGAAGCCGTCTCCAGGAGCACCCTACGAAGTACGCCCAGCTTCACCCGCCTCCACACTAATGCAGGTCCCAGGTTGCATTTAGATGGGGAGCAGGGGTGGGGTGGGGGGGCTTCACTATCTTTGAATCCCCAGTACCAGACGCAGTGCCTGAAACGTACTAGGTTCTAAAAGTTTAGTTTTTTCACTCTGTCCCTAGTGATTTTTACTTAGTTTCTTGTTGCTTTTACGCAGGAAAACTGCTGAGCCGAAAGTCTACATGGTGTCCTGATTCTTTTTGCCCTCCCGCCTCTGCCTCTTAATTCATCCCGTATTCAAAATGAGCCTCAAGGAGTCTGCCTCTCCGCACCTCCACAGTGGCACCCTGACCCAAGCCACCACCATCTCTTGCTTGGAAGATGGCTTTCTCCCGTGCGCCACAGGGTGCTCTCTCCACACCAAATCCAGACAGAGTTCTGTAAAGCCTCAAGCGAGTCTTTCCTGGTAGCCTGCCAGAGGCTCTGCGTACTCTGAATGCAAAACCGACTCCTGAGCTGAGCCTCCCAAGCCTCCCAGCGCCTGCTCCCCACTCCTCTCCAGCCCCGCTGTGCCTCCCCTTCCCTGTCCCTCCTGCTCCAACACACCGGAGCCAACCACGCTCATCCCTGTCCTGGGGATGCGCCTAGGCCCCTCCCTCAGCCCAAATGCTCCTCCCTGCGACCCTGCACAGCTGCTAGCTCCTTCGGGGTTCAGACTCCCCCTTCCTTCCTCAGGGCGGCTTGCCCTGACCGAGCCATACACAACTCATCACCCAACTGTTTCTGGTCCTGCTTCTGCCTGCTCTTCGCTGTGTACCCTTCCACTAGAATGCCGAGGCTGAGGCTCAGTCTGGTGCTGGCACAGGTGTTACACGTATGTCAAAATTCACCAAGCTGTCCACTTCAGATCTGTGCACTTTACTGTGTATTACTGTATGTGAATAATAAAAACCACCAACAAGTAAATCTAGAGTTAGAGGCCAGTTCCTTGAACAGCACATAAAAGATGATAAACATTAATAATAAATTCAATGACTATCTGCCAATGGCCTACCAAAATATTAATGGAATAAAGTAAGAACAGATCAGCAGAATGAGACAAACAGGGCAGCAGTGTACACATAAGAAAATAAAAAGACAGCACTCCTCTACCTACAGATACAAACAGGTGGCACTTTGTTGGGCATCATTCAAAATGTTGATCAACCAGTAAACCAAGTACCACTGAGGCCTACCACCTGCCCAGCACCAAGCTGATATTGTGAGAAGGGAACAGTAATTTGCTTTTTGACGCTCTCTAGACATTTATTATGCAACAGAGTAAAATGATTATAGACAAATTTCTCCATCAACAATAATATGGTTACATAATAGGACTTTAAAATGGACCTCAGGCCATGCTCCACGTAAAATGAGCAACTCTAAATGATGCTGTCTATCACCCTACAACCCACAAACCACAATGAACTCTACTCCTATTCACAATCATCAGTTTACTTTTTTTTAACAGTTTACTTTTTATGCATTCTGCCAGATATACAAATCAACAATCTGAAAGACTTATTACAAATTGTTATTTAAAAGTAGAAGCCAGCCCTGGCTGGTGTGGTTCAGCGAATTGAGCGCCGGCCTGCGAAAGAAAGGATCGCAGGTTAGATTCCCAGTCAGGGCACATGCCTGGGTTGCAGGCCGGGTCCCCAGTGCGGGGTGTACAAGAGGCAACCGCACATTGATGTTTCTCTCCCTCTCTATCTCCCTCCCGTCCCCTCTCTAAAAATGAATAGAATAGAATAGAATAGAATAGAATAGAACAGAATAGAATAGAATAGAACAGAACAGAACAGAATAGAATAGAATAGAATAGAATAGAATAGAATAGAATAGAATAGAATAGAATGGAATGCAGACAGAACATCACTCACTCTGTGAATATTTACTGAAAGCCAGACCACTGCATCCCAGGCACTGGGGTGAGACCGGTGGTGATCTCTAAGTGACCTATGCGGGCCTGGTAGGCCTGTGCCCTTTGCGACTCCATGCCAACTGTGCCAGTGGACACAGCAAGGGTAGAGGATTCTGTGAGAGCATGCAGCTCACACAGGGCAGCAGAGCGCAGGGCCCCGAGATGTGTCCCTGCTCTACTGTAACCTGTCTGCAGATTACAGACAATGAAGGAAAGGTATAAAGTCTTGAAGGCAAAAACTATCATTGAATAGGACTAAAAAGTTCAAGGAATAACGCCAGGACCTAGCAAATGACATAAGGAATTATTAGTAACTAACCAATTTAGAGAAGATCACTCATATTGTTTTTAAAGACATTTGCTACATATTACACTTATCACGGCACTTGTTAGGTCTCATTTATCAGGAATTCATTAAACCATGTTTGTTAAGTGACACCGTGTCCCTCTGGCCCAGAGTGTCCACATGCAGACAATGCTGCAGGAAATAGTAATTTTTAAAAGGTGCCAATAAATACTCTCTGGAGAAGCAGTGAGTGTGAAAACGAGAAACACCTGTTATCCCTTATGACATAAGAGTTTTCCTTTAAATTTTGTTTTTATCCTCACCCAAGAACATGCTTCTTAATTTTAGAGGGGAAGGGGGGGAGAGAGAGGGAGAGAAAACAGCGATGTGTGAGAGAAACATCAATCGGTTGCCTCTCATATGCACCTCAACCAGGGACGGAACCCACAACTTGGACATGTGCCCTGTCTAGGAATCGAACCTGGGACCTTTCGATTTATGGGACAACACTCAACCGAGTCACACCAACCCAGGCAAGATTCTTCCTTTGTTGTGTCTGATAACTTGAGCTTAACTGAATTCAGCAGTGACACACACACAGGAGACACTGGTTCCTGTGTTACGACAGCTTGACCATGACACACATGACAAGACAGAGCATCGGAGCTGGAGCACTTGGGCAAGGTAAAAGACCCTTCGAGAAGAAGCCGCTCTTACGGGACTCTGCAGGATCATAGACACCCTCTTCTTTTGCTCCATCATGTTGAAGTCCTGGCGAAGGTCTGGTGCCATGTTCCTCTCTCGCAGGTACTCTGGGTTGTTCTCATCCACCCTGTCGAAGTACCTCTCTTTGTGAGGGGCTGTGGTCGGAGGCGGTGAGGTCACCACTGCGGCCTGAGTATCACCATTCATCGCACAATCTTTCCAGGCTCCTACAGAATCAAAATGAAAGAAAGTATTGTTGTTTAATCAATGTGTAATAGCATTTCACAAAGAGCACGTCAGCCTGAGGAATGCGCCTTCAATGTATTCCTCACTCTGACTGCCCGCCCAGTCAGGGGCATGACGTGTGAGGCTTCTTTGTGGCCTCGGAGGCGCAAGGCTGATCAGCCTTCATGTGCCCATCCACCAGCCAACGGTATTTCTTGTCCTAGCCATTGTTCTTCAGCGGACAACAGGAGAACAAAGCTATCGGTCCTCTGACAATCTAAAGGACTATATAGTAAGCATTTGACAAGATAGTTTAAAGTTGGGACATTGTCCGACATGGACAGGATCTGCTAACAGCAGCACAGGTCCCTTCTGAAGAAGTCTGACTTATGGTATTTTTCCCCAAAAGTATCAGTGGTGATTTTACATGAAGGAGTCCCCAAAGAGATCAGCAGGGGAGAAGCCGCCCACACATCCGTCCCCAGAAACCAGAAACGGCCCTCACCAACACAGACTTTTTGGTTCAACAGTAGGTACTGAAAATGCCAACATGCCCTGCTTTGTGAATAACCTAAAAAATGCCCAATGGCACAAATTTAAAAGTCTGCTAATATGGCCACCTACTTCACATTCTTTTTAATCCCAATCTTTTATTTGAAGTGATGCTCAAACATAATAAATTATGTTTACCTATAACTACTAAATCTCTAAACAGTACTTTCACTCATCACCACACAAGCAGCCCCATCTCTACTGCCCCTATACAGCACTGGATGACAGCTCTAACAGCACAGCGCAGCACTCAGAAGTACCCACTGTGTCTAGTCGCCGTGCCAGGCACAGAAAGTGCTCGGAGGTGGCCCTCGCCAGGAGGTGGGGGACAGGGGGAAGCCAGGCTCACTGAGAGGAGCAGCAGTGCTGCCTCAGGAACCAGATAGCCCAGGGCCAGCATTCCTGGGATGCCCCCTGGTGGCAGAGCTGTTCTCCTTAACCCCGGGGCCACTCTGCCAGTGATAATGATGACAGTGGGTGGCAGCAGAAGAGGCAATGGAAGGTGGAGGGGATGTCCCCAAAGGGATGGGAAGGGATGGAATGAGGGGCATGGGGGCAAAGACGGGTCTTGAACAAGATGCCCTGGAAATCTGAGGCTGGCACAGGCAGCTTTTTCATGTGCGTATAGAGGGTGGGGAAAAAGGAGGTGTACAATTGTGAGTACATGAAACAGAGTTTATTCTTGCATTATTATTTAATTATTGCTGTCCATGCAAATGACTGTAAACTTACTTTTGCCCCGCCCTGTAAATCATCTGGGAATCACGTTAAAACACGATTCAGATTCAGGAGGTCTGGGAGGGACCTGAGACTCTGCATGTCTCATGAGCTCCCATGTGGTACTAACGCCACTGACCTTGGACCACAATTTGAACAGCAAGGCTTTAAAGAATAGCTTATTTATACAAAAAATATTTTGTGGTTCCCACAGCCAAAGAATCAGTTTAAGAAAATTTTTGCTCTTAAATCTATTTGGATATTGCCCTTCTGAAACCTAAAGTTATGACGGAATTAACAGCATGCTTACAGTGACACTATTTCAAGGACTGAAAGACAAAGTATGAAAACAACAGGGTACTTGAAAGTCAGCATAGAATAAAGGAACCAGTGACCCCAATGTAGTCTTTAAGAGCACTGTTCTCTAAATGTTTCCTTTAAAATTTTTAGTTTATCTGTCTACTTTAACCTGGTTTTTGCTAAAAGAATGACCCAAAGAACAAAACAATAATGGTTTTCTGACATTTCCCTATGTAAGTGAAGCTCAACATTCTGAGCTTGATGAAAATGTTCTACTTCAGTTTAAAAAAAAGACAAAAGGATATACAGTTAGTAATTTCTCTGTTACTAAAGGAGTCCCAATTTTAAGCCATTTCATCAGTAAATAGGGACAAAGTAACATTTACGAGGCAACTATAGCTCCTTCCTGGTTCTCAGAGCTGACCGGGAGAAAAGAATCCTTGTAAAAGTAGCATGTTAAAGATAAGGCCGAGACAGTTTCCTTTTTATTACAAATTGCCACGTGAATGAGCTAAGATAAAGAAAGCAAACCAGATATACATGCATTCCATTCCTTCAATAAGGAAGTCTATAAACTTAAGTCACAATCAAAGTATACATTTTCTGAACCCAATAATAAAAAATAAATATATTCCAGCCTGGCTGGTGAGGTTCAGTGGATTGAGGGCCGGCCTGCGAACTGTCGAGGGTCCAATTCCAAGTCAGGGCACATGCCTGGGTTGTGGGTAAGGTCCCCAGCAGGGGGCGCAAGAGAGGCAACCACACATTGATGTTTCTCTCCCTCTCTTTCTCCTTCCCTTCCCCTCTTTAAAAGTAAATTTTAAAAACCTTTAAAAAAACTTAATTCCATTTTTAAAGTATAAAACCTATACTTTTTTTTTGTCAGTTATAAATTCAGGTTTCACTAACTTAGTTTTTAAAAGTGTGTTAAGACAGCAAATTTTTTCTAGGAAAATCTCTATAAAGAAGTTAGAAATCCAATTTTTTAAATGGAAACATACAGATATTTTAAAAAGTTCTCTCTATATGGGGCCAGGTGGGTACTTAAAATATCAGGGAACCTCTCTATAAAGTACATGATTATCTGGCCACTGTGCTATGCACCTGAAACTAACACAGAGTAATGTTGACTGTAAACTGTAATGGAGAAAGAAAAGAAAGAAAGAAGAAAAGGAAAGGAAAACAGAAACCAACCCAGATTCAGGCTTTCAATACAGGGTGGGGCAAAAGAAGGTTTACAGATGTTTGAATGAAAAATAATACAATAATTAATAAATAATAATACAAGAATAAACTCCTGTGTTTCACGTACTTACAGTTATAATCCTACTTTTTTGCCCTTTCCTGGGGTTATTTTTATATGAGTAGATTTTTTAATCTGAAAAAAAACAAATTCTGTATCTGTCTTAGGAACATTCTGATTAATAATTCTCAAAGAACAACATTTTTACTGTTTGTCATGCCAAATACAAGATAAAATCCATCTAGAAATAAATAAAAGTAGCCTTTTGTCTTGTTAAGAAAAAAATATTTGGCAGCTTAATTTTAAAAGTAGCAACAAATAATGTCTAATACATGGATGGTTGTCATAAATATTGAAATATCAATACAATATTATAAAACTATGAAGATTCTTTAGTATCATACACATAAGAGATTATAACATGTTTAGGTAAAAACTATATAATTTCCTATTCTGTAATCTTATCGATGCTCTAATTATAATCACACACAGACAAGATAATACCATGGCAAATAAGCTGTATTAGAGTTAAATAAATTGATTTATGAAGTATGAATTAATGTTTCTCTGTCTTGATATTCTATAAATTGCTGTAATTTTACCTGTGTAAAAATTTTAAGATTTCACAAATCTTAACACGCTGATACCTAAATCAATGAACCCCCTGGGAGCAATGCTTACAGGCATGTACAGCCAACAGAGCCCAACCTTCTGGATGAACCATGGCAAACAAGCCTGGCCTGCCATGTGACCCCTCACATCCAGCCACCTGTCTCCATCCTGACCACACCATCTACACTAGATAATGATCACCCACCTCCTGGACAGCGACAGCTCCTAGCAACTCCCACCGCAGTCCCTTCTCCACAGCTGGGCCAGAGGGCAGTTCAAAACCATAGCACTCATTCCCTGCTTAACCCCTGACAGCCAACTGGAGGACTTTAGCTGCATCTCAATACAAACAAACTATAAAATGAAAACCTTAAAATGAAATTTGAGACAATTAGATATTTGAACACTAACTGGAATTGGACTGCATCAAGAAATGACTGCCAAAAATTTTCGGTGTGACATTATTATGGTCATACTAGATACTTACAGAAATATTTATGGATGAAATGACAGGACACTATATGGTGTGGAGGGAGAATAAGGGTTACACAAGAGAAATAAGACTGGCCCCTGTTAAGGTAGCTCAATGGATTGAGCATCAGCCTGCAAACAAAAGGATCGCCGGTTCGATTCCCCAGTCAGGGCACATGCCTGGGTTGAGGGTATGGTGCCCAGTAGGGGGGCACGCAAGAGGTAACCCCACATTGATGTTTCTCTCCCTCTCTTTCTGCCTCCCTTCCCCTCTGTCTAAAAATAAAATAAAATCTTAAAAAAAAAAAAAAAAGACTGGCCGTGAGTGAATCACCATTGGCGCTGGATGAAGGATAAAGCAGGGCTCGTCACACCGCTGTACTTTGTAAGTCTGAAATGCTCTTAGAGTAAAGCACTTCCAGACCTTACATCCTCTGGTCTCTGCCTGCCTTCAGGCAAACACATTTCAGCAAGTTCTTTCAGACCGGTATTACTAATACTGGGGTGAATGACTATTTTAAGATTAACATTCCCTCTTTTCTAATGTCCCAGAGGACACCAGTATGTCCTCGTGTGTCCTGGTGTGTCTTTGGTTGAGCTGGTGTGTCCTCGGCTGGCCGGGAACTAACAGGGTAGACCCTGACATATTCTTTCTCAGCAACGGCATTCAGTCTAGCACCAAAATGACCCGTCCTCACCAAAGCCGTGGGGCAGACGCCACTATTTCTTGGCATTTTCCTTCCGGCACAGCCATTTCGCTAATAGCTGACTATTTCACTGTTCCCAAAACTGACTTCTGGACCCCGAAAGGCGGAGCCCTCAGAGCGCAGGCTGAACCGAGAAGGCGGCTATTACGGAGATTCCCCAGGTAAGGATCTGCCAGGAAGCCCAGAGGACCTTGTCAGTTGCTAAATCCTCTTAAACATACCTCAGAAAGCACACTGACTACCATGCGATAATGAGTTACTGTTCCACGGAGAACAGACCAGGGGGTATCACATATACTTAATAGAAGTGGAGGCCTCTGTTGGTGTCCTAGGTCACCTGACGCCCAACTCCAGACGGCCTTTGGCATTGTGAACAGAACAGGAAGAGGGGGTCTCTGCAGTGTCCTCCTGTATTTCTAGCAACTCCTGGTGCTTAATGCATCTCCACAGAGCTACTCTTCACATGATGTGCAAGGTACCAGAGATTTAAAAAATCACAAAACTGGCAGGAGACAACAGGCAAATAAATGTGCACGAAGACCCATGGCGCCGTGACAGAAATCTACTCACCAGCAGGGAAACCGTGTCTACTGGCGGGGGCAGAAAGAGCGGACGGGCGGTGCTATGGGATGAGTTGTGTCTCAAAATTCACGTTGAAGCTCAAACCTCCAGCACCTCAGGATGCGGCCTGATTTGCCAATAGGGTCTCTGCACTAGCCCAGTGCGACCGGGCAACAGAAAGAAGAAATAGGGGCACAGACGCAAACACAGGGAGGACAGCACATGAAGAGGAGCTGAGTGACGCTCTCCATGCCAAGGAACCCGGAGATGCCGGCACATCAGCAGCTGGGGCAAGACCTGGACCAGACTCTCCCACAGCCTCAGAAGGAACCCCGCCGACACCTAGGCCTTGCCCGCCGGTCTCCAGAACCGGCGGACCACTTTCCGCAGTGTGAGCCGCCCAGTCTGCAGGGCACTCTCCCAGCCCCAGGAAACGAATCAAGGACAGTCTGGAAACCTTCACGCAAGAAATGCCTTTTGAGCTAAGCAGGTGCTTCCGGGCAGCCCAGGGTGGATGGCAGTCACCTGGTGAACGAACACCTGCGCTTTAAAGACAGCAGCCCGGAAGGGGCAGCCCAGCAAGGAAGCGCTCAACATCCCCTTCTTCACACGAGAGCCTCTCTTCCAGACCTTTGAGCCCCACTCCTTCTCAAGGCCCAACTCAATACTCCCTGGCCTGTGAAGCTTCCTCAAGGCCCCGAGCTCTGCACTTGCCTCCTGTATTCCAAGATAACCTCATTCTCACCTCTTCTCAGCCATTTTCAAACAGGGCCAAATTGCAAGTATACATGGTGGCTCCATCGCCAGTCTGAGGGTCATGAAGAACGGGGCAGTTTCTAACCCGTTTTTTATAAGCAGGCCCTGGGAGAGTGTTTTACAAATAGTAGGGACTCAACAGACACTTTGTTCTTAAAGTAAGGTACCTACTGCTGCAAGGGACACCCTCGCTTCTCTGGAAGGGCTCTGTGAGGTTCGCATCCAGAATGAAATTGTGCCATTTGTTTTACTGGAACAAAACTCAATGAAATAGGAGGACTCGCCCCAAAAAAGTAACCAAGTGAAGTGATAGATATATTCATTAACCTGATTGTGGGAATCATGTCACAAGGCATACGCCTATCAAATCGTCATGCTGTATACTCTATAAATATATTACGGTTTTGTCAATTATACATCAGTAAAGCTAGAAAAAAAGCTTTTAAAAAAGTGGAGCCCTTGCTGGAAAGAGCGACAAGATTTTTTAAAATCTATTTTTCAAGTACAGTTGACATATAATATTATGTCCTTTTCAGGTGTACAGAACAGTGAGGAGACCCTTACACACAGTAGGGAGTGGGTACCCCTAAGTCTAGCACCCACCGGGCACCACAGATTATTACAGTATTAGTGACTGCTGTCCCTGGGTTGTACTTTACGTCCCCATGACTATTTTGTCCTTCTCACTCCTTTCACCTTTTCCACTCACGCCCCCACCCCCCCTACCTGGCCGCCATCTCTTATCTACAAACGTTTTGTTTGGTTTGCTCATTTTTTAGATCCCACACAGAAATGAAATCACACGGTATCTGTCTTTCTCTAAAGAGTGGCAAGATTTTAAACAGCCTTGGAAGAGCCGAGGCTTAGAGCCCAGCCTGGGAAAGGGCGAGGAATGGCACTGCGGTGACAGTCCACACCCTGTTTGGCGCCTCAAGTGGGAAAGCAGAAGGGACTCAGACACCCTGGCCAGAAATTCATCACAGACTCTCAGACACCTACAATTCTGGAGCGGGTGCTGTGCCCGTCCGTGGGAAGGGAACAAATCCCTTCTCCACAGGTAGGGGGAAGCCCAAAGTTGGAGCCCTCTCCCAAATAGAAGGGAATACGCCGCCCCGAGTGGGAACCCTCGCGGCGCACGCTGCAAGCCTGTTAGTTCCACACTTCCACAGGACAGGTGCCCACCTGTGTCTAAGGTTCCTCTGCGGAGCTCCAGGCTGATGACGCACGCACGCCCTGCTAGGGATGCCAAGCTTAGTGAAAGCCTTTAATTCCTCTGATCGGGTCATTTCTATTCCTGTTTCTCCAGATGTTCTCTTAACAGTTGAAACTGCTCCAAAGTCGCCTTTAAAATAGTCACTGTTTACTATGTGGTAAGTACTGACTGGGAACTCATTTTCACATGTATGAACTCACTTTTTTCTGCAGATAAGGCAACTGAGGCCCAAAGCAGTTCAGCAGCCAGCAGCGGGTGGCTGGGGTCTGAACACAGGCCACCTGGCTCCAAAGCACCTGCCCTTAACTCCACTACCTACCACCTCTGGCCATCACATGTCCCAGCAAGCTCGACTCAGGAAAAAAAGCAAGCCCTACCCAGGGAGCTCAGTTGATTAGAGTATCATCCCAATACACCAAGGTTGTGGGTTTGATCCTTGGTCAGGGCACATACAAGAAGTAACCAGTGAATGCATAAATAAGTGGAAAAACAAATCAATGTCTCTTTCTCTCCCTCCCTCCCCCTTCCTCTATCTAAAAATCAATCGATAAATTTTTTTTTTTTTAGAGAAAGCAACAGGAAAAAGTAAAATTGAAGCTATGCTTCCCAGCCTGTCACCCACAGGCTTTCAGTTAGGATTTGATTATCTGGTTGGTCCTCTCGCTTCCTTGTTGCTTCATGACAAATGGTTAGTTAACAGCTTCCCAGCCTAATCTTCCACATTTTATTAAGTTTTTACATACAGTCACACATCTGCAGCTGTGTTCCTTTCACCCACGGCATTTAACCAACCCCCTCCTTGGTGTACTATTAGAGATCTCAGTTACCTGCTTAAAGCTGCATGGCCACGAGTGGGGAATAATGTGAAATGAAGCCTAGGATGTGGGGACTGCGCTCTGAAATGCTTCTCATGAAAACAGCTTTCTTGTATTGACAAGAGAGCTCTCCAGTCCAAAGGTCAGCAGTGGGCAGTGGACAGGCCACTGTCAGGGGTCAGTGGACAGGTCACCGCCAGGGATCAGTGGTTAGTTCTACTCATTCCACTGGACAACTTCAACATGTGTGAAATCCTCATCTATTAAGTAAAAACATTTTCATTTTCACCAATAACTTTGATTGGAATATTTTGAGAATGTCGGCTGTCTCCCACGTGGTATAACACTGACTGTTCTCAATTAATGTCTCGATTTGATTGCTATCAACTTCAACTGGTCTACCCGACCATGTAGCATCATCCAGTGAGAAATCTCCAGCATGAAACCACTTTTGACAGGCTCGATCAGTCACAGCACCTTCTCCACACACTGCACACATCTTGTTTTGCATTTCAGTTGCATTTTTACCTTTCTTGAAATAATAAGGCATAATATGCCAGAAATGTGTATTTTCTTCCATCTTCAATATCAAAGTGGCTATGCAAAAATTCACCTATTTTGATAAGCTTTTTTTAAATGCACGCTGATATGAAAGCTGTCACAATACAATCTAACAAAAATATTTTGAATGAAGTTAAAGACGACGAAGCTCTACTAGGGCAATCGTACGAAAAAAACCAAATGAACTTTTTGGCCAGTGTAATACCTCCCCAACCTAGTGATCAAAAGAGATGACGTAGATGACAGTACCTTGGGAGAAGGGAGAACGTAGGAGGGAGGCACGATTCCCATCTCTGTGACTCCCAAACTCCACACCGGCTTCCTCCCAAATGCAGTGGAGGAGAACGCAACTAGAAAACGCAGGGATCCGGGAGAGTGACCAGTGCGTGGCTGTCGTAAGGACAGCACCAGGGATGCTGCAGAGCACTGTTTCCGCAGACTGGTTCACTCTGTGAACTAAGAGTCTCCCATTCGCAGAACTGACTCTATTCAAGTGTCTGAGGCCTCACGACAAAGGGTGCAGGCAGGGCCTGAACCCCAAACCACTCATCCCAAATGCCAAGCTCATCCACTGACTGCTGCACAGGAAGCCAGGAGCCTGTAGGGAGCAGGCTCTTCTGTCTGGCTCAGCACTGGCCCCCCAACGTTTAAAGTGACTGATTGCTCCATGAGCAAATCAATCGGTTTACTCTTAAATAAGTGCTATCAAGATGAAATTCCACAAGGAAACAGCAATTCATATTTCAGAAGAAAAATCTGGGAGAAGTAATCTTATTAAAGGTGCCTCACAATCTAACAAAGAACTACCGCAGCACAGGTGGGCCCTGCTACGGTTACTACACTGCCCTGTTACTCTGAGCCACAGGCCCAGAACTACACGCAGAAGGAGGCACGAGCCCACCTTCCTCTCTGGCGGCGTTGGCTGCTTTCCCTCGTCCGCTCCGTCATTACTGTTTACGGTCTTCCGATCACTACACTATTTTTATTTTTTAACTATATTTTTGCTGAACTAATGAAATCTTTCAAACTGTACTGTTTTACTGAATTTTATTCCATGAGGGTGGCTTACAAAGTAAGGCTCTGAGTTCAATTTTTATTTTTCTGGGGGAAGGGGGAAGAGGGAGAGGTTTGGCAGGGTTGTAAAGATGAGTAAATACTGACCACAAAAACAGGCAGTTTTTTCAGAATCTAATGGTAACTAGATGTTCCTATTTGTGAAGTAACTGATTCCCAAGGAAGACGAATGACAAAAGAAAGTGAGGCGGTGCCACTGCCAAGTGCACTAAGCGATACACACCCTGAGCCACTCTACGAGCTCTGAGACCCCCGAGGACGGCGCCAGGCTCCCCCCATCAGAGCCAGGCAGGCGGCACTCAGAGCCACAGGAGCGACCCCAGTAGGACTCTGCCAAAGGCAGGGTCCCTGAGACTCAGCGGCACTGATGGAGACCGAAGTCCTGTCCGAGCTACCAAGTCACTGCGACCCACGGGTTAGATGGCCTAGTTCCCGTAAGATAAGAACACAGTGTCAAGTGAAAAAGATACAGAGAACAATAGCTGGTTTCAAAACTATGATACAAATAGCTTCTCGTATAATTTATTTCTCATTATCACTACTACTTTCCTATGTTAATATTCAAATAACTTCTATAGTTTTTAAAAATTCCAACTGATAATTAAAGGTAAAAATTACGAAAGTCTTAATAGCCAGAAATAAAAAAGAGCAAAAACAAATTTAGACAAAAAAGCATTATGCCTCAAATCATGTGTGTTTACTAGTTTTTCTCAATCGGCACGCAGCACTTCCAAAGACATGCCGCCACTGAGGTGTGGGGAGACTCCACTTCGAGCAGGCTCTGCACGCGGGTTTGGAGAGCGGTGACGGGTCCCCTGCGGATATCAGGGACCCCACATCCATCCATCCGTCAAATATGGGCTGAGCACCTACAATGAGGCCAACAGGGGCCAGGCACTGCTCTTCAATCTGGGTGCTTGGGAGACATCAAGGCACGAAACGGGTCTCTGCCTTCAGGGGATTTATATTCCAGCAGAGGGGCCCTGGCAGTAGCCCAGGGCAACCACACAGCATGTTAGAAGGCGCTAAGTGCTATGGGTAGTGGGCTGGCAGGCCAGGGAGGTGGGGAGGCAAGTGGCAACATCAACATCGGGTACTTAGGGCTCGAAAGAAGGAAGCAGGTGACCTCCCAGGGGTAAAGGTGTACGGCGCTCCAGGTAGAGAACAGCCAGAGCTATGGCTGGAGTGAGGACTGGTTTTTGTTTGGAGAGGGGGATAAAATGAGTCTATCATCGTTTTCTTTTTTTTTTTTTTTTATTTTATTTTTAGACAAGGGAAGGGAGGGAGGAAGAGGGGTAGAGAAACATCCATGTGTGGTTGCCTCTCGCGCGCCCCCTGCTGGGGACCTGGCCCACAACACAGGCATGTGCCCTGACTGGGGAATCGAACCAGTGACCCTTTGGTTCGCAGGACAACGCTCAAACCACAAAGGTACAAAGAGGTCCACTCAAACTAAATAAGTCCCAAAGAGAACTCTTAAATCCTCCTAAGGTTTTGCTTGGATCTTGTCTCCGTTTCTTCTCTTAACCTCTTACAACTGCCAGTTCTCCATGATAATGTGCTCAGTGACGCCCTGCCTCTGCCTGATGCCCATCGGTGGTCTCCCACAGTCCCTAGAACAAACCTGAAATCTTGACCACTGCCAGCAGGGACCACCCAGTGGGGCCCACGGCCATCTTTCTGCGGTGTTGTCCCAGGCGCAGCAGCTCCCTCCTGCCTGGGAGCCTTTACTCCTGAGCTTCTCTGCCCAGAACGAAAGAAGGGACCCCAGCTACTCTGAGTGTCTCACTCCTTGTCAGCCAGATGTCAGGTCAAATTTCACCTCCAAAGTCTGAGACTGGTTTCCCTGACGATCCTACTCAGAGCACCCCTCCCCCTACCAAGCTCTCTCAAATCACCCTGGGTGTTCTGTGTTTCCTTTCCCTTCAGGGCCAGACTCCTGCTCCATAAGCTTGGGGAATGTTCCTAACTTCTCTGATCACAGTCCCCACATCTGCAATGACAAGGCTAACAACAGTGCCACCTCACATGGGGAGTGCACCTGTGTGCTCAGACACACAGGAAGCACTCCAGTGGTAGTTATTAGGGTTACTATCAGAAACTCATTGTCTGTCTCCCCTGTTAGAATGTAACCCCCAAGAGGGCAGGCTTGTCTGCCTCCCTCACTGCTGCAGTCGCAGGGCTAACACTTAAGAGATCCTCAATTAATATACACTGAGGAATGATCCGGTTTGGGTCTAACATTCTGGACTGACAATGCTAAGTTTGGACACCAGAGGCATTTGACTGTAAGAAAAGCCGTCACTTCGCTTGATTAAGTCACAACTGACGTATGACTGAAGAGACTCTGGGGACAGAGCCGCTAAGCGAACAGCCTCCAAAATCTCAGTCCACCACTTACAGGGAAGCTCCAGAGTGCAAACGGACAATCTGCATTATCAAATTGGGTTCTGCGTTTTGAGTTACCTGGGTTTTATGTTTCTAAGAATTACGTCAATTCCCAAAGCTGGTATACACAGCACAAGCAGTTTTATCTATCTCTACTGGGCTAGACTCGGAGACTCAAGCAAGTACAACTCCCAAAGGTAAGGAAATAAGAAAAGCAAGAAAAGGAGAATTCTAGACCTCGCCGCTAAGTGAGTCAGCACTTACAGTGAGGCGCATGAAGACTGCAGGATGGCCCAGCTAAGTCAGGAAACACAGGCTGACCAAACACATGTGAGCAGAGAAAACTCTATGTAGATTTGATAAGGAAAAAAACTCCTCTGCACTCCAGTTAAATACATTAGGAGGGGCTGTTGAACAGCACCCACCTAAGATGAGAGTATTTCCCTTGAAAATCTATGGATCAGTATGAGGGGCACAGTTCAGTAGTTTTGAAACAGTCGGATAGAAAGCATTTGTCGTAAAATGACCTCAAGAATAACATGCAGCCCATGTTTCAAGCTGTTAGCCTAGCACAGACAGAGCTGGAGCGAGCCGGGTAGTGAGGCAAACACAGCAGAGACAGAGGCCCACGGGCTAGCAGACAGGGGCCTGTCGGCCTCGCCCCGCTCTGCCGCCCGAATCTCTGCTGTATGAGCCAGAACAGGCTGTCTGCTGGGTTGTCTCTGAGTGGATCCAATCGCTCCATTCTCCGCCTGTCATCTGCCCAAAAACAGCCTCCCATGGAAGGCCAGTAGGTGGTAAGTAAGTGCATGAGTGGATGATCCCCAGGTCCTACAACTGCTGCAAAGCAGTGATAATCAGCGGGAAGGAGGAAGGTGCTGCGGTCATCAGAGTTCAGACCCCAGCCCAGATATTAATACTTACTAGGAATGTGCCCCTAGGCAAGCTCACTGTTTATACCACAGTAGGTTCACTGGCAGAAGGGATACAATAATCATACCTATCTCACAAGACTGCTGAGGAGTGGGCACGAAGTATGCAACATAAAGTCCTGTTCACTGGCTACCAAACACTTCACAGCTGGCACCTTAAACACCTTCCCTTGGCTTTCAAAAACCTGGAATATAACAAAACATACTTAACACTAACAAACTGTGCAACTTGATCTTTGGTTGTTAAAATTCCCTAGAATGATTTTATTTACCTAAACAAATTCAATAGCTCTCAAATATAAACCTCATTTTTTTTTTTAAGATTTCATTTATCTTTAGAGAGAGGGGAAGAGAGGGAGGAAGAAAGGGAGAGAAACATTAATGTGTGAGAGACACACTGATCGGTTTCCTCTCACATGCCACCTACTGGGGACTGAGCCCACAAGCCAGGCATGTGCCCTGACTGGGAATTGAACCAACGGCCCTTTGGTTCACAGGCCGGCACTCAACCACTGAGCCACACCAGCCAGAGACAGAAACTCCATTTTTTAAAAAGTACTAAACTTTTGGGGACTGAGGGAAACACAATAATTTTTGCATATCCCTTTTGTTTAAAAAGGAAAACAAAATGGCTCAAAACAAGACCTAACATCTGTACATGCATAGGTGCTTTAAAACCTTAAAATTATGAGGCTATAAATTAAAATTTTAGAAATAAATTTTTTTCAATTTGGGGAATAAACAACTTAGAACAGTGGGGAAGATTCACATCCTGTAAACAGCTGATTTGACGAAGACACAAAGGGCAATTCTGTCCCTGGACTTGTGGGAGAGGCCCCCGCAGACGCAAGCTGCCACGCTCAGCACAGTGTCCGCAAAGGAGAAAGCTGGAACCAACAGGAGGCCACCAGTCACTCTCCTCAAAGGAGCAAAGAAGACGCCTATCCCTCCCGTCTGTCATTTAATAGGTAACTAAAGAACACTAGCACTTTTAACCTGAACCTAAGCCGGCTTTGAAATGAGAGAATAATTCATTCTTTCCTGAGTATGTTATCCTGTGTATCTAGAAAAATCTTGGAGTCCTGACCTTGCAGCCTGACCGTCTCAGGGTTACACAGGGCAGAAATGATCCACCTAGTCAAGTGTTAACCCCAAGCCTCAAGTGAATATTAACACTTCGTTTACTTATGGGAGGCAATTCTAACCAGGTCCCAAGAGCATGACATACTTCAAAACGATTTCCATGCAACAGTCCAACAGTCGGAACACTTCTGAAAAACTCCAGCATATTTTAACAAGCCAATAAAAATGCAAAGCACTCTTGAATAATAGTAACACCATGAATAAAATAAACATCCCAGAAAATGTGACACCTTTGAAAAGTCCTAGTCTCAGGTCCCCGCCTGAGTGGGAGCTCAAAGAGCAGAGCTGAATGAAACAGTGGAATATAATGTCTCTAAATAACCGTTTGAAGGGTGAACCTGACACTGGAAGTGTACAGTAAAGGGAGCCTCGAAACGGGTTAGCATTAATATAAAGTTTCACTTCCTCTTTGGCTCACATACTCTGAAAAGGAAGTAGAGGTATCATTAAAATTTCCCCACTTTGGTGAATCGGAAGTGGCTGCTTTATTTGGCATTTCTCTGATTAGTAGGTGAGGATCAATGTTTTTCATTTATTTATTTACAGAAATTTCCCATAGGGCCTATTAATTTCTCTGTCCACCTGCCTCTTCACTGAAATGCTGATGTACCTATTCCTACAAATTTGAAAAGCAGTATACGTACTGATCTTTTGTTATATTTGACATTTTATAATCTTATTTTTTAATGAACAAGTATTTCAATATTTTGCATATTTAGGTCTGCAAACCTTTTCCTTGAGTTCAGCTTTTAAACAAAATGTTATACCCATTCCTTCACAGCACAAGTCTAATAAAATGTAGCAAGAAAGTTTTAAGACATTATCTCTGATACACATTTTACTTTGCCTTTTCTCTACAATCTCTGTAATTTTAAACATTCCTCCTTAAACCATCTGGAATTTATTTTGATGAGTGATGCTTTCCAGTTGTCTCATCGCCAATAATCCCTGGAGATGTGGGGGCGTGTCTCTTCATGCCCTGCAAAGACTGCCCCACTTTCCACTATCGGGACCCCACTACTGCCTCATAATAAGCTGTCCACCCTCGGGAAGGCTGCTCATCCTCTGCACCTCAGTTCCCTTCCTCATTTGTAATAAAATACATCCAAGTTCTGTGCCCCAAGGTTGTTGAGGCGATTAGAAATAACAAATGTAAAATATCTAGCACAATGTCTGGCACATACGGTTATCCTGTAAGTCAATACCTGATGAGAACATAAAAGTAACACACTACAATATTCGTTTCAAAAACTTCAAAAACATCAAGTTTAATCAATTCAAAGTTAAAACATACTGTTTTATTTAAAAATAACATTTGATTATAAACTCATCTTATTTTACCTTTTCACATTTTAAGTAAAACTCCTGTGTTCTATCTGTATGAGCACATGTAATGCTAATTATTAAGTGAGATTTCTCACATTAATTCAATCCCTAAGCCAATATTCTAGTGTAGCTTACTGAAACAGACTTGGGTGTGGTTTTGAAAACAACTCTGGGTGAGGCAAGCAAAGATAAGCCAACCAACCATCTGTTTAGCTGAAGTGAACTTTAATGCACCCTATCCTGTTTATAATTTCAAAATCTGTCTGATAACATGGTACAGAAAAAATCAGGCTTGGGTCTTCACCAAAACTCCATCAGCCTCTCAATGGTAACCGATTAATAAATGTGCCAGCTTAGACCTTAGGGCCACCTGAGTTCTGATCCCAGCTCCCCCTTACTACCTATGTAAGCTTAGGAACACTTCATCTCTCTCTGTTTCATTTCTTCCTTTGTAAAACGGGAATATCATTATGTACTGCCTTGGTTTAAGATTAAATGAGTTAATTTATGTCAAGCTGTTAGCGCAGGTAGCTAGTTAACATTAATGAAGGGAGCAAAGTGAATCATACATTAAGCCTAACTCAGAGTGAGCTGAGTCAGACATTCAGCTGAACTTATTAGGACACTGTGGTGCTCACAGCTCCCCGGGGGGCCTTGGCACCCTCCACAGAGCAGAAGGGACAGGACGCATGGGCTCCCCGTGGGACAACCAGCATTAGCTGGAATTACCAGGGGAGGGAGAAGTCAGTCAGAGGGAAACTCCTCTGCTCCGCTCGTGTCCAGGAGAAGCCAAGACCACGCAGGGTCAGGGCCTTGCGCTTCTAGGCCTGCGCAGTAGGAGCCAAGGTGGCCACCATAAAGACGAGGTATCCAGTCGGGGAAAAGGGTCGGGCTGAAGACAGAGAAGCCTGTAAGATCTAGGAAAGGGACTGGACAGGGGAAAGACCCAGCACAAGCCCACAAAGGGTGAGGAAAGAGTTGGTTGGTTTGAAAGAGAAGCCTCTCTCCCGAATCCGAGGTAACGCAATGGAAGCCTGCCCACGGCTGCTCTCAGAGGCCTGCGTCTGACCTTAGGTGGGCGTGCTCCGCTGGAACGCGCTCCGGGCGCGGGCCAGAGCACAGCCAGGACAGAGGCCACGCCGGCCATGGCGGGGCGGGGGGAGGCGGAGGCTGAGCGGGACTAGGCCAAACGGAACTGTGGCAGCTTCGGACGCCCTGCTGAGGCCGGGTAGTGGCACAGCATCTCCAGACCCCGGCCGTTCTTCCGAGCTTAGTGACCATGAGGCTGGACCTCTTCCACAGCGGGACGGCGCTAAGCTACCTGGCTGTGGAGGAGACACAGGGCCCCTGGGAACAGCCCCCAGGTTTTCTCCAGCTTCAATAAATCTCACCGCTGCACCTCATCCTCCCACGTGTGGAACCCCAAAATGCTATTCTAGCGACTCCATGGGAGAACCCCATTTCCACCAGCAACAAAGTGTTTCCATACAGTGCCTGGAACACAGTCAGTCTTAAACCAGTACACAACCACTATTTCCATTGCTAATAAATTCCGCTTGGAGAGCTCAAACAAGACAAAAATTTGAGGGGCCCTGCCACTCAAATAAGATTTTCCATAAAAACAAATGTTATTTGCATATAAGAAATACATGAAACCTCCAAGGACCACACAAACAAACCCAAAACCATGAGAATGAAACTAGAACAAGGCATGGGGATATTCACAAAAGGTGACATTACCAGACGTCAAATGCCAAAAAAAATCAGCATTCCTGGAGGCAAAAAAGCAGGAGCTCCTGAGCTGTAACTCTGTAAGACAGTGGTCCCAAACCTTTTTGGCACCAGGGACCAGTTTCGTGGAAGGCAATTTTTCCACGGATGGGGTATGGGGGGCGGGGCTGGGAGGCAGAGCAGAGCAGGAGGCGGAGCTCAGGCAGCCAAAGGGGCTGAAGCTTCATGGCTCCCGACAGGCCACACCCTGGGACCAGTCCAAGCCCCGGGGTGTGGTGGGGGTCCCTGCTATCAGGGATGAAAATGCTCTCAAGTGGGCAGTGACCCTCTCTGGAAAAAACATCAGGAGGGAATGGTGACCTCCAGGTTGAGATCAACTATATATGAGGTCCAAATCAAAAATTCAACAAGCCCAAAAACAATTTCCATAAATGACTGTCATCAGACACATAAACGACAGATCTAGGCCCTCAAAGACTTCAGATACTAGAATTATAATACAAAACAATATAAAATGTATAAAAATAATCATATTGATAAATACAACAAGCCACAGGCAGAGCTGAAGAAGAAACCAAACAGAACTTTTAGAAATAAAATAATGTTAAAGAAGTTCTTTAAATCAACTAATAAATTAACAGCAGCTTCAACACAGATAAAGAGGAATTAGTGAATAAACAGATAGTTTTGAAAAAATTACCCAGAAACCAGCACAGGGAGGCAAGGAGATGCAAAATATGACAAAGGAAATAATGAGTATAGAACAAGAAAGTCTACTACACCTTTCCTGGAGTTACACGAAGAGGTGACAGAGAACAAAGGAGAGTCAATATCCGGTGAGAGGATGGCCGACAATTTTACACAACTGAAAGCCACGAATCCATAAATACCCAGCAAAATAAATACCTTATACACATTATAGTGAATCTGCAAAATAGCAAAAGAAAAAATTCTTTTCTGAAAGACGACAGGTCACCTGGCAATTGGCCTACTGACAAGCTTGTTAACAGAAACAACAAAAGCAGAGGAGTAAAATATCTTCAAAATGCTGAAAGGAAGTAACTGCCAATCTGGATTTCTATACCAAGCAAAACTATCTTCCAAGAATGCGTGAAATAAAGTCATGTCAGATAAATAAAAACAAAGGCACCATCTACAGGCCTACAGTGAAGGAGCTTCTAAAGAAGAAAAAAATAATCCCAGGAAAGAAACAGAAACACAATAAGGATTATAAGTAAAGACACTGCTAAATGGGAAAGTAAATCTAAAAAATGCTTTTGGATAATATAGTGATAATGATGTCCAATTTATATGGTTAAAAAGGCCAGACTAAAATACTAACAATAGTAGCATGTAACTTGATCACTGAGTTTAATTGGTATTAAAGTATTTTTGATGTCTTTGTTTTATCTGATATGGGAATATGATATTAATTTCAGACTTTGCTAAATATGCAGGTAAAATATGAGGGGTAACCACGAAAAGAAAATAATAGAGTATGTACTTTCCAAACCAAAAGTAAGGAGAACATAAGGAAAAACATAACAACTTGGTTGTTTAAAAAGGCAAACATGGAGAGAAAAATGACAAATAGAAAACAAAATGTAAGGTGTTAGAAAAAGTACAAATTTATCAAAATCACAATAAATGTAACCGTACTAAACAATGCCAGTTAAAAGACAGACATCACGCCCACTGTAGAAGGCTAAATAACAATGATCACCAAGGTGTCGGTCCTGACCCCAGAGGAAATACATCACTGCCAACACCTTGATTTTGACTCACGGACAATGATTTTGGACTTCTGCCCTCCCGAACTATGAGAGAATAATTCCTGTTGTTTTAAGGCACCACATGTGTGGTAATTTATTACAGCAGCACAAATACATATGCATATATACTGATAAAACATAAGAACAGAAGTTTGTTCTGTTTGAAAATAAACAGATGAAGATAGGTAATCACGCAAATACCAACCAAACGAAAAAAAAAGAAAACATGGAAAATAAAAGCATTTATTTAGGCTGAAGAAGCCACTACAAGTTAAGAAAATGAAAAATAGCCCTGGCCAGGTAGCTCAGTGGGTTAGAGCATCATCCCCATAAATCAAGGCTGCAGGTTTGATCTGGATCAGGGCACACTCAGGAAGCAACCAATGAATGCATCAATGAATAGAACAACAAATCTCTCTCTCCCTCTTCTTCTTTCTCTCCAAAATCAATAAATAAAAATTTTAAAATAAAAATAATTTTAGCCCTGGCCAGTGTGGCTCAGTGGGTTGACTGCCAGCCTGTGAACCAAAGGGTCTCTGGTCTGATTCCCGCACAGGAAAGGTGCCTGGGTTGTGGGCCAGGTCCCCACTAGGGGGCGCATGCATGGCAACCACACATTGATGTTTCTCTACCTCTCTTTCTCCCTCCCTTCCCCTCTCTAAAATAATTTTAAAAAAGATAAAAATATATATGCCTAATAAATGGTATCAACACATATAAAGTAAAACTACTAAAATTCTACTATCATATGTGAGATTAAAATGTTGCTTAATTATTAGCAAGGAAGTCAACAAATAGAAAATAACAATGTAATTAATAAGTTAGATCATTAAAAGTATAAAGAACTTTGCACCTCCCTGCCTTCCAAAACAATTAACTTAAAGCATTCATATTCTTCTTTAGACTACAAGGAACGTTTATAAACATACACCTCATACTTGGATGGAAATAAATAAAATCTCAACCAATGCCAGAGAATCGGTAGCACACAAATCATTTCTCTGGTCACAACACAATTAAAATTAAAATAAATCAATAACAAGTATTTTTTTAAACCATTTATTTGGAAATTTAAAAGCACAATTTTAAAAAACTTATGTGCCAAAGAAGAAGCCACAGTAAAAATTTAACCATACTTTCATAATGAAAATGTTACACTTGCAAACTGTTGGGTTCAGTAAAGACCTACTTCTAGAGTAACGTACAGCCTTGAACACAAAAAAAAGAATAAGTGAGCTTCCCCTAGAAGTTAGAAGAAAGAATAAACTCCAAACCATTTAGCAATCACACTCAACTGTGTCTTTATACATATAATTTCTAACCTTAAACAACCCTAAAGGTTATATTATAGCTTGGACTATAGCTACAAATGTTCTGATTACCTGAGTTTAAGACATAAACCATATGCCCTTCAGGGGAAAAATGTACGTCACATAAGATGTAACTCATGCATCCATTCCTGCAGCCTTAATTTTTACTGAAAATAAAGATGATTTCAGTTTTTTTCACAGCACAGTGAAATCTGGGACCAGTGATTTCAAGAGCTGAAATAACATACAAATAACTCATTCTATGAAAAAGTACTGGCAACCTTCCACAGCTGTAGTCGGCAAAGTCTGCACTATTTTCATGAAAATTCTACTCCCTAGTGCATTATGAAGCAATCAAAATCGAAATGATCCACCACGAAAAATTAAAATATACTTTAAAGAAGAACTGCTAGCTTGATTTTTATAAAACAGAAGTGACAGAAATTACTGTGGGAGAGTGGTATGAACCACCTCAACGACTGAACAGCTCCCACAGCGACCCACCTGTGTCCCATAGAAAAGTCCTACGGGGAGCTCCTGCACAGTCCCCTCAGGATGGTCCTCTCTGTCTGGCCAGAAGAGCCAGCCATGAGCCTCTGAGGCTCCTAAGCCTGACTAACTGAAGGTCTCCAATTAAGTCCTAAGAATTAATAAGTCCCTTAAAATGCTATTACTGCCACTTAGAAACTAGAGACAAAGAAAATGCATAGCCTCATCCCTTGCCTAAAAGCTAGAAAAGAAACACTGCCCTGAAGGAACTCCCAGCTTTCCAAAACAATCCACCAATCAAACACCCTAAGTGAAAACCAGAGCCCAGCCAACGCTCCAGGTTCAGGAGGAACGCCGGGAACAGTGCTAGTGGTTACGTTGTCCGAGTACGCGAGCAAACTAAGGTAAGTACGTGGATGGTAGGGTCATCTAGTTCCCCTAAAGATGGGTAGATTAACGTCACAGGCCTCCCACTGAAGCAGGCACAGTCCTAAACGGACTTGGGCACCCTGTCTAACCCTCCCTCCCTGCCCGAAGCAGTATACAACGAACCAGATTAAGGATACGATATCATCGGGGAACAAGGCTGGCCTGTTAACTAAAATATTCTTAAATCTTGGAAAGAATGGCTTAACCACAAAGCTCTTGCTAAGCTGCAAACATGTACAGCTGTAACAGACAAAATTATCTCTGCACAGAGATTTAGTAAAAAAAAAAAAAAAAAAAAGACAGTGGGAGTAGCTTGTAAACAGGGCTCTCTATGGCCTTCCTGTGCTCTTCCCTCTTAATGTCTGCTTCCCCCTCGTCCACACGCTGGAGAAGGGATAGGTAGAGGGAAGGAAATGCACACTGACAGCGACCTGAGTGTTCAAAAGCTCCCTCACCGTGGCCCCCCACCACCACAGGCAGTCAGACAAGACTGTTATTATTACTGTTGCTGTTTCAATAGATGAGAAAAAGGAGTTCAGAAAATTTCACCAACTTAACCCAGGACCACGTATTTCGAGCTGCAACTTGGACTTGCATTTTAACACTATAGCCCTAATACCCAGCACTATACCAACAGATCACAACGGACTCAGTTCAGTGCGGAAAAAATTCCCAATGCATTTGCAT
Organism: Mormoops blainvillei; assembly: GCA_004026545.1. Taxonomy (NCBI): domain Eukaryota; kingdom Metazoa; phylum Chordata; class Mammalia; order Chiroptera; family Mormoopidae; genus Mormoops; species Mormoops blainvillei. Next base: position 281,986 of record PVJD01000187.1, on the reverse strand, counting down.
TTTTTAGCTTTAATGACACATACTCAGAGAAATGCAACCATCATCATCACCCAATTTTACAACATTTTCAACATCTAAAAAGAAGCCCTAAAAACGCACTCCCATTCTCCCTTTGCCCCCTTCCCCCCAACTCCAGCCTCTTGTTCTTGCTTCTTCCACTCAGCATAACATTTCCCAATTCCATCCCTGTGCAGTATGTATCTTCACTTCATTCTTTATTACTGCCACGATCCGTTCATCAGCTGATGGACCTCTGAGTTGTTCCCACTTTTTAGCGATAAAACGCACTTGTGCCCACGTGTTTCCTTGGATGCACATCCTCCTTCAGCATTGGCACTTTCAAAGCGTTTGCACAGTGTTTTCTCCTTTGCCTCTTCCTGCTGCATCGTTCTGCGATGGAGAAAACTGACGCTGGGAGCAGTGAAGTGACGTCATTGCCCACAGCTGGGTGACCTGCTCACTACTGATACCACACTGCTTTGTCTCCTCTGCGAGGAATTTCAAGCAATAAAGTGCAAATGAGAAAACCAGTTTTGCAGGTAACAAGCTCCCAAATCATTCTCAACAAGTCAATTCATAAGGTAAATTTAAATGAAGCCTTTCAGAGTCCGAGAACGGGAGGATGAAGTGCTCAGGAAGGGATGCTCTAAAGGTGCCTCCCAAGTGATGGCCTCCTTCTCCCCAGGGGAACACTGAAAGCTGCTATTCCCAAGGTGCTGCGGAGCCACACATGGAGTCAATGCCTACGGTGCCCTGTCCTGAGGGCAGCCCAGTCCTAGCAGAAATCTGCTGGTGCCTGTGGGCTACACCCCTTCACATCAGCCCCATGTTCCCAGACCCCTGGAGCTCCCAAGGCCTCAGTTCAGAGCTAACATGGTCTGATACATGTGACAGTATTTGGGGGGCATATATTGCTATGGTCAACTGTACCATTCCCCAACCTCCTGAACAGATACAATTCAGAAATATAGTTAACAATCACATGCAAATTACACTGTATAACAGCCATTCACTGACAGCTTACTAGATAAAAGTTACTAGATAACTTTTATGTATTTGTTTAATCCTCACCATAACTGTGAAAACAGGTACTATTGTTGTCCCTGTGTTACATGTGAACATTTTCTCATACAGGAAACACACAGTTGGTGGGAGTATAAATTGGTATAACTTTTTAGGAGGGAAGCCGGACATAGCTACGAAAACTGAAAGTACAAATACCCCTGGAGCAAGCAATTGCACTGCTGGGAATATATCTACAGACAGATGCATAGGGCCCACACCTGGAGATGCAAGAATATTAACCAAAACAGTTATAACAGTGACAACCTGGGAACGAATGTTCATCAACGCAGCAGTGACGACGTAAGTTACAGTGTGTCTCTAAAGTGAAGTGCCTCTGCCGGGCAGGACGTGGACAGAGGTCTGTGTGTGCTGCCAGCGAGCGTCTCCGAGACGGACTGGGGGAGAAGAGGGGCATCATTACGCAGAAGAACTGACTTTCTAAGGGTGGCACAGGCACGCACCACCATTCTGGTTACATGCTCTGGCCCTGTCTCGCGGTCTCCTCATCAGCAAAATGGGACAACAGCAAGACTTCCCACACAGAGCTCGATAAAAACTACCTGAGGCTATTACTGCAAATTAGTGTTCATTTAATTATGATACTACTATTCGTAACAATAATTCCACCATTAGATGAGCTCCACAGAAAACTATACTAAGCATCAGTTCACGCCTACACCAGCCACTGTCAGGTGTCAGGCTGGTATACGGCGCCTGCCCTGCTTCCCCACCCAGCCCCCAGCCCACGAAGGTTTCTCTCCCAGACACCCAGCCTCCAAGTCCTGCCCCTGCCAGCACCTGCCACCAAAGGGCGGCAAGAAACCATGTGCAGTGAGATGGGTCTCCGCTGCCCAAACGCTTTCCCCTGGACACACACAGATGTGACCTCTGGTGAAATGTCGCCGCCCTGGAGAAGCTAACCTCACTGCGTCTGGACAGCCCCTTGCTGACATCACTCTCCAGTTCTGCATCTTGCCTCCACGGTCTTCAGAGCAGTCACTGCTACCTGACGTCACAGCAGCGCTTCTCTATCACCTACCTCCCGTTCTAGAATGTAAGCCCCCAGGAGAAGGGGGAATGTGTTTCATTCCTTGCTCTTGTCCACTGTGCCCAGGACAGCGCCCGGCAGATACAAGGTGTTCAGTAACTACTTATGACGAGGTGGAACAGAAATGGAAGTTAATAAAAGCTACAGAATAGAAAATATGGTTGCAAACAACTTTTGAAATTACTCGTGCCATCTTCTCCTGGCAGAGCCTCAAGATTCTGTTCAGTCAAAAGTTAAGCGTCCTGTGAATTCTAGTCCTTCTGTATTGAAAAAATCCATTTTTTCGTAAACTCATATAAAGCCCTGTCAAAATATGCTCAACCCTTTTAAGCCAACGGGCATAGAAAGCTATCTTATATTGGTCATAACTGTTTAAAAAGTGTTTCTAGAATAAATAAAGCTCAAAGGCAAACTGAATTATACTTGTTCCCCTTCATTCTTTCCAACTCAGTTTCCTGCACGTAGAAGGTAAAAACAGGCATTAACTATTAAATAGTTTTGTTAAAGTTTAATATTATGCATGCTAAGATTCTTAACTATTTTAAGGACCCAGGTGATGGCTAGTAGGCACTGAGCAAATTAAGGAAGTATTAGTATTTTTAATTTGTTACAAATCAAATCTTAGATTCAGTTTTTAAAACTTTAGAAGACAGGGAATTCAAAAAGGATATCCCCCTTTTACTTGCCAAAATAACCTGCAAAAGCATGGGGGGAAATGAGAACAAACAACAGGTAGGAGTCACAGGTACGTGGCATCTTTTAGTGACTTTAGACTCTCAAGGAGGCTAGGAGTTTACGTAAAAAGAAAAAGAACATGTTGCCATTTGCCATCTCCCCTACATCAAAATTTTTAAAGTTCTATTGTGAATGTAACGGAACAAAACTCAAAAATATTTATAGGAATAAAAATTCAGAATTAAATATAAAATTTAATGTCAGGAAACCAGTAAAATATTACCCAACAAGCGAAGAAGCAGGAAAATATGACCTACACTGAGGAGATCAATCAATCAAAACCAATCCAGAAGTGAAAGAGAAGTTAAAATTAGTGGACAAGACCATTGAAACAGTACAACTGTTCACTATATGTTGAAAATCTTAAGTAGAGATGGCAGGTATAAAAAAACAGAAATTAAACATGTAAAGATGAAAGTTACAATGTGTAAAATGAAAAATTACACTGAACAAGAATAATGGTAAATTAAACACTGCAGAAGGTTGGTAAATCTGTATAGCAATAAAAACTACCCAAAACAACACATCCAAGAAACTCGCAAGGCATGAGGGCCGTGGGACAACTTAAACAGTCTACCGCGCATGGAATTGTGGAGTCCTCGAAGGAGAGGACATGGAGAAGGAACAGAAACAAAATCATAGAAAATAATGGCCAAAATTTTCCCAAATTTGATGAATGCCATAAACCCACAGATCCAAAGGAGAAGCTCCATGAACCCTGAGCACAAGAAACATGAAGAGAACTACTGCACACAAAGGTATTTCAAAATAAAATTGCTCAAAATCAATTAAAAGGGAAATCTTAAAAGCAGCCTGAAAATAACAACACATTATGCAGGGAAACAAAAATAAGGAAGATGGCAGGTTTCTTGTAGTAAATGATGCAAGCAAGAAGATAGTGAAGCAACATCTTTAAGTAAAAACTAAAGACTTTAGCCCCAAGGTTCTGAGTTTCAAGTCTTCTGGAACAAATTTATAATTTTGTGTAGCCAACTTCTGTGGCAACAGCACCTTTGAATTATAAGCATTTCGGTGTCTCAAACACTACCTTATCGTCGGGCTAGATTAGACATAACATATTTAGCATCTGCTTTTTCAGTGCCATGTTTTACACCCAAAAGGCAAGAGATGAATAATTTCTGAGGTGCATTTAAGAGAAGTTCACGCACTATTAGTAATGACTCCTCTCTCCTCTTTTGTCCTCGAGGATATTCTAAAATATGTGGTAATAAATCACACACTTGAGCAGCATCTGTCACTTACAAAGAACTTTTTCACTTACTCTTCATACCGACTCTCTGAAGTAGATGAGGAAGGTATTATCATACTCACTGTATAACTGAAGAGAATGAAGCTCACAAAAAAGGAAGTAACTTGCCCAGGGATGTGAGGTGGAGGAAGTGCTGGGGTGAAAGCAGGAACAGGTATAATGAATGTCAAGCAAGGTTAATCTGGCAAAGAAACTTACACAGCTAGTGTACCTGATCTGTCTAACTCCAAGTAGCTGTTTCTATCGAACCACCCTGAAATATATTACATTAAAGGAAAAATGGAAAAATTCATTCTACTCAAAGAAAAGTGAATTTCTTAATAAAAGGAAAGAACAGCTTTTATTTCATTATGTGTAATGAACAAGGCCCCAGCAATCGCCTGATAACCAATACAGTGCAACGTTTCAGAGCAACAGTTCTCCCACACACTCCTTAACGCAGGCTGAAACACATGCAAAGAAGGTCCAGTGGCAGACGAAGAAATTCAGTCCAGGAGGCAGATGTCTAATTTAATCTAATGATAAAATTTAGAGCCTTTGTGCAGAAATCAGAAAATCACGGCCTCTCCAAATCAAATCCACTGCCTGTTTTTACAAGGGCCACAAGCTAAGATCGGTTATTAAAGGTTAAACAAAAGAATAATATATGAAACATTAATAATAAGTGATAGACATGAAAATCATCTCAAATTTCAACATCCATAAATAACATTTTATGGGAAGTCATGCTCATTCATTTACAAGTTGTCTATGGTTGTTTCTGTGCAACCACAGCAGAGCTGAGCCGTTGCAAAAGAGATCATACAGCTCTCAAAGCTTAAACTATTTACATCTGGCCCTTTACAGAAAGTCTGCCAGGCCCTGCTAGAAGGGCCACACCACCTTTAATAACTTGCCATGAACACTACTTCTCATAACTAAGCTTTAAAAAAATTAACTCAAGATCACTAAAGCAACAAATACTTCTTAAGGACCTGTCTGTGCCAGGCATTGTGCTAGACTCAGGAAATGTAGCCACGTACAGAGTACAGCTCCCACCCTCATGGGGAAGACCAGGACCAGCAGTTATCATCAAGTGCCTAAAGAGTTAGGGCCAAGAAGCAAATAGAAAAAAGACAGCACAAGCTGGTGGTTAAGGGCATCACTCTGGGGTTAGATATCCTTGGTTTCAATCCCAGCTGTACCATCTCCTTACTATGCCACCTCGGCAATCACTTAAGCTCTTTCTCTTTTTTTAATATGAAAGAAGGTGATACTTGAAAAGAAAAGAGCCCTGGCTGGTATGGCTCAGTGGATTGAGTGCCAGCCTGCAAACCAAAGGGTTGCAGGCCAGGTCCCCAGTAGGGGGCGTGCGAGAGGCAACCACGCATTGATGTTTCTCTCCTTTTCTTTGTCCCTCTCTTCCCTTCTCTAAAAATAAATAAATAAAATCTTAAAAAAAAAAAAAAAAGCACTTCCTTACTTTTCAATAATTACTTAAACAGAGAGAGGGACAAATCCTAAAGGAAAGTCCCGAGGCACTTAGCCTTGACACATGCACCCATGTGGACAGTAACCCCATCTTCACAGAATGGTGGTCCTGGATCCACTGCAACACTGGTCAAATGGGGGAACACTGTTCTAGGAGCAAAGCCATAAAACAATAGTTCTTCATCACCTGGCCCAAAGTTTCTGTTCAGCAAGTCTAGGTAGACTCCCTATATGTGTGTGTTTAAGCCACTTCTGTAAAACATAACTGCAAAAAATTTTAGTTTAAAAAAAACCTTTTATTTCTTCTTCAGAAAATGACATTTTTATCTTTACCCTCTGCACCCAGATTTCAAAGATAGTCTACATTCTACCCCATTTACATAGCCTTCCTTGAAGGTTTATGACCTTATGTATTTAGCTATCACTTTCCCGAGAGAGTGACAATTTCACAAAGACTTAAAAAGACTGCTTTTAAGTAATTCATTCATTCCACGCATATTTACTGGGAACCTACTGTGTGCCAGGTTATGTGCTCAGAACACAGCGGGAGGCAAAACCAAGATGTACGAAATGAAACTGGAGATACGGGGCTGAGGCCTGAAAGCCTGGCCCAGGCGCTCAGGGCCTTTCTGCCAAGGAAATTAACTGAAAAGCGCCCCCGCAGGGAACTGACACAGTCTAGTCACGCCACTCACTCTAGCAAGAGCCTAAGAGGGCCGGTTTCAATGGGGCGAATGCAGCCTGAGCCTCTGCAGAGCATCACTCCTGTGGGAGAGGAAACGAGAATGAGCAGATGAGTAAGTCACTAAAATTGAGGGACATAAGAAGTGTCTGCGTTAGGGGCTAACAGGGAAACCTGCCGTGAGAGGGCAGTCAGGGAGGCCTCTTTACGGGACACCTGAGTGGGGGCCTGAGAGACGAGGGGCGCGGGCCAAGCAGAGCAGCGTGAAAGTGCACACTCTGCGGGCTGGTCAGCGTGCTGTCCCTGAACTGGAGCGGAGCTAGGCAGGCTCCGGGATGACCACCGGGAGCGCAGACCAAGCAAGCAAGACGAAGAATGGCAGAAAGTGAGATTGGAAATCACGGTTAAGACGTTTGGATTTTGTTCTAAGTATAATGGGAAGTCACTGGGGGTTTTTCAGTTTGTTTGTAGAATTACTTATTTTATTCTGAATATATAATCTAGTTACAGGAATCAAAATTTGAAATTTATATATGGTTATACGGTGAAAAGTAAGTCTCCCTCCCACTCCGGTCCAACAGCCACACAGTTCCCTAGAGGCAACCACTTCATCAGTCTGTGAAGGGTTTTAGCCGAACATGGCCTAAGTTATACTGTATACAGGTGATCACCCTGGCTGACAGATGGAGAACAGGTGGGCAGAAAGGACTCAGGGAGACCAGGTGGAGGCTGCTGGGACAGTCCAAGGGAGGTATCATGGCTGCTGGGGACCCTTTGATGTGAGTGGAGATCGATTATCAGGACTGATTCAGGATGTATTGTGGAGGTAGAATCGACAAAGCTAATGTTGGCAGGACAACATTAATGACAATGGCTAGAGACACTGATTTTCACATACTTGGAATCTACAAGTCTAATATTTTGGACTTTAAAGCTTAAATACTCACCCCTGTCTGACCTGGCTCAGTGGACTGAACGCTGGGCTGCGAATCACAGGGTCACCAGATTCCATTCCCAGTCAGAGCACATGCCTGGGTTGCGGGCCAGGTCCCCAGTAGGGGGTGCTCAAGAGGCAACCACACCTTGCTGTTTCTTTTCCTCTTTCTCCCTCCCTTCCCCTCTGTTTAAAAATAAATAAAACCTTAAAAAATTGTTTTTAAAGGTTAAGATGTGAAATTTTATGTGCATTTTACCATAATAAAAAATTTTTAAAGCCTAGTGGGAAAACATGTATACTACACTACTGTCCATCTAATAAAGAGGAAGTATGAACATAGCCATAAAATTAAGTAAGAAGGTTATATACCCTACCAAATGGGAGAAAATATTTGCAAATAGTATCTTTTAAGGGGTTAATATTCAAATATATTAAAAACTCAACAGCAAACAAACAATCCAATTTAAAAATGGGCAGAGGATCTGAATACTTTTCCAAAGAAGACATACAGATGGGGAACAGGAACATGAAAGGTGCTCAGCCTGATTAATCACCTGGGAAATGCAAATCAAAACCACAAGGAGATACGACCTCACACCTATTAGAAGAGCTATGAATAAATGATGAGGACATTACGTCTTGGCCAGGCTGCGGGGAAAGGAAACCCTTGTGCACAGTTGGTGGGAATATAAACTGGTGTAGCCTCTATGGAAACAGTATGGAAACTCCTCAAAAAATAAAAATGGCTCTACCATATGACCCAGCAATCTCACTTCCGGGTATTTACCCAAAGAAAATGAAAACACTAACTCCAAAAGATATATGCAACCCCATGTTCATTGCAGCATTTTTTACAACAGCCAAAACATGGAAGAAATCTAAGCGTCCACAGACAGATGTATGGATACAGACAATGTGGTACATATATACAACGGAACATATTTTTCAGCCATAAAGAAAGGAAATACCGCCATCTGCAACATGGATGAACCTTAAAGGCACTATGCTAAGAGAAATAAGTCAGAGAAAAACAAATACTGTATGATCTCACTGATATACGGAATCTTAAAACAGAAAAACAAAAACTGAACTCACAGACACAGAGAACAGATTGGTGGTTGCAGGCAGGGGGCGGAACGTAAAGAAGCAGTACTTCTTTAATGTACCTTATTTTATGTGTTTGCTTTTAAAAGCCTTCTCATATTTTACACACTTATAAAACAAATATAAATTTTAAAAAAGCAATCCCTAAATATTGAAAACAAAATAAAAAACACAAAAACCAGTCGTGAGGCAAAATCATGGAGCAACGATTCTAAGCAACTTTAAACACGGCAATTTGACTATATATCCATAATAAGTATGCAAAAACATTCTTAAACGGTTTTTATCAGTTGGTAGTAGGTAGTGTTTGTATTATCCTCCTGAGGCCAAGATGCGCACAGTGTGAGATTAAACACTGAGTAATTAGAATCAAAATGTTTGTCTTAGAAGGTACAAAGATACAGGTGTAAGATCAAGTAGGTTAAACAGAACCCTGTCTTCCAGCTTTACAATTGGAAGTATCCGTGACCCATGATATGAAAAGGCTAGGAAACAAAGACCAACTTAGTGGGAACGAAAAACCGACCCAAGGGCCCAGACTGTGGTTACTAAATATGGTTTTTTATTTGAAGAAATAGATGACTACAGGGCTGGGACAGAAAATGTGCAAGATGAGCCTGGTGCAGTCTGTCACACCAGAAAGAAGAGTACTCAGAGACTATCAGAGTTGTGTCTAAAGAACTTAGGAGCCGTTATTAAAAATGATAATAAAAATTAAAAATTTTAATAAAGGAAATAAAAGGATTTAGGAGCCAATTTGAACAGATTCCTAATGAACAAAGATGGGATAATCTGAGAATCAATAAGGATAATATTTACAGTGGATTCAACCACATCAAATATGCTTAAATCCATGAGTTCACAATGATACAAACACACACACACACAACTCGCAGGCTACTTCTGAAAGGTGCCAACTCATTACTTTGAAAATTAGTAAATAATGGAAAGAAATTAAGTATTTATCCTGCCTTTCCTAAAAGAGCTATAATTTAAGGTAACAAAATTACGGAGGGGAAATGTCTCTTTATAGAAGCATTCCAGCTAATAAATGAAGTTACAGAATTAAAATATCCACATTTTCAATGCCTAATGAAATAATGACTTTATGAGCATCAAGGGTTGCTAACAAGAAGAAAGACTAGTAACCCTTATCTGCCTATTCACCTACAAAGTCTTCTTACCAAAAATAAATCAACCCTGAATCTGATTACACCTCTAGATATAACTAGATTAAACTTACAGTAAATTCTCTGTATTTAATCTACAACACAGAATAAAACCCAGACTGTGTAAAACCCCATAGGACAAATCATCAAGTTCCAGCAACAAATAAATTACAAGAGATAACAAAAGACAGAGGGGGAACCTACAGATTAAAACAAGTCACAATGTATGAACAGAACTTGGATCCTGATTCAAAGTGTTTAAAAAAATTAAGACCATCTAGAAGATTTTTTAACACTGGGTGGATATTTGAAGGTAATAAGGAATTTTGTGATAGTGGTATTTGTGTTTATCTTTTTAAAAAGTTTTATGTAAATATACATACTGAAATATTTAACAGCAAAAATAAAATGACATCTGGGTTTCAGGCTATGGATACAGCAACATTAGCTGTGAGTTCACTGTTGAAGCTGGATGAGGGTAAAGGGGGCTTATAATCATCACTATACTTTACAAGTGTGAGACGAATTAAGCAAGTAAAAATAAATAAAGCCTATTTAAACTCTAAGTTTCCTGTAATAAAAATGTATTTTTTAAATTAACTGTCAGATACCATCAACAAAATAAAAAGACAACACACTGAATGGGAGACCATATTCACCATACATCTGAGAAGGGGTTAATATGCAAAATTTATAAAGAACTTTTATAAAAATCAACACCAGAAAAACAAACAATCCAATTAAAAAATGGGCAAAGGACCTGAATAGACACCTCTCCAAAGAGGACACACGGAGGGCCCACAGACTAGGAAAGGGCGCTCAGCAGCACTCGTCATGAGAGAGATGCAAATCAAAGCCACCATGATGTCATCTCACACCCGTCAGAATGGTGAGCATCAACAGATCAAAGAACAAGGGTTGGCAAGGATGTGGGGAACGGGGAGCCCTCGTGCCCTGTGGGGGGAATGCGGGCTGGTGCAGCCACTGTGAAAGCAGTATGGAACGTCCTCATAAAATTAAAAATGGATCTGCCTTTTGACCCAGTGACCTCACTTCTGGAAATATATCTGAAGGAACCCAAAACACTAATTTGAGAGAACATAAACACCCCTATGTTCACTGCAGTGTTATTTACAATCCCCGGGATTTGGAAGCAGCCCAAGTGTCCATCGGTAGACGAGCGGATAAAACAGCTCTGGGACATTCAATGGAATGCTACTGGGCGCAAAAAAAAGAAGAAAAGTTTACCCTTTGCAACAGCACGGATGGACCTGGAGAGCATCCCCCTAAGTGAAATAAGCCAGTCAGAGGCAGACAAACACCGTGTGATCTCACTCATATGTGGAATCTAATGAACAAACTGATCTAACACGCGACATAGAGACAGACTCATAGATAGAGAGCAGGCTGACACATGGGGGCCGAGGGGTTGGGGGAGTGAACAGATGGAACAAAAAAGAAAAAGGACTCATGGATGAGGACAACAGGGTGGTGACTGCCGGGGGCCCGGGTAATAAGGGGGATAAATGGTAATGGAAAATGCAATAAAATTTACCCAAAAATTAACTGTCAAACTATTAAGTAATTGAGACAATCAATAACAGTGTAGCATTTGTTAGGTATTTGATTTTTTTTCATTTTGTTTGTTTTAAAGCATATCAGTATTTCCTTTTCTGATTCAATACAATGACTACTTGACAGAACAAAATCCAACAATCATCTAAAGCAACAGCTTTTGCAGTACACTCCGTAAAACAAACCACCACCAAACAAAACCGAATCAGTATCAGATAACGTCAAGAACTACCGGAGAAAATGGCCAGCCCCATAAACTGCATTTTCGAAGGAAAACGGGGCAGGGCAGAATTTCGATTCCCGGCAGCCGGCGAGGCCCCTGGAAGCGCAGGGCGCGCCAGACCGGTCACCCGTCTGTCCGCTGTGAGCCACTTCAGGGCGACGGAAAGCGGTTCCGGCTGCCAAAACCGTTCACTTCCTCGAAAAACAACTTCGCTACGCTAGGTCTCCCCCAGACGGGACCAAGGGGGCACACCAAGACTTGGGCTCGTAAAAAAATAACACGCACACGGCTGGCACCTGCCCGACTTTCCCGAACCCACGGTCGCTCCATCCGCCCGCACTGCCCGGCCCGCCCTCCGCTTCGGGGCGGGCTGGGCCTCCTGGCCCGCCGCCCCCTTCCCACTGGGGCCGGCGACGCTCGCAAGGGAGGCCGAGGGGGCCTTTCAGCAGCCTGTTGCCAACCCCTGCTACGGCTGCAAAACATTTTCACACGCAAAAAAAAAAAAAAAACACCAAAAACCCTTCCGGCAACAGCTTGCCTGCTTCGCATACAGCCGCCAGCTGTGTGCTTGGTTCCTGGGGATGTGACCAGGGCTTCAGGTCGTTCAGGCACAAAACCGCGTGGCCGCCCCAGCAGCACGTCCAGGCCAGCCAACCCCGTATTTCGGGGTGGCGTGCCGGAGGGGAACACAGCCCGCCCACACCTTGACCGTGGGTGACCAGAGCAGACGTCGAAGTGCTGCGGGCGGGGGCCCCCTGGCACCTCCCAGGCGCGGAAAAGGGAGGACGGAGAGAAGGGGCGACGGAGCCCAACGGCTCCAACGGGCAGGGCCGGCCTTCCCCTTTCCGCAGCAGCCGTCCTTTTAAAAACCTGGGCCGCCCGGCGGGATGCGGGGGCCGCGACCGCCCTACCTCTGCGCACCGAGCGGCGCTCACCAGCACGGCGCGGGCCCAGCGCGCGGGCCGGAGCCGCCTCCCCCCACGAGAACCCCGGCGCCCCCGGGAGCTAGCGTGCAGAAGGGCCCGCAGAGCGCGGCGGGCTCCCGCACCGGCTCCAGGCCGGCGGCCCACGGGCGGGCCCCTTCTCAGGGCGGGCCCCGCGGCCCCGCCAGCAGCCCCGCCCGCTCCGCGAGCTGCAGGCCCCGCGGCCCGGCCTGGAGCCCCGGGCCGCGCCGCCGCCCGTGCGTGCGGGCCTCACCTCACGGACGAAACGCGGGCAGCGCGCGGGATCCCCAAGTCCGAGTGCGGTCGCCGCCCGTCGCCTGCAGCTCCAGCTAGGTCTCGGGCTCCGGCTCCGCCCCCCGTCCACCCCGGTCACCCGGCCAGCAGCTCCCGCCCGCCCCGCCTCTCCGCCCCCTCGGCCCTCGACGCTGCCCTGGCCTCTCGAGTTGGGTGCGGCCTGCGGCGGGGCATCCCAGCAACGCCCCACCCCATAGGTGCATCCCGTGCCGCACCACCAAGCAACGCGCTCTACGATTAGTTGGCCTGGGAGGTGGGCGGGACCTGGGCGGTGAGGGGCGGGGCTGCCGCCGCCGCTAGCGGAGCTCGCACTCCGCGCGGCCCCACCCTCCCCGCGGACTGCCGGGGTCTGGCGCCACAGGTCGGCTGGGCGCGGCGTGCGGACGGCCGGCGCTGTCCCGGGGACTTCGTCGCTGAAGGAGGCCGGGTCCGCTGTGCCCGCGGCGCCCGCTCACCCCGAGCTGCGTCCCCTCGGTCGCTGTCGCCGACTGACTGTGGCGGAGGCCCTCTGCGGGCCCCGTTCGCGGGATGCGCGGCCGGGCCTTCCACACGGTCGCATTTGCTAGGGCCGGGGCCGGACCTCTCCCAGCCCGCCTCGCCCACTCCTCCAGCAGACGAACCCCATTCCGAGTGCTCGGCCCTGCGCTCGTCTCGGTCCGAAGCCGCAGCATGCGGGCGCGTCTGCAGGCGGATCGCCAGGGTGCGGCCAGCACAGCGGGGCCTGTGGCCCCTGATAAGGCGCCACGGGCGGGGTGGCTGTCTGGGGCCCAAGCCGAGCCTGCAGACGCTGGATGAACGAGCCGCAGTCACCTTCTCAAGCTGGGAATTGGCCAGGCCAGGTCACCTGCCCATGACCCTGGAGGCTAGCCTAGAGACCAGACAAGCATCCTCTCCAATTCTGCCTTTCCTGTTGTGTCCTCTCAGCCCCCAAAAGGCCCGAGAGGACGGTTTTTGTGTGCCCTTTATACCCACGGAAACTGAGGCCCAGCGCTGGGCAGTGGAAGAACAGTGAGGAACCCAGGCCTCCCCGCATGGAGTGGGACCTCTTTGGCTTTATCCACAGAAGGGTCAGAGGTATTATCTGTGCATAACAGTGACCTCTGATGCCGCCTGGGTCCTGAACAAGACTCCACAACTCGGTCTCATTCACATCTGTTTCCCGGACACCCAGCAACAAGGCCTGGCCCACCAGCGGTGTCAGGGAGGGCCTGCTGAAGGAAAGAAGAGGGTTGGGGGTGTAGGAGACAACTGAGCATGTTCAGTAGAGATGGAAGATACAAAAAAGATCAAATCATCACAGAAATGTATGAGCATGTTCAGTAGAGATGGAAGATCAAATCATCACAGAAATGTAAAGTACAGCTGGGGGAACACAGTCAATAATACTGTAATAACTATGTGTGGTGTCAGATGGGTGCAAGCCTTATCAGGATGATCACTTCAAAAGTTATATACATGTCTAATCACTATGTTGTACACCTGAAATTAACCTAATACTGTATGTGAACTATAATTGAAAAAAAATTTTTAGGATGTTATTTATACATTTTTAGAAAGGGGGAGGGTGAAAAAGAGGGAGAGAAACATCAGTGTGAGACAGAAACATTGATCTGTTGCCTCTCAAATGCTCCCAGCTGGGGACCTGGCCTGCAACCCAGGCGTGTGCCCTGACTGGGAATCGAACCCATGACCTTTCAGTTCATAGGCTGGCGCTCAACCTGCCGTCACACCAGCCAGGGCTAAAAAATTAAAAATCTTTAAATACCAAATCAAACTTCTAAAGGTGAAAACTACAGTAGATGGGATGAATAGCAGATTAGACACATCAGAAGAAAATGTGAACTAGAAGCTATGGGAAAGAAACTAAGCGAAGCATGGATAGAACAGAGCCTAGAAGAGAATGAACAGAGAGCCAGTGAGCTGTAGGGCACCTTCAAGTGGAGTCAGAGTCCCTGAACAGGGAGGTGGGGTCAGGAGGAAGATAGATATACTATCTGAAGATATAATAGCCGAAGTTCTTTTTCAAATTTGACGAAAACTATGAAACCACAGATCCAAGTAACTTAAAAAGTTACTCTGGCTTGCTCCTGGGCTCTGATACAAGTAGAATGTTTCTATGGGACATCAAAAGTGACTGAGACCAGAAGTGCCGTTACTTGGTCTGTCAGACCACCAAGACATGAAGTCAGACAGATACATCATAATCTGGAAGTGGTAGAGCCAGGAAGGGATTCACATAGGTGCAGAGGTAGGTGGTCCAGCCTCCGTGTCACCTATCACTGTTGTAGAAATACCTATATCGCAATACCTATGGTCTCAGGGACTCCTGGTGCCACAGTGATTCCTTGCACGCCAATCAGGCAGTCTTTTCCGGGCAGAGGGACAAGACTGCAGGCAAGAAACAGAGCTGAATGTGTGTGCAGCAGTTGTCCTCAGAAGAATCTATGCTGCTGGGTCACAGCCAGAGACAGAGGCTGTGGCCCTCCCCTCTCTGCCCCTCCTCTAGAGACACAGATTTGGCTCAAGTGCCAGTTTTGCCCCCTATTTCCTGTGTGGCCTTGTATCCTCTAGGTCTCCCCTCCAGAGACCAATCCCAGTGGGCACTGGGCAAGCAGCCCCTTGGCCCCAGACCCGTCTTTTCTCCCCTGGGGCCTGGTTAGGGCCACCCATCCCACCTGGGGAGCAGGAAGCTCCTCCTTGGACCAGCAGGGGGCATACACGCAACATGACGCAGAGTAGGGGTGGAGTCAGGAAGCACCTACAGACTTATTTCGTGAGGTCTCTTCTGGTTCTGAAAACATCTCTTTATTTAAAAAAAAAAAAAGTCTCTAATAATAGAAGGTATTGAGTTTCATTGCATGGTTTCTGATCAGCTGCAGAGGGAAAACTGTGTCTGTCCTGGGCTGGGAGAAGCTTGCCCAAGTGTCTGAGCCTCTTCTCTCACGCCCAGGAATAGACCACATCTCTGAGCACACGGTGATCTGGGCAAGCCAGTGACTTCTCTCCGAGCCTGTTTCCCTGTCTCTAAGAAGCTCCTAGGTAGGTCCTAGGCCTTCTGTTGGCTCATCCCCAAAGACGGAGACAGAAGTCAGTTTGGCTTCCCCACAGAGCTGTGGCCCCTCGGCTGGGTTGAGGGCACGCCCAGAACCCTGCAAGGCAGAGTAAGGACAGGAACTGGCCAGGCCCCGCGAGGCGGGTGGAGAGCCAGGCAGGGGCAAGGGTCTGGGCTCAGAGGAGGGAAGGAGGTCACATGGCAGTTAAGTGGCAGGGATAGGACTCGAATCCAGGCCTTGGCCTCAGCTTCTCGCCCAGAAAATGGAACCAACAGCAGCAGCTTCTGCAAGTGAACTGTGCCATGTACCCGGCTCAGCACCTCAGGTAGGGAGTGCTCACTGAGTGGTATGCAACCCCCAACCCTGAATGAGGAACAGGACATTCACAGCAGGTATCAGGAGGGAGTGGGACCCCTCTGGCCCCCGCTTTATGCTGGAGGACCATGCCCGGGACCCCATCTGCCACCCCCGACACACTCTTTCAGCTGAGGCTGAGCCCAGGGGCGGTTCACAAAGAGGCAGGCCCAGGGCCTGGGAGAGGGAGGCCATGCCAGGACTCGGGCAGCCACGGGCCTCAGGAGTACCTACCACGTGGCTCTGGGTCCTAGAACCTCTAAACCTTCCAGCTCAGGTGTCTTCAAATATGTTTCACCCACTGAGCTGTTTCCAAAATGGCCAAAAGCCACAGCATCCTCCGTCCTGCCTCACATCACCAGCACGGAGGACCCTAGGCACTGGCTGGAAACTGCTTCTCTGATCCGAGTCCCGACTTTAAAAAGTTACAGGAAGGAAAGCTGCAGCCACAGTGGGGAGCAGTGTGACTCCCTGGCTTCCCCAAGCGAGTGCAGGGCGAAGGCTGACAACTGCCACCGCAGGGACGAGGACTGGTGGTTTTCCAGACCACAGTGCAGAACACGGGAAGCTCCCTGTGCCCGACGCCAGGGTGAATGCACCGAGTCTCGCCCCAGGCGGGCTTTGCGGGAATCGCCTGCAGACGGTGCTGTACTTGCTTCCTGGAAGCAGATGGCTGTTGTCCCTACTGCAGCCCACAGCATCCCGGGGACACAGCCCCCCAGGTCAGCTGACCAGCTGCCTGGCTTCATCCCTCCCCCTTCTCCAGCAAACCACTGCACCTCACCCCAGAGCATGCCCAGGTTGGGGGGAAGAAGTCCAAAGGGCCCTTTCCAGGGGAGAGTGGGGCACAAGTGCTGTCCTTGACTTGGGTTTTACACAGCAAATGCCTTTACCCAGTGTAAAGTGCAGCGAGGGTTAGAGGGCCGCGGGCCCCGCCAGCCCTGACCCCCGGCCGCAGCTGTTTCACCCGCAAACAGTATAAGCAGCCTGGGTGGCCGCGCCAGGGCAAGCCTGCGGGGCTCCATGGCAGGAAGTGAGGGACGGGCTGGGGACGGGCCTGGGCCACGTGTGGCCGAAGGGCTCAGCTATGTGGGCGCCGCCATTCTGTACTACCCCTGGCCTACTCAGGTCCCACTCTTCCTGTCCCTCTGTCCGTAAGTCACTTCTGGAGCACCCAGATGGATTCCAAGCTCCGAGCCCCTGCACACTCCACTGCTCTAGACAGTGTGCGTGGTGAGCACCTGCTGCCCAGCTGTCTCCCAGGAACCGTCTGTGAATGTAGGGAATGACCCAACTGTGTGTGGGGGGGGGGGAGGGCTTTCAGCTCTGCAGCCCCGCCGCCCTGGACTGGTCTGCGGCAGTACAACCTGGCACGTCCGAGTGTGGGCTCTGAGCCTGGACTGCTCAAGTCCGCCTCCTGTTCTGTTACCAGCTGTGCAGCCAGCTCTGCCCTGCACGATGGGGAGACCACTTCCTAGGGTTCCTGTCAGCTGAGCTGCTGCAGTCACCACTTGGGTGTCACTGTGGACACTCAGTAAGGCCAGTCACCCCCTCCTTCCCAACAAAGCCCGGCCACCAAGGCAAACGTCGTCTGTGCTTTATTGTGCAGCAAAGGCCCCTCCTGGAGCCTGAGTCTTAGTGTCCCTGGGGGTCTGGGGCCAACCCCTGCCCCAACCCCAAATGCCCCAGCCCTCCCTGCCCGGCTCCCAGCCCAGGGCAGAGTGGGGGCCAGAATTCCTGTCCACAAAGCCCAGGAGGGCTCTGGGTTGCTGGGAGGTGAGATCGGGTGGGTGGGGCGGGATACGAGAGAGAGAGAGAGAGAGAGAGAGAGAGAGAGAGAGAGCGAGCGCGCGCCCCCAGCGTTCTGGAGGCTGAGGCCCAGCCCACCCTGAGGACCCAGCCTGCGGGGGGCGGACGGGGGGCTGGCCTGGCAGAGTCACATGTCTGTCGGGCAGGCCTCAGGGCAGACCTTCTCCTGCTCTGCAGGCCGGTCTCAGCTGCACAGCCTGAGGTGGTGGCCTCGGGTCACCTCTGCCCAACAGCGGCACAGTCGTCACCTGGGCCCCGCGTAGCCATAGGGGTGCTGCAGCAGCAAGCTCTGGTGGCCGGGCAGCGGGCGGGTGTGGTAGTGCTCCACGAGGCTGCCCACGCTCACGAACAGGACCTCGCCCTCCAGGTAGAATTTAGCTTCCTGAGGGGCAGGGAGGTAAGGTCGGGGGCAAAGTCAGGGTGGCCGGGCCAGCCAGCCCCTCCCTGCAAAACGGGGCGGTCTGCAATAACCGCAGGCCTGCTCCCGCTGCCCCAAGCTCCCGCCTCACCCCCAGTCCACCCCAGGCGTGCAGGCCAGGTCTGCAGGTCAGTCCAGAATCCAGAGCTGATCACCCCACCCTCTCTCGGCAAGGGGCGGGGAGGTTGAGGCAGTGAGGAAGGGACAGTGCCCGGAGGTGCCAGCCTCAGCCCATCCCCTGCCTACCCTCTATGGGCAGGTTGTCCTGCCCTCAGCCGTGCCAAATGCCAGGTGCCCTCCCGCCCGGGGCCCTCTGCAGGGCCAGCCCACTTACCTTCTCGAAGATGCGGTAGTTCCTCACTTTGTTAGAGGTTTCGTCCCACACGACCAAAACCTGCAGGGAGAGAAGTGGGCAGCAGTGGAGGGTAGGCCAACCACAGCTCTGAGCCCAACAGAGCGGGGCTCCAGGGGCCCAGGGGGTGAGTGGCATCAAGGCTGGGCCCTGTGGCCCTAAGGGGTGACGTGGGGAGGGGCCACCCTGCACGCAGACAGCAGGGTGCAGAAGGGCAGCCCGTTGCCCCGGGGCTGCTGCCTCAGATGACCTCTGGGGAGACCTGAGTAACAGTAGCAGGTGCCTGGCCCACCCTGGGACCACCGCTGACGCACGAGGGGAAACAAAGACCCAGTAAGGTCACACAGCTATCCTGGGAGGGGCACCGGCAGAGCTGGCAGACGGCCTGTCACTCCCATTGCCCGAGCAGCCCCCGCTTCAACGTGTAGGAACTCCCACCCGCATCCGAGTCTGGACCCCAGCCCCTCCTTCCCATCTCGTGCCAGCACTGGGGGTGGGGGCTGGCCACCATTGCCCCCAAGTGCGGTGGTACTTAGTTCCTGAGGATAAACAGGGAGACATGCTGCTAGGCAGAGACCCCAAGAATGACACTCGGTTGAGACGGCAAACAGCAGGGCTGCATGGGAAACTGATCTATACGTTGCAAAGTCCTGCGCTTGCCTACAGGCCTGATACGCGGAAGGCCGGCTGACTCCAGCACGAGGCAGCTGTCCCAGGGCCTCTGCTTGGCAGGGTGGCTGCCAGGGCGTCCTCCTTCACACCTACCTTCCCAGACTTGGAGGACGAGTTGCGGATGCAGTAGAGGCCGTGCTGGGGCTCTCCCCGGGGGCTCGAGGCTTTAAACAGCCTAAAAAAGTCAGCAGGCAAACCATCCTCAGGGAGCTCTCTTGGGGACCCTCCAGCCCCCATCCCTAGAGTGGCTTTTGTCCTCTCGCTATCCTGCAGCTCAGCTGCCTAGAGCAGTGGCTGCTGGGAGGGCCAGCCCACGCGGAGCTCTGGGCCACAGGGTGACGGCCATCAGCAGGACTGAGCTGATGGCGTCTGTCATTTCTCTGGATTTCTAGCTACACTCGGCCATGTCCTTGTGCCAGCGACAACCCAGCACCAAGGTGAGTGGGGAACAGAAAAGCAGAAAGACAGGGAAGCTCATGTCCACAAAAACGAGGCTTGGGAGAAAGAAGGGCTCACCACCGACCTCTCCACCTCGTAGGATTCTGTGGTGTTGACAAAGACTGAGCTGGGCAGAGGCACCTGGAAAGAGGCCAGCGGCAAGGTCTCAATGGTGCGCGAGGGCAGGCCCCCTCCCTCCCCACCATGGCTGCCGCCTGTGCGGAGACCCCGGGCTCTGCACCACGTTCCGTCCACTCAACTCCAGGGTCCTGGGGGCCCCTGGCTCGAGATGGTCAGCGCAGGGCCCCCTGGCCAGCAGCCCCCTGCAGCCGCCCACCTGCGGCCGGAACCCGGGCTCTCCACTCCGCCTTGCCTTCTCATAATCCTCGTCAGAGTCCTTCCCGCCAGCGTCGGCCTGCAGGGCCTCGGTCTGGGAGGGCAGACGGGTTTTTTCGAAGGAGAAGCTCCTGAAACTCTGCCCATCGGGGGGTGACCGCCTGGGACGGGAGCAAGAAGAAAGTCCCATCTCTGTAACAGAGGGCAGTGCCCCCTGCTCCCTCCACACCATCCCTGTGCGCCCTCTGAGTGACCGCACCAAGCCCAGCCTTGGGGCCCACGGGGTCCGGCTGCTGCAGCCCATGGCTGAGAAAGACACATGACCAGAGCCGGTGCTGGCCGCCCTGAGGTGGCAGGGACCACCTGGGACCGGGAAGCCTGAGCTGCAGCCAGGGCTGACAAGGACCCTGGGACAGGGTGCTGGGGGCCTGAGCTCTGGTGTCACCACACTACAGACAAGTGCTCTGGACACCGTGGGAGGAGGCCCAGGCTGGAGGCAGCTCAGCCGCTACTCGGCCACTGACCAGCTTCACGATCGCGACCAAGTCACACGCCTCCCAGAGCCACAGTGTGGACGGGTGACTATGAATGGCCGAGCCCAAGGGACACACCCCACACATGTGGCCAGGTGGTCTCAAGGAGAATTAAAGGAGGCCACACAGGACGGGCTGCTGGGCCGTGGACGATGAGCCCGCGTGCCCAGGCCCGGGTCAGGGCAAAGTGACTCTGGTCGCACCACTGTGGCCCCTCCCGAAACAGAGGCGTGAGTGGGCGCCTCCCACAGGCAGCAGGGCGAGCAAGAGTGCTGGGGAGAAGGGGACTGCGGCGAGAGGGGTCCCAGGAGCCCCAGTTCAGCGTGCCCACTCGAGGCTCAGCCCCGTGGCTACCAGGGCCTTCCCTGCTGTGGGTCCAGGGCCTCTCCGAGCACAGGCTGCTCACACAGCAGTAAAGCAGGAAACCTCCGGAGCGGCCCGAGGGTGAGTCACAGCCACGCTCCACACCCCGCCAAGTTTCCGCGCGGGAGGGGCATAAAGGCAGCCTTGGCGGGTCCGGGGCCAGGGACACACCCGGCACCCAGGCAGGGTGCGAAGGCCCACAGCCCAGCTCCCTTCCTCACGAGGCCTCTCCCAGGGCCGGGCAGTCAGCCCTGCAGGCCCCTCCCCTGGCCCCGAAGGCCCTCTCTTGGCCCAGCAGGGGCTCGGGAAGCCTTGTGTCCCCAAAGCCCCCCTTGCCCATGGCTCCCCGAGGCAGCCCTGGGCTCCAGGATCACCACCCCTGGGTGGGACACCTCAAGGACTCAGACAGACACCCCCTGGATCCCTGGGTCAGGGGCAGAGAAGGCCACTTGGCCCAGGCAGAGCCTTCTACCCCATCGGTGTGGGGCTGACGGTCCCCCACCGCGCAGGCTGGGAGGCTGGGGGAGAACTGGCCAGGTTGGGAGGGGTCCCAGTGACACCAGTGCCAGCAGACTCACTGGAAGTAAGGGTGGGGTGGCTTCTCTGGCCTGGGCAGGACTGCAGGCCGGGCCGTGGCCTCCAGCGTAGGCAGCTTCAGGGCGGGTGGTCTGGGGGCCACAGGGGGTACAAAGAGTCCAGGCTTGGCCACAGGTGGCAGGGGGGCCTCTTCAGCCGCCATCAGGAACTTGGGCTTGTTGGCTGGCACAGGTGGGGGTTCAGGTGTGGGCAGCCCCCGGGGGCACAGGTGGAAGGACTTGAGTCTGTCACAGTTCCTGGGGCTGGGGACCCGGGGCTCTGGGCCAGGGCTGCTGCTCTCAGAGAAGCAAGGGGGTTTCCGAGGGTCGGGCAAATGGGGCGGGTTGCTCATCGGGGGATCGCTCATCCTCCGGGGGGCGGCAGGCACCCTGGGGCCAGGCTCCACCCGCCTCAGGCCCAGTACGTCCCTCTTGGAGTCCTCAGGAGTCAGGCCGGCATCGGGGAGGCCACGCTTGGGGGGCGGGGGTGGCAGCAGAGGGCCCAGGCCCTTGGAGATGAAGGAGTGGGCCCGGGGTACGTCGGGGAAGGCCAGCCTCCTGGCCGTGGGCACAGGAGGTGGGGGGTAGGCTGGCGGGTGCGTCAGGGTGTCTGCAGAGCAAAGAGACCCAGCTGGTGAGCAAGTGTCGCCGGCGGGAGGCTGGACCAGCACCACCTCTGCTGCTGGCTGACGGCCGGGGCCAAGTGCGTGTGCACCCCTCGGAGCTCCCACCCCACATCCCAGCCCCCTGCTGCCCCACGCTCAGCATGCCCGAGGCAGCCTTCCTCCAAGGGTCCCACACAACCTAAGGTGCCTGGCCTACCCCTCCCCCCTGCACAGCAGCCTGGGCAAACTTCCTGAAACCTAGCTGTCCCGCCAGGAACCATCGGGCTCCAGAGGATGCGGTGGGAGGAGGCAAGGGGGATCCCAGGGGTTGGGCCTCAGCTGGAAGGCTGGAATTCCCACTACCGGGGCTGAGAAAGGTGGTGGGAGCAAGCTGGAAGGAAGACGAGGGTGGTGTTTGCTCCTGACGAGTTTAAACAAGGCACCCAGGGAACATCGCCTGGGCTGTCAGGGCACAGATGTGACGTTCAGAGGAGGAGTGCTGGCTGGAGGTGGTAACAGTCAACAGCCCATTGGTGACACTGACTGTGGCCCCGGAGTGACAGGAGAGGAGTGCATGAGGCCTGAGCCCTGGGATGGCCCTCGGTCCCAGGGATGGGCACTGAGGGGCTAGCCCCAAGCTGACGGTGAGGCGGGAGGGGACCCAGAACGCAATGCGCCAGGTGCCGAGGGAGACAGGTAAGGAGCAGGGAGGGAGACCCCAGGCCTGCTGCCGCTCGAGGGCGCAGAGGGTGCACCTGGAAAGCGGAGGCCCCTGGCCGCCCCAGGCAAAGGCCTTTCCGGGAAAGGAGCGGACGCCTGACAGGAGTGGCCACCGGACGGTGGGAGGGCTGAGTCCGGGTGTGCAAACAGGCTTGCAGAAGCAGGGAGCCCCCCGAGGCTCCAGCTGGGGACGAGAAGGGAGGGCCGGCGCCCATCCCCAGCACCCTGGGCCGCAGTTCCGGGGTGGAACAAAGCAGCGCTGGGTCACGGGCCTGCAAGTGAGGGGCTCTATGCTGAGGGGAGGGGAGAGACTTGCAGGTGCTGGTGGGCTGAAGGCCTGCGGGAGCTGGGGCCCCCGCGGGAGGGCTCCAGCAGGGGGAGGGGGCTGCACCCAGGTACACAGGAGAGGGATGTGGAGCGGAGAGGACACAGGAGTGGGGGCGCAAGTGGGCAGGGGACAAGGACATTGGAGAAGAGACCAAGGAAGAGGGAGGCCGGGGGTGGGTGGGGGGCTGTCCCAAGCCCCCAGGGATAATGGAATCAACAGAATGAGAAGAGCCCAGCGTGGGGGCAGGGCCTGAGGGAAGGTGGGAGGGATGATGAGAGATGGGGACAGATAATAAGAGTGGGTAGAGAGAGAGGGGACAGGCGCCAGGACAGAGGCACAGCCCTGCCCCACCCAGCGCTGTGCTTCCCGGTGACACACGTATGTGATCCCTGGCCCATGCCTGTATCATCTGCTGGGCTGTGTGCTTTGGGAGGGGGCGGGGGGAGTGGGGCTGGCAGTGACTGGCCTACAGAGCTCCAGAGAGCTGTCAGTCATAGGGAGTGGACACTGCTCTGGCCCCGCCCACTCCAGCCCCACCTTGGCTCAGCACCCCACTGTGTCCCCTGCCCTACCCCTCAAAGCAGGAGCGAAGCAGCCAGCAAGCGCCTCTTCTGCTCCGTTCCACCCGACATTCTGACACCCAGGCTCGGCCCGGGGACCGAAGGAAACCGAGGCCCAGGGTGGAGCCGGTCACAGCCGAGGCCGCCCAGACCAGTGCCCAGGCCCCAGCCCCCGTTCTCTGCCCCGGGTCACCCCAGGCCCACCAGCTGGACCCTACCCTCGGGCTTCCCGGGCTCGGGGGAGTCGGGCTCCAAGTACGAGTCCTCGTTGTCGTCGTCGTGCTCGTAGTCTGTGGGCAGATGGGTCAGATCAGGGCGGCCCAGGCCCAGCCGGCCCGGGGCGGGGGGCGCTGAGAGCAGCGCTGTGTTGGGGAGGCCTGGGGCGGGGGGAGTATGAGACAGGCAGGACAGCCAGATCTGCCCCTGCCCTGGGCAGTGGGGGCCGGGCGTGGGCGGCGGTGGGGGGCACGGCACGTGGAGACAAACCTCACCTTCGCTGTCCGTGGGGTACGGGGAGAGGCTGATGTCCACGGGCCGCTCGACTGCACCGTAGAAACTGTCCGTGTCCGAGCTGGAGTCACTGGGTTTGGGGAGTGTGGGTAGGGTGGGCGGTTGAGCACCGAGCAGGGGTCCCTTTGCACTTACACATTTGGACACACCTGCACACACGTGGACATGCAGACACAGACAAACACAGGCACGTGCACACACTAAGACACACTGATGTGGACATAGGCACGGATAAACACGAGGACACACAGACCTGGAAACACAGATAAACACGAAAAGAGGCCGGGCAGGCACCAGACAGAGCCACGCAGGCACGCCCCGTGTGAGGCTCCAAGGGCCAACACGGGACCGGGGGCTGTGGTGGCTCCCCGCACCCGTGGTTCTTGCCCCAAGTGTGGCCCCCTGACTGGTCAGATGCTGCGGCGCCTCGGGAAACCTGTCCCCACCTGCTCCTGCCTCGGGGGCTTGCTTAGTCACCTCTAAGCCGAGCCTACTGACGCTGAGCCTACTGACGCCGAGCCTACTGACACCGAGCCTGCGGACACCGGCTGGGGCTCAGGGCCAGGAGCTGCAGGGGCTGGTAGGGGCCTGCAGGGTGACCTCTCGTGGGCCAGGCCATCTCTGGCTTCAGTCTCCTCATCTGTGAAAGGACGGGATGGTTTCTGGCCGCCCAGCGGGCTTCCGCTGATGGTTGGGCCACCTCACAGTGAGGTCCCCGAGGCCCTGGTGGACTTGCTCTGGTCTCACTCCTGAGCCAGTCGGGCTGGGCATGGGGTGGGGGTACTCAAAGCTCTGAGCTGCTGCAAATGCTGGGCGGGCAAAAGCATATGACCCCTAAATAGGAACTGCCAACAGGGGGCACACACACAACACACACACACACTCGGGTGTGTACACACAGGTTTAACACTCAAGTGCACGCACGCAGGATCGGCCCTGGGGACACACACGTGGCCTCCAGAAGAACCTTCGAGGAGGGGCTTCTGAGCTGAGCCCCCGGGGGCCAGGAGGCGGGTGCCCATGCAAAGTCCAGGGCCCCTGGCGACACCTGCCCGCCCGGCCCGGCCCCAGGCCCACCTGGCGTCCAGGGGCGCCTCCTTCTTCTCATGGCTGTGGCCGATCTCCCTGCGCAGCAAGGCCATCCAGCTCTGTGGGTCAGCCACAGCCGAGGTGGGCATGGTGCAGCTGGGGGCGCGGCCCCACTGGTCTGCAGCGCCCACCAGGGTCGGGGAGACCACCTTGTGGCCCTCTTGGGGCTGCAGCCCTCCCCCACCCAGCCCACTCAGGGCTTCTCCCAAGGGCATGTTCTCAGATTCCGGATGTGCGTGAGGACAGGGCACGGGGGTGGCACCTGCCCCGCAGCCCGCGTGCCCGCAGGCCCCCAGCTACCTTGCGCTCGTCCTCGGAGGAGGCCGAGAAGAACCAGGTGCGATGCTTCTTGCTAACGTGGATGATCTTGAAGGGGAAGACGTTGTTGGACGTGGTCTCCTCGGCCGCCCGCATGACCCTGCAGGCACAGGCCCGGGCTCACCATGGGTCCACGCCCGCGGGCGCCGCCCTGCCCCTGCACAGGCCATGGCACCCAGCACCAGGCTCTGGGGGACACGGACAGATCTGGGCGTCTGGGTGAAGGCCTAGAGGTTCCCAGCAGAGGGAAGCGTGGGTGCAAGGGCGGGCAGTGGGGGAGAGGGCGTGCAGCGGTCCAGGTGGGTGTCCGGGGAGCAGCAGCACGCGAGGCCCCAGGACGAGCATGCGTCCCCTTTGCTGTCCATGACCGGCCACCACCTTCCACCTGGGCCCTGCCTGCCCCACTGTCTTTTCTTTTTTAAGATATAGCCATTTTATTTTTCACGTCTTTTCAGAGAGAGGGAAGGGGGAGGGAGAAAGAGAGAGCGAGAGAGAGAGATGAAAAGAGAGACATTGGTTGCCTCCCAACCACAGACGGAACCCACAACCCAGGCATATGCTCCCCAATGGGAATCAAACCTGTGACCTTTTGGTGCACAGGCCAACACGCCAACCCCTGAGCCACACTGGCCAGGGCGCCCCAGCTATCTTGAGAGCATTTCAAGTAAGTGACTCACTGTGGTCACTCCCCCAGCCATGGTGAGGGGTTTGCACAGAGATCGCAAAGTCTAGCACGGGGGCCCTGCCGGGCCCAGCACCTTGAGCAAGTGCGCTCCCACGGCCCATAAAAGGGCCTGGGCTGTCCCTGGAGCAAGGCTGCCCCCCACCAGGGTGAAGGTGGTGAGTGTGGGGAAAGGAAATGCCCCTCCACAGGTGACCCCAGCGCAGCCACAGGTGGGCGCTAGAGTCTCCTCCCCTCCTCTGCAGTGCCCTTGGGCAAGGCTCCCCAGCTGAGCTGGTGGCTGGGGTGGGAGCCAAGGCTGAGAGTTACTCTCCGGGAGTCCCGGTCCCACCAGCGTAACCATGGGACCCTCAGTCACTCACAGGCCAGAGGGCCAGGCCCTTCAGGGAAGGTGAGAGGCACAGACCAATGTCACTGGGCACAGGGCCCTGGCACCCACTTCACCCTGCTCTGAGGGCCCCTCAGGCCAAGGGGTGGACCTGGATGAAGCCAATGAACGGGCCACACACGGCAGCACGCCACGTCCCACAGAGAGTCATGGCCCGGGGCGCCCCTGCCTGGGAGCCCGGGAGCCCCTCACGGGCAGCTCAGGGCCCGTCTCCTGGGAGGCCCCTGGAGCCAGGATGGCCTGGGGCAGGACGTGGGGCGGGAGGGAGGCTACGGTAGGTAAGGGGGCGGGGAGGAGGGGTGCAGAAGTTGCAGGGCAGGAGGCCAAATGGCGCATCTGCAGAGCAGGCTGTCCCCACCCCTGAGGCCTGCTGAGGAAGCGCAGGGAGCCCCCAGCCTCATCCCAGGCCCTGGCAAATGCCTGCGGCCAGGCTGTGAGCAGCGAGAGGTGCTGCTGCCCGGGGCGGGGCACAAACCATCCCCGCAGAGTCTGGGTAACACAAGGGGCAGGTCTGGCCAGGGGCAGACGGGCACTTACCGGTTGTAGCCGTTCAGCGAGAAGGCGCCCTGGGGGGAGGCGGACGTGCTGCTCTTGAAGTAGTAAACACATCGCTTGTGGATGATGACAAAGCGCAGGGGCCCTGTGGGCGGGGCGAGGGCTGGGCTGGGCTGGGCTGTGGGGGGCCGCTGGGCGGGCCCCTCTCTGGGGACCCTCCCCGGAGGCTGTGGGAGACTGGACCAGGCTTCAGGGCGCGCTGACTGGCAGGGCAGGGAGCTGGGCTGGCAGCCCCGGGCGGGGGTAGGTGTGGGGGGCTGGCTGTGTGGGGCTGCCACGGCCCCAGGGACAAGGCCGTGAGGCTAATTCCAGGAAGGTCAGAGGCAGGGCCAGAGGCCCAGGGCGGCCACAGCCACCCTGCTGGGTGCTACAGGGCTGCTGGAAAGTCCCCTCCAGCCCAAGCTGGCACCACGAGGGAGCGGGCACAAAAGCCCAGAGAGCTTGCCAACGAGAGCCACCCAGGCTGGCATCCCACTGGGAACCCCCACACTCCACGGCCCCAATCCCCAAGCAGCCCCGTCCAGGCCAGGGGGCAGGTGAGTGACAGCCTATCCTTGCAGACTCCCTGTCTAAAGACGCCAGGCTAGTTGGTGCCCAGAGGCAGCACAGGGCAGAGACATGGCCGCCTGGGGCTGCTCAGGGGGGCAGGCAAGGCCTGATATTCTCTGTATCTTGACAAGTGGGCATCTCCCAAACCCGGGGGTGCCCTCCCTCTCCCAGCCCGCTATCCAAGGGACCAGAGCCCCGGTCTCACTCAGCTCTAGAGGCCTTGGCTTGGCAGAAGGCATCATTTCAAACCAAGTGACAAACCCACTCACTGAGCGCCCACTGGGTCAGGCAAGGGCTCAGCCCTTGCACCAGACGCAGGCCCATCCTAGCTCTACGCCGCCCAGGACCCTCTCACAGCCCTGCGGGCTGAGGAGGCCCACCTCAGGTCCCCCAGGGGGTGGCAGCCACCAGGAAATGGAAGGAAAACTCTGGAGGGGACAGGAGGCCCAGCTCCGTCCCGACGTCTCCCCATCATGCCCCCCACCACAGGGGACTCACATTTGAGCAGCTGCAGCTGGGTGCCGCCCTTCTTGTGCAGGTAGCCAGCCTTGGCCACCCCCCCGGGCATGGTGAGCAGGTTCTGGGCACCGATGGCTTTCATGGGGATGGGCCAGTGCATCTCCTCGGCCGCCATGAAGCTACGATAAAAGGGAAAATGTCTCAGTCAGGCGCGGGGACAGAAGGTGGCTTAGATGGTGACGTGTAGGGAGGACACCGTGAGATCCTGGAGGCGCAAGGCGGCAAGGGCTGAGGGAGCTCCCTCTGAGGGCCCCGGGCTTCTAGGTAGGGGCCCAGGGAGACAGGGCCGCCTGGTCCAGTTGGTCAGCCCCTGCTCCATCTGGTCACATGCCTGACCTCCAGCGGCCCTGAGAGCTAAGCATGTTCCTTCACTGTCACTGGCTCACTCAGCACACACCTGCTGAGCCCAGGGTCCCACGGGGCCTGGGTTACAGCAGTGAGTGAACTCAAGAAACCGCTGGCCTCAGTCAGTCGGCCTCAGGTCACAGCCACCCCAAGTCCTAGTGCCAGGTGAGCCTGTAACAGGCTCTGCCCTAGATAGGAAATTCAGGGAGGACTTCCAGGAGGGGGTGACGAGAGTCACAATCTGAAGGAGAGAGTTAAAGAGGTAGAGGGGCTGGGGCAGGTCCTGGGCACCCTCTTTCCCAGCTCTGAGCTTCAGCAGGGAGGGCCATGGCCTAGATACCCAAGCCTCTATTCCGGAGGCTGCCCTTAGCTGGTTTCTATCGACCCTTTTATTTCTCTCTTCCTTCCTTTTTTTTTTTTTAAGAGAGAGAGGGAGACAACCGTCGATATGTTGTTCTGCTTATCCACGCGTTCATTGGTTAATTTTCTTATGTGTCCTGACCGAGGATCGAACCCACAACCTGGGTGTCCTGGGATGATGCTCTAACCAACTGTGCACCCGGCCAGGTCTGGTCCATCCCTCCCTTAAGGCCCTGAGACCAGGAAGAAGGAAAGCAGGTAGCCAGGAGCCCCCAGCTCCCCATCAGACGAGCTGGGTTCCTCTCCTGGCCTGGCCTTCTGGGGGGTCCCCAAGCCACAGCTGCTGGGGCTGTCAAGTGGTAGAACAGCACAGACACAGCGCGGCACATGGACACCCTCAATCCGCGGCGCCCATGCACGCACGGCCAGCACCCCCCAGGGACCTGGGCGTCACTCCGGCAGGGACCACCCTGCGCGCCTGCACCAGGCAGAGGCTGCCGGTCCCGGGGCTAACCCAGGCCCACGGGACCGCACCTTCTCCCACCTCCTGCTCGGGGTCAGGCTGCTGCACACTTCTGGCCTCTCAGCCACGCCTGCTCGTGTGGAGAACTCCCACTCACCCTTCAAGGCCTAGATTCAGGGTCCCCTCGTCTGGGAGGCACCTCAGTGCCCCATCAGATTTGGGCCCCCTCCTCCCCTGTCTCTCTGAACAGCCCCCTCCAACCCTGTGCTGTTTTGTCTGTGCCTGCACCACCCAACACGGGCCTGGTCCCTCCTGGGACCCCCGGAGTGGGAGGAGGTGTGTGGTCAGTAACAGAGCCCTTAGAGGCGCAGATAACGGTAGGGCCTGAGGCCCAGGCCCGCCGGTATTCCTGCCACTTGGACCCCATCCCCGAAAAGACAAAGAAACCCACTCTGCTCTTCGAAAAGCAGCACCGCCCATCAGATGTTCACCGCCCGCAGGTCCGGGCTGCGGGCGGCCTCTGCCCAGCCTCGGTCCCTCCGGCCGCCCCCTGCACACGAAGCCACCCATCCGGCCAGGGTCCCACCGACAGCGGAGGCTGCGAACAAAGCGCGGCCCCAACCTCGCGCCGCCCGGCCCGGGACGGCCCTGAGCCCGCGCTTGCTCCCCGGTAGGTGCTGCGGACAGACAGACAGGCAGGCGCGCGCCCCTCCGGGAGCCCCCGACCCGCCCGCCAGCGCCGGCGGCCGACGCCCGCCTTTGTTCTCGAAGGAAGCGCCGGCACGGGTCCGGGCTCGGTACTCACGGCGGCCACGCGGCAGCCACGGCCAGCTTCCGGGGGGCGGCCCGCCGGCCCTGCGCGCATCGGCACGGCCCGGGTCCGGGCGACCCCGCCGCCTGGTCCCCGGCATCCGCCTCCCGCCGACCCCAGCCCCGCGGCCAGAGTCCCGCACCCGCCATGCCGCTGCGTCCCCGGGTCCCCGCCCCCCGGACCGCCCGCGCCCCGCCCCCGCCCCCGGGGCAGGTAGGAGCCCCGCCTCCTGGTGCCGGCAGGTGAGGAGCCCCGCCCCGCGCCCCGCCCCGCCCGCGCCTCAAGAGTCGGTTTCAATGAACCCGAGTTCGCACCCCGCTGTTGCAAAACCAGAACAGGAAGAAACTCGCTCCGCGCGGCCGGCGTCGCCCCGGTACCGACACCAAAGCCCGCGCGAGACGAGGGCCGCGCAGACCCGTTCCTCCGACCGCGGGAGCGAGCCGCCCGCCGCCGCGCGGCGAGCGGGACCGGTGCAGCAGCCCAGCGAAGGGCGAGGGCCGCCCGACAGTCTCGGGGGAAAAGGGCGCTGACAGAATTCAACAGCCCTTCACCGCAGCGACGCCGCTCAGCGGACTGGGAAGCCGCCTCGCGCTGGAAGGGGCTGCGGGGAGGCCGGGCGCTCGGCCCGAGCCCAGGGGCTGGCCCACCGCTCCCCTCGCCGCTGTCCGACACGGTCCTGGGGGATCTAGCCAGTCCCCTTAGGCAGGAAAAAGAAAAAAAAGGTGCCCAGCTGGGACAGGAAGAAGCTAAACCTCACAGATTAGATAATCGTGTATACAGAAAATGCCAAGGAATCCACCGCGAATGATTAGAACTGATCAGTGAGCCAGCTAGATGGCAGGGCACAAAATCGATACACAGAAAGCGGTCGTATTCCTGCACGCTAGCAAGCAACAATCCAAAAAGGACATGAGACTTAGCTCCAGTGTCCCCTCTTTCAGGCAGTCATCCCTGACCTCTGGGGGTCCTGTGTCCCTCTATGGGGCTGGCACAGCCCCTCCAAATGCTGACCACGACGGGTCATCGCTGTCCCGCCACAGAAGGGCACCCAGGGAGCCACTGAGGAAGTGTAGAAAGCTGCCCCAGGCGGGCGGCAGGGACAGCGGGGAGCCCCCCACGCCAGCAGATGACATCCCCCAAATCTGTAAGCAGCCCCAGCATGTGTGAGGGGTAGGGGCCGCTGCTGGGAGGGCCGATGGAGCCCACATTCCTAGCTCCACCCCTGGGGGAGGTTTGGTGGCCAGGCCTGTGAGGACCCCCATTCTCGGGTGGTCACTGTCCTTCCATAGGCAGCATGGGGGCCCCAGGTAGCCACTGACTCAACTTGGGTGGGGAAGGTGGGTGGTGACAGGGCAAGGCTGTACCCCACCTTCGCCTCCCCAGGAATGTTCTCGCTTCAGAGACAGATGCCAACATTGCAGTCCCTCTCCAAAGGATGGACCGCCCAAAGGGAAGCCCATCCTGACACCCCAACATCGTCTGGCCACCACCAGCCTGCCCTGCCCCAGGGGGTGAGCTGGGTGGGCTGGCACCTAACCAGGAACCCAGTGCCAGCCAGGCTGAAGCAGAAAGGGGAAATGGTGGCTGAGAGCGAGGGTGATGAGGGGCCATGGCAGTCACAGTGACCACGCAGCTTTTGGGGACTTCCAGGCGGCTGCTGCATCGGTGCCCAGGAAAGGTAAGGGGACTCCCCCAGGGGCACCCATCCTCCTTGGTCAGCCTGGCCTCCCTGGCTGTCACTCAAAGCCCAGGGCGTCACCCCAGCCTGGGTGACCTAACGGTTAAAGTCCACTCACCCCAGGGGCCCCCACAGGCCCTCCTGTCAGCTCACCACAGGGAGCCTCAGCCCCCTTCTCCAGGGGGAGACACCCCAGGGCACCCCATGCTGCCAGGACTGCCCGCCGAGCCACCCTGGCTGGAAGCTGTCAAGGACAGGGCGGGGGCCCTGGGTTCAAATCCCGCCAGTCCTGTCCTCCAAGGAGCCTCTGCTTGTTCCCATTTAAAGGTAGCATTGTGAGGACACTCCCCAGGGTGCCCCAACAGCCAGTGCACAGTGACAAGTCTGTCCCCTCCGGGGACCGAGGCCACTCCGCGAGCCAGCTGCAGGGGCACGGCAGGCTTCCCAGGCCTGCCGTGCAGTAGAGGCTCTGCTCCCCGCAGTGCAGGGGGCCGCCTGGAGCCGGGCTCTGGGGACACGCAGGCCACTTCGGGTGGCCGCATGGCAGCCCGTGAGCCCTTCTAGCAGGCGTGCATGCACTAGGGGAGGCAGGCACCATGGGCACACGCTCGGTCTCTCCTCCTGGACTCACGCCCCGCCCCCTCTCAATCACCTAGAGATTGGTCTAGGTGATGAGGCAGGCGGAGATGCGGGGTGCGCGGTCACAGCGGGTGGGAGGGAAACAGCGCTGTCCCACAGAGACAGCCCCCTTGGGCTCCGGGAAGCGCGGGTTCCCCCAGCGGCAGAGCTGCAGCCCGGAGCGGCGGTGCTCCTAGACTACACAGGCCTGCACGAAAGCTGTGGGTCCTCACCGTTGACAGCGGTCAGTGTCACAGCTGAGAAGCGCCACAGGACGTGTGAGAGCTGTGTATGAGTCAGTGCTTGTGCACGCATGTGGAAGAGTGTGGGACTGTGCGTGAGAGTGGAGTGGGGGCCTCTGGTGGGCTGGGCGCCTGTGGGGCAGCTGCAGACGTGGCCCTGGCCATGGCGGGGGGTGGGGCGGGGGGCTCGCGTGACCTCAATGTCAGAGAGTTCCTGTCAGTGGGGACCAGGCGGCCCCGTGGGTTGGGGGCCACAGGGCAAGGGAGCGCTGACACACTCACACATGCTCACACATATACACATACTCGTCCACACACGCTCACACACACGTGCCCTCGTTCAAACACGTACGCACACACCTCATTCTCACGCTCACTTGCACTCATCCCAACACACACACTCGCTCGCTCGCTTGCGTGTACACGCCCAGCCTCCAGGGCCTGACGGGAGCCTGCATGGGGCCCCCAGTGCCCTGGGCCAGGGCGCGGGCCCCCAGCTCAGAGTCATTGCCACCACACCGGCCCCGCACCGCCCAGTGCCAACGTCAGCCTGACAGCCCGTCACCCCACAGGCTCGGTGCCTCACTCCCATTTCACAGGCAGGGACACTGGGGCCAGAGGGGCTCAGGACTCACCCTGGCACACTGGGCACTTTGTGTCATCATCCCCCAACCCCCTGTGTGGGAACCAGCATCACCCCCACGTCACTGATGAAGACGTCAGGGAAGCTGAGTAACTCACCCAAAGTCACACATCTGGTAATGGTGGGGCACGTCCCCCCAAGCCCCTGGTACAGCCACACACCCCCCGCCTGCCCGGTGGGGCAGGGCACAGGGGGCAGGGGGATGACAGCTTCCAGGAGGGGGACCCCAGAACCTCCCGCCCAGCTCATTTGTTCTTGACTTTCGGTTTCCCCTTGTTCTTCCTCTTCCCAGAACCCTTCTCCATAAAAGAATCAAAACCTAAAAACACCTACGAAGGCAAGTGACGAGCCAGAGGGAGGGCAGCGATCCGGCTTCACAGGCAGAGCCCCCGCCCGCAGGCGCCCGGCCCCAGCCCCCGCGCACGCCAGGCCGCCAAGCACGGCTCTCTGCAGGCGGGGCCGGGCCCCCACAGCGCCACACGGACCCCTCAGGGCCTGGACTCACACACACGCTCGCACACTCATTCCCACTAACGCAGACTCATACACGCTCACACTCATTCACACTCACAGGCACAATCGCACACTCACAGTGCCCTCACACACTCCCTCATACACAATGTGCATGCCCATAGGACCCAACTCCGAGGCCGCCCCAAGCGCGGTGTGCGGTGGGCAGGCTAAGCCCAACCCGGACCCCCAACCGGGAGACTGGCCTGGCCTTCCAGCCCGCTGCCAGTTCGGTGCCCAGGACCAGGATCCGGGGTCCCCCTCCCACCGCGCCATGTGGGCCCTGGCTCCTCCATGGGCCTCCCAAAGTGGTTCTGCAGGCACCGGGCCGGCACCACCTCCCGAGGGCCCAGCCCCAGGGCCATCCCACTGATCTGATGGCACTGACCTGATGGCACTGACCCAGCACATGGCTCTCCTCCTGCTCTGCGATGGGTTGGGGGCAGGTGTCCTGGCGCGCAGAGAGGCCATACGGCTCAGGGGCCACGGGGCGGAGCCGCGGCCTGCATCCCCCGGCTGGTGAGGCCTGCTGCCCCTGGGCTGCCCGATGCGCCACCGGCTGGCTGCACCCACAGCTCCCTCCTGCTGACAGCCACCTGCTACATCTGGGGCCTGTGGCCACCAGGGCTTCTCACCCTCCCCCCACTCTCCGCCCAGGCACTTCCTGTTGCCCGTCAGCCCAGGGCAGCGGCACTTCCTGCCTTCCACCCAGTGAGACCTGAGGCCCCTGGGTGGTATTCTTCCCATGGGGCTTTAGTGGGCCCCTGTGGTCAGAGACCACAACTCTCTGGGCCCCTGGGTGAGGCCAGCTGTGTCCCCTGGGAGGAAGTTCCCCGCTGGTCCCTCCATAGCCACCTCTGCAGACTTGGCTTCTCCCCAGCAAACCGCCGAAGCCCCCCGCAGTCCAGGACATTGGGCTCAGCCTCTTGGGCTCCAGAGACGCCCGGCCCAGGGAGAAGCCAGTGCTGGCACCCCACACCGGGAGCTCACTTCCTTCCCGGCCTGCCCCTTCCTCCAACTCAAGCACTGCTGCCCAGCTCTGCCTGCGGAACACACGGGGGGCTGTGCCCCTTCAGCCTGAGCCTTTGGGTTGCAAGGCGGTCACCTCTCTGCCCTTTGACGCCAAAGGACCAAGACGCCGGTTCTAAGCCCAGGCCCAGGCACAGCCCTTCCCACGATGCCCGGCACAGCCTCTGTGCCAGGGCCGGTCTGACGCCCCTCCAGGGACAGCCACTCTGCTTGCTCTCTGCGAACGCCACGCTTGCTGAGCACGTGCGACGGCCCCTGTGGCAAACACGCTCACACCACTCCCGGCCCTGCCCCGGTCCCACGCAGAGTGCGGCCCCTCCTGGCCGGTAGGCTCTGCCCCGCCACAGCCAGGGAGCTGGGGAGAAGGGTTCAAGTTCAGGCCTTTCAGTGCTGAGACCCCAAACCCCTGCCCCTCCTCCCCTGAGCCTGGCTGGGTCTCGAGGTCACACCCGTCCTAGGGAAGACAGGGCCAGCCAGAGGAAGGACACTCCGGGAGGGCCCACTCTCATGGCAGGAACTGAGGGTGACAGGCCACAGGATTCCCAGGGGTTGCAAAGGCCCCGCCTGGCCCACCAGGTTTTCCCAGGGCACGGCCCCGCCACCAGCTGGGCCGGCAGTGACCGGGGTCCCGTGTGCCTCCGTGGAGGGCCCTGGAGAGGGTAGCTTCCAGGCTGGGGCCACTGTCTGCCACTGTGCACACAGGCCCTGGGGCCAGGTCGGGGGTGATGGACATCGTGAGGGTGAGGAGCTGTCCTCAGGGTGGACATAACCACGCTGGCCTCCCCCGGCCTGTGTCAGCCCCCGTGTCCTCCGGTGGCCGGGGGCAGGCTGTTCCTTCAACAGAAGGTTGGCCACGGCAGGCCAGACAGAGGGTGGCGAGGAGAGGGTTAAGCGGGGTCTCTCTCGCTTTCCCTTCTCCTTCCCAGCCTGCCCAGGGCAGCCAGAGGCTCCCGAGGGAGGCCCAGCTGGGGACCAAGCCCACTCCATCCTTTGCCTACTGTGGGGCCTCAAGCTCCCGACTTAGTCTCTCTAAGCCTTAGCTTCTTCATCTGTGAAATGGGTGCTGGGCACTGAGATGAAAGAGCAGGCGAGGGGTCGCCGGGCTCTGGGGCAGCCAGGATGGCCGGGGGGCAGCTCTGGGGCCGGGCGAGGGCTTCTAGGGGCGATGGGGTCCTGAGAAGGTGCCAGACCTAAGAAGCCCTGGGTCAGGAGAGGGCCCAGCTGTGATGGAGGAGGAGTTTGCTGGGGTAGGTGGTGGGGGAACTCAAAGGCAGAGCAGGGGTTCAGGGTGGGCAATGTCCCAGGACGGGGAGGAACCGTCAGGTGACAAGGTGGCCAAGGCCCGGGGAGGCCGGGGTGCAGGTATGGGGCGGAAAGCCTGCCAAGGGAAGAACCGGGAGCCGGTGGCCGTGCTGGGGCCACAGCCCTCACTGGACAGGCGGAGGATGGAGAAGGAGGAGGCCTGAGGTCCCGCCAGTGCCAGCGCTTCCCCTGCCCTGTCCCCCTGAGGGTCCCCAAGGACGTAAACACAGAGGGCCACGACAACCGGCCCCTGGCCCAGCACTGCAATGCCATAGGGGGAGTCCCGCCCCCAGGTAGAGGAACAGGGGTCCCTATGGGGGCCAGAGCTGTGGCGGCCCTCTCCCCAGACCCGGCCTCCCTCGGGGAGACTGAGGTCAGGAGGCCTGGGCTGCTAGGGGAGCTCCCAGCAGCCGCTCTGGGCCTGTGTTCGCACTGCCCTCCCATCTCTGCTGGCAGCACTCACCCCTGCAGCAGATGCCGCTGCCATGCATGCTCCGAAAACATGGGACAGTCACGTCCCCCAACCTGCCGATAATGGCAGCTCCACAACGTTTTACGCAGGAAATAACCGCGGCGGTGACCCCACAGCAGCACCCGAGCAGTGAGGTGCGTGGAGCTGAAGCGTCGCTGGGGTCCCTGCACTGGGCGGCTCTGGCCTTGCACTCCACCCTCCCCTGCCAGCAGGGTGGAGGCCTCCAAGTGCCAGGGGACCACCCCACATGCCAGAGGCAGGGCACTCACCAGGGTGGGAGGGAGCCAGCCAGCAGGGCTGGGCATGGGCCAAGGGACCCTAGGAAAAAAGAGGGAGGGGGAGGTTTTGCTCTGGGCTCCCGCCCCGCCTGCTCAGCAGGGAGGCCCAGCGCGCTGCTGGTCCCAGCTACACCTGCGCAGAGCCTGCACGTGTCATTAAGTTAAGGGTCTCACCCTGGATTAGCCAGATGGGTCTTAACTGCAGGGACAAGTGTCCTTGTCAGAAGAGACTGAGAGGAGATGCAGAGGAGAAGGCAACGTGAAGAGAGAGGCAGGGACTGGCTGACTCGGCCCGCAGTGCCAGAGGCGGGGGAAGGCCGGAAGAGGCCAGGAAGGAAGGAGCCTCCCCTGGAGCCTCCCAAGGGAGCACAGCCCTGCCGACACCTTGACTTTGGACTTCTGGCCTCCAGACCTGAGAGGTGCATTTCTGCTGTTTCGAGCCCCCAGCACGTGGTGCTTTCTTGTAGCAGCCCCGGAGACTATAGCACCAGGGACTCGCCGAAGTCCTTCCCCCGGACGAACCGCAGGCTTCCACTCACGGCAGGCCTGAGGCCCGGGGCCAGTGGGACCTGGCCTCCCCATGCCCATAGCTCCCCTCAGGCCTGGCGTACCGCTGCTCAGCGGCGCCCCCTCCAGGGCAAAGGGCCCACACACACACACACACCCCCCTCACACCGTGGCCTCCCATTCATACCCAACCAGCCCTTCCTGGGCCCGGTGAAGCCATTTCCCCAGGGAGCAGCGAGCAGGGGGCAAGGAGGGGCCCGGCGGGTGCCCCGGCAGAGTGTCTCATCCGCCTCCTGTCCCGCCCCGTCCCCGGCCCTGCCTTGTAGGACCACGGGGGCCCATTTCTAGAATGTGCAGTCTCCTCCACCTGAACGCCGAATCCTCTCCAACCAACACTCCCTCACCCTTTGAGACAGAGCCATCTAGAACTGCATCCCGAAACCCCGAAATCTCCAAGTCAACGGCACAGCCCTGCCCCCCAGCGTCATCACGAGTAACCCAGCACTCCCCACGGGCAGGCCAGGGCCTGGCCCACAGCAGGGCCGAGAGACAGACCCCGGGGCGGACAAACGGGCCCACACACATGGCCAGGACCCCGACTCAGCCACAGCCAGCACACGCCCAGGCCAGCGCCCAGGGCCGCAGCGGGGGCTCGCAGCCCACCTGACCCGCAACAAGGGCGGACTTGCCACGTGGTCGCAGCAGGGCCCCTGTGCCCAGGACCTCTTCCCTGGCGCCGGCAGAAGACAGCGTTGTGCTGGGCTCCGGGGGGCACCCAGGGGCTTCTCTGGGCTGCCCAGGGTGGAATTGGAGGCAGTCTGGCCACTCCTGTGTCCTCGGCCACAGGGAATTCAGGGCCATGCAGGAAGAGGCAGGCACGGCCACCAAATGGGGGGCCTGGGCTGCTGTCCTGAGCCTCTCCGCCCGCAAACCACACGCAGCAGAGGCGTTTCAGGGTCACACTTCAGTTCACCAACAGTTGATGAGTCTCCACCTTTTCATTGCTTGAGAAGAACTCTCCAGGGCACAGACGTGTGGGCCTATCCACCCCCGGGTTCCTGGCCCCTCACCCAAGGATCCGGCCCACCCTGCTCACCAGCCCTACCCTGCCTGGTCGAACAAGGCTCCCTGCCCCACACCGCGGCCAGCGTGGGCACCCCAAGGCCCCGGCCCTGCACAGGGCACAAGGTGCCACCCCCGAGAGAGGCGCTCAGCCCGACTGCCTCGGTGAGACTCTGCTCCACCCATATGAGCTTGGTAGGAAGGACAGGGCAGTGGTGAGATGACAGACTTCTTGGGGACACACCTGGCTCACTCCCCTCCTCCTAACTTTGCGGCCCACTCTGCACCTTGGTTTCCTTGTCTGACAGCTGCTGTGTGGGGCTGTCGTAAAGACCTCCCGGCACAGCGGGTGGGCAGGGCGACTCCAGGGACTCCTGGTCACCGGGTTTCTGTGGCCAACGCCGTCCACACAGTCTCGCTGGGGAGGAAGTGCCTCCTCTCCAACTATCTGGGCCCTCGCGCCCCCCCCCCCCAACCTGCCGCCTCAGCCCAGCACAGGCCCCTTCCTGGGCCGTGTCACCGCCTGTAAGGACCACACCTGGAGTCGAGGTGCCTCCTGCCTTTACTACAGAGGCTTCCTCGGCCCTTCATCCCTCCGCGCACGGCCTCAGGGCAGCCTCCCGTTACCTGCATACCAGCCGCTGCCCTTCCCCACATGGCCGGCCCACGTGCAGGGCTCTTCCCCAGCTCCTAGGAGAGGCTGGTCCCACTTCACGACCGCCCCCAAGCATTTCTGGTCTGTCTACTACAACCTGCCCCGCACCCTCGCACCCTCGACAGCAGCCCCATCCCCTGCCGTGTTCGTCCCCTGCAGTGCGTGCACCGGACACCTCCTGCAGCGTGAACAGACCGTGTCCCCCACAACCAGCTGGATGTGCCCTGCTCTCTGCGGGGTCCAGTTCACGTGGCTCATGTGCTGAATTAAATCATTTGCCTCACCCCAAGAGCCCCAGCTACTCCATCCCTGGGGGTCCCCGAGTGACCTCAGCCAGGCTCGTGACCGCCCCGCCCCCGTCTCAGCGCCCGTGTTCACAAAGCAAAGCCAGCAGCCTTCACCGGCAGGGCGCCCGCACCTGAGCACCTGGTGGCCGAGCCCCACTCCGCTGCTGACCCTCCAGGGGCCAGGGGATGTAGCTGAGCACCGCTGTCACCCAGAAGGGGCAGACTGTCTTCTCCAAGGTCAGAGTCAAGCTGACCCCCGCACATACCAGAAAACCGGAGAGCAGAGCTTCCCCAAATCCAGCCGCCCCGCCTGCCCCCTTCCAAGCTCACCACTCAGTCACACACGCCACCCTGGCCCCCTCGGGACACACTTGTTGGCCGCCTGCCCCGCTGGGCTGGACGACTCTGGGCACGGCGCTGGGTCCCAGGCCTGCTTCCTGGGCCGTAGACGGGCCGGGATGGGCCCCTCAGG
The DNA here is from genome assembly GCA_004026545.1 of Mormoops blainvillei. NCBI lineage: Eukaryota > Metazoa > Chordata > Mammalia > Chiroptera > Mormoopidae > Mormoops > Mormoops blainvillei. Next base: position 242,010 of record PVJD01000187.1, on the reverse strand, counting down.
ACAGGAGCAGGGGTTGCCACTGGCCCGACCCTCCGGGAACAGAGTGTCCACCTGTTGAGGTCAAGGCAGGGGGTCATGAAGCCCGGGGTATTTTCCTGCCTACAACCCCCTCTCGAGACAGAAGGGTCAGGCTGACGGGCCAGGGCAGGGGCGGGAAGCACAGCCCTCGGAAGGTCTCCCCAGTGCCCAAGCGTGGGCTCTGCCGCCCGCTCAGTCCCCAACTCCCCAGCTCCCCAAGGGCGAGCCTCACTCTCCGGAGGAGGAAGTCGAGGCTCAGCCGCCTGCAGCCATGGCCACCCAGCCAGCACTGCCATGTGACCAGGGTCCAGGCCACCTCACCCATTTCCTGCCCAGCCTGGCTCCGAGGGGTAGGAGGAGGGGCACGGGGGCCCAGGGCCTACCCTCGGGAAGGACGCCGGCTCCCAGCTGGGTGGGAAACCCACCAGCCCAGAGGGCAGCTAGAGGGTACGGGCTCTGCGCAGGGGCTGGGGACCTCGGGGTGGGCCACGCTGCGTGCCAGCCTGTCCTCCTGGGTTCAGGGTTTGCCCGTTTTAACCACATCTCCAGAGGAGTCAGGGGACTGCTGGCCGCAAGCGCCCACCCTGAGCCCGGCTCACAGCTGCTGGTTCCCTCAGGGGCAAGGGTCTGGTGCTCGGCCTGGAGCAAGCTCTGGCGAAGGGGCAGGGCCCAGGCCTCAGTTTCTCCATCGGTAACTCAGGCCGTCCCAGGAGCTGCTGGGAACAGCACGAGGCTGAGTGGACAGATTAGAATGAAGCAGCGGAGCGGGCCGTGGGATACTTGGAGAGCAGTGTCCCTGACAGAAAGGGGGTCCCTACTGAGCTGTGGCCAAACCCCGCAGGGCAGCTGAGAGAACAGAGGCCAGAGACTAGCATGTTGCCGCCCACCGCATGCCCGGGCGGGGCGGGCGGGAGCCACGGGCCTGTCTCGTGCACACGGCGCCGACCTGACCCCCACGCTCTCCCGGGCTGGGGCAGACAGAGGCGGTCAGGGTCCTGCCACCTGCCTACAAACTGCGTACCCTTCACCCTAGGATCTAAGCTGGCCTCCTGATCTGCTGGGGAGGCAGCCGGCGCTGACTCACGTCCTTGTGACAAGTGTTCCACCCAGACACGGTGACACGTCAGCCGGTGTTCCAGGAGGATCTTGTACATGAAGTAGCCAAGCAGGAAGCGCTTGTGCAAAGAGCCTGTGGCCAGGGTGAGAGGAGACGCACACCCTCAGACGGGAGGGCCAGGCCAGTCCAGAACTGCCAGTCAGGGCCGCAGGCCCTGAGTGTGGCTGGGGTCTCGGACCTGCCACGGCTGAGTGCCCCTCAGAACACCAGGCCCGCACACCACCCAGGCCTGGCCGGAGGCCAGGCCCCGCCTCTTTGCATGGGGACCTGGGAAAAGTCACTTCGTCCCCGATCCTCGCTTCCTCACCCTCCCACGCGGGCCCTCTGTGGGTGAAGGCACCCTGCTCGGCCCAGATCCCAGCACTGGGGCGAGGTGGCAGCGGAACAGGAAGCTCGTGCTGGACTGGGGTGCAAGGACAGGAGGCGGTCAGAGACATCCAGCCCCACGGCTCCTTGAGGGGGTCCGGGCTGGGGGCAGAGGCCAGCCATGCAGGCACACAGCATGGCCACCTGCTGTCTGCAGTGTCAGGCCAGGGCATCCCAGGGAAGGCCACCAGGGACACCGGCCTTGACCCTTGCAGCAGCCGGTGGCCTCGGTTGCTCCGCCATCTGTCCCACCACTCATCTCTTTAGCCTCTTTCATGCCACATGGCCTCCCTCAGACCACACAGCTCCTGGGCACTTCGTGGCACTCCGCCAGGCCAGGGCCTCCGCCAGGACAGACGGTGCCAGCACCCAGGGTCACATTCGTATTTTAAGCTGCTTTCAAACATTTTTCTTCTTTGCCGCTGTCGATGAATTTTTACTCTCTGAGTTTTTAATTTGATTGCGCTGTCTTCGCTCTGGGCCACTTTTGTTCTTTTAACCGCTCCCCCACCCAGGAGATATTTATTGACTTGAGAGAGAGAGGAAGAGAAAGAGACAGAAACATCAACCTGTTGCCTCTCGCGCGCACCCGAGCCGGGGATCAACCCACAACCTGGGCCCGAGCCCCGGCCAGGAGGGAGCCCCGCGCTTTTTGGCGCACAGAGGCCCCGCCAGCGAGGCCTCCCAGCCAGGGCCTGGGGCACTTTCTGTTCCTCAGTAAATGTCCGGTTGGGCCCAGGGGGTCGCACGTCTGGGCGAGGTCTTGTCCTCTCACTAGCGACCTCCTAGGGTCACCCACCGCCTAGGGAGCGGCACCCAGGTGACAGGCCAGCCCCTTTGCCAGGCCGGGGTCTGGGGGAGCAGCCGCACTGGGCCTGGACCGTCGGCCTGCAGAGGCACGGCCACAGGGGAGGGGCCGGAGAGGGGGTGCAGGAAGAGGCGGACGGAGGGGCAAAAGAGGGAAGGGGGAGCTGGCGCTGCGGGCTTGGGGAACTGAGAGCGGCGTGTTCCTCCTGGGCCTGGGAACCCGGGCTTGGGCGCTGGACAGGATGACTCATGGCCACCGGCTCCTTTCGCGCCCCTCGGCCTGGGCCCGCAGGGGGCCTGGCCGACCTCGCAGTCCCCAGGCGGCCTCACACTGCCCCATTGTTCACAGGCCCAGTGAGGGGAAGGGCCTGGCCGCGGGCCTGGGCTGGCAGGAAAGGGGCCCAGCCCCCAGCCTCCCCTGCCCCTCCCGGCCCAGTCTGTCCTGGCCCTCGACAGACAGGCGCAGGAGAGGAGAGCCGGGGGCGGGATGGGGGCCTCTATCTGTCCTGCACACTATCCGCTTCCGAGGCCAGCGGCCCAGTGGGGCTCTGCACCCACCGCCACGCTCCCAGGCCCTCCATCCCTTGCTCTGAGCTGCGGCCCCCGACACTCAGAACAGAAGTGACTCTCAAAAGCAGTTGTGTTCGGCCTCAAGTTCCAGGCCCTCTCTGGGTTGGTGCCCAACCACACTGGAGACCTCCGCGCCCTTCCCTAACCTCCTCCTACTGTCCCCACCCGACAAAGCCTGGTCTTTGGCCCAACTCAGGTGCCCCCAAGGTGCCCGCTGACGCCCCAGAGTGAGGCCGGGTAGTGGCGCCCTCAGGAGACTCCAGGCAGCTTGGGGGATCACAGCACCCAGCTCAGAGCTGGGGAGGAGCCTCATCCCCACTGTTCACTGGGGGGCCGCAGGCCAGGCCCCTCCTCAGAGGGTGGACAGCCCCAGTCAGGGCCGCTGGCCACCGCAGCCTTGGATCTGTGCGAGCCCCAAGGCCCAGGCCTCCCGTTCGCCCAGCACCCCCTACCCCACCCCGGCACCAGGGCCTTAGATTACTGGATCCCCCAGGCAGAGCAGCTACGGGGCCCTGCGGGTGGTTGGAGGACCACCGTGGGGCCACCGTGGACAGGGCAAACGCTCTCATCTAGTGATTGGCCTCACAGGCGCCCAGGGGCAGGTGGCTTCTAGCGGCCAGTTGCACAGGGAGCACCAGCCCCTCAGGCCTCCTCCTGGCTGGGGACCCAGCACAGGGTGGGGCAGCCCACGCTGGCTGGGGAGGAGGCACAGCTCAGTGGGTGCTGTGGGGACACCCCCCGTCCCCAGGGAGGCAGCTACCGGGTTACAGCACTGTTGCCCAGAAAAACCAGCAAAGACTATGAGAGGGCAGAGCCGGCCCCCGCAAGGCGGTGTTCCTGTCTCACCAGCTCTGCACCCTGGCCCCAAGTGCCCTCAGTCGGGGGTCGCTGACTGCCCTGGTTGGCTGACCGCGGCCACCCCCCACACCCAGCCCTCCTGGGGGTCCCGCCCAAGCTTCCTCATTCACTGCTGCTGGGGGCGGGGGTCTCAGGCCCCAGACAGGGCTTTGAAAATGATCCAGCCACTGCTCAAAAGCCCCCTGGGGCTCGGGCTCGCCAGTGTCCCCCGGTTTCTCCTTCAGAGCCCCCTGCAGGCCACTGCCGCCCAGCCAGGGGGCCCCACCTTGGGCTCGCACACGGCACCTCCTGCACCGTTCTGGGGCGTCGCTCACTGGGAGCGGGCGCGTCTGCGAGGGGTGGGTGGGCCTACATGTGGCCCCAGGCCTGGACGCGGTGGGAGCCAGCCACTGCCTGCTCGCCAGGCCCCAGCCCCGGGCCAGCCCCCCTCGCCGGGCTGGAGGCACCCTGGCTCGGGGCAGGTCCTCCCAGACCCTCCCTGGGAGGTGGGGGTCCACTTTCTCAATCCTCTTCCTTCCTCAGTGATGTCCTGCACCCAGAGGGCACAGCCCTCACCGACCATAGCAGGTCACCCTCCCAGGCCCATTCACAACACAATGGAGACCCCCGGGTCTCAGAGCTCCTGCCCTGGGCCCTGGTTGGGCTGGGCGACTCACTGAAGGCTCCACCCCTCACCCCAGGTCATGGCACGTGGACCGCAGGGCTGCGGGAGCTGAGTACTGGCTAGGCCCCTCTACTGCATGGCAAGGAGCCCACACTGGGGGTCCTAGGTGGCCAAGAGGGGGTGAGGCCCCAGGGTAGCATGCCCCTCCCCCTCCCCCTGGGTGGGACCTAAGAGAAAACATAAGGTAAGCAGGGGGAGTGTGGCCTGAGGTGGGGAGGGGGGTGCGGCACAGACAAGGTCCTGAGACAGGCAGGGTGCAGGGTGGTGGGAGGCTGGGACCCTGCGCTCTAGCACCATCGGCTCTGACAAGAGCTGGGTGGTGCGCAGGGAAGCCTTGGTGGCCCGATGCTGCCTATGGGGTCCCCGGGGTCCTCTGCTGCATCCAGCTCCTGGCCAGTCACTACCACACTGCCAGACCAGCACCAACACCCACCAGGCACCTCCATGGTGACAGCACCCCCATGGGGAGGGCCGGGAGGAAGAGCCAGTCCGTCCTCTGCCCACCGTGGTCAAGCCCACCCGGCAACCACAGGCCGTCCTGCCAGGCCAGGCCCCAGCACCGGGCCACAGGTCGGGCCCGGGGGTCAGCAGCAGCAGCCCCTCCGGCCTCGTAGACGGGAGGGGAGGGAGGGGCTGGGGCTGGAGGGAAGGGGAGTGCGGGGTTTCCTGGCTCCGCCTCTCCCGGCCCCACAGGTCTGAGCTCGGCCCCTGGCCGCTCAGGGCTCCAGGCCTGCTTTTCCGGATCCTTCCCCACACTCTCCTAAGGGCTGCAGATCGGGCGGCCAGCCCACCTCAGGGGCCGGCTCCCTGGGACCCAAATGCCGGAGCACAGCAAACCCCAGCCTGAGCCCTGACACGTGTCCCCAGCAAGGAGCAGAGAAAGGACCTGCTTTCGTTGAGAATGGGACCTCGAGGGCACCCGGCTGGGCCTTGGTCTCCCTATCTGTACAGCTCCTGGGGCCACTGAGGGCCCAGGGCAGCCGCCGCAGCGTGTCGGCCTGGCAGCGGGAGCCCCTGCGCCGGGTGGCAGGGCTGCGAGGGAAGCCTGGGGAGTCTCCAGCGAGGCTGGCGGCGCAACAGCCCACTATTGCCTGACCCGCCAAGCCTGCGGCAGGGCCTCCCAGGGAGACAGGACATTTGTCTCCAACGCTGAGCGACAATTAAACACAGGCGAGGAAGGGAAGAGCGGGCCAGTCTCAACGCGCACCAGGTCAGCGGGCGCTGCCCCGGCCTGCAGAGGCCCGCCTTCCCCGGTGCCTGCCTGCCTGCTGGCACCTCAGGGCTGCAGAAGCTTCTGGATGCTCCAGCGGGCCTTCCCACTAGGAGAGCCCACACACCCCCTCCCCCTCCCCTGGGCCAGGTCCTACGGGCACTGCTGGGCCCTCAAATGCACCCCTGTCCCTCATGAGTTCCTGGTTGGGCAGGGGGAGCCAGGCAGGTGGCCACAGTGACCAGAAAAGGCTCTGAGGAGACGCCCAGCTCAGGGGTGGCCAGTGAGAGTCCCCTGAGTGCGGACACTTAGGCCTGCTGTCGAAGTGCCGTGGGAGAGAACGGCAGGGTGGGTCCGGCAGGCCGAGCGGCCGCCTGTGGGCGTCCAACCTGCAGGGCTGTCCGTTCCTGGGGTCCGTTCCTGGGGTCCGTGCCCGGCCCCGGTCCTGACGCACAAGGCGTCAGCGTGTGTGAGGGGAGCAGTCGCGGACCCTTGGAGTCCCACGACAGAGCTCCCAGGACAGTAGCCAGGGAGAACCAGGTGGCTCCCCACGCCCAGCTGCCCTGGTGGACTAAGGCCTCTGCCAAGACACCCAAGGGGGAGGGGACCTGGGGGCCTGCCCTTTGCCCCAGCCCCACCCCAGAGCAGAGGTGGCCTCTGTCCGCACACAGGGGACTCTCACTGGTTACCCCTGAGCTGGGCGTCCCCTCAGAGCCTTTTCTGGTCACTGTGGTCCCTGCTGTTCAGCCCTGAGGGCTAGGGAGAGCAGCCCAGTGACTGGGTCACTCCAAGTGCCACCTACGGCCCCTTGGACATTCGCGGCCACCCCTGGGGTGGGAGGCGGCTCACTACCCCCTGGCGCGGATGAGGAAAGCGGTGTGCCGCCTCCTGGACAAGGCCACTGGCTGGTAAGTGGTACAGGCAGACTCATGCCCAGTGCCTCTCGGGCCACAGCTGGGCCACTTTGTCCCTCGTGCCCCTCAGGCTTCCCATCTGTAGGCCTGCGTGTGCGTGTGAGCGTGCGGGTGTGCATGCCTCCGTGGGCAGACGGGCAGCGGGGCCGACACTGCACCCACTCCCCTCTGTCCCTGTGAACGGGAAGAGCCACCGGAGACCTGGAGCCCGCCTACCCTCCTCACTCCCAGACCAGCCTCCTTGGTGGTTCCTCCCAGCTCTGTAGGCCTGAGGGACTCCCCTAAACGGCCAGGCCCTCTATCAGCACCCCTTTTCCCAGAGGACTGGCCTGCCCCCTCTGCCCAGGCAGGGAGGGTATGTATGCTATGACACAGGGCACAGAGCCAAGGAACAGGAAGAGGGGTTTGACAGGGTCCTCATTCCTAGGAGCCCCGCGCTGGACCACCTGGCCTGGCTCTGGGGGGAGAGGGGGAGTCCCCTGCATGGGTGTCCCGGGTAATGGACACAGTCCGGGTAGATACAGGAGGTGGAGCCCAGCCCCCTTTTCTGGTCTTGTACAGACTCTGCCTGAGAAAGCAGGGGTGACTGACCCAGGGTCACATGGAGTCAGCGCGGGCCTGGACTTGAACCTGGAATCCTACTCCCACTCCAGGCTTTGACCTGTCCACTGGGCCCTCAGACTGTCACACGCACACACACACACAAAAATTCTACACATTCCTCCATCACCAGGGCAGGTAAGCTTTTTCTGGAGCAGCGTCTGTGCTGGGCCAGGTCACGCATGTCGTTAACAAGACCACACGGGTGCTCAGCGTGGGCCTCCAACCGCAGCAGGCAAGGGCGTCGCCAGCCCTGATGGGCAGACCCTGGCACGGTGAGGCCGCGGGTCCCGCCGCGTGGCGGTGGCACCCAGGCCGTCCACACCGGGGAAGGAAGCCCAGGCCCAGAGCGGCAGGAAGGAGCTGGGCTGCTGGGAGGGGCCAGAGCCCCAGTGGAAGGCTGTCCCCAGCTGCCAGCCCTCCTAGCTACCCCGCTGCCCTCTCTGCCACGCCACTGTCCCCCAGAATAGGAGTGGCAGGCGCCCCAGAGCCACGGGCTCCGCATCACTCCCACTGCAGTGAGAGCCAGCGCCCGCGGGCGGCTTTCTCCGGCTTCGCTGGCCAGCCCCGGGGCTGCCCCCGGCCCGCGGGGAGCCAGTTCCCAGCCTGAGCCTTTGGAGGCCCGACAGGTGGGTGGTGTACTGGGCCTGCGGCGCCCTTCCGTCCCCAGGGGCCCGGCGCCCCGGGGCTCGGAGGCCGACCGGGACGCGGGACAGACTCGACCCCACCGCCCCGCACGCCTAGGCCTGCGGGGCGCACCCGGGCGCACCCCCGAACCCGCGCGCTTCCTCGGGCAGTGGCGCCCCCCAGCCCCGCACGGACCGCCCCCAGCCCGCCCTGCAGCAAGGACCGCGCCCCGCCCGTCCGCGCCTTACCCGCCGAGGCTCCGCTCCCGGCCCGTGGGCTCTGCGTCCTGGCAGCGACTCCGGGCTCCGCCGCCCGGAGCTCCAGCCAGCGCGGTCCCACCCCCGCCCGCCTGGCCCCGCCCCGGCACGCCCGGCCCCGCCCCCGGCCCCGCCCCGCCCCGGGCTCCGCGACAGCTCGGGACCCGGGCCTGGGGCGCTTGTGCAGCTCGCAGACCTGGGGGTCCGAGGTTGGGTGCCGGCCTCAGGGTTCAGGGACCCCCCGCATCGCCCCGCTCCCCGCTTCCAGAGACAGTGGATACACTGTCCATGCACGGCACACAGTAGGTGCTCAGTAAATGCAGGAGAGCAAGCACGAAAGTGGCTGACCTTTGTGCCTGTCCTTCCTGGTGAGCCCCGGCGGCCCACTGGAGGAGGCGCTGCTCCCAGCCCCGGGACCCTAATCCTGAGGGAGGGGGCCGAGTCTGCCCCTTCCCCACCCCTGCCTCGAGCCCGGGATGCGCCCCTTCCGGTGGAGGGGGTTTTGCGGGGACCCGAACCCCTGGACCCCTCGGGGGCACTTTTCAGCCCCTTCCGAGCTGGGACCCAGCCCTCGGACCGGGCCCGGACTCCTACGACCGGGGGTCTGGCTCCCAGGTGCCTGGGGCTTGTGAGTCCCGGGAGGCAGGGAACTTACCGCTGTACCTTCTGGGAGCTCCCACCAACAAGGCTTCTCCCCACTGCCTAGGGGTTGGGGAGTGGGGTCACAAGTCCAGCTTTAGACTTAGATGGCCCTGTTTAACGGGCAGGGGTCTGGGAGTAGGCGCTTCCTGGGGGCACCCTAAGGGCCGGGTCATGACGTGAGTGAAGGACACAGAGTGTGGGTGCTCTGGCCGGGAGACGGGACGAGTCAGACCTGCCGGCCCGTAGGTGAGGGAGGCTTCCAGAGACGGGGCCCACTGCCTGGCGTGTGAGGTGGGGGGGACACTCGCCCCAGCCCCAGGGCCCAGGAAGCCATGAGCTGGGGAAGGGCAGAATCTGTCCAGGGCCCAAAGGGGCTGGGGGAGGGAAGAAAGCCAGTGCTGAGCCCTGCCCAGCTGTGAGGCCAAGGTCAGCCCCTCTGTGTGTGCTGAGCACGAGGGGTCAGAGTCTAGCAGGGCCGGCTGATCTGAACCAGGCAGGGACGGGTGACCCTCAAGGGCCGGGTGTGGGTCAGGCGGGAGCCAAGGCCCCCGAGGGCCTCAAGAAGTCATGGCCGGGCCATGGGGGTGCCCAAGCTGTGGCTGGAGAGAGCTCGGGCCATGTCACAATCCCAGAGCTGCCCAGCAATGGGCGCCAGTCCCCAGTCCCCACAAAGGGGGACCTGGCTACAACTGTGCACATCCCTGCGGAGGCACACGTAGGGGCTCAGAGAAATTAACCAGGGGTGGGGGGAGTGAGGGAGGCCAGAAAACCCAGTGGTCAGGCTCTGAGCTCCCCAGGAAGAGACCAGGACCAGGACTGCACCTCTGGGGAGGAAGGGGCCAAGCCAGGGGAGCGGGGGGCAGAGGTGGGTGAGGCTACGAGGGAGTCTTCAGCCAACAGGGCCTCAGTTTCCCCATCTGTAAAATGAGGGGCCCCATTGGCTGGAGAGTTGACAGGAAAAGTTGGGGGGAGGATGGGAGCAAGCAGAGCACCTGGCAGCCCAGCCTGCAGCCCCCAAGGCTGACATATACTCGCCCCCCAGGGTCCCCCTCCCCCAGCCCCAGTCTGTGACTCCGTCCACTCTCAGCCTTGCCCGGCTCTCAGGAATGGATTTGGACCCGGAGATCCTGAAGTCCCGCCCCTCCCAGCTCACAGGCCTGCTGTGGACGTAGCAGGCTCAGCCACTGTGAGAGCCCATGTGGCCTCCCCCTCCTGGAGCAGGGCTGAGCTGGCCCAAGGGGCCAGCGCCTGGATGGGGCCGACTGCCTCGGGGCTGGCACGCCTCCTCCCGGAGGTCCAGCTCAGCAGAACGAGCTCCGGCCGAGCCAGACGCTGGGGCCCTGAGAGGAAGCCCCTGCCCTTATGCCTCACGGGACGGAGCAGATGGACACGTGAGCAGACACCATGTTGCCTCACTGTGAGTGACCTTTTCCTGGAGCCGGTGGTTGGGAAAGGGACAGAGACCCGCAGCAGAGCAGAGCAAAGCCAGACACGGGGCCTCCCTCCGGACCCTGACCACAGCGAGGGCTGCAAGCTCTGAGGTGACAGGCTGCAGACCAGGATTCAGAGGCCTTGTCATTGGGGTCCCTGCAGATGGTTTGGACAGGCCAGGTGTCGCAGAGAACGGTCCCCCAGGAATGCCAGTGTGCCGTGAGCACAGGGCATCTTGGCCAACTGGGAGTAGAGAGCCCAAGAGCTCGCGGGGCTCAGTCCGGCCTCCCCAATCAGGACCCAAACCCTGTGGGGTGGGGGACCCCGGCCGGAAACTCAGGGCAGCTCTGAGCCCCCTGCGGAGCCAGGAGCTGCAGGAGGCAGAAGCCAGGGGAGTGGGACCCTGGGACAGGGACCGGTGGGTGGGAAGGAGGGTCGCCTGCTGGGGAGGGTGCACAGGCAGGCCCCGCGCCACCGGCGGGCAGAGGCAAGCAAGGCTGCCTGGCCGGCCGGGCGGGGCAGTGGGCGGCCTCGGAGGGGCACGTCCACCTTAAAGGCACGAAGGTGGTGCCGGAACCACACTCCCCGACGACGGCCAAAGGGCAGGGCCCGTCTCCTCACACCCACCTCAAGCAGAGGCCTGGCTGCACCAGAGCCCAGAAGGGCCACAGGCGGCGGCAGCCCGGGGGCGGGGACAGGGGCCTGCTAACAGCAACGCGGGGTGGAGGCAAAGCCCGCTGTGTGCGCAGCGTCCCTCGCCCCCGCCAAAACCTTGGGCTTTCAGTGGCACCGGCGTGAGCCCTGACCATACCCAAAGTCACGTCACCAGCGCTGGCCTCTGTGCTGATGTCAGGCCCGCGATCCATGACCCACTCGCCATCTCTCCCTGGGCGTCTGAACATCACAGGTCGGCCACGGCTGACAGCCAGCCCCTCATGTCCCCAGCCTTCTCGGTGACGGGCTGGCCACCTTGGAGACCTTCTGGGGGCCTCTCCCCTCTGGCTCAGAGTCCTGTCTGTCTGGAAGATCTGGTGGGTTCTCTCTGCACAACACACCTGGAACCCGGCCCTTCCTCGGCCCGCCCACACCCCACCTCTCATCTGCTCTCCAGGCCCGTCCATGCCTGTTGGTGTTTGTGGCCACCCCAGAAGGGGCTGGTCAGTGTCGGTCACATCACAACACTCCCCCACTCTGGAACCTCTCCGGGGCACACGCCTGCAGGATCCGTGGCTTCCGCTAGGCATTCACCGTGCCAGCCTCCCTGCAGCTTCTCCGGTACGCCAGGCATGTCCCCCCGACCCCGGGTTACAGCTTTTGCACATGCCATCCCCCCGGATCGCGCCTCCCACCGGTTCCTGCATGGCTCACCCCACGTGCTCGGGATCTGCTTCCCGTCACTTTGTCGCACAGTTCTCACTCCCCTGCCACTGAGCCTGTGCTCTGTCCCTCCCTGGCCTCCCCTGGACCCCGTGTATGTGCATTTGCTCTAGGCATGCATCCCCCCAATATCGTCTCCCAAGGTCAGGAGTCCCTGCTGCCCCCCAGGACCTCAGTGCTGGCCTGGCACAGACGAGATGTTCAATAAATGGTTGGTGAACGGACAGACAAGGCCCCGAGGGGCACCCCCGAGGACAGGGCAGGTCCAGGCAGAGCTGCCCGACTGGGTCCCTGTGTCCAAAGGACCCTGGAAGCATCACCCCAGGAGTGGCCACGGGGTCAGGCTGGCTGTGGGGACAGGGGAAGGGGGACTCAGGACCCTTGGCTGGTCTGTTCTCGGGCAGGGCCAAGGTTGTGGTGACCAGGAACCGTCTAGCGGCTGGCCTGCTGAGTGGTGGACGCTGGGGAACAAGCTTCCACTCTACCCCCAGCCTCTTCCAGGGGGCAGCCATTGGCAGCCGCTCTGGGCAGGGCCTCTGACCACACAGCCCGCGGGCTGGGGATGGGGAATGAGGCTGGGGCTGGGGGCTGGGCTCCGGGGGCAGCAGGGGCGGGAGGACTGAGCCTCACATGGTGGCAGGCTGCTGCCGACTCTGAGGACAGGGTCCTGCATTGAGGCCTCTTCCAGGGCCCCTGTGGGCTCCAGCAGGGGTCACCCCCGGGCCTAGCTTCCAGCTCTCTCTTCACACTGCCTGGTCCTGAGCAGGGGTTGGGGGAGGGTACATGGAGGGCACTCACTGGACGCCTGCGTGCTGGGCCAGAGCCCCGGCAGCTGGCTCCCCCCGCCCCTGGCCCTCAGCATTCTCGCTGGGAGAGCCAGTTCAGGGCCACGGCCCCAGGAGACCTGCGGCCGCTCCCCCAGCTCTGCTGCCCGGGCGCCCGCCGCCGTCCCAGCCCCACCGCCGCTGCACAGGGCTGGCTGGGCTTCTCAGACCAGCCCTCAGGCTGGGAGCTTCATGCCCGCTGCCCACTCCGGCCCTGCAGCCCGTCGAGGCCGGCACAGGCTAGGACCCAGTGGGCCTGCGTCAGCTCCCCTCTTGGCCAGCCCGGGAGAGGGCGTCAGGCAGTAAGACCAGAACACGCTTTCTGGGGACCGCCGCCGGAGACCCCGGGGGGCCTGGAAGGCCCCGCTGGCCGGCCTGGGCTGTGCAAAGCCCTGGCGGGGGGACTGAGGCCTCAGGCTCTGAGGCCTCCACAGAGGCTGGTCCTGTGCCTCCCGCCAGCCCCCTCGCCATCCCAGGGGGCTGCACCCCAGCTCTGGTCAGCTGCTGCCTTCCCCTGAGAGGCTCGTCTGGGTCAAATTTCTGCGCAGGGTGACCGTGTCAGGCAGGCCCCACTGGGAAGATCTATTTTAAAACACCGCCCGCGTCGGTGGAGGATGCAGGGCCCACGCACACTTGCAGTGCTTCTATTTTTACACCCAAACACCCAGCCCTCAGCCCCCCGGGCCCAGTTTGAGGCTTTCATTGAAAGGGCCCGTTCTATTCTGAGTGTCTTCCGGCCCCGGTGGTGGGGAGGGTGGGTGTTTGTACACGTAGCTTTCTCCGCCTCCCGAATGCGGGGCTCTGGCAGAGACCCTGTCACCCAGCCCCAGGGCCCATGTGACTTCCGGGGGGTCTGGAAGGGGAAGCCCGGGTGGCTCCTGGGAAGGGGAAGCTGTGGCCATCAGGACTGGAAGCCTCTGTCACCCCGGGCCACTCCCGCCCAGCTCTGGGTCAGGGGTTGGTTATCCCTTCCCTGGCCGGTGCTGTGCACTGGGATGAGGGGTGCAAATCAGAGGGTGCGAGGTGGCCTGTGTGACTGTGAAGCCCCCTCGACCTCGGCCTCGACCGGAGGTGGGAGAAACAAGGGTGGACCTGGGAGGGGACAGGAGGGACTGGGCTGCCACAGGCCTGCCTTCTGGGCCCCAGCAGACCGGCTGCCTGGGCAGGGGCGACCGAGGGAGCTGCCCCACCAGGCTCCCAGGCCTTCCCACTCTGCTGGGCCTCTCTCTCTCCGGAGCTGGGTGGGTCTCCCCAGACCTTCAGCCCCTGCTCAGCCCAGGACCCCAGGGGACCACACCCTTCCCCCTCCACTCATCCACCCTAAAGCCAGCCCTTGCGCCTCCATTCCCATTCCCGTGGGCCCCTCACACCACCGTAGGCAGCTCTGAGCCCCCAGCAGCTGTCCTGGGCGCGCTTTCCTTCCCAGCCAATCAGCCAAACTTCCGAATTCGCCCTGACGCCACGATGCGCCCGGTACTCCCGCCCTCCACCCCGGGCTGGCCGGAGCTTCCCTGTGCCCAGGCTCAGCCCCTAGTCCGTGCCCAGCTCTCTGGTCCAGAACGGCCGGGGCCCAGCACGCTGCTTCTGAGCTACTGCCCACCGCCCATCCTCCCAACCTCTGACAGTGGGTGGGGCCAGGAAGAGGTGAACACGGTAGTCCGTCCACAGCGAACTTTTGAGCAGCCCCCCGCCCGAGCCGACCCCTCGGGGTAGCGGGAGCGGCAGCTCCAGGCCTTCTAGGAGCCCCTGCTATGCCAGGGCTTTCCCATCCCTCACCTCTCTCCCCACAACCACCGGGAGGTGGCAGGGAGCCTCCCTTTCTGCAACTGTAGGAGGAGGGCTCATGCCGGGACCAGGGCTCTACGCCCAGGAAGTCTGGCAGCAGTGCACAGAAACACAAGGTTGTCTCCCCCCACCCCTCAATTTCATATTGCAAAATATTAAGGGCAAAGTGATGTCTGTTTATCTCACTCATGGGTAACTAGTGCCGGAATGCCCGGCTAATCATCAGAGAGAAAAACAGGCCCTAGCTCAGCGGACCAAAGACTTACATGTGAAAAGAAAGGACCCCAAACCTGCTCTGGGAGATCGCAGCCGGGGATGGCCAGAGGAGGTAGGGCGGGCTTTCTCGGTCCTGTGCCGGAGGGAGAGGGGCCGTCAATGTGGCCACTCCAAAAAGGTGGCTGTCAAAAACACCATAAACAAAATGGAAACCGCAGGCTGGGAAGGAATACGTGTAAACTGCACACACTAACAAGGGGCAAATATAAAAAGGTTTTTTACACGTCATTTAAGTTTCTACCTTTCGTTGAACATGGGGATACGCACAGATTCACAAAAAAGTACATGTGACCAATGAGCCAAGGTGGAACATGTTCTACCTCAATAGTAATTTAATAAATACGAATGAGCGACTAGACGATTTTTTGCTTATTGGAGTTAAAACCACTGGGCGGCACTGATACCTGGCAGTCAGGAGCAGCGCGTGCACCGCTTGCACGCACTCAAGGGGCTTACAGGAGCCGCGCAAAAACAAGTTGATCCTCAAGTTCACATCCTGCCACTTCACCGGCAAGCTGAGACCGGGCTCATCGCTCACAAGTGCAATTTCTGTTTTGTTCCTACTCGTTGTCACGGTTCTCTGTGCACGTCTTCAAAGAGGTGCACAGTTTCACAAGGCTTCTTGCAAAACAGGCCTCCACCTCTCATTTTCCATCACAACTTTGTGCTCATCCTTTTGGTTTCACCTTCCTGTCCCCCAACAACAGGCATGCGTTGCACTTCCTCAGCTCCCAGGCCGCCGGGCTTTGGTCTGTTTAGATTGGCACCCACGGCTGATGGCTCTGTGTAAATACTCCGCACGCCCGGGCCCCAGAACCTATCACGATCGCTTATCCGTTCTTGCTCAACTTCTTGTTTCCTCTGGAATGAATGTCACCTTTTTTATTTTGCTAAATTTCTCATTACTAGTTCACCTGCAAATTCTGCCACATGTCCGATCTTGCCCAAGACAGCCCCATGTGTCAGGCGTTCTATCAACTCAAAACAGAGGCCAGCTGCTCTCTAAGCTGGGGCACAACCCTGGCCTGAACGTCCACGTCCCCGGCACCCCAGCTCCCCTCACTGTCCTCCTGGCTGCGGGACCCCTATCAGGACTGCACCGCTGATCTCCTTTCTCCTGGTTTCTCACTCTGTGAGGTGGAACTGAGAAAGGGCGCAGGGATGTCCATTTCCAAGGCCTTATCATTCTGAAAATATCTTTTCTCTTACATTTTTATTTTTAAAAATAAGAGTTTGTTTGAGCCAAACTAATAACCTATGCTGGGAAGCAACATGTCAACACTCCCCTTCTGCCATCGCTCTTGATGAATAGTTTGGCTGAGTATATAATTCCAGCTTAGAAAGCACTCAGCCCTGGCTGGTGTGGCTCAGTGGACTGAGCACCAGCCTGCGAACCACAGGGTCGCTGGTTCGATTCCAGTCAGGGCACAGGCCTGGGTTGTGGGCCAGGTCCCCAGTTGGGGGTGTGTGAGAGGCAACCACACATTGATGTTTCTCTCCCTTTCTCTCTCCCTTTCCCTCTCTAAAAATAAATAAATAAAATCTTCAAAAAAAGAAAAAGAAAGAAAGCATTTATTTCAGAAGGTTGAGATTTATCGTCCAGCTTTGAGAAGTCTGAAGCCACTCCAACCCTACTTACTTTTATTGACTTTTTGTGTCTCCCCAGACACTGTGGGATCTCTTCTTTGTCCCTATTGCCCTAAGATATCCTCAGATATCTGGTCGCCTGGCTGCTGAAGTGGGAGGGGGGACTGGCGAGCAGGGCCTGCTGCCTGGGACCATGGCCGGGCACCACCCCCGGGTCTCCTGGCTGATCGGGTTTCCCCTCGACGTCCTGCCTCAAGGTGTAAGGCCCGGCTCCCGGCATCCTGGGCACTGAGGGGCACTGGGTGGGACAGGGCTGGGGTCTCAGCACCGAATGTGCTGGACTCTCTTGTTTTCATCAAGGACCCTCCACATGCTCTGTGGCCCAATCCAGGGAATAAGCCTAGAGTGTGAGGTCTGGAGAGCACGGACCAGGGGCCCAGCTACGGGCAGGACTGTGGGTGGTCCTGGGTCTCTGCCACGCTTCCAGCCAGCCCATGTCGTTTAACTCCACTTCATTCACACTTTTAGATGTCTCTGCGGCCATCAGTTCCTGAGCCTCTGAGGGGTGTGCGAGGTTGCTAGGGTCAGGAGGATGTGGGGAAGCCTGCCTGGGTCCTGGGCCGCCGTGGTGAAGGACCCTTGTGATTACATTGGGCCCATCCTCTGGTCCAGGGTGACCTCCCTATCTTCAAGTCAGCTGCTGGGCCTGGGAGGGGTCAGCTGGGCAGCTCAAGATCTCTCTTCTGGGAGCTGACCCAGTGCAGTCTGTGCTGTGACCACCTGGACACCTGCACCCATCTGTGTCTGCGGAAATTTTCACGCATCTGGTTTGGAGCCTTGGCCCAGGCCCCAGTGGGCGCACCGACTGACATGCTCTTCGTTTGCTTCCCACCGCCATGTAACAACTACCGCATATGGGAGCAGCTTGACTCTCACCCAGGTCCTGTGGGCCAGGGAGGCAGAAGCCGCTAGCAGAGTGGTCCTGGCTCAAGGTCCCCGGGGGGCTCTGGTGAGGGCTGTGGCTGGAGGACATGGTGCCAAGGCGGCTCATTCACGTTGGCATGAAGCTGCAGCTTCTCACCACACAGCCTGCTCTCCAGGGCTCCTTGTGTGTCCTCAGGGTGTGGCGGATGATTTCCCCCACGGCGAGCGATCCAAGGCAGGGCCAAGCCGCAGCTACCCATCTTTTGTGACGCAGCTGCAGTGTCCCATGCCATCATCTGCGCAGTGCCCTCCTGGTCACGCGGTCGGCCCCGTGTGATGTGCCAGGAGCACCCAGCACAGGGGTCCCTTACAGAGGTTGGCCACCCCCACTGTGCATGCTGACCTTAAACCCAAAGATTCTCGTTTCCAAATGTGCGTGACCCCAGTGCTGAACGAGAGGGTTGGATGCTCGTTTTGCAGCTGAGAACCAGGTTCTAGGCGTCGACCTTAAAAACAAAACAACCGGTTATTTCACCAGCAAAGGCAGGTTTATCCAGGAACAGAAAAGAACTGTAACTCGGGACAGGTCAGCTGCAGCAATGAGCCATAGGCAAGTGGAAGACAAAGGGGAGGAACGTTCTTTTAAGGAGAAAAAGGAAGTAGGTTGTTTGGAAGGAAAGTCCACGGTAGGAAAATGTGAGCACAGGGTGGTGACGTCTCTTATTTCTTACTGGCCGTGTCTGGGGCAGCTATTCCTCCTAGGACACATCATGTGCAGTAAATCATCGCTTAATGTCCTGGATAGTGACAAAATTTATCGTGGAGTCCTTAACCTGGACAGCAATCAAGAGCCCATGGGAGGAGCTTGGGCGATCGGCAGGGGTCTCACTGACTGGCATGGCCAGAGCCCAATGGGAAGGACTGTTGCCCCTGACTTCCTCTGCCCAACCTCCTGTCGCCAGGTCTGCAGGTACCAGATCAAAAGCCTTTCTTTCTCCCAAATAAGTTCTTTTAGGTTACAGAATCCCTAGTAGATTTTGTTTTATGGCCAAAAATAGGCTTTTGGAAACTGTGACTGTGATACAACCTGTAATGAAACCAATTTCACCCTAATCGGTAGGAACAAGAGTTAAGTTCCTACAGAATATGTCTGGTCAGCAAACACCAAACTTCTAAATAAAGATCCCAAATACTTCTAATATTAAATATTAAAATCAATGTGAACTGTACATACATTTAAAAAGATTAATGAAACCAAGATCATTATTTTTCAACCTGCTGACTCCAGTTCAGGGTCCATCCCAACAGCTCAGGGTGCAGGGTTGGACCCACCCGGGCAGGACGGCCTTCCATCCATCGCAGGGCTACCCACGCCCACGCGTGCACTCATACTGGGACGACGTGGACACGTCGCTTGCCTTATGGGCACATCTGTGCACATCGTTAGCACGTGGGAGGAAACACAGGTGCGAGTCCGCGCGCGCGCGCGCACACACACACACACACACACACACACACACAGGGAGAGCGTGTAAATTCCCGTGGTCCCTGCGGGGAAACGATGCTTTTCTCATCACCGTTATAATGAAGGAAAAGACGCTGTTGGAGGACCCGCTGCCCATCTCCTCCCGCTGCGGCGGGTAATTGATGAGGATTCTCCCGCTGGGGTCTAATGCAGGGGTCCCGTGGCCGCGGACCTTCAGGAACCGGCAGCGATCGAAACCCGCCCGAGTCCCGAGCTCCGCCTCCTGTTCGCCCCCGTCCCCCGTCTTCCACGACACGGGGCCCAGGTGCCTTAAAGGCTGCGAACCGCTGTTCTAACGGACACCTGTTCCCGGAATTGACCTCCGCTGATGCCGTGAGCGAGCGCCCCCTCCCGGCCCCCGACAGCGTCTTGGCAAGGTTTCCTCGCGACTCTTCCCAGGGACCTGCCCCAGGTTACACTTGGAGCCGCAGCCAGGAGGACGCCAGCTCCCCCAGGCAGGGGGCCGGTGCGGTCGCGTCTTCTCCACCAGGATGTGTCCATCACAACCCCAGGGCAGGCTCTGCGCGCCCCGCGCCCTACCCCCACCACTCCTCTGCCCGGCTCTGACCGCCCCCGCGCAGAGCGGCGAGCGCCCGGTGCTTTGCAGACACGCTCCTCTGAGCTGCGAGGCTCGGCCCCGGCTCGGCTTCTATACCAAAAGCACGACGCTGCTCTCAGGGGCCGCGGGCAGAGAGGCACGCACGGGGCAGCGGTTCTGCGGGAGGAGACCTGGGAAGGACGCTCCTGTGCCTGGGCATCGCCGGGCCGAGCTCGGACTCGGAGCAGGAAGACAGGCGCCGAGCCGCGGAGAAAGCCTCGGGGTGGGTCTGGGCCGTGGGCGAAGGAAAGGGACGTGGAGAACGAGGGTGGGAGAGGGCCAGCTCCCTGCGGCCTTCTGCCCCGTGGTCCTAAGAGGGGCGGGCGGCTGGGGCACCGTCTTGCGCCCTGGTTGGCAGGGCGCCCCCTGGCTCAGCTCTTGGAACCTCGCTCTCCCTGTTGCTCCCTGTGGCCAACCGCCTGTAGCTGGCGGATTTGCACCCACGCTCGGGTCCAACCCTTGGGATCGTCTTTGACCCTCCCCTTACCCTCCCATCACTAGTTACATCGGAGGCCGCTCAACCACTCTCCGCTGCCTGGTTCGGCTCTCCGAAAACGCCTCAGTTGCGGGAAGACGGGCGGCTGGGACAAGCGAGACACCGGTGCTGGTGGACGCGCCGCAGCCGGGGAAACGCTAGGGGACGGACTCGGGCTCCCTGCGGAGGGCGTGGCTCGGCTCTGGACGGTGGGCGGGCCCGTGCTGCGGGGACGGGCGGGGCCGACACTCCGCGAAGGGCGGGTGGGGATTCTCGGTGGGGGGCGGGTCCGGGCTCCCGCGGGGGGCGGAGCTCGCAGGCCAAAGTTCCGGGGAGGTGGCCGCTTGCCGGGAGCCGGCGCGGAAGTGGCCGGCGGCCGCGCGCCCTCGGTCCTGACCCGCAGGCATGTCGTCGGGGGACGAGGCGTCAAGCGGGCAGAAAGGGGCCCCGCGCGCGGCCGCTGCTCTCTGCGGCCTTTACCACGAGGCAGGGCAGCAGCTGAGGCGCCTGCAGGACCAGCTGGCTGCCCGAGATGCCCTCATAGAGCGCCTCCGCGCCCGCCTGGCCGCGCTCGAGGGGGATGCGGCGCCGTCGCTGGTGGACGCACTGCTGGAGCAGGTGGCGCGCTTCCGGGAGCAGCTACGGCAGCGGGAGGGCGGCGCCGTGGAGGCGGCGCTGCGCCAGGTGCGCCGGCTCGGGTCGGGGCTGTGGGCGCGCGCGGGTCCCCCAGGGTGCGTGTGCGGGCGCGAGGCCCATGGTGGCGATCAGGGGTGTGGTATGTGTTGGCTGGTTTAGTCGGTGCATCACATCGTCTTAGTTTCAGGTGTAGGACAGAGTGATGGGCTCTTACGCCTGGCGATGTTGTCCCCCCACTTAGTCTAGCAACCACCTGTCGCTGTGCAAAGTCCTCGCAGTATCACTGACTGGATGCCCCTTCACCTCTTTCATCCGTCCTCCCACCCCCGCCTCTCGGGCAACCACCTGTTGGGTCTGTTTCTATGAGTTTTTATTTTGTTCACTTTTGCTCTTTAGAGTCTACGTATTAGTGAAATCATATGGTATTTGTCTTTCTCTGTCCAACTTATTTCACTGAGCATGATGTCCTGACATGTTTTGATAGGCACTCGGAATGCAGAAAGGACCAAGAAAGGCAGATTTCTCTTTATGAAGTTCATATCCTTCCTGAGAAAAGACATCGTAGAAATAACCTATTGCCTTTGCGGAAAATATTGTAGAGATGCGAATAGCATATAGTTTTATCCTGGGATGAAGACGACTTAACACATGTAAAGTACAGGGCTTCATCTGTTGCACACGGTGCTCAGAGGTGAATATCACTCGCCACTGCCACTCGGGTGATTGCTGAGCCTCATTTATTAGCTATCACCATATGGGAGCGGAATGTGCATGGACACCCTGGGTTGCGTGTTTTCGTTTCTCCCAACACTGAGGATAGTACATTCATCTCACGAGGACGTGTATAATATCGGAGTTGTGCCAGGCTGGGTGGAAGTGTTAGTCCAGTATAATTGTAGTGAACAGTACATAGAGAATAACACAGGAAGTGGTTGTAAAGTTAGATGGAGGGCAACTCATTACAGCCTCTGCTACTTCATAAAGTTGCTGGCTGCACGCTGTTTGGCACTCAGCTAGGTGGACGCAGACATCCAGATCCAGCTCTTGCCCTTCAAATTGGGGATCTCGCGTGCACATTTGATCACTGCTTTGGAGCAAGTCATGACGGGGATGGATGGAGGTGTTGTGGGGAAGTGGAAACATGGAAACAACTAAGGGCCCATGGAAACAACTAAGCCAAGTTGTTTCCAAACCAGAAGCCGGTGTTATAATGGCAACTGCTCTTTTTTCTTTAGATATAATGGACACATAACATGTTAGTTTCAGGTATACAACATAATGACTCCGTATTTGTATATTTTGTGAAATGTTCATTGCACTAAATCTAGTTAATGGCTGTCCATCAGTTGCCTCGATCACCCTACGCTGAACCACCCTTGTAGTCTAGGAAACAAAGTCCTCCTTGGTCCTGGCGTAGAATCCTTTTAACATGTTGCTGAATTTGGTTTCCTAGTATTTTGCTGAGAATTTTTGCTGAGGGTTCACAGGGGATGTTGGTCTGTAGGTTTTGTGTAGTGTCTTTGCCTTGCTTTGGTATCAGGGTAATATCGGCATCATAAAAATAGGAAGTGTTCCCTCCTCTTCAATTTTTTTGGAAAACTTAAGAATTGGTATGAATTATTCCTTAAGTGTTTGGTAGAATTCACTATGAGGCCATCAGTTCCAGGGCTTTTGTTTTGTTTTCGGGTATTTTTTGAAGATTTTTTATTACTGATTCAATCTTCTTGCTAGCTAGAAGTTGATTCCGTTTTTCTCTTTCTCTGTGATTGAGTCTTGGTGGATTTTCTAAGAATTTGTCCATGTCATGTAGGTTATCCAATTTGCTGATGTACAGCTGTTCACGGTGCTCTTCTGTGATCCACTTTATTTCGGTGGAATTGGTAGTATCCCCACTCCCCAAAGAGGGGAAAGTCAAGGTGAAGAAGTGTTGCTGCAGGATCCATTTGGGTAAAAACCACGTGTTCTAGGTGCTTATCAATGTCCTGGAAGGACAGGTGCCCAAACAGTGAGGCCTGGTTGCCCCTAGAGAGTGAGGCTGGGGGTGAGGATGCTGGTGGGAAAAAGGAATTTAAGTTGTCATTTTATTTCCCTTCTGTATGTTTGACATTTTTAAGCAGCTATGAGAATAGCAGTGCAGGGTTCCCTTAGTAGTGTGGCCCCGCATCTCATCCCGCTGGGAAGTAGTGAGAAGGTCCTGGGTTCCTGGTGTCTCATGCTCAGCTGGGCCACACGCCCTCCCACTGCCCCCCCCGCCCCACTCGGAAGCTGAGGCTGCTCCCAACTTTTCTGAAGCTGCTGTTTTTCATCTGTGGAACGGACCTCTCTCAGGCCCTGTTACGGTCAGAGATTTCTTTGAAAATGGGAAAGCACGCTATCAAGGCCAGTACAAAGCAAATTGCAATTTTAAGGACTTTTTTTTTTTAATCTTAAATGAAGTAATGGATTTAGGTGTATTTGGATTTGGGATTTGTGTTTCCTGTGGCTGCTGTGACAAAGTACCTTAAATTGGTGCTTAAAACAATGGAAATTTTTCAGTTTTTAGGTGTGGGCAGGACCAGGCTCCCAGGGCTCTGGGGGGTGGGGTGGGGGGGTCCTTCTTGGGCTCCTTCATGCTCTGGTGGCTGTGCCAGTCTGGGTGTCATTGGTCTTGTAGATGCCCCTCCTGTCTCTGCCTCCCCCTTCATGTGGCCTTCTCTGTGTCCAGGTGTCCCCCTTCTTACAAGGACACTAGTTATTTGATTAGTCCAGTATGACTTTATCTGAACTGTTCACATCTGTAAAGATCCTACTGCCAAATGAAATCACATTCCTGAGGAGCAGGGTTGGGCCACGGACATATCTTCTGGGGGCTGCCCATCACGTTGGGGTCTCTGCCCTTCCTATCAGGAAGTGTTGGGAAGCACCGCACTTACTCATTTGATGATGTAAAATCTAAAATTATAAACTTGCTCTTGAAAAGAGCATTCTTGATGGGGTTTCAGATAGGCCGTTAAGAGGCTGATGGTTCCAGAGGGAACTGTGGGCTGGGAAGCCAGCGTACGATTGTGTTCGCTCCTTAGTGCAGGGGTCCGTGCTGGCGTTTCCTGTGCTTTTGTGGCATCTCTCTCTGATGTCACTTTTCATCACAGAAACTCTGCTTTAAATCTTCCATTAGGAAATTGAGAGACTCTCTGGGCAGCTGGAAGAGAAGGAGAGAGAGACCCAGCAGCTGATGAGCCAGCCAGGACGCGAGCACGAGAGGGAGGTCGTCCTGCTGCGGAGGCGGGTGGCAGAGAAGGAACGGGCCCGGGCTGCCAGTGATGTTCTGTGCCGCTCCTTGGCCGACGAGACCTACCAGCTGCGGAGAACTCTGGCTGCCACCGCCCACATGTGCCAGCATCTGGCCAAGTGCCTTGACGCACGACAGGGTGCCACAGGGGAGCAGAGACCAGAGGTTGGCCAGGCCACGGTGAGGAGGTTGGCAGGGTGGGCATCACTGGCTACAGACCCTGCAGCTGTCAGCCATCACTGAGGCCAGCACCCAGGGCCCACTTCTGCTGAGGCAGTGCAGGCTTTTCCAGGGGTTTCTTCTAGAATGATGGAACATGCAAAATGCAATAGGAAAGCCAGGCTTCACCAGCCTGCTCCACCCAGGCCCACAGCTGGCCCTATGCCTGGGGACATGGAGGAGGTGGCACTTTGGTTCCTCAGCCTCAGTGAGGAGGCAGGGCTGGGCAAGGGGCTGCCCCAACCATGCATCTGGCAGATGAGGGGCAGAGCAAGGTGAGGATCCATGCCTCCCGATGCCCCACAGGCAGAGGACTGAGTGTGGCCTTCCATGGGTACCCACGGAAGGTCATGCTCAGCTCAGCCCTGGGCCGCCTGTGGAGCTGGGGCTGCCATCTCTGGGGTGGCTTTTGGGCTTGTCACGCCAGGGGATGTGATCCAGAGGCCTGGCTGCCCTAGGGCTCCAGCGTCGTCATTAGCAAAGTGCAGATGTGGAGTCCAGCCAGGCACTGTACAGGGTGGCAGGCAGGCCTCCTTACAGGTTGGACCTGGGCTGTGCCTGCGTGTGGGATCTGATGTGGGGAGGGGGAACAGTCCCTTAGGGCAGGGGTGTTGGGAGCAAGGGGCCAAGGGAGTGATGGGAAGAAGCTGCCATCCCTGCCACCTTCCGGCCCCACCCCAGGCCTGCAGGCAAGTTGTGCTCCTCCGGGGGGGCGGGCGGGAGACGGAAAGAGGCCTCATGCCCACCTGGCCCAGGCTGTGTGAGGGGCCAGGCTGGGGCCAAATTCCACCCCCACCCACGCCCCATGCAGGGCCTTTCACTCAGCCCCCAGCAGCCCTCTGAGGCCACACCAGGGCTCCTGGGGAAACGTGCTTCGCGGTGCTCTTGGGCAGACGGGGCGTCCCCATCCCAAGCGGCAGGTCTGCTGGGAGACCCTCTAGCTGAGAACCACCTGTATGCCGAGCGGATTCCACAAAAAAGGAGCCTCAGGAAGACAAGCATGTGTCAGAAACCAAAAAAAAAAGTGCCTTCTGGGAGCAGGCGAGTTCCCATCTGGCTCCGAGTTGGTCATCTCCCTGTTGGGGTCCAAGAGTAGCCACCTGCAAGGGTCGGTCTGGGCGGCGTGTGGCGTGGCGTGTGGCCCGGCGGGGCTTTGCAGTCTCCAAGTCAGCGTCACTTCCCAGCCCTGGACTCGGTTGAGTCACTGGGGCTTCCCCAGTGCTGGGTTAGGACACTTCCTGTCACTCAGGGAAATTCTCAAAACCGTGTCGCCAGAGCCCAGCCCGTTGTGCTTTAGAGGCACTGACTCTCAGGGGTGCGGTGGACCTTTCACGGGACTTTTCAGCCCGATCTGCCCACCCCTGTGAAGGCGGCCGTGGGGTGTGGCTTCTGGGTGTGGCTACCCTGACCCTGCCTGAAGGACAGCGAGGTGGGCCCTGGCTGTCTGCGGGGACACTGAGGTTGTGGGCTGGCTAGTGTGTCTCAGGGACAGTGGGGTTAAGTGTGCTGCCCTCCTGACAGCTGCGGTGGTGGGACAGCCATGCGTGGCCGCCCAGCGGGGCGTGGGCAGCGGCAGAGGGCCAGTGGTCCGCCCGCAGTAGTGGGCGGCGATGAGCCCTTCCTGTTGATGCTTTGCCGCTCTGTCGCATGAAGGGCTGCACCTGCTGCACCTGGGGCCTCGGTCTCTGGGTCTGGCTTCCTCCCCTCTTGCTGCACGTGACTGACATGTTTGGTGACCCGGTGTCTCCTCTGTCCGTTTCTCCTGCAGCCAGAACGTACGGGCTGGGACACCTCTGTCCAGGCTGCTGTTGAGAAGTTACAGGAAGAAAACCGACTGTTAAAGAAGAAGGTCACTCACGTAAGCGCTGGACACTTTGTTCAGGAATTCCCAGTTGTGAGCTGCTGCGAGGCAGGGCTGCCCCTGCAGTTGGCACGGTCTTTTGTCCTGAAAGGACAGATGCCACGTGCTGTCGCCCCTACCCCCCAACTGTACATACCATAGGGAGAGGGGCAGGAGTTACTGTCCAATAGCCTTTCAGGCAGGAAAACAGCACCAGGTCCACTTGTGTTAAGATGCTGCTTGGTGTCCAGAGCGAGGGGAGGTGACTTCCATTTACTGGGATACCTCCCTCGGCTCCTCACGGCTCATCAAAAGCTTCCCATCCCCATGCGCGGGAGGGCGGCCTCACTGCACGCTGTCCTCAGGTGGAAGACCTCAACGCCAAGTGGCAGCGCTATGACGCCAGCAGGGACGAGTATGTGCGGGAGCTGCGGGCCCAGCTGAGGGAGCCACGGGCCCCCGAGCCCGAGGCAGAGCTGATGAGGAAGGAGATCTCCCGGCTCAACAGGCAGCTGGAGGCGAGAATCAGCGAGTGTGCGGAGACCACGCGGGAGCTGGCGGCAGCGCAGGAGCGGGCGCAGATGCTGGAGCAGCAGGTGGGGCAGGGGCTGGCAGGACAGCGCACCTCACCGCCTCGAGCCAGCAGACTGGCCGCAGCGTGCTGACGGCTGGGCGTCCGCTCTCCCCAGATTCTTGTATACAAGGACGACTTCCTGTCCGAGAGGGCAGACCGGGAGCGGGCGCAGGGCAGGATTCAGGAGCTCGAGGACCAGGTGGCCGCCCTACAGCGCCAGGTGTCCCGCAGACAGGTAGGGTGTGAGGGCTCAGCCCCTGGGGGCGCTCAGGGCTTCTTTCCTTTCTATGAACTTCAAGTCCGCTGCATCTGCTGAGACCCCAGTTTCCTGCTCCAGGCTGAGCCGTCTGCCTAGAAGCAGCTGGCGTGGTGGAGTGTGACAGCAGGGGTGGCCACCTGCCGTGCTCGCAGTCCTGCATCCAGGGAGCATGTCCCGGGCCCCAGGCTCCCTGGTGGCAGCTTCCTTCATCTTTGCCCCTTCCTTGCTGTGAGGTGGGGACCCCGGTTACCCTGTCACACAGATGCGGAGGCCACGGCCTTGGGTACCCAGACACGAGACCCATAGCACCCATGTGGCTCTAGGCCACAGCAGGAAGCAGGGTGAGGGGTGTGAGTCCCACTCAGGGATGGATGAGCCCCTCACCTGGCTTGGTGGCCTCCCGTGCAGCCCACATAAACAGACCTTTTTCATTTTTGCAGGACCACCAAAAGCCAGACTCCTGTCGGATTCACACTGGGAGCAAACCCCCCACGTACTCAGAGACCAATGCCTTGGAGTTGCTGGCACCTGCTGGCCAGCGGCCTGGGGCTGGATCCCAGTGTCTAGCTGCCTGTGCAGAGGGCGGGGGCCCTGTAGCAACCCGGAGTGGCCAGGGGGACCTCCAGTGCCCCCACTGCCTGCAGTGCTTCGGCGACGAGCAGGGCGAGGAGCTCCTCAGACACGTGGCCGAGTGCTGCCCGTGAGTCCAGGCAGGGACAGCTGGGACGCTCTCAGCATGTGAGATCAGGGCTGAGGGTGCTTCGGACCCTTCACCTCGGTCCTGCTTGAGCCGCAGACAGGCCAGGTCAGAGGGAGCTCCCAGCAGTGCCCGGGGTGGGGACACGCTCGGGAGACCCAGCTCTGTTTTGGGTGCAGAATTTGAGTCCCCAAGCTGTCAAGGTGACAGCCCTGCCGCAGCCTGCACCTGGGGCACTGCAGCTTGCTGGGAAGAGGTGGCTGCTCAGGGAAACAACACGTCTGCTCCTTGGGGTGGAAGGGCCCCTCCAGGTTTGCAGAGCTGAGCATGCGGCCATATGTCACTTGCGGGGGACATCTCGGCTGCAGTAGAACCGTGTATCTGCACTGGAATACAGTGCATTGCAATAACGGTGGTCACGTATCCCGAAGTTCAGGCACTTTTATTTTTTGTTCACTTACCTTTATAATAAATATATTTGCTACAGTGACTGCTCTGAGAATGTGTGGTGGGGCCTGGGGTGCAGGGGCCCAGAAGTGTTTTCAGTTGGGCAGGAGTTAGACTAGATGGGGTGAGGAACACGCCTGCTGGCACCACCTCCCAGGGCACCAGGAAGAGGGGTCGGTGGGTGTCTAGCCAGGTACTCGTGCTGTCTCTCTTGCCTGGTACACCCTCTCACCATCTCCGTTTGGGCAGGTCCTCAAGGTGTAGTTGAGGGTCACCTTCACCCATGCCCCGCCCCCCCTTTTCCAGGACCCTGCCTGGATAGACCTGTCGGTGGGGTGAGGTGGGGAGTGGCGTGGCAGGAAGCCCCAGCCTCACCGACCTGACAAGTTGGAGCCATCTGCGGACAACTGAGCACTGGAACTAGAGAACAAGGACATCTCATGGAAGGGGACCCTCAGATCTTTGGCTGACCCCCAAATCATGTGTGCTTAGAGCGGGACTGGAGGATCCTAGGCAGAGCAAGCTGGGAAGCTGCAGGAGCTGAGCAGACGTCAGTGGCCATCCCTTGCACATTGATGGTTTTGAACTTGAGTCTCAAGATTAGAGGGCCTTTGTGAACACCTCGGGTTTCCCTTTGAAATCCAGAAGGACCACACTTAGGAGTCAAGTTGACACCCTGGGACAGCACTGAAGAGCCCTTCTCTGAAATGGCACGCAGGCGCCAGGAGCCACAGGCCCCTACGCAAAGAAACCGCCAACGTGGGGACCGAAGGCAGGGAGAAGACCTCAGAACAGCACTGCTACAAACTGTATCCAGGAGACTGTACTACAAGAAACAACTACAAAAAGTCCACAGGCTGCAGGTGGGACGGAGCCCACTGGAGGGCAGATGGGGCTGCAGACAGGCCGTTTACAGCGACGTCCTGACTGCTTTAAAACACACAAACGTGACCACTGCGAGCTTCCTAGGTGGGGGCAGGGAGTGTTTAAAAAACTTAGACAATTATGAGGTTTTTGCTTGATTTAAGGAATGGAAAGCATATTATGATCTCTAGGGTAACCACTAAAATAGTAACAATCAAACTAAAAAATTAGTAGAACAATGTTCTTATTAACCTAAAGGAAGACAAGTTAGGA
This sequence comes from Mormoops blainvillei, assembly GCA_004026545.1. Lineage (NCBI taxonomy): Eukaryota > Metazoa > Chordata > Mammalia > Chiroptera > Mormoopidae > Mormoops > Mormoops blainvillei. The sequence goes on along the minus strand of PVJD01000187.1, from coordinate 213,481 downwards.
GAACTAACGGAATAAAGAAGAGAGGCGACAAACAGAAAATAGATGGCAAGGTGGGAGACTCAACTATGTCAATGGTCACAGTGAAAATAAATGAGTCAAACACTCTGACAGACAATGACGGTCACACTGGATGAAAATAAAGTCTCACCTATGTGCTCGGTAGAAAACACATTTCAACGTGAGAGCACAGAATGGAACGACAGGAAAACACACACTGTGCTAACGCTAACCAAGAAAATGAGAGTGGCTATGTGGTTGTCAGACAAAGTAGACTTTAAAAAGACAAAAAGTTACCAGAAAGAGATTGCAACATGATAAAAGGGTAAGTTTACCAGGAATACATAACATTCCTAAATTTGGAGAGAGCTTCAAAATACAGCAAAAGCACTAGACAAAGGCACAGCGGTAGAGACCTGAACACACCTCGGGAACGGACAGGAGCCAGAGAAAAATCAGGCTACAGTGAGGACACTGAGAGACAAGCCTGTGGGCAACAAGTCAAACTGCAACGTGCTCCAGAGGGGAGGTCACTGAAGTTCTCTGACCACAGCGGAATTAAACCACAACTCAGTCTCAGAGAGATAACCATCACATACCCACGCACTTCTAGACGAACCGTGGGCAGAGGAAAACACAAAGTTAGAAAATTTTGTGAACTGAGTGAAAATGAAAACAGTTTTTAAAAAATTATGGAGTACAGCCCTGGCCGGACGGTTCAGATTGTTTAAGTGTCGTCCTGTACACCAAAAGGTGGCGGGTTCAGCCTCCGGTCAGGGCACGTACCTAGGTTAGGGGTTTGATCCCCAGCCTGGGTGCATGCAGGAGGCAACCGATGCATGTTTGTCTCTCACACCGATGCTTCTGTCACTCATTTGCCCTCCCTCTCTCCCTTTCTCTAAAATCAATAAGCATATTTTTAAAATTATGGCATATAAAAAAAATAAGACAACACAATTGTGGAGTACAGCTAAAATTATGGAGCAGTGGTGAGGGGAAATTTCATAGCTCCAAATGTATATATCAGAAGTGAGGAGTCCTGGCTGGTGTGGCTCAGTGGACTGAGTGCCAGCCTGTGAACCAAAGGGTCGCTGGTTCGATTCCAGTCAGGGCACATGCCTGGGTTGTGGGCTGGGTCCCCAGTGGCGGGGGGTGGTGTGAGAGGCAGCCACACATTGATGTTTCTCTCTCTCTCTTTCTCCCTCCCTTCCCCTCTCTAAAAATGGATAAATAAAATCTTTTTAAAAATTTCAATTCAGCATGAAAATAGGATAGTATATCATAATCAGGTGTAAAACGAGATTGGTTGGCATTTAAAAAACCAACTGAATGAAATTCTTCAGTGAGTCAGAAAAGCCACATGGTCACCTCAACAACAGCAGAAAAGGCACTTGAAAACTGTCAACAACCACTCATGGTAAAAAATCTCCACAAACGAGGAACAGATGTGATTTCCTCAACCCAAGGCAGGTGTATGTCCAAAACACCAACAGCCAACACGGCTATGGCTGAATGTGGGAAATCCTAGGGGATCTGAAGAAAAAGTTTAAAATTAGTAAATCGATTTAACAATCTCAAGATACATAGACTATATGAAAAAACATCATATTTCCAACAACTGGAAAAGCCTATTAAAGAACGCGTCAGGGGTTGAATTGTATCAAGATACACAGACCAAAAAGATGGTGAAGTCCTTCCCACTCCCCAGCACTGCACAGGTGACCTCCTTAGGAAATGGGGTCTCGCAGATGCCATCTAAGGTCATGTGATGCTGGAGTAGGAGGGGCCCCACATCTGAGGAGACACAGATCCCGGGAGAACACACTCCGTGGAGACAGGCGGAGCCTGGAGGGATGCACGTCTGCCCCTGAACGCCAAGGGCTGCCGGTGCCACCGGAACCTGGGGAGAGTCTGAACAGATGTTTTGTCACAACCACTGGAAGGAATCAGTCTTGCTGACACCTGGATTTTAGAGTTGCAACCTCCAGAACTGTGAGGGGATACATTTCTGTTGTGATAAGACCCGTTTGTGGCCCTTGGTCATCAGAGCTCTAGGAAACTAAGGCACCACCCCATGTAAGACAACGTCCAAACTATAAAATGTTCTGAACAAATTAATTTATCCCAAGTGTGCAAATCTTCACGATGACACTGTAACAGACCACTGAGCGAACTGACGAGCACACCGATGGGGGAGCAGGTGTGCTCAGACTGGGGGTGGCCCCGCTGGGGTCAGCACAAGCCGATCTCAAGCTGGTGTTCCTGCCCCCACTTCTCCAGCTCCAGTTAAAGGCATGTCACTCAATACAACACCGGGTAGGCTGCAGGCCGTTTGTTCTAGACTGTTCTCTCGGTGCCTCATTTCCGCTTTCTACTCATGTGCCACCAAGTTCAAGGGCATTTTCTTCTAAATGTTCTCATCTGTGAATTCTGTCCAGGGTATTTTTCATTTCTTTAGAAGTTTCACTGGGGTCTCTTTTATGTCCTCCTTTTCTTCCTCGCCTTGTTCATGTTCTCCTTTATATCCTTGAGCACATTTATAAGACTTACAGCAACCACTTTAAGATTTTTTTTTTTTGCTGAATTATTTTATTTATATATATACATAAATATATATTTGCCTGGCTGGTGTGGCTCAGTGGACTGCGTGCCGGCCTGGGAACCAAAGGGTTACTGGTTCGATTCCCAGTTGGGGCGCATGCCTGGGTTGCAGGCCAGGTCCCCAATAGGGGGTGTGTGAGAGGCAACCACACATTGATGTTTCTCTCCCTTTCACTCTCCCTCCCCCTCTGTCTAAAAATAAACAAAATCTTTTTAAAAATATATATTTTATTATGCTATTACAGTGGTCCCATTTTTTTTCTCCCCTTTATTCCCCTCTGCCCTGCACCCTCCTTCCCACCAGTATTCCCTGACTTAGTGCATGTCTGTGGGTCATACATTTAAGTTCTTTGGCTTCTCCACTTCCTACACTGTTCTTAACCTCCCCGTCTATTTCGTATCTACCATTTATGCTTCTTATTTCCTTCCTGTATCTCTTCCCCCATTCTCCACCCTCCTCCTCCCTGTTGATAACCCTCCATGTGATCTCCATTTCTGTGCTTCTTTTCCTGTTCTAGCAGTTAGCTTAGTTTGTTTTCGGTTTTTTTAGGTTCAGTTGTTGATAGTTGTGAGTTTGTTGTCATTTTATTGTTCATATTTTTGATCATCTTCTTTGTCTTAATCCCTTTAACATTTCATTTAATAAGGGCTTGGTGATCATGAACTCCTTTATCTTCTCTGAGAAGCACTTGACCTGCCCTTCCCTCTAAAAGATAGCTTTGCGGGATAGAGTAATCTTTGAAGGTAGGTCCTTGCCTTTCATGACTTCGAATACTTCTTTCCAGCCCCTTTTTGTCTCTAAAGTTTCTTTTGAGAAATCAGCTGGTAGTCTGATGGGAACTCCTTTGTAGGTAACTGTCTCCTTTTCTGTTGCTGCTTTGAAGATTTTCTCTTTATCTTTAATCTTGGGTAATGTCATTATGATGTGCCTTGGTGTGTGCTTCCTTGGACCCAACTTCTTTGGGACTCTCTGGGCTTCCTGGACTTCCTGGAAGCCTGTTTACTTTGCCAGATTGAGGCAGTTCTCCTTCATTATTTTTTCAAATATGTTTTCAATGTCTTGCGCTTCCTCTTCTCTTTCAGGCGCCCCTACGATTAGGATGTTGGAACGTTTAAAGCTGTCCCAGAGGTTCCTTAGCCTCTCCTCAGCTTTCTGAACTCTTGTTTCTTCATTCTGTTCTGGTTGAATGTTTGTTTCTTCCTTCTGCTCCAAATCGTTGATTTCAGTCCCAGTTCCCTTCCCTTCGCTGTTGGTTCCCTGTGTATTTTTCTTTATTTCGCTTTGTATAGCCTTCACTTTTTCCTCTATTTTGCATCCATACTCAACCATTTCTGTGAGCATCCTGCTGACCAGTGTTTTGAACTCTGCATCTGATAGGCTGGCTCTCTCTTCATCGCTTGGTTCTTTTACTGTTGTTTTGTTCTGTTCTTTTGTTTGGGCCATATTTCTTTGTCTCGGCTCACGTTTTTAACGTTGTAAGGGGCGCAGCCGTAGGTATTTGCCAGGGCAGGGCAACCCATCTTGCTCTGCTGTGAGGCTGTATGTGGAGGAGGGAGCCGAGAGGAAGCACTACTGCTTAGTGGGTTCTCAGGGGCTTTCAGTCACTTCCCCGGCTACCCACAAGGAAATTTGGCCCTCTGGTGCTGATTCCCAGTGGATGGGTTTGTGTACGTTCTAGGACCCCATGGGTCACTCCAACGGACTCTCCTGTGAGGCTGGAAGTTTCTCCTGCTGCTGCAACCCCCACAGGTTTTTATTGGTAGGCATTTTGAGGTTTTCTTTTCCTGCACCAGAACCCTGGGTTGCACGGTCTCTCTTACTCCCCTGTTGTTCCTCCCAGCTTATCTGCATGCAAATGTGGGACCGCCCGGTCTGCCAGCCACTGCCTTGCCCACCACGGTCTGCCAGCCGCCACCTTGCTGCATCCTCTCCGCCCCGGCTGCCCGTTTCTGCCCCTCCTACTGGTCTGAATAAATGTTTCTTTTTTAACTCCTTGGCTGTTGGACTTCCATGCCGTTTGATTTTCTGGCATTCTGGTTATTTTTTGTTTTTAAATTTGCCCTTCTTTTGGTTGTGCAAGGAGACAAAGTGTATCTACCTACGCCTCCTTCTTGGCCGGAACTAAGATTCTTGTCTGCCACTCCACCACTGGTCATTTTTGGATCTGCTTCTATTGTTAGTTTGAGATTTCCCCCTGGCTACAGATTACGTTTTCCTTCTGGCTGGGTCTGGTGGTTTCTGCCTCGATCCCAATGTTGTAAAGTTCACTTTGTCCAGTGCAGGCAGTTCAGTTCCTTCAGATCAGTCTGATCCTTCTGAGTCTAGCTTGTAGCTTTAGATTTTATATTGGTCTAATTTAGCCCTACTGCTCAGATGACATCCTACTAGGGACTCTACGGGGTACCCAGGGGAGAATGACAAGGTCTTCCAGCCTGGCTGGTGGATACATAAATGATTTTAGCCCTACTGCTCTCTGGCGATTTCCCCCAGATTCACGGAATTTTATCCCACAAATGCACAGATGAACAGATTTGTGGTGACTCTACAGGTCTCTGAGGCGCTCTGTGTGCACCCAGTCCCCTCTTGCCTGGAACTCTGCCCCACAAATTCCAGCTACCCCAAATGCTGGTCTCCACTTCCACCACTGGCCATCCAGTCAGGTTCTGCGTGGCTCCTCTCCCAGGGCGGAGGCCTGGAGCCTGCCTCAGAAGACCTCAAGTAGCCAAAGAAATCTTGGGAACTGAAAAAGTGGGAGGTATCACGCTACTTGATATCAAACTGTACTACAAGATGATCAAAACAGTACATACGGGAACAAGAACAGACACATGGATCAAAGAAACAGAATAGAGAGCCCAGATAAATCCTCACTTACAGAGTCAGTTACTCTGTGACAAAGGAGGCCAGATATACAGTGTAATAAAGGCACCACATAAAGCGAAGGAATAAATCGGACAGATAGAGACAAAAAGAAAAACTGGGCCACTGTCTTACGCTGTATACAAAAGTAAACGCAAATGGATTAAAGCCTCCTAGAAGAGCGATTTTCTAGCACTGGGCCACAAGAATTTTTACAACATGCAATACCTATTTAGTCAGGGGCACTAACCTCTTCTCTCATAGACTGTCAAATAAAAAAATGACAACACAACAATAGCTGTCTGGTGCGAATAATCAAAATTCTACCTTTTTTTTTTGTCAGAACAGCAAAACACGCAATGTGTTTTGGTATGCCGCAGAATTTCAGTAATTAGTTTATGTGTGCCCTGAGAGAACAAGATTGAAACTCGCTGTCCTGGTAGAAGACACGGACAGTGCGCCCCCTGATGCAGCTCTTAGCAACGTCTTTTTGGATATGTCTCCTCAGGCAGGGACAACGAAAGGAAAAATGAACAAATGGAACGTCATCAAACTAAGAAGTTTTTCCACAGTGAAAAAACCACCAACAAGTCAAAGAGACCTACTGAATGGGAAGCATTTGCCAATGGCACATCCAATGAGGAGTTAATATCTAAAATTTATAAAGAACTCCTACAAGTTACCACCAAAAACCGCCCAAACAATAGAATTTAAAAGTGGGCAAAGGACGCGAATAGACGCTTTTCCAAAGAGGTCATACAGATGGCCCATAGACATTAAAACACGCCCGAGGTCGCTTATCATCAGGCACATGCCAATGAAAACCACAGCGATGTCGTCTCACGCCTGTCAGAATGGCTATCAGCAGCAGGTCAATAACCAGCAAGCGCTGCGAGGACCTGGGGGGCCGCCCCTGCGGAAAGGGGCGCGGAGTTCCCGCAAAAGATGGACGCGGGTCTGCCTGACGGCCCGGCGATCCCGCTCCTGGGAGTTTATTCCGAGAAAACGAACACACTAATTCTGAAAGACAATCGCACCCCGTGTTCACTGCGGCATCATTCACAGCGATCCGTGCGTGGAAGCCACCCAGGTGTCCGTCAGTGGACGAGCGGGTAAGGAGGACGTGACACATGTGTAAAATGAGGTGGGACTCGGCCACAAAAAAAGAATGAAACGCTGCCACTGGCGACACCACGGATGGACCTCGAGAGCGTCGTGCTCAGTGAAGTCAGTCAGAGAAAGGTAAGATGAGAACAGACTGGCGGCCGCCGGGGGGGAGGTGACTGGGGGTGCCCACAAAAACAACAAAACAGTATTAGCAGCCGAGGGAGAAAAAGGGGTGCGGCCTCCAGGCGTGACCCGGGCGCCCTCACAGCTTGGCACTTCGGGACCGCCGAGCTTCCCGCCGGCGAATCCGGCCTCCGAATCGGAGTGTCTCCGTACACAGGGCCGAGGCCGCAGGACAACGCCAAACCGAGAGCGGCAGCCGCCGCCCTCGCCGCCTGTTCGCGCCCGCGTCCCGTGGCTAAAAACATCCTCCTTCACGGCTGGGCCAGCAGGGCAGTCCCCGCCGCAGCCGACCGCTTACGGGGCCGCGTGCCTTGCGGGTCATGGGGCCCACGGCACGCGTCCCGCTCGGCAGCGCCGACCCGCTGGGAAGGGCTCCGCGCGGAGGGCGTCCGTGCCGGCTCGCCAGCCGTCTCAAGCCGACGGCGGGTCCCGGAGGGTGGCGCCCGGGGATGTCGGGATGAAGACCCCACACTCGAGCCGCGCGACCCGCAGTTTTTGCTTTGACCGGGCGCTCTCCTTTGTGTTCCCGACCGCGCCACGCTGAGAGCGTTTTCCTCCCTTAAAGGCCGGAGGCGCGAGCCCGGAAGCACTAGTCCTCCCCGCCCCCGGCTCAGGCCGCACTACTCCGGCTCCGGTGGCGGCAGGCGCAGGCCGGGCCCGCGCGACGCCCACGCTGTCGCCCTCAGCGTCTCTTCCCAGCCATCGCCCCGTCACCTCGGCTCCTGTCACGGCGGCGTGAAGGGCCACTCGCGCGTGTCCCGAGGGCCGGCGCCGCGGGAGCGACTTCGCCGGAAGTCCGAGGGCACTGGCAGCGGCGCCCCCCACACCCCTCAGGCCGCCGTCTCCCCGTCGGCACACGTGAGGGCGTGAGTGCGTGAGGGCTTGAAGGCGGCGTGAGGGCGGCGTGAGGGCGGCGCGAAGGCGGGAAGGCGTGAAGGCGGGAGGGCGTGAAGGCGTGACGGCGTGAGGGCGTGAGGACGGCGTGAGGGCGTGAGGACGGCGTGAGGGCGTGAGGACGGCGTGAAGGCTGGCCGGCCCCTCCTCCCTGTCCCAGGAGCGCGAGCCCCGCGCCCTGAAAGCTCCCAAGTGGCGTCAGGGCCCGCAGGGCTGACGGGACGCATGCTTCCCCGGTCAGCGGGGACGGGCGTGCGTGGGGCGGGTGGCAGGGCGCGGCGGGGCCGGAAGGAGGCAGGCAGGGCCACCGCAGGAGCTCGGGGCGGGCGCGGATGCTCAGTGTGGGGGACCTGGGCTCCCCCGTACCCACTCATTGCAGTGACGGGACCTGCTCATACCACAGCTGGGACCCTGTGGTTCCTCTCAGCAGCCAGTGTGGCCGCACGGGACAGAAGGGGTGGCGCTGGCCCCCAGCACTGCCCCTAGGCTGCCCGCGGGGAGAGGGACAGGTGGGCGGCTTCCCTGGGGGCACAGAGGCCCCGTCTCCGCCAGAGGGAGTGGGGTCCGCCCTGGGCGCAGAGTCCCGGGGACCGCGTCGGGCCTCTGCCCTCCTCGAGGACACCTCCTCCACCCAGGTCCTGGGCTGGCCTGCTCCCGCCTTCGCCGGATCATCCTAGGAGCCGTTCTCCCACCTAGAAAAACAGGGCAGCCCCTAGCCCCACACTGCTCTGGCTACTGCCCACCCCTGCCTTTCACCTGCTGGTCTCCTGAAAATCAGCTTCTGCTGGCCTCTGGTCCGAGTCACCTCGGCGGAGCCCCACGGGTCCCTGGGCCTGTCTTGACCACAGCAGCCCTGCCTCGGCCAGTCTCTCCCTGCCCCACGCCCCAGGGCTGCCCTCAGTGTGGCTCTGGGGGCACAGACCCCATTTGCCTACACCCGCCCCTGGGTGGGCTCACCGGCTCGTGTGCGGGTTTCCACCCTTGAAGGGCAGCCCGCCCCTCCGAGAGCTCAGACCAAAGCCTCCTCATTCTCCCTGCATCCTGTCCCTCGGCCTGGCACCTGGCAGGACGCCCTGTGGAGGCGCTGTCACAACGCCTCACCTCTACCTGCGGAGCCTGGCCAGTCCGCCGAGGGAGGCGAGGCCCGTGCCCCCGGCCCGCCCCATCAGGGACACACCGTGTCCTCGAGGTGTGCCCAGGGCCGTGGGAGAGCGGGAGTGCTGCTGTCTGCAGCCAGGAGGCAGCTGCACACAGCTTTCTAAAGGTTGCCTGAAGACTCAGAGCAAAGGGACTAAGTGGGGATTCCTCTCTCCATTTTAAATACTATTCACGTTCCTCATTCAAACCCGACTTAGTGTTAACGTTTTATTTTATTAGAGATCCTTTCCCCAAGGTTGGATGGACACCTGTCTCCAAGGCCCCAGGTCACCCTGGCCTCCCCCTACCCAACCCCTGCACTCTGCCTCCCTGGGCCCACAGTTCTGAATGCAGCTGCCTCCCGGCCCACTGTTTCTCCAGCACTTACCACTTCTGGTTCAACTCTGTACTGTGGCCTGGAGGACGCTGAGGACACCAAGGCCCTTAAGCTGCCACCTGGGGTGGTGGCCCAGGCCCCTCGAAGCGACAGCCCCCTGCACACCCTGCCCCCGCCACACTCCCATCAGCCCCAGCAGAAAGCAACCAGACGAGGTCTTCTGCTGTACTAATGTATTCCATCTTTCAAAAAGAAAGACATGATTTTAATATTACTTAACAATATGTTAAAAAGTAGCCAGGCAGGCCCGTGTTAATACAGTCGTACACTCTAACAGACTGGATGGTGAGTACTGGGTGGGTTTGTTTGAACTTTCTCACTCTGCAGGGGTCTTACACAAGCTGGCTACAAGTCAGGGGGTCAGACACAAACAGTGCGACGTGTACACTCTTTAACAGCAGATTGTGGAGATTGGCGCACGCCTGCCCCACCCACCCGCCTCGGGTGGGAACTGAGAGACGGCGTTGCCCGCAAGGACAGATGACAGGACAGGGCGAGATGCAGAGGCGATGGAGCCACGTGGGTGATGCAAACTCGTCTCTGGCCATGGCCCAGGCCTCTGAGGCCGCGGTGGCGGAAGAAGTGGCAGGAGCTACTGTCCATCTGACAGCAAAGAGCTACGATCAAAGGCTCACAGACTACACGCACACGAGCTAACAATGCGGGCCGGGCGCCGTGTCCTCAGTCTGGGGTCTCAGGTGGCGCGGCCCAGGTAAGTGCCCACGCGTCCCTTTCCAGGTGGTCCTCCTTCAGTGGGCAGCAAAGGTGGCTTTCTTCAAGCTAAAATTGGACCAGTTGATGGACAGTCTTTGTCGGGTCTGTCTGGCAGAATCCAAGCAGAATCTGGAAGACACAAAGCCAGGTCACCTAAATCTGCATCCTCCAGCATCTCCATGTAGGGGACCTTCCACACCCCGCCGACCAGCCACTCCTGGGGCCCCATCTTCAGGACACTGGCGGGTGCCCCAAACACTCTCTGGTGCGTTGCATCACCCTTTCCAACTTGCTCTGCACGGAAGCAGCCCAAGCGAAGCTTCTGAGGAGCCCAGTAGGACCGGCAGGCTCTGCTGCACCCCCCACCATCAACCCGGGGGTCACTGTGCGGCTGCTCCAGCGCCTTCCAGCCCCTCTCCACATGCCGCACCCGCAGATGCCAGCCTGTCCCTCCTTACACGGATTCACAGGCGGGCAATTCGGACGAACATTTTTACAGCACTGCCTGTCCCCCCTTCCACACCCTCAGGGGACAGCAAGGGCACACAACGGCCAGGCCCCCCCCTCCACCTCTAGGTCACAAACTGAGCTCAACAGCATTTGGAAGAGACCATCTGATGCCACCTGCTTACGGGGAATAGGAGGCAATTTTTGCATTAAATAAAGGAATGGGTATTTTCTTTCAAAAACGTCTACTGTGCGTAATTTCTGAGCTGCTCGCCTTTTCAGCTGTAATCTGGGCATCAGAAATCTGAGGAAACCTGAACATGGTTATTGTCATTTGGTAGGCGAAATTAAGTGCTTGCTGAAACCATGGTTCAATTATTCCACGGCAAGCATTTGTCTGCTGCCTGTGGCCCTTGTCTGGGGAGCGGGGAGGCCTGCGTTGTCTCCAGAGCCCAGGTTCTCTTCCCGGGCTGCAGCTGGTCAGGCCTGTGCTAGCGACGTCACCTCTTAACCCTTTGGAAGCTCCCACTTCTGCCTCTACTCCCCACCCCCCGCCAACTCTGGGGACAGTCCCTTGGTAATCCGTGCCCCCCACCCCCGAGGCAACCAGAAGGCTCGGCAGCACACCTGCCCCAGCCCAGCCTCCCTGAACAACTCTGACCCAACCTGAAGCCAGGCTCCCAGTGGGCCTGTGGCCTGGCCTGTGTCTGCTACCCTCGCCTGGCCCCTTGCTTGCCTGTGCTCTGGACACCGCCCCCCTCAGGCCTCCGTGTTGCCCTCTGTGGAGTGTCACACACACGTGCACATACGCGTGGGGGCGGGACACGTGCACACAGGGCACCACAACAGAAAGCTGGGGTGACCAAGCCCAGCTCGGGACTGACACCGCCAGCCCCAGGCACCTGCTGCCCCCTGGGGGAACCCTGCCCTGGTGAGTGGTTTCAGGACCTCCACACGTATGCTCGGCAGCAGCGTGGCCACGTGCACGCGTGATTGAGGATTAGGGTCGCACTGGGTTGCCCCTGCTTCCTCCATTCAGCACCACGCCTGTGCGGTTTCTCCACTGGGCCCCTGGTTCATGTCTGCAGTGTTGAGAACACTGCACACGGAGCACCAGGCAGCAGTGAGGCTGCTGCACAGCTCGGCCCGCAGGCATGGTTGCACGCTGCCCTCCTGGAGGGTCCTGCCCAGTCAGGCAGTTTCCTGTGATGTCACACCATGCTGTCTGCGCACTTGTAAACAGGTATGTCTCCCCTTCCAGCTGTCCTGTTTCTTTACACATCTTGAGGCTAATCCTTTGTGATGGGCTGCAAAGACCATCTTCTCACATTCTATATGGCAACACTTATTGATCTTTCATTTTGTTAGGTATTTTAAAGAACTCTTTCCTTACTGTGTGGTCAGATTTTCACCTATATTCCAAATTAAAGTTTTGCTTGGCCCTGCAAGTGTGGCCAGGCAGGGACCGATCCACCTCGGTGCAGGCCCAGGTAAGCCCTCCCAGTTCCGTCTGCAAATAGCCTTTGTTTCCGTAAGGGCCCGAGGGCCATCCTGGGTCACGGAGCGGAGCTCAGGGGCTGTGCGGGTCTATTCCTGGGCTCCAAAGCCGCGCCAGCACCACAATGTCTGAATGCCCAGGGGCTTCCTGCACTTTCCTGATGGAGACGGAATTATCTCCAGGTGTTGCCCATTCTTCTGGGAGCTTGGCCATTCTTCACGTTTGTTTTTTTTGTTTGGTAGATGTCACAGACACATAGAAGGGTGAATGAAACAAATGCTTAATATAAATGATTATAAAGCAAATACTGCAGATCACCAGTCAGGCCATGGTGCCCCACCAGCACCCAGGCGGCCCCTGCTGTCTTGGGTCACAGCCCTCCCTCGTCCTCAGAAGCAATCAAACTTCGGATTTTTTTGTGAGTAACTTCCTTGCTTTTCTTTAGTCTTGACACCTAAGCATGTATCTCTGAAAAGTTCACCTAACTGCTGGGAGAGCACTTTACTCAGGTGTAGCTCGTCTGCAGTGAGTCCGCCACAGGGCGGACTCACAGTGCTGACAAATAGAGGCACGGGGCACCACCACCACAGCCAAGGCAGAGCTGGCCGGGGAGCCGATGTGTCCTCGTGCCACCCTGGTCCCAGGTAGAGTGCTACTTTCACTGAGCAGTGTCCAGGGGACAAAGAGGGCACTGTTTGTGTCCCTGTCCAACTGCTGTAGACATGCGGTGGTCCTGGTAAAACCTGGGGGAAGGCATGGGGTGGGTGTTGGTCTCACATCTCAGGCAGACACAAGGGGCAGTTCCTGGAGCAAATGGCAGCTATGTTAACGATGTCCTTGAGTTCTGCCCAATTTGAGCCTTATATAGATAGGATGTCAAACAGGACATCACCAGTGCCTTCGGGTTCACTTTAAAGATGCCTCATGGAGGCAGCCCTAGTGTGCCCCTGTGTTGCTATGGCATCGAAATGCACCCCAACAGAACACTGAACACAGGGAGGTTCCACAAAGCCCTTCTTGTCCTCCGAACCTCCAGATACGTTTCAGGAAACTCGACAGCTTTGCGATATTAACCCTTCCGCTCGATGAATACAGGATGCCTGTGACTTCAGTGTTAGTGTTCCTCAGCCGAGTTTCATGGTCTTCTGTGCACAAGTCTTGGGCAATTTCAGACTTATTCACGGACTATGTCCTGTTAAGTGCTGCTACAGATGCTGTCTTCGTTTCAACTGGATTTGCAGACCGGGACGGTGTGCAGAAAAATAACTCCTGTATGCCAACCCCACAGCCGCTGTCTAGCACACTGTTATGTAACTTCTTGTGAGGACAATCAGGTAGCCTCTAAGATGAGATTTTGCTTCCCCCTTCCTACCCTGCAGCCTTCCATTTCTTGTGTTACTGCGCCAGCTGGAAACTGCCATCTAAGGCTGAACAAAAGTGGTAACAGAGAGGGTTGGCCTGGCTTATGCTTCTTTCCCATTTTGGAGAATGTTTCATGTAGATTTCCTCTCTCTTCTGGTAAATCCCTTTTTCAGGTTAAGGATACTTTCTTCTACTGCTAGTTTACTACTTTTTTTCTTTTAAAAATTATAAATGGGAACTAAGATTTTATCAAAAAATTTTTTTTATTCCACTGAAGTGATCCTATGGCTCTTTAATAAATTAATGCAACCGACAGCATCTGTGGACCTCCTCGTATTAAGGTCCCTGCCTTCATTCCTGGGATAACACAGTTTGGTCACATATTGCTTCTTTACTTACACTGTTGGATTTAAAATATCTATTCTTGATGACTTTTACACCTAAATTTCATGAGTAAAATGAATCTGTAACTTTTTATTTTTTCTGACAGATTTTGGTATCAAAACTTTACTTCCCTCATGAGGTGTGGGAAGCAGTGTCTTGTATTCCCTACCTCTCATTTCAATGCCCTGGTAGAATCTGTACAAAACTGGACAATCTGTTGTTTGAAATCTTGGGAGAATTCTTTGCAAAAACAGTCAGAATGTAGTTTTCTCACTGGAAAAACTTGTTGCTCCTGCTTTAATTTCTTTAACAGGTATCAGATCATTCACACTGATTTTTATTACATTGATTCTGCATTTTGAGATAAGTTTTAACATTTAATTGTTGTGAGGTTGTTTCCAGTGTTCTCAAGTTTTATTCTCTGCCATGCCTGCAGCCACGTCCTCCTCACTTCTAGGTCACAGAGCTGAAGACACCCTCCTTGCCATGGAAAATGTCAAACATGTTTGAAGCAGAGCACGGTAAAATGAACCTGGCCACCAGCCAACTCTGATAATTCTCAACCTCCCACTTCTTCCACCTAATTACAGTATTTTTGTGTCTGTTTTCCTTTTTTTTCTCTTGACCGTCCCTCAAAGGTTTATTTATTTACTTAATGTTTACCAAAGGTCAAATATTTGCTTGTTGATCTTCTCTATTTTTTATTTTATAATTTCCCTTATGTATCATCGCTTTTGTTTTACTTTGAGTTTATTCTGTTGCTCTTTTCCTAATTTCTCAAGTGAAATCCTTAATTCTAAATTTTCAGGTTTTAAAAAATTTAACTTCACCCTGGCTGGTGTAGAGCAGTGGATTGAGCTCTGGCCTGTGAACCAAAGGGTCGCTGGTTCAATTCCTAGTCAGGGCACATGCCTGGGCTGCAGGCCAGGTCCCCAGTAGGGGAGGCGTGCGAGAGGCAACCACACACTGACGTTTCTCCCTCGCATCCCCCTGTCTAAAAATAAATAAAATATTTTTAAAAAACCCCACAAAACAAAAAAAACCTTTAACTCCAGCATTTAAGGCTTTACTGAAAGAGCTCTCAAGAGCAAACTTTTTCTGCATTCCACAGGTTTTTGTATGTGATGTTTTTGTTATCTTTTAGTTCTGCATATTTTAAAATGTCTACTGTGGTTTCTCACTTGACCCATGAGTTAAAATCACACTTTTAAAGATTTCCAAACATTTAGGGATTTGGAAATTTACTTACTGTAAACCTGCATCTTAAATGTGGTCAGAGAACACAAATAGCACATCCTCATCCTTAGGGCCTTGCTCTCTGTGGCACAGCCCAGGATATGCTTCTGTGAGCGGCCGGAGCATTCAAGAAGGCGGGCTCTCCACGCCCTGCACGCAGAGCACCGCCCTCACTCCTGAGACCCAGCTCACTGGCCAGGCCTTCGAGACCTTCTTTATCCCCACAGGGTCCCAGGCTGCTCAAGCGGCCGACCACAAGGGACAAACTGCAACTTGTATCATTAAGCAGCACCCTTCATCTGTCTGTGTTAAAATGTATCATGTCTCACAATAACATAACTACAACACCTTCCTTTTTCCTATTTCTGCCTGTCATTATACTTTAGGTCTGTTTTTATGAGCAGTGTGTGTGTGTGTATATGTACACATGTATGTGTATATGGGCGCGCGCACAGACACACAGATATCAGTGCTCCTCAACCTTTTTGGCACCAGAGGCTGGTTTGGTGGAAGACAATTTTTCCATGGACTGTGGCGGGGGAGGGGGAGACAGGAGGCAGAGCTTGGGTAAAGTGAGTGGCGTCCGCAGGCCGGGAGGGGGCAAGTTGGGGACCCCTGTATATATGTCTGCGTGTGTCTGTGCACATGTATATACACACACATGCACACGTGTATCTATTCTAACACTTCAACATAATCTGACAAACTATTTTTGTCTACCTCCTATATGTCAGGGTTACTGATAGAACTGGATTTGTGTTTATCATCTTTTAAATTTCTGCTTATATACTTTCTCTACATTTTATTTGTGAGTTTTGATTTTTCCTTCTAATTTATAAACCCTATTTCTATCCTTCTTCTAATGTTTGCTCTTGAAACTGTATCAAGCCCACTGAGCTTAAAGTCTGAATGTCAAACCCTGTGAAATACACCTGAACAACTCAAGGACCTGAAGACACCCAGCTCTGCCCCACGCCTCACACACACTATTGCCGTGCGACACTGTGGTGCATCTCCACACCATGCCAGATAGACACTGCTACCACACTGTTACACAGAGGACATGTTTGCGTTCACCTATATTTACCAGGCTGTTTCTCATTCCTGCCTGCATATCTGGCGGTCCTGAAATCAATTTCCTTTTGTTCTCCAAGTATAACCTCACGTCTCCTGTTACATGGTCTCTTCGTTGCAAGCTCCTTCAGTTTTCCTTTGTTGGGGAAAGGCCGGTTTTGACGAACAGTTTAGGGGCACACCGGCGCACAGACCCATGGCTTTCTGGTCTCACAGGCTATGACGGGAATGGATTTTTGTTTGTTTGTTTTTCCTACTGGTATATACTGTGCTTTCGAGTTTGTAGATTCATATTTCTCAGCAGTTCTGCAAAATCCTCAGGCACCATCTCTCTTTGAATATTGCTTTTCTGTAGTCTCTCCATTTTCTCTCCAATTAAATGACAGACTTAGCCTCTTCTCCATCTCTCTTAACCCCTCATTCCTGTTTTCCATTTTTATTATATCCTGGAGTATTTGGGGTGAATTTTTCAGACATATCTTTCAGGTCACTAATTTTCTCTTTAATAGTGTCTAATCCACCCAATATCTATTGACGTCTGGACTTTAATAAATGTATTTCTCATTCCTAGATATTTCATTGTTTTCCCCAAGTACTGGCTGTTTGATATTCTTTGTATCTGAGGTCATGCACGATTTAAACTCCAAAGTTCTGCTCATATCCAAGAAATAGTCTTATTCTATCACTTTCTCTCCAGAGTCCAGGGGAAAATTCAAGTAATTTACTCATAGATTCTTTTGTACTTTGCACAAATTGGTACCATCTGAGAATGATAATTCCATGTCTCCCCTTTCATTTCTATTTATACTTTTACAAATAAAAGTTGTGATATGGGCATCCTTTTCTTTTAATCTCAAGGGATAGCTTTTAATGTTTCACCACTGAATATTACATTTACTATGCTTTATTGATGCCTTTTATTATGTTAAGAATGTGCCCTTCAAGTTTTAGTCAGGGGATTTTATTATGAATGGATGTTTAACTTTAGCAAATACTTGACTGCATCTGCTAAGAGAAAAATATGCACACACAGCCCTAGCTAGTGTGGCTCAGTGGACTGAGCGCCTGCCTGCCATCCAAAGGGTCGCCGGTTTGATTCCCTGTCAGGGCACGTGCCTGAGTTGTAGGTCAGGTCCCCAGTAGGGGGCGCTCGAAAGGCAACCACACATTGATGTTTCCTTTCTCCCTCTATTCCCCTTTCTCTAAAAATAAATAAACAAAATCTTAAATTAAAAAAAAAATGCACACACACATAAATTATATCATAAATACACATAGTTTCCTGAAACAGAGTTTCACAGTATTTCAGATGTCAGTGACCTGCACTGCGGGTGGCCTGCTTCTTTCAGGTGTGTTATCTGAAACAAAGAGGTGAAGGTGCTTTCAAAGAAAGAATGAGGAGTTTAAAATAAATTTTTTTTGGTCTTAATTCACAGAGTAGACAAAACATTACTGAACACAGTACTTTTCGCCTTCAAAGCCTGCCATGTCCGTGCATCCCAACGCCAGCACACGTCAGGATCCCCAGGAGGCCCGTGAGGTCAGATCCCGGGGTCCTCCCCGGAGTTTGATTCAGCAGATCTGGGAGGCGTCGGGTCCCCGGGCCACGCTGCGGGGCCAGGACCACTCTGAGAACCACTGCCGTTCACCAGCTTTCACACAGACAGGGGAGGGGAGGGGCAAGTGAGAGTGATGGCAAGCAGTCAGCGTGCATTTGGGGTGCGGAGGGACGTGCGCAGTGGGCCGTCTGCCCGCAGAACTGCTGCCAGAGGCGCCTGCCAAGGCCACGGCGGGGCCTTGTGTGTGGGAGCCCTGTGACCACTGTACTTGAGACCCAGCATTTACCTTTTGAAATGTTCCACTTCCCGCTCCGTCTCATCCATGTCCACACTGTCTAGGTCGATGTCCTTAGGCAGAAAAACATCATCTGTGAAATTAAAGAAAAGAGACAAGTCAAATGATTAAGAGCTGGCCATTTTTATACAACAGAACTCTGATTTTACTTACTGCATTTCAACAACCTCACAGACTGAAATTTGCTGTTATCTGACCCCCACGTGATCAGTCAGTAATGGACAGGTCTCCATGGTGGGAGAGGCCTGAAAAGGTGCCTGTCACCTGTGCCGCATGCAAGCCTAGAGCTTGTCCCCCGCCCCTGCTGGAGGGAGGGGGCAGGGCATGGCTGTTGGCAGCAGACACCAGAAGGCCATCCCCGTGGGGCAGACAGTGCTGTCCCTTCCAGTGCCCCCACAGCCAGGGGACCCGGTTGCCACAGGACCCAGACAGCAACGTCTGCCGGTAGCTGGCTCCCCGGCAGCCGGCCTGCAAGTGCAGCACCTCAGACACCACCAAGGGCTCTCCAGGCTGCTCCAGCTAGAAAGCGGGGCTCCCCACTTCACCCTGCAGGGGCGCTGGCTCGGGGTGACTGCCTGTCTCAGCCTTGTGGGCCCACTGGTGCCCTGCCGAGAGTCTGGTGAGGGCGAGGCTCCACCCCGCTGCAGACCTCTGCAGGGCAGTCTCCGGGGGAGGCTTTAATAGGTGAAAACTCCCTTTTTCCCTGTCACTGGGGCATCTCCACAGGAGCGTCGTCCAGGCACGGTTTACGTGTCCGACAACAGCTAACATTTTCGACGACGCACAGCACTGGAAGCAAGGCTTCCGAAAGCCCTGCACAACTATGGGACCACAGCCCCTCATGCAGGACAGCACTCCCGCCCTCTGCGGGGTCCCTGTCCCTTCAACCATACCTGGATACCACACCACCAAACCTCCAGCCCCACCCAGAACCTCCTCCTACCTGAGCTCCACCCATAAAGCTGTCTCCTCTGTACATCCACCCTCAAGCATTGTGACCCCCCAACACAGGCAAACTGTCCCCTCCTGACTTGCTGCAAGCCTGCTCCCTTCCAGACAATGACCTGGAAATGACCCTCCCCACCACCCTTCCTCCCTCTCATGTCATCCCGTCTCCCCTGCCAGCAAGTTGTGGCAAATTCTTTAGGACCCCCCCACCCCCCAATCCCACTGCTACTGCTCGGGTGCTGGCCCCCACCACCGCCCAGCCAGGCTCCTGGGTCTGAGCTCCCACCCAGGCCCAGCCTGCACGGGGCCTCCCGACCCCTGACCACACGCGCGTCGCAGCCACCCTGCTTGCGCAGCCTGTTCCTCCTTGCTGGCCACCAAGGCTGTGGCTGGGGCCTCGCCTGGGTGTCTGCGGACTGAGGCCGACAGGACGCGCTGGTGCTCGAGGGGCCGTGGCAGCACAGGAGAGCCTGTGGGGTGAAGGAGGCCCCCGCGGTGCATCTCCAGTCACTGCGTGGGTCTCTCCAGAGGCGCTGCGGCTACAAGAAACCCCGGGGTGGGCAGGCAGCTCTGCAGGAAGTGCCGTGCCACCCAGCACTCTCCGGTGGCCCTTGTTCCTAATTAGAGCTGCTGATAATCTGTGCCGAATGCTGGTGTAGGAAGATGGGACGGCACTATAACCAGGTCCGGCATCAGGACAACGCCTTCAGAACGACAAAACTACACTGGCCAGGGTGGGAAAAAAGTACGACCCACCAACTTCACACTCTATTCACTGTCAAGGCCACGGAAACAGCTGCCCTGGCCGGAGCGCGGGGAATCCCAGGCCTGTGCCTTGCCCGGGGACATGCACCCAGGGGCTCTGCCCCACCAGAGGACCCGACTGCAGGCCCAAGGGAGCACATCCCAACAAGGTGACAAGAGAGATGAGGGACAGAGGACGGGTGGACCCGCTCCTGGGCTGCTGCCCAGGCTGCACGGGAAGCTGGGGTGACAGGGAGGGTGGGGAAACCAGTGTGGGCACTGGGATGAAACACCAGATACCAAAGGTTTTTAAAAACAGAAGAGCAAAGCAAATACTTCACAGTGAAAAGCAACTAGCAAGTGCAGGTTCCAGACACCAAGAGCTTTCCTACACGCAGATAACCAGTTAGAGAAGCGCCGGCCGACAGAAACACAGTGTGAGTCACATGGCTTTCCTAGGAGCCACACTGAAAACGATGAAAGAAACAGGTATGATTAATTTCAGCAACAGAAACTTTACTTATTTATCCCCCAAGTTACTATTTGAACGTGTAATCGGTATTAAAAATTAAACGAAATTTTTGCATTTTTCTTTCATACTAGGTGCTCACAATCCAGTGTGCATGTTACACTCACACCCCCTCCCCTGAAGTGGCCACAGTCCTAGTGCTTGGCGGGGACACAGACCTGGGGCTGCTGTACTGGGTGGCGGTGCCCTTGAAAACGATGGCAGAGAATGCTCCGCCACAACCAAAAACAAGGAAGATTAAGTACTTCAAAATAAGCTCGACAAGAAACACGAAAAAACCTATGAGAGGAAATTTAAAATATTCCCAGGAGTGCATCTGCACAAAAGTGGCCTTGAACAAATGGAGGACACCTCTTGCCCTCGGGAAGGATGGTCAACGCGTAAAGACGCCCGTCAATTCATGATTTCAAAGCTCCCCCAATAAAGATGCTGATGAGCCTTTTTTAGGGAGCTAGGTTTGCTGAGAATGAAGTTCGCATGGAAATACGAGCACAAAAGAATAGACAGGAAAATGCTAGAAGTGAAAACGAGGAGAGAACAGCCCTAGAGTCACTGACATACAGAGAGCCTCTGAAAAAAATGAGCTCGATGCAGCCATAGCACGTGACTGAAGAGCGGGAAATACAGGAATTCCAGAACGGACCTGTGGGGTCGATGTGTACTCGGCTGGCCCTCCACCCATGGCCACAATAGGCCAGGGAGCCCGTGGCCGGTGGAAACGTGTACTAATTTGGAAATAAATGATCATTCCCTCCTCATCTCCTTTCGGGAGTGGCCTCCTGTCCTGTGACTGCTTCCTGACCTTTCCTTCCTGCAAGAATAAACTGAGGTCACGCAGTGTAGGGTCAGGCATAGGCCACGTGCCTCCTCTGTCTGGGACCCCTTATCATGAGCCTCCAGCTGGAGGAGGTGCGGTCTCTCTCGCAACCCGCCGCTGTTGGTGCACCCCGGTGACGCGAGGAACAATGGGCACGTCCACACGGGCTGGTCCACAAAGTGGTTTTCTTCGGAATATCATGAACACCCGAGTGGCTCCCTGGGCTGGGGCTCCTGCTCTACACGCCCCACACCCGGCCCTTCCATGAAGCATAGAGCTGGCAACGAGTCCCTAATGCAAGAAGAGCTTTCTCCCATGACAGTGCAGGGACGCCTGGGGAACCGCTTGGAAAAGATAATATTGGATCCGTGCCTCACGTGATACACGAGAGTAAATTCCCACCGCATCAGGGAGTTAAAGGGAAAAACTGAAGCACACGAATGCCAGAGACAGCCCTGGCACATTCCTCTTTCATCGTAGAGTTGGGGGAGCTTCCTCCCAGCTAGTTAAAACCCGGAGGGGATGAAAGGTCCGTGGACCAACTATATCAAAGTAAAAACAACGGCCTTGCGCACGCAGTGTCAGTTCAATGCAGAGACGGCCTGTGGCCGGGAGGCCGCAGCATGCAATGCTGTTAAAGGCCAATGGGCCTGACGTACCAAGGGCTCCTAAAACTGGAGGAAAAAGTAAACAACTCAGTAAAAATGACAAAAAGAATAACAAATTCCCACACAAAGAAATAGAGTTCTTTAAAATATGACCTCATTGTAAGTAGAGGAAAATGCAGATGAAACCCACACTATAGACAGATTTCACCTAGCACAGTGGCTCCAGTAACAAAGCCTGAGGAGAGGACAGGCACATGGGCGGGGGTTGGGGCCCACAGGAGGGTCTGGAGAAGTTGCGGGCACTTAAGAAAACATTGCCTCCACCACCTTCTGACCCAGTACTCCTTCCGGGAGGCCCCTCTGAAGAAGCGCCCCCCAAACAACAGGAAACCCCCCCACAAGCATGTCTGGCAGCAGTGTTTGGATGCATGGGAGAGGCAAGTCAATCAGACCTTTTCTTTTCCTTTTTTAAAATCCTTCCTCACCTGAGGACATCTTTTCATTGCTTTTAGGGAGTAAGGAAGGGGGATGCCCTGGCTGGTGTGGCTGAGTGGACTGAGCGCTGGCCTGCAAACCAAAAGGTTGCTGGTTCGATTTCCAGTCACGGCACAGACCTGGGTTGTGGGCCAGGTCCCCGGTTGGGGGCATGTGGGAGGCAACTGATAAATGTGCCTCTCTCATATGGATGTCTCTCTTTCTATTTTTCTTCCTCCCTTCCCCTCTCTCTAAAAGTAATTTTTTTTTTTTAAAGAAAGGGGGGAGAGGGAGAGTGACACACCACACAGAGATCTATCGGTTGCTTTCTCACACGCACCCTGATCTCAGATCAAACCTGCAATCTGGGTATGTGCCCTGACCGGGAATCAAACCTTTCTATGGGACATTGTTCCAAAGAAATGAGCCACACCGGCCAGGGCAGTCAGTCCATTTTAGACAGAGTGCCACACCCTGAAAAACTAATGAGGACCAGCTCTGTGAACTGACACCGAATGATTTCCAGAATACAGTTAAGGGGGAGAGGGAAGCAAAGCGAAAAAGAATATCCTAGTGTGCTGCCTCTCGTGTAAAAAGTGAAAGCAAAAGAGAAACCGTGCACAGTGAGTGGGTGGGAATGAGACGGAAACAACAGGAGGAGGAGAAACACAAAATGAACACAAACAGAAAGAAAAGAACCTCTGCGTTTCTGTGCATGCCATCACTGCCCATGGGGTGCTGTCGGCACCTGCCTGTGTCCTCACACTGCTGGCCACCACGGACCTGCAAGCTGCAGACCAGACTGTGAAAACACCCTGGGAGCAGGCCCACTGTTTTTGCGGCGGGGAGGGCGGGCACGACTGAAATGACCGAGCGTGGAGCGTGCCAACACTGAGCCGGCTGGCACAGACAGGGAAGCAAGTCTGCGGAGGGGCCCCAGGTGCGGGTGGGAGACTAGGAACCCTGCACTGTCAGCACAGGCTTGGGTTTTCCCTACAGGTACTGGGCACCCCCAACCCGACCCCCAGCTCAGAAACCCCCCAGCGCCCCCAGCTCAGTCGCCTGCGGCACCCACAAGGCCACAGTGGGGCGCCCTGGCCTGCTTCCTTGGGGCTGTGATGGGGACAATGCAAAATGAGCCTGGGACACCTAACTGCACCAGAAGGTAGGGAAGTACTCCATGAACAAGGTCAGAAACCAGGCCAAGGGGGCCAGGGACGGGGTCTGGGCCTGTCGGGTGATCCGAGGGCCCGGGGTTGGCAAAGGGGCATCGTGTGCAGCAAGGAGGCCCCTCGTGTGAATGATCCTGAGGGAAACAGACATGCGGGGGGGACAGCGCTTCCTCCAGGAGGCCAAGTCAGAAAGGTAGCAGAAATAACGATGGAAAGATCACTGTTTGGAAACAACGTGGTGGTAGTTATTCTGAGCAAGAACTGTCGATGGATGCTAAAGCCAGAGGTGAATGATTTAAAAAAAAAGGACCTTCACATCCCCATTGGGACCTGTAGGTGTTGCTGGGACAATGGGGGAGGGACCGGGCAGCCACCACCTCAGCCCAAGGATCGGGGCTGACGGCAGCATGCGCTAGCAAGGGCCTGCGCCACCTCGGCACTGCCGCCACATGCGCCGCCAGTTGCAGACCATCGGCACTTGCCGAATTAAAACTGTTCTAAAACCTGCACCGCACTGTTCATTTCTAGGTCCGGATCGCTGTGTGGTGGTTCTGTGAGGGGAGCCTCGCTCTGAGGAAACATACACACTGCAGCCTTTCAGGCTGAGAGGCACCACAGGGGAAAACTCTCTCATTTGGTTTGAAAAAATAACACCCAGTGGCAACACGCTGGTTTGGGGCAGTGCAGTGTGCAGGGATTCTCTGTACTCTTTCTGCAGTTTTTTTGGAAATCTAAAATTATTTCAAAATACCGAAACCTGACAATGAGGGCTGCTGTCCCTCACGTTGGTGCAGGGCCACACCCAACCTGCCGGAGGGACCGGCTAGGCGGGATACGGGGAAGCACTCATCTCACTATGGGCACAGAGTCCCAGGCCCGGCCACGTGGCCTCCCGTCTGCTCCGCATTTACCGAGAGAGCTGCCGGCTCTGTCCCCCTTCTTCTTCCGGCCCTTCTTGCTCTTGGCCCGGGGCTGCGGGGAGCCGGCGGGTGCCGGCCTGCTGCTGTGCATGTGAGCACCGGGGCAGGCGGGCTCCGCGGGGCCGGGGCTCGCCTGCCCCTCCTTGGTGAGGCGCAGAGGCTTCTTGCTGCCGCTGCTATCGGTTCTTCTCTCCTCTCTCTTTGGCTCCGCCAGGGGGGAGAGCTCAAGTACTCTAGCCTTTGGCTCAGTCTGGGGCCGCGGCCTGGGGGGCTCTGCAGGCCTCCTGCCCAGCTCACCGCCGGCCCTCCCAGCCTGCCTCGGCTTCTGTTTGCCAACCCCTGCCTTGTGGTGATGCATTATGTCCAGGAGAAAGGACAGCGGCTCCTGCGGCTTCCCATTGACGCCCTCGGGTAGCAGGAGCTTGGAGTCCCTGGCACCCCCGGGGTCCGCCACATCCCTGTCCGTCCCCAGCCCGGGCTCTGTGTGGTTGGTGTGTCTGGACAGGGAGGGGGGTGAGGTTTCTGGTTCTTCGGTCAGCTCCAGGGAGCCATTTTGCATGTGTGCCGAGTCGGGCACAGACCCTGGTGCTGCTGGCACAGTCCCGGCAAGCACGTCCAACTTGGGGCAGTCCTTCGTGGGCCTCTCCTTCTTCTTCTTCTTCACAGCGCGGAGCTTCTGGAGTTCCTGCAGCCGTTGGAGCTCCTCCGTGAGCCGGGCCTCCTCCTCCCGCTCCTGCCGCCGCTCCTCGCGGGCGTGCCCATGCTCCCGGGCCCTGGCCGCCGCCTCGAGGCGTGCCTTTTCCTCCAGCTGCCGGGGTGAGAAGAGAGGGCGGCTTAGGACAATGGCAAGTGTTCTAAGAGTGAACGTGGGTGGAAAATGAGAATTTTAAAATGGGCCGTGAAGTAAGACCATAAACCCCGGAAGGCGTTTTAGTAAACCAGAAACTCGTATTAGACCGCACCCACCCTAAATTAGTTTACACATACACTTGCTTTCTTTGGGGGCAGGGATACTTAGAAAAGTCCTTACAGCCATCGCCCTAGTGCCTTCCACATAAACAAGGTGGAAGCAGCTGTCCTGTCCTGGTCCCTCAACACCCCGTTTGTGGGGTGAACAGAGCCGACAGCAGGCTGATCATGCACGGCGTGCACCTTCCCACGTGCAGGCCAAGGCATTTCCAGGTGTCGACAGGACACGAAGAAACCCGCACTGGAAAACGTAAAATCCCCTCAGCCCCCTGGCAGGTGAATGAAACTCGCAATCCATTCTCACTAGGCTTTCTTCAGCTCTACAGGACAGGGTGACAAGACCCTCTCTGCTGTACAGCATGGCGGGAAATGGATTCTCTTTAGGTACAGCTATCCCGGGAGCGCGAGCGGGATCTGTCCCTTCTGTTAAGAAAACAAATGAAAGTCCCAGAGTGGGGGCAGGGCGGGGGCAGGGCACGCGCAGCGGGGCCTGGCTCCTCTTGTCGCGGATCCGGCCAGGCTAGTGCTTGGAAGAAACTCTGGCAAAAACAATTTGCGTGAGAGAATTTAAAGGTCCTTCCAAGATAAAATTATTTTTCACAATATTTCAGTAGGCATTTTAAAGACACAGTTTACTTGGTTTTTTGAAAAAATTAAATACAAAATTATGTTAAAAATCTAATGACAGGTTTTAAGAAACTAATCTCAATTCCAGCGGAAGCTACCACAAGCCCATTAAAGAGCGGTCTCCCGGGCAGCAGCCTGGGTGCCCGGTGCCAAGCCGGCAGGCTGCCTCCACTGCAGGGCTGCGGGCAGACCTGCCACAGGGCGGAATCCACAGCGGCCGACACCTGGGGTGTGCTGCCTTCCCATCTACAATTAGCC
Organism: Mormoops blainvillei; assembly: GCA_004026545.1. NCBI lineage: Eukaryota > Metazoa > Chordata > Mammalia > Chiroptera > Mormoopidae > Mormoops > Mormoops blainvillei. The sequence continues at coordinate 187,670 of PVJD01000187.1, read as the reverse complement.
TGTCAATGAGGTGCAAAGCCAGTCTGCAGGTCACTATGTGAAACGGGGTGCTCAGTAGGGAGCACAGGGCACGAGTGGATGCTGAGGGTGACCACGGTGAGCCTGAGGGGCTATGGTATCACGTCTGGACCCAGACCAGCTCATGAGGACAGAGGTCAGGAGACCAGGGTGGGGAGCGTCCTGAAAAATACCCGAGCCAACCCAGGGGCCGCTAAGGACCCCACAAGGACGTCTCCAGGGCTGGGGATCACCTTGGGGCCCCCGACGCTGCCGTAACACTTCTGGATGGAGAGCACACCTCCTTCTCCGCACCCCTGTGGGGTTCCGTAAAGCAGGTCTGCCGGGGAGCAGCAGAGGCCTCCCCCAAGGTCCCTAATCAGTCCTGAGAGTCAGTGCAGGCTGGCTCCAGGCCTGAGTTACGAGCAGGGTTTGGGCAGGACAGCTTGCAGGGAATGCCCCTGCCGAGCGTGGAGTCGTGCTGCAGGGCGGGGGCGTCCTCCCCGGCTGTCCCCGGCCACCCTCCCTGCGGCCCGCACCCTCAGGTTTCCCCGAGTCCCTTGTGTTGGCCGAGAGTTGCCTGCTCAGGGCTGGTTCTGAACCAGAAACCCTGAGGGGCTACACACCGGAAGAGGTCTGGACCTGCTGCCGCACAGGGCTCTGAGGGAAACGCCCCAGGAGAACCGGGTGGCTGGTCCCAGAGTGGATGCTGCTCCTGTCACCTCCAGTGTGAGCACAAAGGGGAGGGCACAGTTTCTCGGTTACTCGCACCCAGTCTTGGAGGACTCTGCTCACTTGCTGGGCCACAGGTCGAGTCCAGTCACCGCTGACTGTGGGGCCAACCCGCTCTGGTGACATCCCAGCCCTGTGCGGAGGTGGGAGCTACCCAGCGCTGCACACGATGCCCATCCCCTCACTCTGCCACCCTCGATATCAACGCCGTGTGCCGGTCCTCTTCTGCCCAGAGGGTGCGGCTGGTGGTGAGGCAGAAGCTTCGGTTGCTGCTGTGCCAAGGGCCCTGTCCCAGCCTCCTATCGAAGTCACTTCACCACAGTCTCCAAGAGCCCACTGCCACCCCCACTTCCTCTGCTTCCCTGGGCACAGAGGCAGAGGCTCTGCACCCCACGCTGGCCAGCACGAGGGCCTACAGGCCTGGGCAGGCCCACTGACGTCACGGGCAAGTTTGGTAGCTCCAAGTCCCCGAGTTCCCCGCCGCACGGAGGCGAAGGCCAACGCAAACAGACGTGGGTTACCTTTCTCTGCTTGTGTCTCGCCCGCTTGGCTGCGCGGGAGCTGCTCACGGGCTTGGTCTCCGAGCTGTTGATGAAGCGCAGCAGGTCCTCCACCCGGCGGTGGTCCACCACGCTCTCGCGCTCCGACAGCTGGTCCGCTTTCTTCGGCTGCTCCTCCTTCCTCTTGGTCAGCCTCAGGCGCAGCTTTTCCCTCATCTCTGCGTAATTTCTGCTTGTGGGTGCGGCTGGTGGCTGAGACAATGAAAAGAGAACATGACTACATTAAGTTTCAAGTTTTAAAGACACTGAACATAAACTTCAGACTATTTCTAAAAATAAATTTTTCTTACTACTCAAATAATACATGCTCACCATGAAAATAAGGAAATAAGAGAAAAAATGGCATGAAAGCAGAAAATTTACACATTCGTGCAAGACTGGGTAAAGTATGTACAATCGTGTACAAAAGTAAATACTTTTAAACTGAAAAGAAATAATGACACATGCTAGTTAATCTGCTTTTAACGTAACGCGGTGTGGTTATCTTTTCCCGTCAGTGAACGGGGAGTCCGCACCAAAGAGAAAACGATGGCCCCCAACCCCTCCGCCGGAGCTTCTGAGTGACCACCGCGTACAGGTGCGGGCGGGCTGGCTCTCCCACAGCCGCCCCAGCACCGGGGCTGGCATTTCCTCGTGAGACAAATACCTGCTCCCCAAGACCTATGAGCACACCTGTGTGTCAGCTACCTCTGTGTGCAGAGGGGGGACGCCAACCACGCACATACCACCTGGTGTCCCCGTGGGGCTGTTACCCGTCTGGCCCCCACTGCCCACAGCCCCCATGCCGTCAAGTATTTTGAACTCACAAACATGCAACAACGCTGTGTTGAAACCCCCAGAGCTCACCCTTTGGGCAAGTTTTCCCATTGCACCGTCCGGGTAAAGACGAACCAGAAGCGGGACTGTCGTCTCAACCCGGGCCTTGATCTGAACCACGTGGCAAGCCCCCGCACAGTAAGCCACAATCTGAACTCCACCGGGCATCTCGGCCTGTCCGCTCTAGGACCACCACCCACACACGAACGGACGTGCGCCCGTCCCACTCAGCCACGGTCCCTGGGGGCCGGCCGGGCACTCACCCCGCCGTGCCCGAAGAATTCACAGTAGCAGCAGTCACAGTACTTGCCCTCCTTCTGATTGGTGGAGGTGGAGGTGCTGGAGCTGTGCTCGGAGCAGCTGTCCTCATCCGCACTCTCATCCCCGTCGTCCTGCTGCGGGTCATAGACGCCGTTCTCGCAGCGGTGCCCTTCGCAGTCGGGGTCACTGCGAAACCGCACACAGGCCCATCAGCAAGCGGCACACCCCACGGGTCTCTGCCCCTCACGACTGGAGGCCGGCAAGGCAGAGGGCACGCGGCCCACACGGACAGAGGGCTCAGCCGGGGAGGTGACTGGGTGAGGAGGCCCATGTGGCAGGCAGTCACGCCGAGATGGCCTTGTCGGGCACACAGTCTCTCCACTGTCCCTTGCTACCACTTCATCCTGGGATGGGGGGATGGCTTCAAACAGGCAAGTTCAAAGGTAACGAAAACTGCCTTTAAAAGAAACTGTCGAGTGCTGGTCATGCTGTTGTGCTTAATGTCCAACAAACACAACTGAAAATCTCTGGGACCCAGCCCCAGATGCTGCCAGTGGCTGGGGGGGTCCACACTCCAGTCCATGCAGCCCCAGCCCTTCCCCAACCCTTGGCCTCTGCCGGGCGTCCCTCCTGCTCATTTCACTGGCTATTACACTGCACCCCCACCCCAAACTGCCCTGGCCTCCTCCTCCGGGACCTGGGCTCACCTGCAGACGCTTGGAGGTGCGCTGATGGAGCCGTCTGTGGTGGGGGGCGGGGGTGCAACTGAAGCAGGACAGAAGCTCTTGCGTGAATCCACAAACCCAGGAGATGTGGCTGCCGTTTTGGGGAAGGTGGGGGCTGCGAGATTTGCCAGGTGAGGCGTGGAGGCCGGAGAGAGGGCGGTGGGGGCGAGGGCGGGGAGTGGCGCCAGGCCCGTGGGGCTGCTCCTCGGGGCGGCCGGCACTGCGTGCCTGAGCTCCTCCTTGCCGGTGCCGTGGAAGACCTCGCCTGCGTTGGGGACAGAGTCGGGCCAACAGCTGAGTCACACACACACTCATGTTCCTCTTAATTAAGACTTTTCACCAATTTTTTTTTTGTCTAAAAATGTTCAAATTATAGGAAATCTGAAAAAATAGTACAAAGAATACCCAACACCCTTCACCTGGATTCATCACCAGTTAACATTGTGTCCCATTTCCTTTATTTCTTACACACACATTCCCCTCAAACGCTTTGGCAAGAGCCCCCGGGGGCAGGCGCGCCTCGTGGCGACCACCCTCCACAGCGCAGGAGATGCCCACCGATGGGAGGTCCCCATGCGAGGACAATCCCACTCAGTGGCTCGTTTCCCCACAGGTCCTCCGTAGCTCTTTCTCCAGCCCAGCCTCTTTAATAAACTTCTTCTTCCTTTCACAAAGCTGATACCCGTCGAGTAAACACTGGCCGTTCGCTGACCCGGATTTCCGGTCTCATGTGAGGCTGCGCTGCGGTGCTTCGGGCACAAGTCCTGCCAACATCATGTTGCGTCCTTTCCAGCCGGTTGCCCCCAGGAAGCACCTAATGTCAGCTTGTTTCGAGTTGGTGAAGTGACATCTGGCCAGGTGTGCAGAGAGCGGCCTGCCAATCACCTGTGGGTGCTGCTCCCGGAGAGTTGGGGACCTGCATTCCCCACACTGGCAGCCAAGGTTCTCAGCACCCACTGAGGATGTGCACCTGGACGGCCACCACCCTGCCGGCTCAGAATGGCTTCCTACTTCCATAACTCTGCTCAAGTGGCAACACTGAACTCCTCATCTTCTGTCAGGGTGACACCCCCACCCCTCACACACACACCGGGCCCCCAGGAGTCCTGACGTCAGTTGTGGACTAAGCCATTCCATTTCGCTCTGCAGAGCAAGGCCCCATGAACCAGCTCCCGTGTCCCTTAATGTCAGCCACTGGCCGGTGGTGTCCTCTTGGCACTTGGTTCACAGGTCAGAGTCTGACGGCTACACCACCTGCACACCAGCAACACCGTACAAGCATGTTCCCCAGACTCTGCTTTCAAAGGACCAGTGGATCCTCCTCATGCTCCCAACAGCAGGGGCAGACGCGAAAGGCAGGGCCTCTGTGGCCAAGCCCCAGCAGACGTTACCTGGGACAGTGGCGTTCTCTTGGGTGTGAACTCTGCTAATTACCACGCTGACTCCCCGCCCTCCCCGCCACCACTGCCAGGTCAGTGAAGGGTGGTTACAGAGCGCAGGGAGTGCCAAGCCTGCCTGAGGACCTGCCCGTTGCACCTTACCTACGGACGGGGGCCTCTTGGACGACACTCTGAATTGGCTGTTGCTCGACTGCACCGTGGTGGCTGTGCAGGAGACGGAGGAGGTGGCTGACGAGGTGGCCATCACCACTTTGTTTGCTTCCATGAAAGCATCTTGGAAGTTGTACAAACACTTCTTTTTTGCAGCATTTTTTTTCTCTTTACAATCCAGAACTGCAGGCGCTCCATTGCTCGATGGAGGGGGGAGAGCGTCAGGTCTCGTTTCTGAAAGTGCTGGCCCGAGCACATCGCCCCCTTCAGAGAAGAAAAGGGATGTCAGGCTTCTCAAAGAGGCAGCATTCAGCTCAGACCTAAAGGGTGCGTGAAGGTTCAACTCCTGATACCGGGGCTGCTCCAAACTGAGGGTTCTACTGGGATGACACTACTCCACTAGCATTTATGTAAGAAAAAAACTTTCTGAGCACCCACCACGTGCCAGTGCCTGCGCTAGGTGCTTTCCAAAAGTTATTTTATTTAATGTCAAGATTATTTTCTGAGCTTGATACTATTATTCCCATCCTTGAAATGAAGAAACTCAGGCTCAGAGAGGCTAAGCAGCTTGCCCAAGGTCACACAGCTAGAAACCCTTCCCAGGCAGAGACCAGGTATCCAGTCTAGCTTGCTATTCTGACCACATGCAGGGGCTGGGTGCAGGGCCACCAGGGGCTCTAACCACATGAAAATAGAGAGCAGGTAGAGGGACCAGCTCCTCCTCAGGGGCCCGGCTGCTGCAGTAACAGCTGCACCTCAGCGGCTGGAAGGACGAGCTTGTCCGAGGGACAAGTCCCATGGAGGGTCGATGCAGAGACACTGGGAGGAAGGTCGGTCACAACATGCCAGCGGACTGTGGCCCTGCTGCACTGCCCAGGCGTGTACTGGGTCGAGGTCTGGCTGTCAGGACCACTTGAGAGCCACAGGCCAAACACCGAGCCCTGGACACAAGACTCTCAGCAGCCCGTGTGGCTCGCTGTGCAGGCAATCAGCCCCGGGGCCCCGCCCGCTGCAGGACAGGACAAGGTGGGGGGGTGGGGCAGCAGCACAGGCCCACGGGGCCGCCCGCTGGAGACAGAGGCAGGGGAGCAAGCAGGCTGGGTACAGCTGCACAGGGGCCCGGCCCTGCTGGGGCTTCCCCGGGAGACCGCAACCACAGACGGCCATCCGCTCTGCTCAGATCATCGCAAAACTTGAATAAAGTTTTAATAGGTTCCTTACCAGAAATTGTATCTGGCAAGAAAGTGCCAGGACTCCAGTTCTTATCATTCATCACTTCTGATCCCCAAAGACTTATAAACTTAGAACTATTCCACTCTGGAGTAGTCCCAAAACAGCTCGGGTAAATATGGTCTTGAAGAGATGCATTGAATACCTGATGCTTATTTGTGTGATTCTGAACAGGTGCTGGCGGTAAAGCCTACAAAAAAAAAGGTCTAATCACATATCAAAATTAATATTCTGTTTACCTACAGAATATAGTTAAGCTACAGACAGACAAGTTATTCTTTGAAACCGTGAGGAAAACGCTCGTCCTGAGCAGTGCCCTGGTGGGACATGTCTCACAGTCAAACTCGACCCAGATGGAGATTTTGAAAGCACCTGATGCCTCAAGGACTGTATCAAACAAACCTGATGCTCAGTAATTTCTAATACGCTTCCCTAGTCACATTTTAAATGTGGTCATTTGCATAAGATCTGTTCCTCTAGCTTATTCTCACTTGACATTTTAATGATTATTGCTAAAAAGTCATCTTTGGATCTATGATAAAAAATGGCAAAACTCTTTAACAGTGTTCTCGCGTCAGGGCAGAGGGCAGAGTGCTGGGAAGAACCAGGCGTTTCGTGTTACTGGAAGCCCCGGGGGCGAGGCCTTGTGCGAGGGCGGGAGCTGGGCATCTCCCCCTCCCAGCCCTCCGCTCAGCCTCCACCCGCACAGACAGGACTCACAGTCACGGCCCAGCCCTGTCTTGCCTGTGCACTGAGGCCCTGCACACACTGGCCTTCCCTTGGTCCTCAAAGCCCTAGCTCCACCTGGCCCTTTGCTGGTGCCGTGGGCACGTTCTCGTGCGTGCTGACCTCAGCTCGTGACCCCACAGACTGACGCGCACCCTTCAGGCCCAAGGGTTTCTTCCTCCGAGGAGCCAGCACTGACTTTGCCCTCACCACCCGACATCCACGCCATGCCACGGGCCTCACATTGAACACCGCAGAGCCACAATTGTCACTCTTGGCACTTACCACACTTGCCATTACCCACTGGTTCAACGTCTGCCCCCAAATTCTGTAAGCTTCACGAGGGGGTGGGCCACAGGGGTCCTCACTGATGCCCAGCCCACGGCTTTCCCTCGCAGGCCTATGCCCAGGCATGGCCTCCTCAAGAAGCTACGAGCCTGGCGTAGGGAACCATGCCTGGTCGTGCCACCCTGTGGGACACGTGTGAGCAGTGAGTGCCATGCACTCACGTGGCAGGGCTTTGGGAGGGTTCCTAAGAGCAGGTGATGGTTTGGCAGAACCCTGGGGGCCTGGTTGAGGCAGGGGGCGAGGGGAAGGGAAAGGGGACAAGGCACAGGAACGGTTCATGTCCACAAACAGCTGTGTCCTAGGCTGATGGGCTGCAGGGGCCAAATGACAGAGGACCTTGTATGCCTTCTGTCCTGAGGGTTGGGAGCCGCAGGGGCTGTAGCGCAGGGCAAGGTGAGCTGGCTGGGTGGTGGATGGGCCGTGAGGGGGAGGATGGCACTGATGGCAGTTTGGGGGTTAGAAATGGTGATGATGCGGAAGACAGGAGGAGGTCAGAGCTCTCGAGACAAGAGCGGACAGGACGCCAAGCCGGGCATGGCCATCTCTGGCCCCACCCCGGCAGGTGGTCAGTGGCAGAGCTGGTTGTGTGCTCTGGCCCCGTTCTCAGCCTTTGGGCTGCAGACTGTGGGGCTCAGGGGTCGGGTCTCCCTGCTACTAGCTGTGTGACCTCAGGCAAATCACCTGCTCCCTCTGAGCTGCCGTTTCCTCGCCTAGAATGCAGAAATACCTACCTCCAGGGGTTGTGGCAGGAATCAAATCAGACAATGTATGTCAACTGGTCAGCACGCTGTGTGGCCCACAGTAAACATCTTGTGAGGGCTATTGGACCATGATCCCTGTGTAAGACGGTGGCCCCTACACACACAGCTCACCTCGCACTCAGGGCTGGCCACCCTCCCACAGTGAGGCAGAAGGGGGCAGTCACTCCATTTGGGCCACTTAGTGCACCTGCGGACCTTGGCTGGGCTCAGGGAGGCAAAGATGCACGGTAAGGCTGGAACGAGCATTCGGAATTTGAAAGTGGGGAGAAACAGATCTGGACTGGCCGCCCAGGGTCAAGGCAGGAGCCTGAGCTGACTGTTCTGCAGGAGACCCGGGGCGGAGAGAGAACAAGAAGACTGTGTGTCCGCAGACGAGAGACACACTAGGGGCTGCTGCGCCGAAAGAGTCTGGTGGGAAATAGTTAAATGGAAGGGTTCTTACTCTTGAAGAACATCTGCTGAGGGGCAGAAATGCCCGACAGGCAGGCGGAGACCTCGCCCGGACCTTGCCCCGCCGTGGGCCGAGCCCTGGGGGGCGGAGCTGCCAGCTGGGCAGGAGGGCTCCATGCAGCAGGAGCGCCATCGGGGCTTCACAGCGTGCCAGTGGCTTCCCAAGCACCCCCCAGACGTGGCTGGGGCGGCCTGGTCTCCTCTAGAGAAAGCCCGGTTGACAGCCTGGACCCACCACTCCCATGTGGCCAGAGGGCCAGGTCCCATGGCCCCCCGCTCTGCCTCCACGGCTTCTGTTAAGGGGGAGCACAGCGCCTAGACACCGACTCGAGCCGCTCCTGCCACCTCTCAGACTGTGCGCTTCTGAGCGTGGGTGGCGGGGGCGCGGGCACGGGGTCTGGCACACACCGCGCGCTCAGTCGCCACCGAGCAGAGCTGGGCCCGGAGGGCAGAGGGGACACCGCCATGAGACCGTGATACTGCCAACGTGGGTTACCGACTGCCCTCAATTCGCGCTCCCCCTCGGAAGCCCACCAACCCAGCTGCCAGCCTCAGGGGGCGCGGGGGCTGCAACCAAGAGGCTGTGGCTGCACGAGACACCTGTTGCCCTCACCGGCCTGGCTCCCTTCGGGGAGGTCATGTGCCTGTCCCACAGGTCGCTTCTGGCCGCGCCTTGGCAGTGCGCCAGCCGCTGAAGCGCCAGACACACCCCTTCAGACTGATGACTGAAGATACCGCCCTGCACCTGCGCCGCTTCCACAGACACGCGGCCCTGAACTGCGCTCCCCTCTGACACAGAGGGACGCACAGGGAAGCAAAGAATCTGCTTTGCATGCAGGCGCCGACACCCACGCTCGCAGCCAGATGCCTCCTCGGGGCTCTCAGGGCTCACGCGGGCGCTGAGGGGCCAGTCCAGGATGCGTGGAGCCTCGGGAGCGGGAGGGTGGCTGTGTCTCCTCTCTCCGAGGTCCTTGGCCTCTGACATAGGACACAGGACCCCAGGGCACAGCCACGGTGCCCACCCGTCCACGGAGCTGTCTCCTCCCTCCGACTCCAGCCAGAACATACACTTGTGCCACGCTCGGCGTCGGGAGACACCTCTGTGGGTGCTGTGCCTTGGCGACGCACTGAGAGGTCGAGGGGACACGTGCAGCCCAGGGCCCCCCTTGACTCACTGCACTTGGTGACAGTGATCCGGAGACCACTTTCAAATGGCCCTCTGGCCCAGTGCAGAATTCAAGATGCCCCTCTGCCTCTGTCCCCAGAGCCTGAACTAGCGTGGAGATGGCTCCACAGCATGTTTTCCAGAGAGAAGATGCAGGACTTCAGGCCAGGAGCCACAGCCGGTCCCAAGCCTGGCCCTGCAGTCATGGCCAACCGCTCCCGGGCCTTGTGGGTGCAGGGGGACACTGCCCCGCCAGTTCACATGTGCTCTCCTCTGTAAGGTCATCACTGCCCACCACCCCCCCAGCTGGGGTTTTCCCATTGAAGGGGACACTGCTCCCAGCCCCCAGGTAAACGGCACCAAACACCTCTGCAACAAAGCGCTGAGGCGCAGAGGAGGCGAGGGACGCCTGCCACAAAGAAGCAGCAAGGGGGCCGGGAGGGCGGACAGGGCTGGGCAGAGGTGCCAGGGGCCGTGGCTGCCCCAAGGGTACACACACAGCTCACAGTGACGGGGCGGATCCGTGGTCCCACAGGAGGCAGGAGAGCTCAGACGGTCCAGAGGGGCTGGCGGGTCCGAGGACTATCCTTCGAAAGTGTGTGTGTGTTGGGGCGGGGGGTGGTAGCGGACAAAGATGTCCTTAGACAAATGAAACCTGAAAGAACGAGCCCTGCAAGCAATGCTGAAAGATTTTCTTCAGGCAAAAACGAAGTGATGCAGGTCAGACACTTGGATCTGCGTGAAGGTCGGGGCCCCTCGGGTGCCTCACGTTGGCCAGCGGAAACCCTCTCTGGAGGGGGCCTCCCCTGTTTTGGGGCTCGGAGTTCCCACACAGTGAGCTGAATAAAACATGACCTCCCAATAAAAAGTTCCCACGCAGGTAAGGAAACAACACGTCAGCCGAAACAACAAACAGACTGTGCTCCTCGGGTTTCACTCCGTGACCCGTGTCAGGCTAGTCATGTCCTTGACCCGTGTACCCAATACATGTAACAATATTTAAGAAGAGAGTTTGTTTATATCTCTCAGATCAGGTGTGACCTCCAGAGGGTTCACTGAAGACTGATCCAAAAAGGTTCTCAGAATGAACTGGGTGACAAGGAAATGAGAAATAGGGAAGTGAGCTTCAGAAGTGAAGAACGAGACAGGGAGGTCTCACGGACGCCTCACGGGCTCAGAGAGACACGGCAGCACGGGGATGGGAGCACGAGGACAGAATGGCTGGAAACGGTCAGGCAGGAGCTAGACAATGGCTACCACACTAAGGGCACTGACGGAGAAAGGAGGCAGCGTGTACGGACACGTGAGTAAAATGAAAAGAGAGACGGAGACTCGTCATCAAAGAGGAACGCTAGGCATAAAAACACTGTAAGGGAAACACAGTCTCCTTCTGGCGAGCTGATCAGGAGACTGGACACGGCCTGGGAAAGAATCAGTTGACTTTCAAGATAGGGCAACAGAAAACTTTTCAAAGGAAAACGCAAAGAGAAATAAGAATCCACCATTAACAACAACAACAACAACAACAACAACAACAAAAACAGAACATAACATCCAAGAATTGTGGGACAATTTTACAACAGGCAACATACGGTCACTGGAACACCAGAAGGAAAAAAGAGAGAGAACAGATGGAAGAATTATTTAAAGTCATAATGATGAGGATGTTCCAAAATTAGTGAAAGGCACCAAACCACAGAGCCAGGAAGCTCACAGAACACCAAATAGAATAAATACTGCCAAACCTACCCGTTGGCATATCACATTCAAACTGCAGAAAACCAAACACAAAGAAAATCTTGAGAGCAGTCTGGGGCAGGGGTGGGAAGAAGCCCTGCATTTACAAAACAAGGAAAAGAACACAGAGAGCATCTCATCAGAGACTATCATGCAAGAAAAGGGTGAAGTCAACGATGTTTAAGTGCTGAAAGAAAAATCCTACCAACCTAGAATTCTGTATCAAGCGAAATTATCCTCTGAAAGTGTGTGTGTATGGGGTGGGGTAGGGGGGGCGGCTAAAGATGTCCTTAGACAAATGAAGCCTGAAAGAACCTGCCCTGCAAGCAATATTGAAAGATTTTCTTCAGGTAAAAACAAAGTGATGCAGGTCAGACACTTGGATCTGCGTGAAGAAAGGGGGAGCCATGGAGAAGGAATCAATAAAAGTAAAATAAAATCTCTTCTTTTTCTTACTATTAGTTGATGTAAAATATATTCAATGACTTTGTTTAAAATAGTAACAGCAACAAGGCCCTGGGTGGTTACGGATGAATGAGGACAAGGGCGGCGTGTCGCCAGGGCTGGGCGGGAGGGCCGGGAGCAGCCCGCTAAGGGCACCTGGGCTGCACAGGGGGCAGGTCAGCACTGCTGGAAGGGGCTCAGGCTCGCTAAAATGTACGTTCCAATACAACGGTTAAAAAATTTGTAAATAAGGATGGCTGATATGCTAAGAGAAGAGATTAAATAGAATCAGAAAATGCTCAGTTAAAAGTGGAAAAGGTATGCACCGGCTGGTGTGACTCAGTGGATTGAGCGCCGGCCTGCGAACCAAAGGGTCGCAGGCTCGATTCCCAGTCAGGGCACGTGCCTGGGTCGCAGGCCAGGTCCCCAGTGGGGGGGCGCGTGAGAGGCAACCTTACACTGATGTATTTCTCCCTCTTTCTTGCTCCCTTCTCTTCTCTCTAAAAATAAATAGAAAACATTACAGTGCTTGCTAAGGCAGCACATATACGAAAATTAGAAAACTGTTACAAACATTAATTGCCATTAATCCAAACGCAGCAAAAACCACTTTAAATGTGAATGGTCTAAATATACCAGTGAAATGACAGAGATTATAAAAATATATAAGCACCATGGCCCAATACACGCATGTGTTTACGAGAACCCTACTGTGTAAGCTCAAAGCCCCTCTAAGTCACGAGCAGAGGAGGGTGCGGCACCGCAGCAACGCTGGCCAAATGCTGGGGTAGCGGCACTGCCTTCGGACACAGCAGACCTCCGAGCAACAGAAAAAATATCAGGGACAAAAAAGGACATTACATTCTGATAAAAGGGTCCATTCTCCAACCGACACATAACAGTCCTGAACACATAAGCACCTCACAACAAGGCATCAAAAGACGTAGGGCAGAAACTGATAGAACTGCAAGGAGCAACAGAAGACTCCACTATTATGGCCAGAGACATCAACACTCCTCCGTCAGAGTGGACAGAGCCAGCAGGCAGGTCAGTGAGGACATGGCTGAACTCAACAGCACCGTCAGCCAACTGCATGTGACTGGCATCTACAGACGGTTCCACCGGACAGCAACAGATGACGCATTCCCCCCAAGCGCCCAGGAGACACTCGCCAAGACAGAGCCCACTCCGGGCCACAGAGCAACCTTAACACACTGAAAATACTGAAAACGCAGTTCTCGGAACACAAGGGAGTTAGAGAAAGTAGGACTCGGTAACAGAAAGGTAGCTGAGAAATTCTGAAATAATGGGAAATACCCTGTTGCAGATTTAATTTCTTTTCTTGTATTTCATTACTGTGCTTTCCTCCTGCAGCTACTTTTTAACTTTCAAATAAGTTATACCTCAACATATAAATTAAATGTATCATTGATATGGAGACATCTGAAAATAGAGTCTTCAAGTTTTCTAATTGCAAAAAGTAAAATTCTCTAGCACTCATCCCAAACTTTTTCAGTACTCAACATTTACCCACAGTGGCCAAGGCAGGAATTACGACAATGACAGCACGTCTTCAAGGTAACAGCTGCCACTGCAGCAGAGGGGAAACCCCCGAAGGCCCGGACAGCGCCGACACCGACACCAAGGCAGGTCAAAAGCGACTCTGTGCACATGGCCACTCGCTCGCCACACCCTGCACCTGCCGCCCACCTCCCAGCTCTGCTCAGAACAGCACACTGACCGACGTGGCCGCGCTACGAGGCCTGCTCTGACGGCGCGCGAGACCGCTGTGCGCCACTCCGTGCGGCCCGTCTGCTCTCCCAGAGGTGCTTCTACCAACTCTCATGAGCTGCGAGCGCCTTCTGCGTTTAAGGGCAGATGTACCCACAGCGTTCGACCCAGGCAAACGACCCCGGATAATCCAAGCTCATTCTACAAGACCTGGTGAGGGACAAGGTAAGCTTGGGTAGAGAAACAAACAGTCTAACACCAGGTACAAATGAAGTATTTTGCCAGATAGACATCATTTTTCCAAATAAAAAAGGAATCCAGCTAATGTATTTTAAATGCATCAGTAAACAATCCTGACGTTTACAGCACAGTGGCTGAAATAACGCTTAACAGCCTGTCATCTGGATTTGCCTTTCTACCTGTCCGCCTTTCACATCTATCTCCTAGGTTAAAGTCTGCCAGGTATCAAATAAATAGACCTCAGATGCAGATAATGTTCTCCCAATGTTATTTTCTCCGTTATCCTGTAGACTCACTGCAACATCCTGAGAAAAGGCCACAGAGTCCAAGGAAGTTGGTTTTTAACTAGAGTGTCCCAATGCCCTTTGGGGATAACCAACTTCAGGACTTGACCTGAAGATTTTCAGGAACTAACTCTTGGTAGCATCTACCAGCAAGAAAGAATAAGAGAACATTCTATGCTCTCTTCTCAGAACACAGAAAACAAAATTCTACTTGAGTGAGAACAGGGTGGACAGCTCCCCGGCCTCACACGTGCCCGGGGGAGGGGCTGCACAGACGGGCAGACCGCAGACACAGCCTGGCTCAGAGCGCGGCCGGGCCCCATCAGTACCGCCCCTAAGCTCTGTGACTTCAAGCAAAACGATGTGCAGCACGAGCAGCTCCACCACGAGGTGGCTGGTGTAAGTAAGAGTCGGGTTCCTACAGTGTCTCGTCGTTGGCGAGAAAGAATGTGGAACAAAAAATTATTTGCGGACCTACTGTCTACACCTGAAAACGCTATTTAAACCACTGTTCAGAAGGGCATCCTTAAATGTTGAAACTGAGCAATATTCAACCTAACACAATTTAAGCATGAACTTGGTTATAGTCTCCAAGTACTCGCTGTAACAGAACATGACTAAAGGATTCGATTCGATTCTGAAGCAGCAGTTTAGCCCCAAGCTGTGCCCTTGCCCAGCACACACAGAGCAAACCCCACTCCTGGACTCCACCTGCCCCCCACCCTCCCACAGCGCCACCCAGAGCAGAAAATGTGCACAGAGCCTGAGAAGCCCCTCCGTGGCCCGCCTCCCCGTCCAACTCAGCTGGTCACTGTTTCACATTAGTAAGCCAGGGGAATTTGGGAAGAATCCTATTTTTTATTAGAACTAACCCTGAACTAGAATAACTGATAATAAAAATCAGAATGTATGGTAAAAGTTAATAAAGCTAAGTCTGAAATAGCTACAGAGGCAAAGCTATGTACAGTACCAAAAAACGAATCCCACCTAAAATCTCCCTAAAGAGCCTAAGACGTTAAATATAAGCACAGGGTTCTCTGAGAAAACAAACACACAGGAATCAGCTTTTTCGGGACCCCTGCTCCTGTCCTGAGCAGTCCCAGCACAGGCGGTCTCGGAGGCCCCGTCTGGTTGGCGCCCTGCACACTGGCGTGGTGTGGGGACCCTCTGGTGCACTGCGCCCAGGATGCTCCTTCCACCCGTATGTTTCTAAAAGTCCTTAGTCTTTCTGCTTAGAGCACAACTGTCTCAGACACGACAGCCCCGCTGATGCTAAAGGACCCCTGCTACCAATCCCAGTCAGAGCCACGCCCTAGAAGCCACAACTACGGCAGCCCCATGAATCACCCATCACCTGAAAAACTTCCCATTCTAGTGAATTCTGAAGGAATAAACCATGACTTTCATAACTTTTTACAATGTAAAGGTTCAAAGTCCCAAGGCCTTCAGAGTGACTGGTAGAAGGAAGCCCCGCAGGCCTTCCTACCAAGATTGGACGCCATGCCACATGGACTGCCAAGCCCTGGGCTTCCGCCCACCGGGCCCTTCCTGCCCCAACTTACCTTGCTGTGTGTGAAGGGGGGCGCTGCGTACAAGGTGGGGTGGATCAGAGGGCGAGGCAGGTGCGGGACGGTGTGCAAGGGCACGTGCCCATGGATGTGGGGGTACAGATGCAGAGCGGGGTGCGTGGGCTTCTCTGGGCTCAGGAACTGGTGGCCTGCGGGGAGGGCCCCGGCCGTCATGGCCGACAGCGGCAGCCCGGCAGCCTCCTGCTTACACACATGGCACTCGCAAGTGTTTGCAGCTTGCTCAGCCTAAAGGAGAAGAAACAGCTGCTTACTCAGAGAGACCAAGACGGGGCGCAGTTCAGGTCAGAGACGCCCCGCCAAGCAGGCGCACAGGAGGGACAGGTTCGTCCCGACACCCCGCTGGCCAGGGCCCTCCTCACATGGGAAACGAGGGACCCGAGAGCCCCGAACCACGGGAACCTGAAGAGAGGGGGTGCGCACCCCATTCCCCAGCGGCTGTCTGCATCCTGGGCCTGTCTGCGCAGGAACAAGGGACTGGTGACGAAGGCAGAGTGGACCAGAGACGGGACTTCTGCTAAGGTGGAATGAAGTGTCAAACTGAACACAACTGTCAGAGGCTCTGGAAATCAACCAAAGGGAAAAGGCGGACTGAGAAGCGCTGACTCACGCACATCCGCGGGGACTTCGGGTTAGCAAGGCAGGGGCCTGGTCTCCTGCCTGGGGCTCTGTCCCCACCGAACCCCCACGCCCCTGATCAAACCAAAAAACACAAAGAGTCAATAGCAGAATGAAAATGGTGCATGAAATCTGTTTAGTCAAGAAAAGGAAGTAACGGGAGAACAGAGGAATAAAACAATCTGACAGAAGTAATGGTGAAGGCAGGTGTCAGCACCACCACTCATCGCATGACATGAACGAAGTTCCAAAGAAAAGGGCGCAACCGAGGGATGGGATAAAAATGCAAGACCAAGACCCAACTGCAAGAACACGAGTTTAAAACGCAAAGTCAGAGAGTACAAGACTGATGTATAAAAATCAATTGTATGAGTGTTTTTATACGTTACCAACAATCAATTGAGAATCAAAATTAGAAAGTACCATTTACTAAAGAATCAAAAAACATCTAAACTTAAGAATAAGTTTTAAAAATTCGTTTAAGGTCCACTGACTAGAATTTTTTTAAATCAGGGAGATATTAAAGATGACTTAAATAAGTGCAAAAATAG
Organism: Mormoops blainvillei; assembly: GCA_004026545.1. Classification (NCBI taxonomy): domain Eukaryota; kingdom Metazoa; phylum Chordata; class Mammalia; order Chiroptera; family Mormoopidae; genus Mormoops; species Mormoops blainvillei. Next base: position 171,158 of record PVJD01000187.1, on the reverse strand, counting down.
AGCATGTTTACAGAGTGACAGATTCAGTTTTGTTAAGACTGCATTTTCCCTAAATTGATCTGTGTCATCCCACTAATAAAAGACTAGGATCAGAAGATTTTGCTGGTGAATTCTATCAAAGGACTCAAGAATATACAAGGATTCAACACAGTCTCTTTAAAAATCTAAGCAAGGCCCTGGCCGGTATGGCTCCACAGGTCGGGCGTTGTCCCATAAAGCGAAAGGTTGGGGCACAGGCCTGGTTTGCAGGTGCAGTCCCCAGTCAGGGAGTGTAGAGGAGGCAACAAATCAATATTTCTCTCTCTCTTTCTCCCTCCCTTCCCCTCTCTCTAAAAATAAATGAATAATAATTTTAAAAAAGACTATAAAAGAATCCAAGCAGATTTTTTGAAGAAGGTAAGAACTTGATTCTAAGAAACTTAAACGGATATGCACTTTTGAAAAAGGCCTGCAAGCTGGAGGACAAGTGCTACCCAACTCACGAACTGACTGCAGAGGGGCCACCACGGCCGCTGTGGTGGAAGGACTCCGAGAGCAGGTGAGCAGGGCACACTCAGTGCCAGAGCAAGCGGAGGGCCATGTCTGCGGAAAGATGCATTTATACCCTCGCCTCATCCCGTGACCGAAAACTCAGTCAAACGAGCCACAGACCTAGCAATGTCTGTGCTGAAACAGAGCCGTGTGTTAGTCAACATTAAGGATGTGACCTCCTTAGAGGATGTTTCATAAAGAAAAAACCGGGTAGACTAGAACGCATCAAAATAAAAACCTTTTGCTTTTCGAAAACACCATAAAAAACTAACAGACATGCCACAGACCAAGAGAAAGTATGTGCAAATCACCTATTTGATAAAGGACTTGTACCAGTACATAAACAACTCTTATAACTTTAATACTAAGAAAACAAATGAATGCGTGAGAGCATGCCTGACTCTGCCCACAGCAAATGGAATGAAGACTGAAACCTTAAGGGGCTGCTGTGTCTCATCAGACAGGCGAAACTCCAAAATGGTGACTGACAGCCTCTTCAAGGGGTCAGGAGAGGCCCCTGCCCTCTGAACCAGAGAGGTGACCGGTGACCCACCCTGGGGACGCAGCTGCTCACGCATGAAATGTCCAACATCTAAGGCTGCTCATGACAGTCGATAAACACCGTCCCCGTCAGCAGGGGACCAAGGAAGAACAAGATACAACTGGGCTGTGCCCAGACCACAGGCCGCGGAAGAGGATGCGACGTGCCCTGTGCGCCGCGGGTCGGCCGAGACCCCTGCGCAGCGGGGAGCAGGGCGGAGTATTCGTGAGGACAGGCCTGTGTGAGCATGAGAATGAATACGTGCCTGTGTGTGCGTCAACGGGCACTGGAAGAACACAGCCCCTAAGGCTGGCGCCCTGCTGGGGCAGGGCCGGGGTCGGGGGGAGACAAGGCTGGTGCGCAAGCAGCGGGGAGCAGGACTCCGTAGCTTCACCTTCGCTGTCGGAACCAGACTTACACTGACGGTTACGATGAATTAATTAGCCAAGCATCCTGACCTTCATTTGTTCTTCCTTTCATTTAAAAATTGCTTGAACATGTTATAAAACCATCTAAGAAAAAATAATTGCCTGATATGACACCCTCGCCTTTGGGTAACAAAAAAACAGATCTCTTCAGGGTAAAAAAGCTCTTTTATAAAACTAACCTCTGCTGAAATTTCACCATTCCACTGTTTTATTTTATTTAAAAAAAAAAACAACTCTCCCCTTTGCTTCTACACAGACAAAAACTCCATGACATCTTACTGTCCGCACCTACTAGGGTTTACAAAACCAAGGTGCTGAGTATAGAATTCAGGCGAGAGAAGACGACTAAGGCAGGGCTCACGAGTCACAGAGGCTCACCGGGTCAGTGCGCCTCGGCTCTCTCCAGCGCCCGCCCTCAGTAGCTGCTCCCCAGGACCTGGCTGCGTTTAACAACGTGCCAGGCGGAGAACATCGACACAGGGAAAGAGACCCTCAGCACGACGGCAAGTTCAAAGAGGTGAAGCCGCACCTGCTGAGCGGGGTAAGACGGGGGAGGACTGTCCGCTTTGCTGTCCTCAGACCTGGGGCTCCCGTTCCCTAGGGCCTCGCCTTCCTGCGGGGCTCCAGGGGGCTCCCCGCCACTCCCACCATCCGCCTCTTCATCGTCAGCCTCTGAAGAACTGCCACTGCTGCTGCTCACCTGCGGGGACTTAAAGACAAGCAGAAGACCACGGTAAGAGCCCCACGCCTGACCGCTGCCCCACACTGCTCATGTCACGGCGACGTCGCCGTGGCCGTACCTCGTCTTTCAGGGCCATGTTTTCCCCGCCACCATTTAACTCGCTGTGGAGTCCGTTCATGCTGGCCACCACCTCAGTGTCGCTGTAGTTATTCAGCGGGTAAATGTCAGCAAACTTGGCTGACAACGGAGCTACATCTTCATCGTCACTGCAGCTGAGACAAGCAGAGAGGTCATCGTGAGTGCCTCAAAGGGGCTCAGACAGTACCCCCAGCCTCCGTTCTCTTTACAGAGGCACTACCTGGAGCACTGCTCCTACTTCCTGACATCGCTTAGTAACCTGAGCACCGAGCAAGTGCTGGAAGGTTCACTTGTGCTGGAAGAGAAAACACTCCAAAAGGAGAAATATGAAGGAGCCACAACAACTTGACCCAGTTAACAGCGGGGGCACTTCCGTCCAACCTGACGTGCCCTGGTGTACAATGCACTTGCTCTCTGCTGGTGCTGAGAAGATGCAATTCTATTCCACGAGGAGCGACGGTGGAAGGGGGTTGCCTTGGGTTATCAGCATGGGTTTACATGACCAGCACAATTTCAGACATGGCCAGGTGAACAAGACTTTGAAGGCACTTCTGTGACAAGACACGAAAACTTTGCTACCAGGCCGGCTCTGCTCCAGTCAGTCACAATCTTAAACATCGGCCTTCTCAAGACTTAGAAGTCTCTCGAGACTTCCGAGCAGTGGGCAAATGGGACATTTACTAAAGACACGTGGGCCAATTTCAAGGCTATTGCTTACGTGGGCCACTCTGAAATGTGAAAGTTTCATGCACAACAAGAGCTGACACAGTGACTTTCAGTGCAAATGGCTCAAGGCAGGACCCCAAATGGACGCCCACAGTTGGCGTCGCCTACCTCTAGTCCGCCTGCAGCCTCAGCACCAACACCTCTAGGAGGTGACGCTCTGGCTTTAGGAATGTCCAGAACTGCCAAACTTGGCTGTCTTTTCCATTTTTAGGAAAACGAGACTCAACATACAATGAGGCTCTATAATCTGGAGCTCACCAAGGAGGTACAAAATGGCACCGGCCAGGTGAGGGCCGCTCAGGGCTCCTGAGCACCCCTGGTACCCAAGGCGACAGGACACGTTGCCCGGCTGGCACTCACACTCACTCTTGAGGTGGGGCATCCCTAGGATTCATAGGGGAGGCACCTGAGCTCCACAAATGTACTTGCAGGTCATGTGGGACACGGAAAACCAAACCTTCCTATGGCTTGCTCCCATGATCACCCAAGTCCTTTGCTGGATGTGGAAAAAGCGTGGCCCCGCCAGGACGGTGAGTGCCACATAAGGCCTGCCTGCACGCCAGTATGTTTGATCTTGACTAGCACTGATTAATTTTCCATTTCTTTTCAGGTAACAAAACAGTGTCTAAGTTCGGGTTTACTGATTCCATGGTTAAAAGGTTGCTTAAAAAAAACGGAGGGCCCTTGCCTCAGAAAGCACTACGGCGTCGGTGCTTCTACAGGCGTCCCTGCCTCTCGTGGCCGCACTGCTTAACCCTCTGAAACCTCGTCACAAAGACGCAACTCACAAAGCTGGCGCAGAGCCGTGGTCGGTGAGGATGAGCCTGGGGCGCTGCTGGATGGCAACTGGGGAGCTGGAGCCCGACCCCGAGCTTGCAGAGGACACACTGGGTGGGCGCATCTCTGAGACACAGTCAGGAGCAGAGCCCACCTGGAGCGGCAGCTGGTGGACATGGGTATCGCTGGGGACGGGGGGGTCCACGATGCCACACGTGAGGATGTGGGAAAGGCTGCAGTCATCACAAGCACACCTGTTTGGGAAGAAGGACAGTCACCAAGACAGCCGGGGACTGCAGGCGTGCTCTCCGCAGGTCGCAGTGCTGGCTCACCTTCTCCGGTAGTGGCAGCTGGGGCAGTCAGGCACGCTCAGCCGGGATGACAGCACTTGTCTCACGGCATCTGTGAAGTTGTTCTCGCCAGTGGTCGCTTTCTTATTGGTTAGCTAGAGGGAATTGTAAAACAACAGGTGAGTCCCGCAGGACAGGCCTCCTGTTACTGCGCGCTTTGCAGTTTGCAGTCATGCTCATTTAGAAACCGAGGTCCCAGCTTCCTGCAGTGGGACAGGGCCAGGAGAATGGGCGGCAGACCAGGAGTATGCAGGCGGAGCCACCCGGGCCAGTGACAGTCACCCCGGAAGTCCTGGCGGCAGACGCCCGGCCTTCCCCCGGAACCTGCCGTGTGCCGGCACTTGCAAGGTACCTGCAGCAGCACCGAGATGAATCGCTGCCCCCACGGAGCTGAGGTTCTGGAAGAGCAGGCAGGCAAGAAACTGAAGGTGGGGGAACCGTGGTATCAAAGGGAGGTGCTTGCAGAGAGCTGCTGTGGGGCCATGGGGGCCCGGGCCTGAGCAAGGCCAGAAGAGAGCTGTGTTGGCAGTGCTGTCAGAGGCCAGGGGACAAGCACCAGCTGGGTGTCCCTCTGACACCTCCCGAAGGCCTGCTGACCCTGGGCTGAGCAAGGCGGAGGCTCAGGGCACCAGGAGCGGGAGCAAGGGGCTGAGCGAATGGCCTGGTGGGGCTGCGGGTTGCGCACCCAGGGCGTCCACGCGCTAACAGAGGCCGGGAAAAAAACGCAGCCGTGAGGAAGGCCAGCTGGAGAGGACACCGGCGGCAGGAGCGGAGACCGGCCCAGACAAAGGGTGGGTCTGGGCGCTACCTAGGAAGTAGCACCTAAACTTGCCAACGACTAGGCAAGCACCTGGGCTTCAGGAGGAATTGGGGCCAGCTCAGCCACGGGGCACTGGTGGCTGGGAGGGCTGTCTGGCAGGACAGGAGCCATGCAGGGAGGTTTAGGGGATCGGGTGTGTGAGCCGGAGACGGGGCCCTCTGTACACCTGCGGTGAGCACGCGGGAGCAGGCACAGGGACAAGGCCAGGGCAGCACGCGGACTAGAGCCCAGGGAGGCCGAGCATCCTGAGGCCGCCCCAGTGAGGAAGGAAGGGCCCCGGCGCAAGGGCGGTCGGTGCACTTGGTGGCCTCAATGTGTCACCCTGCGAGTATAAGCTGGGCATGGCACACACCCCCCACCCCCGAGGCGGGGACTGTCGGGCTCGCTGTGTTGGGTCTTTTAGAACCACTTGCTATGCAGTGAGCAATGGCGCCAGCCCACAGCTCACCTGCTCTTCAAGGAACCGCCGCTGTTTGAAAATCTCCCAGTCTTCTGTCAGCGAGCGCTGCTTAGTTTTCATTGTCATCTAATAAGGGAAGTAGCAAAGCAAGACGCTGAGTGCCAGCAGGAGCTCCCCAGGCCTCTCTCAAGGGGACATTCGAAAAGACGCATATGGAAGCGTCGCTGTGGACAAGGGCAGGAGCAGCAGAACCAACGTCACCGAACCTGTTTCCACATCAGCGCCTGCTGATGACTCAAGATCACCGCAGACGTGGCGAGTGCCAAGTATAAAGAAAAACTAAGGGATCGGAGCGGATGGTCAATGCAGGAAGTGGGTATTTATCGTTTCCTGCCATGTGCCCTACTCGTACTAGACATGCAAAATGAAGACGAGGGATGCCACCACTGAGGGCCGCAGAGCAAGAGGATGGCCGGGTAGGCAGGCGGCATGGTGGCCGAGGACAGTGGGCTGGGCGAGGAGGGCAAGCTCAGGAGACGAGGTCTGCGCCACCCACTCATGCGAGCCCAGAGGAGCCCAGGCAGATGGGAGCGGCAGGGAGACGGGGGTAGGGTGGGGTGGGGGTTGTGGTTGTTTGGCGGGACAGGGAGTCATTCTGGGAGGATGGACGGGTCATCCCGGAGATGATGGGGGATGTTCGCCGCAGTGTGAATGCACTTGAGCCACGGGACGGTGCCCTTTTTTCTCAGCACGTCGTACTCAGAAGTGAGTAAGATGGTAAACCTCAGGTGATGTATAGTTTACCACAATTAAAAAAAAACAAGGTGAGAGAAAACGAAGAATGGGCTCAAGGCACTATCTTACTTTGGAGGGTGAGGCTATGAGATGAAATTAAATCTTCATGTTTATATAAATGTTTTCTTATAATTATTAAAAACTTAAAAGTAGCCAGTAAAAGGATAGAGACGGGATATGTACCTTCTCCCCAAATAATTCAATCCTACGGGCAAGAAAACACTACCAATAAACCCTCCAAAATAAGAAGAGTTACTTCATAAAATAAAATTCACACTTAAAGAGAATTTTAAATGGTTTAAACTATTAAAGAAACTGACATCGACATAACTGACAATGAAAGCCCCACAAATCAAGTTTTATAAGATGTGCCCACATTGTATAAAATATACAGGTTTAAATGTATTTGAGAGCAAAACAGAACAAAAAAGACTGGGAAGTATGCGTCCCATGTAAGAAGCCAAAGTAACATAAAACAAGAAACCAGCTAACAAGGTAGAAAGGACTTAAGGGAAAGCAGAAAACGAAGCAGAAGGTGCCGGTGCAGCCAGCCCCTCCCAGGCAGAACTGGCCCACAGGGCAGCGCAGAAACGAGGGAGGTGGGGGACGGACCATGCTGAGGGTGCGCTTCTGAATCTGTAGTTTACGCTTCTTCCACCTCAGGAAGAGCTGCCAACGGTGCCTTGGGCTATTTGGTTGGACCAGCACCTTTAAAAAGTTGAGTCACCCAGGAAAACCCTTTTCAGGTTTCGCCTAGCAAGCAGGCTTGGCACATGAGCAGCTCTACAGGTACTCTGTAGGGACGGTGGGACAGCAGGCACGCTGCCCATCCGTGCCCTTTGCTGGACAAAGCACTCTCTCTAAAGTGTGGTCACAAGAGGCAGCTCAGGAGGCCTGGGGCGTTCTCAGTCCCACGTCTCCCCTTGAGCACATGGTTAGGACTGACCCTTCACCTGAGATGCTGTGGATAACTTCCAGGCAAGTAGCAACTTGTGAAACTCACTCAGAGAGAACCCCAAACGGGCTAATAAATGTAATGTAAACTGAAGAGGTAGTAAGAGATTAATAGTCCTGACGTGGCCAGGTAGCTCGGTTGGTCGGGGCATTGTCCTGTACACCAAAAGGTTGCAGGTTCAACCCCCCATCAGAGCACATGCCTAGGCTGCAGGTTCGATCCCTGGTGGGGGTACACATGGTAGGCAAATAACTGATGTCTGTCTGTCTCTCTCTCACTCAAATCAATAAACATATGCTTGAGCGAGAATTAAAAACAAAACAAAACAAAAACTACAGTCCTGTCCCTCCTGCCTGCAAAGCAATCAAGACCCAAAGTGTGGTAAGGGGGGGTATCTCGCAAATTCTTTATAGAACAGCAAATTTAAAGTATTCCTGAAAACTGGAAAACATGGGAAGTTTCTCAGTTCACTTGGAGACTAGCAAGGCCTTCGTGTGAAGTAGACAAGAGTTGAGGGACCCAGCCTCCCCAGTAGTTCCCTCCCACGCGCTCTCGTGCTGCCGAGGCAGAAGCCCCGAGAAGAACATCAGCCATCGGCGAGGGCTGCCTTGCAATGGGCTGGAGGTGATATAAACTAGTTAAAGGTTTTTTAAACTGTTACTTGATTTTAGCAAGAAAGAGAGGAAGGGAGACATCAGTTTGTTATTGCTCTTACTGATGCCTCACTGGCTGCTTCCTCCACACACCCCAACCAAACGGGATCAAACCGGCAGCCCTGCTGTGTTAGGACAACACTCAAACTGACTGGGTCTCTAGTGGGCACAATCCCGGGAACGCAAGGATGTCTCAAAATTAGGAAACCTCATCTCCTCTGAAGGCTTTTGGAAACATAAAAGAAGAAAAACATAATAAAGTTCATTATCTATTTCTGTTTTTACAAAAATAATAACCTCAATAGGCTAGAAAAAAAGCAAACTTCTTTAACTTGCTAAAAAGTATCCAAAATGTGTATGGCATCAGACCACGTGCAATGCCCAAACTCCTTTGCAGCCCAAATAAACAAACAAAACCAAGCTCAAGTGCTGGACTATGACGAAAGTATTGCCACTTGAAGACGACACCGCAGTCTCCTAGGAGATGCACAGCAGTCAACTTTGGAGCTACTGCAGGGTGGGCAGAGCTTGGTGGGAGGGCTGGACGGTGACATGCACCCCACACACATACCAGCAAGAGCCGTCTGAGTTTATTCCACCACTTAAGGCGCCTCTCATTAGAGCCCCCCAGACGGTCAAGTACCTAGGTGTGAACTCTGTGAGAAGCATACAAACCACACAACCGTGACACAGGACACAAAGACCGCCTCCCAGAAGGGACCTGCAGCACCTCCTCGGATGAGAAGATGCGAGTCGGTGCTGAGTCCCTGGAAGTTTTGGGAAATACTTCCTTCTTTTATAGGCAGTGATCACTACTACAAGTTTGAAAAGTGACTTTAACAGAGAGGACGGGCTGGGGGGCCACTGGAAGCTCCTGCTCCTGTCACTTGAGAGGCTCTGGCTGATGTGCCACCCCACCCTTCAGGTCCCACTTCCATCAGGAGCCCTGCTTCTCTACTGTCCTTGTCCCCCTCCCCCCCATAAGCCACCTGCCCTGCAATGACCAGCCGCATTCAAGTCTGTATGCCCCTTCTAGCCAGTCAGAGAGAGAGAGAGAGAGCTGGCTCTGAAGATGACACTCGTCTGTGTGTCCCAGGTTCCGAACAGCACAGTGTTCAGTAAAGGGCGAAATGCCAAGACTCAGCAGGTCCCCAGGGCAGCAGCCCTTGAAGCGACAGTGGACACGACCAGGCCAACGGTGACCTGACCCCTGCTGCCTGGCTCTGCAGGCCCAGCTGGGCGAGGGCCACCCCGCGGGCACACCGCCCCCACACCAGGCACAGGGTCGGTCTGGCGAACCCGCACCTGCTCGTCAACGTAGGCGTCGATCCGCTTCTGGCACTCCAGCCACTCGGCAGCGACCCTGCGCAGCTCCTCCTCGGAGCGCTGGTACCGCTGCAGCAAGGTGCTGTAGGCGTCCTCGCTGCAGGTGTCGTGGGTCGTGGTGCCCAGCCTGTGGAGAGAGGCCTTTCAGCACAAGGAGTCCAAAGGTCCTCGGCCAGTGGCCAGAGGCCTCCAAGCCACAGCAGCTGCTGCGCGGGGCAACGAGGGGCATGTGCAAGGCGCCCAGGACAGCCTGGTGTCAAGGAGCCGTTCCAAGCAGAAAGAGCTCCTGGGAAAAAGGTTAATGGTGAGTATCACTGCCCTAGGGTGACAACGGTCAGCGATTTGGTGAGTTAAACATGGGGCTGTGAATAAAACATTTAGTGAAAAATACATGATCTGGACCTGGTCCTCAAATTAAGTAAAACAGGGAACCTGACTCAAACAACAAAATCTAATTACACTTTCGTTCATTCTGTTTTATACCTCGTTAAGAAATACAGTAAGATGACAAATGAGAAAACAGACAGTAAACAAAGGACACGCCTACTAGGAAACAATGAGGAAAACGCACGCACGTCTGAGAAGGAAGGCAGGGCCAGAGAAGCGCAGGGGGACCTGTGGGGGGGGGGCGGGGGGCGCGGGGACAAGGGGCCCTGCAGCTTCTCACCAGAAACCATTCACTTTCATAGTATTTAAATATATCAACATCTGAACCAAAATAACTGCGTACGAAGCCATCTTGACAAGGAATTTAAAAATCAAAGACGACATTTATAATTGCCCAGAGCACAAGAGGATGCAGGCTGGCAGCCGGTGTTGCGTGCAGCTCTGGCAGCTGCCCCCTGGGGACCAACACCATAGTGACGGTGACGGCACTTCTAGGCCCAGGTTGCCAGGCGCTGAGGTGCACGCTGCAGACTGCAGGAGGTCTGGTCGCTCGCACACACAGAGACTTGTTTTCACTTGGAAACACACCTATGCTAAGCAAAGGCATGACTGTGGCACCGTGATTAAAAATGTGTGAGGGTGGACAGAAGAAAAAAATCTAGAGGCACCCAACTGTGTATAGACTTCCTCCTCATGATGTTCTAGACTTTTAGAATTCTATTGCAATAACAATTTAATAGTTTTATAAAAACACTGCACAGTAAAGTGACTTTAAATCAGAGCTGTGTCAATGGGTGCAAATGGCTCCTCTTCCGATCCCAGGGCACCCTCTGTGGAGACACACTGTGCTGGCTGCACACAGGAAATCCGCTTCCCGGAGGGTGCGGCAGGAGTCGGTGCAGGGATGCCCGGAGGAAAAAAAGAGAGCGAGCAAGACCAAGAGAGACAGAGACAGAGACACACGGTGACCCCCACGGTGACCCCCACAGTGACAGAGGCTGCTTCTACCCTTAGGACACAAAACTCAGGACACATACCCAAAAACTCAGAGGCACCTCTGGGCTTGACAGGGAGGCCGGGGGACCTGAAGGCCTGAGAGCAACCCCCTCACCACACCCAGCAGTCAGGAGGCAGGGTGTCCTCCTCACTCCTGCCCATCACAGACTGACAGATGGCCACCCTTCATGCACCTGCCCCCCAGCAGCCAGGAAAGGGGCATGCCAGGGCACCAGCCTCAGCCCGCACGTGCCCTCGGCCAGGGGACTGGAGGTGAGACCTGCTCCTCCATAGGGCGCCACGGGGCCTACTTGGAGCCAATGGGGAGCAAAGCCTTCAGGGCCCGGGATGTCCCCCGAGGGGTTGCTGCAGCACAGTCTGCAGACACAGGCTCCTGGTCAAGCAGAGCTGGGCTGGGGTCCCAAGGACATGGGTACCAACGGCTGGCCCCAGGGTCCAATGACAATGCTCCGGCAAACAAGTTACTACCTAATTATTCTCTTTGTAAAAACACAACAGGATGCAGAAGATACCCTTGCTGATAATTGATGACAAATACCGGGCAGCGAGACAGTAAGTCATCAAGAGAATGAAATAAAATCAAGTTTGGGAAAGTTTATTTATAAACCTAATTAACACTTTCCCGAACAATCAATACTGTGTAAACACCACACTGGGCCCTAGCTACAAACACCCACAACCACAAATAAGCAGACACAACAAGGCCCCCGCCCAGCCCCTGGGATGCAAGTGCAGTCTGATGGGGCTTCCAGGTCCTGACACTGCCAGGCCACAGGGGCTGGGACTCGGGCTCTGCCACAGAGCAAATGGGGGCCAGTCTTTAACAAATAAACTGTGGTAGAAAAGAGGTGGGGACCTGCAGATTAAGGAATCTCAAAACACACAATAAAAAAGGCAGGTTGGGGGTGCATCACTGCTCAATGGTGAAAAGTTCTGGAAACATATACTGGTGATGGTTGCCTAACACTGGATGCAATAATGCTATGGAACTGTACACTTAAATTTAACAAAGTATGTGTTATGTTTACTTTATCGCAATTTTAGAAAATTAACCATGTAATTTACCAATAGCCATTGAACTGTACATTTTAAATGAGTGAATTGTACAGTCATAAATTGTATCTCAATAAACTTGTTTAGAAAAGAGAGAAATAACTTTCCTAAACTAAAAACGAGGCAGACCCAGCTGGTGTAGCTCAGTGGATTGAGCGTCGGCCTGCGAACCAAAAGGTTGCCAGTTCAATTCCCTAGTCAGGGCACATGGCTGGGTTGCGGGCCAGGTCTCCAGTAGGGGGCATGCAAGAGGCAACCACACATTGATGTTTCTCTCCTCCTTCTCCCTCCCTTCCCCTCTGCCTAAAAATAAAATAAATAAATAAATAAATCATATTTAAAACAAACAAACAAACAAACAAACAAACAAATAAAAGCCAGGCAGGACTACGGAGATGCACACGGGAGAGGTGAGAGAATGAAGAAAGGCCAGACCGTGACTGCCAAGTGCCGGCTCTGGGAGAGGTGCCCGGGCCTGGACGGGGCACACAGGGGACTGACTTCTAGGTGGTCATGCTGGGTGGTACCTACAGGATGTCCACCTGCTAACAATTCATTAAGTGGTGCATTGTTTTGTGTGGTTTTCTGTATCCCAATTTTACTTTATCACACAGGTGAACAAATACACGCCAGTTACAAAGTGTCACTATACAAACAACAGCGGGTTTCTAGTGCCACAGACGAGGCCGCTGCTTCAGGCATGGGGCTCACCTGTAGCTCATTGCCAACCGTTCTGAGTGGTTAAGTGGCACCTGCAGGCACGATCTCAAATCTGACTTTGCACCGACAGAGACTCTGCCGGGAGCTGCTCCTTTGGGTGGGTGCCCAGCCCTCCTGGGCCACTCCACACCGCTCCCCCAAGCTTGTGTCCTTATCTCTCTTCCCTGCCCTACCTGCTCTTCGGAACAACACCGCAGCCTGACCCCAGGACTCCCGTTCGAAACTAAACAGTGTCCTTCACGGGCAGCACAGGAGAAATCCAGAAGCAGGGTACAGAAAATAACAGCACTCCATGACACACGTCAGGGGCCTGTCAACCACCGCCAATTTGATGACAGGTCCATCAAACTTACTGACTCACCAGAAGAAAGAAAAGGCTTAAATGTTCCGCAGTCTCGTTGCACACCCCCAACTGCCAAGATGCACGTCTCCTTCCACAAAGTGCGTGTGTGGGTTTGGTCGTTGTAAGTGGGGAGAAAATCGGGTTCTGCTTTTCAGACTCGTGGCTTTGAGCACTGACACTCTCTTTTGTGAGGATCGCAGGCAGGACACGGAGGACACCAGGTCTCCGTGCAGCCGCCAGGAGAGGGGCCGGAGGCTCGCAGAGGGACCGACCAGGGCCCAGCCGCACCGGCAGCGCGTTCCTGCAACCCCCTTACCCCCGGTCAGCTTCAGCACTGACCCTGAGGCTCTGCCTGCCCAGAGGCGAGGCGTGCAGCAGGCAGCTCAGACCTCAGGCAGGAGAGAGGAGGACAGGGAGCAAAGGCTGGGTCTGTACATGGGCTTCAAGAGGAAAAAAAACAGCTGGTGTGTAAGTCACCTACGACAATAATTTATTTACTTAAAAATAATGTCCAGCCCCGGACGGGTTGCGGGTCTGATTCCCAGTTAAGTCACATGCCTGGGTTGTAGTTCGGTCCCCAGGTGGGGTCGTGTGAGAGGCAACTGACTGATGTGTCTCTCACATCGATGTTCCCCCTCTCTCTTCCCCTCACTTACCCTCTAAGAAAATAATAATAATAATAATTTCCATTCTTTGTGAATCTGGTCCAACTAAGTCTCAGTAAGGACACGCAAATGAAGACAACTACATCTGTGCTGTCCCTGCGACGCGTCTGGCGTGCGAATCAGGCCACATGGAGCCGGCGGACAAGGAATGAAGCCAGCAGCCCAGCCCCAGGCTTGGTGACGGCAGCCCCGAGGCAGAAGCCTGGCGCAGCTGCCCTGGCTCCGCTGGGGGAAGCGCCCTGAGTGCTCCCCCCACCTGCAGGGAGAACCTGAGCCGAGAACGAGGTGCCGAGGGGCCGTCAGGGAGCAGCCAAACAGGGCCGGCCCCGTGCCCCGTGCCCGGGGGCCCCCTGGCCCTTCAGGCCCACTCTCCAACCCTCTCCCCACCCCCTCCACATCCCCGGGCACACCCACTGCCACAGCAAGGATGACAGCACAGCCGCCTGGCCACACCCAGGCCTTACCAAGGTAAAATGCTGCTAACTGCAGCTACTTCTCACTCGTGAGGAACTGGTGGTGGTAACATCTGGCAGCCCTGAAAGCGGGTTTCTCACTCTAAAATTCAATCGCGTTGCTCTGGGTTTTCCGCTTTCTGCCCAGACTGGGTTCCTCCCAGAGCCCCACGGTCTTTCCGACCAGAACTTCCACGCCACAGTGGTGCTCAGAGGCACACGTGCTGCACCCACAGGGAAAAGGACCACGCTGTCACACCACAGGGACACATGCACATGAAACTAAATACCTGATTTGCGACACCAGTGCTGGCAAGTTGCTCTGGAGAAGGGGCTCCGAAAAAACCAGATTTTCAAACAGGTGTTTATTATGCAGTTCCCATGTCACTTGGAACTTTTTCAAGTGCTCATTTTCCTAGTTAAAAAAAAATAAATAAATAAGTAGAAGCCGAGCTGAGTTGATGTTGGCTAAAACTTCCCAGAAGCACCTCCTCTCCCTCTCCACCCACCCTGCCTGTGCAGGCCAGGGCCTTCTGCATGAGAGGAGCCACTGGCCCACGCGGCCAGCGCACACGGTGGAGGCTCGGCCGTCCACCCACACTCCCACACAGAAGCAAGGGGGGCAGGACCCACACGGTCCAAAGAAAGAAGAGGTCAGTTGCACATACACAATGGTCATTTCTTATAATTATTGTTTCCAAACGCATCAGAAACCTACTTGCGCCCTGGCTGGTGTATCTCAGTGGATTGAGTACCGGCCTGTGAACAAAAGGGTTGCCAGTTTGATTCCCTAGTCAAGGCGCATGCCTGGGTTGTGGGCCAGGGTCCCCAGTAGGGGGCACACAAGAGGTAACCACACATTGATGTTCCTCTCCTCTCCCCCTTCCCCTCTCTAAAAATAAATAAATAAAATCTTAAAAAAAAAAAAAGCTAAAAGAAAAAAACACCCCTACTTATCACACAATTTAAATGTATACATGTCCTCCGAAAGCAAAGGATACTCATTTCCTTGCCTGTCTCGAGAAACCTCCCCTTTTGATAGATGCAAACTACTCCGAGTGGCGCTTGTGGAAGTTCAGGTCTTTCTTTCCCTAATACACCTGGACAAACTCACCACTCGGTTTAGACGACAACATAACACCCACGAGCGTGCTGGCCACCCCGGAGAGTGACACTGAGAGAGCTGTACACCTGCTCTCGACACGAGGTGTCTGGCAGGGAGAGTGTCAGTCCCGTCCCTATAGGCAGCCAGCACCGCTGACAGGCCTCGCTGTAACCAGGCACATGCGCCTCCAGCGCCGACCAGCAGGCCCCACACAACAGCTGGCGTGCAAAGGGCCTGCGGCACTGCGGGAGGGCCCCTGCTGACGGCGGCCTGCTCAGGAGCCGCCTGGCACCCCACACTGTCACTGCGTGTGGCAGGCAGCGGCCTGTGAATGTTCACCATTCAGCCACCTAGAGCTGTCAGTACATGACCTACGGGGGAAGTCTCCATCGCTTGTCCCCTGACGCTGCCAGCACGGGGCTAAGAGGACATGAGCACCTGTGCGACGAGGCTGCGAGCACGTGGGGGGCCGTGCTGTGTGCGTATGCAGCCAGCGCTGCTCATTAGTTCCTGCTGTCCCCTAGGACTATGAAGAGATTTAGCCAGGGCTCTGTGACATCTGCACAGCTCCCAACCTCTCCTCAGTGTCGCCTGGCACCCTGGCTCACTCTTACCTCCCACACCCTGATGGCTCACTCACATTCCACACCTGGCATCTCCCAGGGCCAGGGTGCAACACAGGGAAGCGGGGTGTGCAGAACACCAGGGTCCAGGGCCGATTCACTCAGCCCGATACAAGTGTGACCCAAGGTGCCTGTAACATCATGGCCACAGATGGAAGCGTCAAGAGGACACGTTTCACGGACCTCCGCAGAGGCCCAGTCTGCACAGGCACCGGGCCAGGGACAGGGACAGCGAGCAACGCAGCAGGTCCCTGGGTGCAAAGGGCAGGCAGCGGGCTGATCTACGGTCTGTCTCCACAACCAAGAACAGGCGGGAGCTAAGGCTGCTACAGACTAGGCCCCACGCCTGCTAAGGGCAGGGCAGGGCAGGGATCCAGGTGCAGGGAGGGCACCCCAGGAGTCCTGCTGCCTATCAGTCTGCAGGACAGAGTCACTGGGGGCGCCCGGCAGTGATTTACAGCACGGGCCACAGCTGCGGCTTTTGGGGCTGGTGTTAACTAAAAACAGCTAGGCAAGAACTGGTTTCTGAAGAGGTTTGGAATTTTTTTTTCAATTTTTATTTATTGATCAGGGGGTGGGGGTGGGTTAGACTTGTTCTACTTATTCACGCATTCATTGGTTGCTCCTTGTATGTGCTCTGACCAGGGACCAGACCTGCAAACCTGGCGTACCAGGGCAACGCTCTAACCACCTGGACCATGTGGCCAGGGCTACGTTCGGTATTTTTAATGAAATCTGAAATTATACTTTAGATGAGGCATGTGAGAGAAACAGCAGACCCCAAACTCACTTCACCCCCAAAACCAGAAGGGATGAGTGCTCCCTGTAGCCAGCACCAATGGCTCCCACACCAGCAACAGTCCTGAGCTGGGCCAGAAACAGCCCGTCAGCTGAGCTCCTTGCCCAGAGCACATGGGGCCCAGGCTCGGCGGGACGGGTGCTGTCACTGCCATGATGGGGTGAGGCCCATGCGAGGCCAGCATGGACTGGGCCCAGGCAGGGAGAAACCCCGGAGCTCTGAGGTGAAGGCACTCCTGCCCATGCTAGTCTTCCTTTCCACATTCAAGTACACAAGCTGACTGGGGTCTGGGAGAAGAAAAGGCTCAGTATCGAGCCCTACGGCGGCTCTGAGCCACTGACGGATGTGCAGGGTTCTTCTGCCCTTGTGAACGGGGTGTCAGAGCTCAGGGGAGTTACAGCTGGTGGGGTGCTGCCCAGAGGCCTGGTGGTGTGACTTTGGGCTAGCGCCCATTTTGTTTTACAACTTAAGCACAGAAGAAATATGACCCTGTTGCCCTAGGGCAGTATGCCATGACCCTGGAAGTGCATGTGTCTGGGAATGCGTTTCCATGGGAATGCATTCCGTGGGGTCTGCAGAGTCAGGAGAGCAGGGGTGTCATTTCTGGAGAAGATGGTGGGCTCAACAGAGAATCGACTGGTGGGGTCTACACAGCAAGTGACCTTGCTCCTTGATGGAAAAAAATGGACCTGATTTGTGGCCAATCGTCAAATCTGAGCTTTCAAACAAAAATGAGAACTCAGGAAAACTTGCATCTGCCATTGTGGCCTTGAAGCTTCTCCACATTTAAAGGTCTTTCTGGTCCCGGCTGGTGTGGTTCAGTGGATTGAGTGCTGGCCTGCGAACCAAAGGGTCGCCAGTTCAATTCCCAATCAGGGCACATGCCTGGGTTGCAAGCCAGGTCCCCAGTACAGGGTGTGCAAGAGGCAACTGCACACTGATGTTGCTTTTCCTCTCTTTCTCCCTCTCTTCCCCTCTCTCTAAAAATAAATAAATAAAATCTTTTAAAAAAAAAGGTCTTACAGATGAGGATCAGTGACTTTTTACAATGAGAATTGTGCTGTTGACAACAGTTCACTTGGTGAACCAGTGTTTTCAAATGACCAGAGTGTGCCATGAGGAAAGCACGCATGAGCAGGTCCATGCCAAGTGCGACCCACGCCAGCGGCTTCGCCGGACAGTGTGGTCAGCTCTGTGGTTCAGTTTCAGAGCCGACACTGAAACTAACTTGAGAAGCACTTGGGCTCTCGGGTTCTTTCCAAGAGTAGCCACCACAGCAACTCGCCCAGACACAGACCAGCGTCAGAGTGTCTCCAGCGCGACAGCTCCGGACGGCAAGCGGAGTGCAGAGCAGGGACGATAACCCAGCGTCCCATACTAAGCCAGGCTCCAGAGACTTTCGAAAATGTAAACGATACCTCCTCTTCTAATAAATGTTGTTTTCAAAGTGTTTTTTTGATTCAAAAGACTTTTTGTTATGCAATGGGTTTGTTATTTTAAAAATGATTTAATGAACATTTCTAAACTTCTCTTTTAATTTCTATACGGGAAATATCAATGGATGAAATCCACATAAACCAAAGCTCTCTGAGGCCCTCAGTTTCTGAGCCCCAGCCCCAGAGAGCCGCTCGGAGACCCTGGCTCAGGGTTTACCTTAGCCGAGCTCTGCAGGTCCTTTAAGCTGTGGAGACGCTGGGTGGGCTGGGAAGGACGCTGAGAACCGTTTGTGGGCCGTCTTGGATCCTCACCTGAACACCTCAACCATAAAGAGATTTTTGAGCTGACTGGGAGACTTATATATGGATTGGGTGTTAGTTGATTAAAAAAACCGTTGGTTTTGTGCACGTGACAATGGCCTGTGGTTACGTAAGGTGACGTCAAGCCCTCCACAGGGGCCTGTAGCCGCACGACCTGGCTGGAGATCTGCAATCACTGCAAAGTCACTCCCAGGCCTGAGGTTTCCACACAGGCCAACAGCCTTCATTCAGACTGCGCACCCTGTGGCAGCAGGTCAGTTACCACCACATCTCTGGGAGGCAAGGTTGCACCTTCCCACCGACCCAGCCGAGGTCCCCGGGAACCGATGTCCCGGCTGCCCCTGCAGTGCACGGACCCTCTGCTTCCCTCTTGCACTGAGAGTGAGCCCTCATGGTCCCAGCAGCAGGTGCAGGCCCCACCTGGGATGGACTCAGGCTGCAGCCCGTCCCCTGGGATCAGGAGAAATCCTTGCGCGAGTGCTGGCTTTTGAGCATATGCATTTCGCAGCTGAGGCTTCCTGTCTTTCATGCCATCGCAGCGATGTGCTGTAACAGACTTTCTCTTGTTTTAGTTTGTCAACCAGCGATCCGACTGCTTCCCTTGGAGGACAGAAGTGCTTAGGAGGCCCGTCTGCTGTACCCCTGGAAACCAAAATGAGCAGCTCTGTGCGAAGGTGAAATGAGTCACCGGCCAAACAGTTGTATTTGTGCTTCAAGTTCGTGAGTTTCTTCCGAACCACAAGAAGACATCTCTGTGTAAATGGCCAGGGGTCTGCTCCAATAAGCGTGGTTCCAACTGACTGCTGTTGGCTGCACAGAACAGCAGCTTGCCCGGGCACGACAGCAGGTGTGGGCAGGAGACGTGCAGAGCCATGGCTCCCGTTGGCCCCGTCCTCGTCCTTGGAGACACGACAGGTCCTAGGGAGCTGTTGTTGGGGAGGGCGCTGGAGGGGCTTCTAAAGAGCAGAAGGACATGCAGGAGGCAAGGCCGGGGAGCATACTGTGCCCAAGGCAGGAACAGGGCACTGAGTGAGGCTGGCACAGCCTGCGCGAGACCGGGGCTTCCCTTCCGACACCCAGGCCCTGACGCCAGCTGACTATCCCCCACCACTCGCCAGCCCTTCCCTCAAGGTTTCAGGGAGTCACTGAACGAACGGCACTTTCTACTGTAGCAATCCCTGAGAAAGTTCCCGAACCCCCTAAAATTACTTGCAAAACTGTGTGTATAAAGACTGATGACAAGGCCTATGAACTTTAGAACCATATAAAGACCATTTAAACTCTGAGGAACCATTTGTTTCAAAGTGTAGTTTTACCACTAAGAAAGCGCCCAACGCGAGCCCAGCAAAGTACCACTTAGTGTCATTTAAGTCGTGACAAAAAACTCCACAGGCTGCTGTCAGTAAACAGGTGCTCCTGTGGCAGTCAAGGGGCGAGAGGCCGTCCTCCTGGGGAGTATGGTCACCTTTCGACCAGCAGGGGGCCGTGGTCATCTCCAACTCAGTTCTAGCTGCTGCATTTCCATGGCAACACCCCCCACCCCCCACCACCCCATGTTACTCCTGGCAGCAGTCCGAGACCCAGGGAGAGCACCCTGTCTCCTTCGTTAGGGCATCAGGGTGCCTGCACGGGAGGGGACTGTCTGGTGAACCGAGGTCCGAAAGCCCCAGGGCAGAGAGCAGGTGTGCCCTCCACATGCAACCCGTCACACACGGGCCTCTGTGTACAGTAATGACAGTGACCAGCTGCCAGAGCAGCCACTTCTCTTTCATGTCCTGCTGACCACACACTGGTCCTCACCACGTCCTGTCCACCGCCTTGCTCCTGAGGCCTCACACTCCCCTAACAGTGTTTCCTGACATGTCCCACCTGTCCATCACTCAAGACTTTTGTCCACAGGTGGAGGGGAGAGAAATCAGGCTTCCCCCTGCCACCCAAACGCTGCAGGGACAGGGTCTGGGCCACACAACACCAACGCCAGGCCGCAGCGCCACCCGACCCCACAGCTCTTGGCTCCCAGCAGCCCCAGAGGGAGGCCGGCTCGCTCACCAGAGTGCCGAGGAAGGTGCTGATGGTGCGTGCCGCCTGGCAGAGGGCGCCATACTCTTCGAGCAGCAGGGAGATGAACTGGTGGGCCTGCGGAGGGCCCTGCAGGCCAGAGGGCGCCCGCACTCTGGCTGCGGCCGACAGCTGCCGCAGGAGGCGGACCTTCATCTCCAGCACATACTCTCGGGCTTGTTGCTCCAGCCGCTGATACAGCTGGTAGGGGTCCCTCTCACAGAGCCTGCACAGAGAGAGACAGTCACCACTCACCTGTGACCCCAGCTCCCTTTGGAGGACATTTTATATCCAGGAGCACCTTTCCTGAAGCCTTTCCCCAGAAGCCCACTGAAATGACACCCTCTTCTCACAATCCGGGAGAGGTACATTTGCCCAACTCAACAGAGGGAGATGGACGGAGAGTATGAGGAACCTCCCTATGTCGTCCCATGATGGCCAGAAAAACCGACACTCACCGAGAGCTTCCTCTGGGCCACCTCTGTCTCTCTCTGCACTAACTCAAGTCACCATCTGGTGGGCTCTCACAGGACTGAACGCTGAAGCCCACGCTGGTTCAACAGGGTGTGGGAACCCACAGAGCCAGTAGGTGGCAGAGTGGACACACTAGTGCCTCAGGCTGTCGCTGGACCATTGAATTAAAAACACAGGCAACTGAAGGCGATGATGTTTAAATGCTGATCCATTAACGGGTGAGAAAAAACGGTCCCAAAGAGGTGATTCCTAGGTTGGGGGAGGTCACAGTACCTTCCTTTCCTAGGAGTTCAGGACACAATTCCAGTGAGCTTGTGCTATTTTTATAACCAGGGAAAACTTAAGATAGTTTATCTCTTTTTAAATTATCCCACCACAAAACTAAAAAATGTGTGTAAAATAAAATTTGTAAGCTGAAGAGCAAGAAAAAAATTAATGCTTCCCCACCACCCCCACCAGGCTGCAGTGGCAGTTAGCGTTCCCATGAAGCCCCTTCTAGCGTGTTCTCCAGTGTCTGGCACTGCTGTTCACTGTGAACTTCTGAGAGCCCCTCGATGGAGGGCGAGGGCCACCGGAGCACCAGTCCAGCACCCCTCCCCACCCCAGGAGCGGAGCAGCCACTTCATTAGACCTGGGCTGTGAAACACCTTAAGCTACAGTTCCTGGACTTTATATAACAAATTCTTTCACACACTGGGCACATCTGGTCAAAAGAGAAGAATGAGTTACTGCCTACTCCACTTTAAAATTCCCACCCCACCTAGGCCGTAAAGGAGCCAACTGGAACCCTGCAATGGAACGTGTGACACTTTCTATAAAACATGGCTGGAGACACAGTAAAAACCTGTGGGATTCCCACCATGGTTAGGACAGTTCAGGGAGATAAGTAGAATTTTTAGCCTAACAATCCAGCCTAACTCTCCTCTGGAACAGAATGCATTTCATCTGTTACAGAAAAGCCACACAAAACTCAAAGGACACAGGGGCCGTCAAACTCACAAGTACACCAGATGCTTCCTTCTTAGTTCCTTAACCTAGTGAGATTAGACATACATTGTATCTTACTTCCTTGCCCATGTCTCTATCTTATAAATTTAATGAAATGACCACATGCTATTTTTGCCAATAGATCTTTTTTAAAGTCCCACGGCCGAGGCAGGGTATGCTGGAGATGCCGTGGAGGCTCACCCAAATGTCCTCGCAACACAGACTGCGCCGCGCACTGGAGGCCATGCCAGGGCACCCACGCCCGCGGGGAAGAGGCCAGGGGAGCCAGGGCCAGCCGGCCTGCGCGCGCGCGCACACACACACACACACACACACACACACACACACACAGAAAGTAGTTCTAAGCAAGTAAGGGGATGACAGATTCCATGAGCAGGCCGCCAGACTGTAGAATAGGACAGCCTCTTTGAGGAGTTGTCTGGAGACTAACGTGAATGATGGAAGGGGGACAAAAAGGGAGAGAAACCCTGAAAAAGGAAGAACATTCAGACAGAGAGAAGAGCAAATGCCAAGGCTCCAGAGGAGAAATGAAGGTATGAGGACGGAGGAGGCGGGAGGTAGAGGCAGAGTCAGGCCATGCAGGACGCTGAGGGCCCCGGCGAGAAGACTGGGTCACCTCCACCAGCTGGAGCAGCCCCTGGAGATGGGCTTCCCCAACATCCCTTTCCTGAGTGTGTCGGCATTTAAAGAAAAAGTGCCACGGGGCACAAAGACTGGGAAACACAGTGTGTGTGTGAGACACACACTTCTAATGGTGATGTGGGGTCTGACACCCAGACAGCGGGCCTCGCTGCCCAAGCAGGGCAGTCTCCAGCCTCAGGCCTGCACAGGCCATTGTCCCCGTCTCGGCCACTGTGACTTGCTGAATGTTTTCTTTCAGTCGTCTTTTATTTCACTTTAGCCTCTTCCTGCGCATTCATGAGCTAAGAAGTCATGGATCTCATGTGCAGGTTATCAATATTTTTCTAATACTCACTAGGAAACCTAACTTCAAAAAAGGCACATGCCACCTGGAACCATCTCATGGGCACAGTGGAGGCTCCCAGGCCCCACCCTGAGCGCACCGGTCGCATTCACCGGCCAGTCCACACAGCCCATGGCCCACCATGGCGCCCGTGTCCAGGAGCAACTCCAGAGCAAACAGGAGAAGAAGAAACCAACATGAGACTCGAACCATGAAATCTCTAGCTCAAATTTATCGCTTTTATTTGGAACATTTCAAAACGGAGAAAAATGATGCTAAAACTATGAGGTAAAAAAAAAATAACGCCCACCTCACGTTCTCATGTTGTCATGAACGTGAACATGCAGCGTCTGCTAAAGAGCAGCCGCCATGCCATGAGCCACTCCTGCCCAGAAAACACCCCCGGGCAGGCCTGGCCACAGCCAGCCGGCTGCCCGGGCTCCACGCACGGAGCCTGTTTCCTCATCTTGCAGATGGGGCAGCTGCTGAAGCTTCTTCTTGGGTTGAGGAAGTGCTGAGCCTCATTCCCACCACAGTAAGTACTTAGTGTCAATCTTGACACAAGGCAATGACAGAAGTGCGTCACTTCATTTTTATTACACAAGCAGCGAGTGTTTCTGCAAACTAGACCGCGGACCTCGACGCAGGCAGCTCACTCTTGCCGCCTGCTGAGGACCTGCAATGCCCCCGGCCCCCTCCCCAGGCAGAGGCCAGGCCCCGGGGGCACAGGCAAGGGAGGGACATGACACAGGGGACATGTGTACCTATCCACGAGCTCCTTCACCCCCTCCTTGTCGGGCACCAGAGACTGGTCTTGGTCGTCTGCCAGCGGGGTCCCTGCCTGGCGGTAAATGCAACGGACCATGTAGCGCACTTCAGACCAGTAGTTCTGCAGCTGCTGCGGCTCCCGGTCCGTCTCTGCCGAGATCTCTCTGTGAGGCGGCAGGAGGGCAGGTCAGGGTCAGTCGTCACAGTCCTTGCCATCCACCACCCCACCCAGGCCCCTCCCATCCACACCTAGCTCTTCCCACTCCATCTGGCTCTGCCATCGCTGCAGCTGGCTGGCCGGCACTGCTCTTAGCTGTCATCTCCAGGAGATGTTAGTTCCCCTCACACGACGGGGATTGGGGACGCCGACCAGCCTAGTTCCCTGACCCCTGAGTCCAGGGGCCCATTAGGCAGCTCTCACCCCAACCCAGGCCCTGGGCCCCAGGCAGCTAGCCAAGCCTCAGCCCACTCCACAGATCTTGGACTCCAATGGTTGAGCCCTGATTCCTGTCCCCCTGCACCCCCAGAACTAGCTCCCTCTGGTAAGTCCTCAGGGTGGGAAGGAGGGAGGAGCCTCACTCACCCCGGGCTCCCTCAAAGGCCCGGCCCCGGGCACCCTCTCAGGAGTGTGTGGCCTTTACGAAGAAGCCGATCCTGCCCCAACCCCAGCACCCATAGGTGGCCCCCATCCGCTCTGGTACCTGCGCTCGCTGCAGGCCTCACAAGCACACGCAGTGTCCGAGGGCGGCGGCTGGGCACCCAGAGCCAGCCTCCCGCCGCCTGCCTCTGCCGGGGACCCGCCCAGAGGGCCGTGGAGCAGGAAGTCCTGGCCCTGTTTGAAAGAGAGAACAGCACAGACTAGTCACGTTCCAATGTTCTTGCCCATGAACTCTCTCTCTCTCTCTCTCTTTTTCTAGCTCAACCCCCGCCCCCGCGCCCCCACCAAGGCCCTGCTCTCTAAGTCTGTGTCTATTTCGCTTGCTAGTTCACTCTGTTCGTTAGAACTCATGGGCAGGAGCCACAGCGCGGTGACCATGGTGGGGCAGGGGTAGAAGAGGGTATGGGGGATAAATGGTGATGGAATAAAAATAAATTTAAGAAAACAAAATGCTCATACACACATTTCAGAAAAATGCCTTCTAAAAACCACATAAAACCAAGACACTGAAAATTTCTGAACCAAATTATACAGAACACTTTTCCAGTCTGACACCCAAAAATTTTGTTTGGAACCTGTTATTTGTTTTCCTGACAGTTGTATCATAACCCCATGAGGGGAGTGAACAGCTTCCTTCCTTCTTCAAAAAAGGGCAATTTGGCCCCTAGTGTCCTAAGCAGCCCACGGTGATCGCCCCAGTGGGCACCTCCAGGAAGTAACTCAGCCAGTCCCCTGTGATGGCACTGAGTGGACACCTAGTGGCCTCTCTGGCCTAGCGTCCAGAGGCCTCTGGCTCACAGACTCCCATCCACTGAGTTGCCTGTTCTGGCTAAGCGAAGAGGCCACTCAGGGCAGGATGGGGGGCCGGCGCGGCCCTCTTCGCCTCACTGTCCAACAGCACCTAAAAGATGTCGCCAACAGCCACTATAGGGAACACCAAGACAACTGTGGGCCACCCCCCTACAAACCCTGGCCCTCCCTGCACTTCCTGGCTCAAACATAACTGCATGGCCCCCCAGCTGGCACCACGTCCCCCGGTGACAGGACCTGAATGGGATTCTGTTACCAGTCTTAGGGCTGGAGGCCAAATACATTGAAGGAAGGTCCTCGCCCCTCCCCTGACCAGTGCTCACCAACAGGACAGCTAGTGCCACGACCAGTGCCCCAGCAACCAAGGGGGAGGGCAGAGTCCTGGATGGCTCCTCCTCCTGTCATCCCCAAATCTGCCTGCCCCAGAGGGGCCAGGTCCCACCTCGTAGACAGGTGTTCAAGTCACCTCAGTGAAGGTGGGGGCACCTGTCCTGCCCCTCCTGCCTCCAGGGCTAAGCAGCTCACCACTCCCAGGTCCGCCCTGGCTTCCAGTCCAGTCTGACCACAGCCACCTCCTGCCTGGGCTCCCACACCGACCCACTGTGACCCCTTCTCCGAGCAGCAGCCAGAGTGACTCCAAGTGTGAGGTAGCCCTGAGTTCCCTGCCCGAGCCCTCCACACCTGGAGATAGACTGGTTTCTTGACCACAGTCCTCAAGGTCCCCAGTACAGGCTCCGGCTCTACCTCCCCTGCCCCTGCAGCCTCTAAGCACTTAACACGCTCAGTGATGGAATCCTCTCCACCTGTCTTGCCTGTGAGAAGATCAACACCTAGTCGGAGAGGCAGGTGAGCCCCTCAACAATTTTTGCCCCTCGGCTCCAAACCCACCCTACCTGGCTGGCCCTGCTCTGTGAAGAAGGGGCTGGTCCTGCAAACGGCACCCAAGGCCTGGCCTTGTCAGAAGAGGGTGCTGGAGGAGCACCGCGAAGGTGGGAAGCCCCCTCTCCAGTCCACCAGGCCCTGGGCTTCTCTCAGCTTGCTCCTGCCACCTGTGGGTGCGGGGCCTGTAGCACCCCCTGAACTCCCGCGTCTCCTCCCCGTGCTCCAAAGCGGCTGCTCCCTGAGCTCCCCGCACAGAT
This sequence comes from Mormoops blainvillei, assembly GCA_004026545.1. Taxonomy (NCBI): domain Eukaryota; kingdom Metazoa; phylum Chordata; class Mammalia; order Chiroptera; family Mormoopidae; genus Mormoops; species Mormoops blainvillei. The sequence goes on along the minus strand of PVJD01000187.1, from coordinate 145,236 downwards.
CTGGGCAGTGGAGCTGCTGCTGGCTCACATGAGTGGTGCAGGGCCATCTCCAGACCTTCACCACCCCAGGTGATCTCCCATCATCACAAACTACCCTCAGAAACCCTGCTGTCGGCCTGGTTTACTGGCCTTCATCGCAGGACCCTTCCCAAGGGGCTCCCTGCCGTGCGCCGTGGGTACACCGCACCCACACGCTGCCTGGCTTACAGGAACCTCGTAACAGCAACCAAGAGCCTGGGAAGAAGTGTCTCCTGCTGACAAGGGGCGAAGCCAGACCTCTGAAAACACAGCAAGTGAGGACTGTACCGGAAACCCCTGAACGTGCCACCGTGCAGTGCTCAGCCCCTGCAGGTTTAACGTCGGTCATTGAGCTCTGCCCAAGTCCAATGCGGTGTGGAAAAGCATGACAAAATGCACCACTCGACAATGTAAAATGCAGAACGTCCAGCATCCAACAATGACACCAAGAAGCAGGAAGATACGACACATAACCAGGAGAGAAACCAACCAACAGAATGGACCCAAAATAGTACGTGTGACGCTGACGGACGAGACTCTGAAGCTGGGGACCACGTGTAATTCCACAGATAAAACTCCACGTGCTCAAGAAAGCAGAGGGGGCATAAACACGAGGAGAGAAAGGAAGGTGTAAAAAAAAAAAAAAAAAAAAAGGCAAATAATCCTTCCAGAGATGAAAACTATCTTAGAAGATCAGGTGTCCACCTCTGGGCCAATCCTCTCAGCCCAGGGGACGGGAGTTCAGTCAGCAGGCAGCTCCCTGGGCTGAGTCCCTGGGCCAGGTGCTGGGGATATGCCGCCAACAGACACTTCCTGGCCTTGTGGACCTCATGCTCTGGTGGGTGAAAGTGTATGGCTTCCCTGTCACTGCTCTAACAGATCACCACAAAGTTAGTGGCTTAGATAAAATAACACAAGAGCGTTGTCTTTTTTTAAAAAAATCTTAAAAGAAAAAACTATACAAGACAGACTTAAGGAATTAAACACAGTAGATTATCAATAAACCTGAAGACAAATAATAAAAATAATCTAAAATGAAGTACAGCAAGAAATAAAACTAAAACAAAATGAACAAAGTGTTTGTAAAATAAGACTGAGACATCTAGCTCACAGGTAATGGTGTTCCAGACAAAAGGGGCCATGTGAGCCCAAAAAAGACACAAGAAAAGACGCGGACGATGTGGATGCCACCCTCAATCCAGCCGCTCTAACTCAGAGTCACGGTGCCCGCTCTGCAACAACAGAATACACGTGCTCTCCAATGCTCCTGCAACATCAACCAAGACTGGCCATAAAGCAAAGTCAACAATTTTTAGAAATTAAATCACATAAATAAGTTCTTAGATTGTAACAAAACTGAATAATCAGTAACAAAAAGTCAAAAGATATAAACTTCCAGTTATAAAATTAACGAGTCCTGAGAGTGTCATGTGCAGCACGGGGACTCTAGCAAACAATACTGTCCTTGGCTGGTGTGGATCAGTGGGCTGAGCACCAGCCTACCAACTGAAAGGTCACTGATTCAATTCCCAGTCGGGGTGCACGCCTGGGCTATGGGCCCGGTCCCGGGTTAGGGGTGTGTGAGAGGCAACCCACAGATGTTTCTCTCGCACGTGGATGTTTCTCCCCCTCTCTTTCTCCCTTCCTCTAAAAATAAATAAAATTTTAAAATCTTAAACCATACTATGTTGTGTGTTTGAAAGTTGCTAGGAGAACAGATCTTAAAACTTAACTACGTGTGGTGATGGATGTTAACTAGACTTACTGTGGTGATCATTCCACAATAAATACAAATATTAAGTTATGGCATTGTATCCCTGAAACTAATATAATTTTATATGTCCACTGTACCTCAAGAAAAAAGAAGATGTCTGAAAAATACTCCAAAATATTTGGAAGTTAAAAAATACACTGAAAACTGTGGGCCAAAGGAATAAATCATAGTAAGGAAAATTACAAATTTTTTGAGCAGAATGAAAGACAGCATATCAACATTTTGGGGATGCCATTAAAGTAATGTTAAACATGTGTATCAGAAGAGAAGAAAGGTCTTTTTTTTAAAAAAGACTTTATTTATTTACTTTCTAGAGAGAGGGGAAGGGAGGGAGGGAAGGAGAGAAACATCAGTGTGTGGTTGCCTCTCACGCGCCCCCTACTGGGGACCTGGCCTGCAACCCAGGCATGTGCCCTGACTGGGAATCAAACCAGTGACCCTCTGGTTTACAGGCCGGCGCTCAATCCACTGAGCCACACCAGCCAAGGCAAGAACAGTCTTAAATCAATAATATAAACTTCTACATTAAGAAAAGAGTAACAACTTAAATCTAAAGTAGAAAGATAGAAATAATAAACTTACGAGCAAAAATTGATGAAAAAATGGAAAATCAATTCAACCAAAAGTTCAATAAAATTGATGATGATAAACCTCCAGCCAAGCTATCAGAGAAAAAAAGAGACAAAACTCAAACAGTGGAAATATCGGGAATGAAAGGGGTGGAGGTAGCACGCAATCACTGAGATCCCAGAAATTAAAAGAAAATAAAAGAATATTTTTAACAACTCCATGCAAACACATTTGACATCAAATGAATAAATTCCTCCCCAGCTTTATTAAGATATAACTGACATACAGCATTGCACAAGGGTTAGAGTATGCAGCCTAATTACTTGACTTACGTATATTGCGAAACTATTACACAAACTTAAGACTAAAATAAAGACAGCTCACTCATGAAGAAAGAGATAACTTTTATCAAACGAACTGGACTCACAGCTCGAACCCTTCCCCATAAGGCCCTTAGGTCATGTGAGGACACACTGAGAAGATAACTATGGACCAGGAGGAGGTCTCATCCCAGATGCCAAATCTGCTGACGCTGTAATCCTGGGACTTCCCAGCCTCTGGAAATGTGAGAACTAAATGTTTGCTGTTTACAAGCCAAAACAAAACAAAAAAACTTACAGCAATCAAAAACACCCCAACCTTCCCAATAAGGCAACTTGGAGTCAAGACAGCTTCACCAGGGAACCCTACCAAACAAACATTTAAGGTAGAAATAATACCAATGCTACACAAACTTTTACAAAAAATCTTAAAGAGGAGAGGATACTTCCTAGTTCATTTTATGGGGTATTACCCTGACACCAAAACCACACAAAGATACTCTGAGACAAGAAGCTTACAGACTGACATCCTCCGTGAATACGGATGCAATAACCCTGAACAAAACATTAGCAAATCCAACAGAGCAACCAACAGAATGGGTAATACATACATCAGGGCCAAGTCTGGATTATCCCAGGAATGCAAAGTTCTTTAAATACTTTAAAAATTATGATACCATAATTAATTTCAGAAACTAAAGAAAAACTTCTATGATCATCTCAACAGATGTCGGCAAAGTTGGACAAAATTAAATATCCATTCACGGTGAGTCTTAGCGAACGCAAAACAGAAGTGAAGTTCTTCAGCCTGACCTGCTCCACCCCACAGCTAACCTCCTGCTTCACAGCAATGGACTGAGTGAAGCCCCCTCGGACCCGGGCAGGGAGGCTGTCAGCCCTCACTGCTCCTGCTCGACTTCACACTGGAGGCCCTCTGCAGGGTAAAAAGACAAGGAAAAGGAAAAGACAGACTGGAAAGGAAGAAACACATTATTTGTAGATGATGCGATCATCTGCATAGAAAGTCCTGAAGAATCTATTGAAAGACCACTAGGATTAATAAATGGGATTTCACAGGATATAAGCTCAGTATACAAAAAACAGGTGCATTTCTATATACCAGCAATAAATAACTGGGTTTTTAAAAATTTTAGAAGCACCATTTAAAAAACCAAGAAAAAATAAAATACTTTGGAAAATTTTCAGTACACTATGTGCAAAGCCTATAGTTTGAAAACTACAAAAACTATTCTAAGAGTAAATTTAAAAGACCTAAATTAATGAAGATTCATACCACATTCACGGATTGGAAGACTCAATAGAAAGGTGTCAATTCCCCCCAAACTGGTGTACAACTCAACACAGTGCCAGTTTACAACTCAGCAGGTCTTTCTATAGAAACTAGAAAGACACTTCTGAACTTCTTATGGAAATGCAAAGGACCTGGAAGGGCCAGAACACTTAAAAAAAGATAACAAAGCTGAAGGACCTCTACACTACCTAATTTCAGGACTTACTATAGAAAGCTTCCTCCAGAATCAAGACAGTGTGGTACTGGCAAAAAGACGACATATTAATACACACCAAGTGGAACAGAGTCTAGAAGCAGACCCACACGTGTGGCATCAGCTGATTTTTGACAAAGATGCCAATGCAATTCAACGAGAAAAAACTGTATTTTCAACAAACAGTCTGGAAATGGGCATCCACATGCAAAACGGTGACCTGAAATTCTTCTTTACAAAACATACAAACTTCATCAAAATGGGTCGCAGGTCAAATGTTTAAGCTCAAACCATAAAACATCCAGAAAAAGCATAGGGAAACAGATCTTTTGTAAAAAATATATTTACTTATTTATTTTAGAGAGAGGGGAAAGGAAGGAGAAAGAGAGGGAGAGAAACATGCATGAGATGAAAACAGACTGGTTGCCTCTCTCATGTCCCAACTGGGGACCTGGTCCACAACCCAGGCACATACCCTGACTGGGAATTGAACTTGTAACCTTTCAGTCTGCAATCCGGTGCTCAGTCCACTGAGCCACACCAGCCAGGATGGGAAACAGATCTTTATAACCCTGGGTAGCAGAGATTTCCTCCACAGAAAACAAAAAGCCCAAATCATTTAAAAGTTGATATACTGGACTTGATCAAAATGTAAAACTTCTGCTCTTCAAAAAACAGTGTTATATAATAAAAAGGAAAGCCACACACTGGGGGAAAATATTTGAGAAACATATTTGATAAAAGGCTTGTATTCAAAATATACAAAGATATCTCACAACTGAGTAAGGCAATCAACTCAATTAAATGTAGGTAAAAGATGTGAACGGTCACTTCACCAAAGAGTTACAGGTGCAAAATGAGCACATAAAAAGATGCTCCACAAGTCAGTAAGGAAACGCAAATTACAACCGCATCCGATAACACCATGAGCCACCGGAGTGCTACAGTGAAGGACTGTCAGTATATCTAGCCTCGGCCAGGATGGAGACCAAGGGGACCTCTCCCACGTGGCTGGGAAAGAGTACAAGCGCTTTGAAACCACAGTGCGGCAGTTCCTTGTGGTGTTAGTCATGCATGTGCCCTATGATCTTGAATTCCACCCCTAGGTACTTCTCGAAGAGAAACTAACTATGTCCACGCCCAAGACTTGAACTGAAATGTCGCTAAGCACTTTATTCCTAACAGCCAGAACCAGGAAACACAAATGTCCTTCTCCTGCTGATGGAGAAACCGATTGTGGCTCTTCCACACAATGGAACCTACTCAGAAATACAAATTAACGACCGGCACATGCGACAACATGGATGACTCTCAAAAGCATTATGTGAAGTGGGAAAGGCCAAAGCTCACCAGTCCGATTATCTTTCTGTCCTCTCATTCTGACAATTCTGGGCAGTAGTAACAAATTACATCAGCCACCACTTCATGAAGTTCATTATAAAGGAACTGTATGTTTGTATAATGAACCACAACCCAACAGGGTAAACATTCAAGATAAAGACAAGTGTTCACAGAGCCTTTAAAAGGCTGGTTTAAACTGGGACGACACGCCTTGTATGTGGTCGTCCCATGGAAGGACCTGGTCCTAAGCGTGAGACACAGGCTTCCCTCTCAGCTGCACACTTGAGAACCCAGATACAGCTGCTGATGTCCACAACCCAACAGAGCCTTGAAAACAAACAAAAACTGCTATTAATTTGCTGAAGGCTTGTCCTTGTGGCCAGAAGCTTCAGTGCTACACAGACCTCGTCAAAGAAAAACTAATTCTCCCAGAGGGTCCGTCTCCCACCTCCAGCCAGACAAACTTCTTTTGTTTGTATATACTCAGACATATACAAACATAAAATGCAATGTAACTCATGTTTTTTAAGCCCTTGTATAAGTATAAAAACCCAACGTGGTCCACAACTTACATACAAAAAACTCCGAAAATCATTAAAATTCAAATACGCATTATTTTAAAGACACAGATGAACGCCTAGCTGAGGTCGGAGTGCTGCAGCGAGCACCGGCCTGGTCCCGGCTCCTCAGTCGCGGACCCTCTTAAGCCCCTGCAGAGCGTCTCCCCCAGTGCCAGGCTTCTCCGGACGGAGCAGGCCAGGCCTGCGGCGGTTCTGTGTGTGGCTACAAGCATTGAGACAACCCCGCGCCCTCCCCGGCAGCCCTGACACCCACCCGGGCCGAAGCCCTCTGGCGCACAGCCCCACCAGGGGTCTGCACCATCAGCATATAAACAAAAAGCGCTGTAACTGTCTGGGAATCCAAGTGAAAGGGGGTGCCCACGAGGGGCCCCCAAAGCCTCCACAGCCCTTTGTTTGAGGGGAGGGCACACAACAGGGCTTACAACACTCTTCATGACAAAGGCTAGTTTAATAGGTGCACGGGCTGGGTGGGTATGACGATTAGGATACAGCCTGACTCTCGCTGTAGCGGGAGGCGGGGCAGGGGGCACGGTGCCCTGATCCCGGAGGTGCTTGTGCCCTGACTGGGGTTGGCAGCCGAATAAAGGTGAACAATACCGGAGAATGGGAATGTCACTCGCTGTGGGAGGAGCCGGAGATGAGGTCACGCAGGAGGTTCTGGTCGGGATTTAAACAAAGAGCGAGCAGCCATGAGGAGGCTCGGCCATGTGCTTTGATGCGGCGCAGGAGGAGTGAGGAGGAAGAGCCATGAAGTGGCAGGCGGTGAAGACAGGTCCTGGCTGCACCTGCTCTAGCGGACTCCAAGGCCGTTGAGGACACTGCCTGGCACACCTGGACTTTATCTGGACTCTTAGGACTTGTGCCTTTCCTGGACTTCGCCGTGATCCAGCGTAACATGGAGCGCGCTTTCCTGGACTACAGCGCGGAGGCTGATGACCACGTACAGCCAGATCCTGGGGGAGAGAGCTGCTGTGTGAGGCCAGTGACTCTGGTACCTTCCAGGGAGACTGGCGAACCAGGTATGCAGCCGGCTTAAGATAAGGAGATGGGGAACGACTGGCCTTGCTTTTGGCTCATAGCCTTCTGGGGAGCAAGGGAAGAGCTGGGTCTCATGGGAAAGGAGGGTTCCGAGCCTAAGTGCTCTGAGACGCCCCCACAGTAGCAATAAACAAACTAACAAACAAACAAATAAAAAGCAGTTTCTCCAGCATTAATTGTTGGGTCGTTCACCAAGGCACCACGTGGATGATCCCGTCTGCTCGGTTACATGAGGACCATGAAAACACACCCACAGCCCACCAAGGTGTGGACTCCACTGTGCAGGACGTGTACTGCGCACGTTCTGCAGTTCCTAAGCATGGTCTTTGATATGAGTCACTCGGACACCGTTCCCAGGTGCCCGGCCTGGGCCAGGCCTGCGCAGGTGCCCAGGCCTAGATGAGGCAGGAAAGCAGCTGCAGCAGAAATTCAGGGTGCACAGCTGGCTGCCCCCAGACACCCTGGAGGCCTGTCCTTAGGGCCTGTACAGCCAACCTGCTCTCACCAAACCCCCTGCACTGCTCTCCTTGTCCAATGCCTGGGTGCTGCTGAGGGGGGACATCCTTGCCAATGGGCAGGTTGGGGCCCCTGCACAGCGACATCTCCACCTTTGATAGGGACCTCAGGCTGGCCAGCCCCGTTCTTTCTCACGCAGACCACCTGAATCCTTACCCATCCCGCTCCACCCGACTCCACTAAAGCCACTCTCCCTCCCAAACAGTTTCTGGCAACGCCCACACTCCCCACCCCACCTTATGTGCATGGTATGCACCCTCGGGTGCAAATCTTGTCTCCACCGAAGGAAGTTCTTCTAGAAAGAGACCCTGGCTCTTTTATCTCAGTAGGACTGACGAGCACCACCCAGCGCCCTTTCTCTCCCTTTCTCCTTCCCACTCCCACACGGTTTCAAGCTTTGCACCCCCAATGCCAGGTGTGGGCAGGAGTGAGGGTGGCTGGAGCTCCAGCACTGCTGGTGGGGGTGCACAGGGAGCACACACACGGGAAGCTGGGATTCTTGTATAAGTGCAAGTATCTCATTTACCTATAACCCAGCACCTCAAGTGCACAGGTAAGTGCTCCGTAATGATTAATTTTATGTGTCAACCTGAACGGGCTAGGGGAGGTCCACACAGCTAGTAGAACACTGTTTTCAGGTGGGTCCCTGAGGGTGTCTCTAAAGGAAGTTGGCACTGAGTAAAAAAGACTGTCCTCCCCATGAGGGGCACCTCCTGCACTCGGTTGGGTGGCCGAATGAAAAAAGAGACATAGGGAGGTGGGCTCCCGCCAGAGCTGAGACTCCACCTTCCGCCCGCAGGCACCAGCACCTGGTGCCCGAACTGGCACAGCAGGCCCAGCCGCACCTCTGGAACCTCGGTTCTTGCACCTCTGGCATCAGACTAAACTCCACCACCAGCTTCCCTGGGCCTCCAGGCTACAGAAAGCAGGTCCTGGCACTTCTTGGCCACCATAACAACACAAGCCAATCCTGATCATAAATCTCTTCTACCTATTGGGTTGGTCAAAGAGTTCGTTTGATTTTTTACCTGTAAGATGGTTCTAGTAGTGCTTAGTTGTCTTTAACTTCATATGAAAGAGTTTTGTGAGGTTGTATAGTGACAGCTGTCATATCAGTGTGCAAAAAACAAAACAAAACAAAACCTATCTGAGTTGGTGAGGTTTTGTATAGCCTTTTGATATGGAAGATGGAAGAAAATATGTGACATTTTCAGCATATTATGCTTTATTTTTTCAAGACAGGTGAAAACACAACTGAAGCATAAAAAAAGACTTGTGCAGCGTGTGGAGAAGGTGCTGTGACTGATGGAACGCGTCAAAAGTGGGTTGCGAAGCTTCTCGCCGGAGATTTCCCGCTGGAAGAATGCTCCACAGCCAGGCAGAGCGGCTGAAGTTGACAGCGTCCAACGTGAGACACTCACTGAGAACAGTCAACGTCGTCCCATGTGGGAGCTTCCTCAGCCCTGGCTGGCGTAGCTCAGTGGATTGAGTGCCAGCCTCCGAACCAAAGGGTCTCCGGTTCACTTCCCCCGTCAGGGCACGTGCCTGCGTTGCAGGCCAGGTCTCCAGTAGGGGGTGTGTGAGAGGAAACCACACACTGATGTTTCTCGCCCCCAACTCCCTTGCCCTCTGTCTAAAAAATAAAATAAAATAAATCTTTTTAAAAAAATCCAAATCAATGAAGTTATTGGTGAAAATGAAAAATGTGTCTTTTATTTTGTAGGAAAAAACACATAAAATTTTTGGCCAACCCAATACCTGTCTCCTATTGGCCCTGTTTCTCTGGAGAATCATGACTGGTGCACACTCTAACAAAGCCCTTATAAAGGAGTGCCAAGAGATGGGCATATAAATGCCCAGGCACCATTTTTTATAATTGCAAAAAATGAACTCTGTATCTTTCAATAAAATTACTGATGAATAAATTATAGTATAATATAATGAATTATGTATGACTTGTATTGTGTGACTCATGAATAAACATGTACATAGAAATGAATAAAACCTAGCGCATGAGGAATCATGTCAAAAAAGAAAAAGACACGGAAGACAAATAGCACACACCATTTTTATAAAGACCAATGACAAAAGTGAAATAACTTATTATTTAGAGATACACATATAGGCAATACAATTTTTTAAGTATATTTTGTTGATTATGCTCTTACAGTTGTCCCAGTTTTTCCCCCTTTGCCCCCCTCCACCCAGCAACCCCCACTCCCGCGAGCAGTCCTCCACCCATTCCTGTCTACTGTGTATAAGTTCTTTGGCTGCTCCATTTCCTATACTTTACATCCCCATGGCTATTCTGTAACTACCTATTTGTATTTCTTAATCCCCTCACCTCATCACCCATTCCCCTACAACCCCCTCCTATCTGGCAGCCATCAAAAAGCTCTCTGTATCCATGATTCCATCTCTGTCCTTCTTGTTTTTTTAGTTTGTTTTTTAGATTCAATTTTTGATAGACAGGCATTTATGCCATTTTATTGTTCATAATTTTCATCTTCTTTTTCTTAAATAAGTCCTTTTAACCTTTCACACAATACTGGTTCGGTGATGATGAACTCCTTCACTATTTTCTTGTCTGGGAAGCTCTTTATCTGCCCTTTGATCCTAAAGGATACCTTTGCTGGTTGGGGCAATCTTGGCTATAGGTCCTTGCTTCTCATAACTTTGAATATTTCATGCCAATCCCTTCTATCCTGCAAAGTTTCTTGTGAGAAATCAGCTGACAGTCTTATGGAAACTCCCCTGTAGGTGACTAACTCCTTTTCTCTTGCTACTTTTAAGATTCTCTCTTTATCACTGGCTGGTATGGCTCAGTGGACTGAATGCGGTCTGTGAACCAAAAGGTCTCCAGTTCAATTCCCAGTTAGGGCACATGTCTGCGTTTGCAGGTCAGGCCCCCAGTTGGGGGCATGTGAGAGACAACCTATTGAGGTATCTCTCATACACTGATGTTTCTCTCCCTCTCCTTCTCCTTCCCTTCCCTTCTCTCTAAAAAAATAAAATCTTTAAGAAAAAACTCTCTCTTCATCTTTAACTTTTGGCACTTTAATTATGAGGTATCTTGGAGCAGACCTCTTTGAGTTTATCTTGTTTGGGATTCTCTGTGTTTCCTGGACTTGCATGTCTACTTCCTTCAGCAAATTAGGGAAGTTTTCTTTCATTATTTTTTCAAATAATGATCTGATTCTCAGCTTTATCCACTCTACTGTTGTTTCCCTGTAAATCGTCCTTTATTTCAGTTAGTGTATCCTTCGTCTCTGACTGGATCTTTTTATGCTTCTCAGGTCCTCACTAAGTTCCTTGTGCATCCTTATAACCAGTGTTTTAGACTCTGCATCTCATAGATTGCTTATCTCCATTTTATTTAGCTCTTTTTGTGGAGTTTTGATCTGCTCTTTCATTTGGGTCATGTTTCTTTGTCTCTCCATTTGAGCAGTCTCCCTGTGTTTGTTTCTATGTACTGGGCAGAGCTGCTTTGACTCCCTGTCTTGGTAGATTGCTCTAATGTAGCAGGTGTCCTGTAGGGTCCAGTGTCAGAGCCTCCCCTGTCGCCCAAGCTGGGTACTCCAGGGTCATCCTTCACGTGGGCTGAGTACACCCTCCTCTTGTAGTTGCGCCTTTGTTGCGGTTGGCAGATCCATGGGCGGGATTTACCCAGGCCAGTCAGATGAAGGACTGGCTGTGACCATGTCCACCAACCTCTGCCCTCCGTGGAGGATCGGCTGTGCAGGGGCAGGACGGTGGTTCTCCGACATGGTCTGCAGCTGTCCACTGAGTGCCCTGGCCCTGGGATTTCCCAGGTGGTGCAGGCCGAGATCGGCCCCCACCTGTGTTCTGCCTGCAGCCACCCTGCGGGAGCTATATAACAGCCTGACATGGCGGCTGCCGGTGCTGGGCTTGGAGGTTCCCAGGCAAAGCCAGGCTGTGAGTCTAGGCTGGCTGCTGCTACTGTCTGGCCTGGGGCCACTTAGCAAGAAGTACGGGGGCTGAGGGCTCGTTGAGGCCCACTGCTGCTTGTTTGAGAGGATTTAGGAAGCTGAGCAGTGAGAGCCAAGGCCAGCCTTCCACATGGAAAAGCAGCTCGAGGCTGTAAGTGGGGTGGGGCAGAGTCTCTGGGGACCTCCGCGGAGGGTCAAACAGTGTTAGCCGGGTTGATGGAGTCTCAGGTATGGCACCAGCTTGCCGGCTCTGTTGCGGGGAGGGTTTAGGAAAGGGAGGATGGCCCCTGCTTGCCTTGGTGCCAGGCACTTCAGTTCCTGCCTGGAAACCACTGGTGCCTTTCAAGCTGCTACCCCAGTGCTGGAGCTCAGAGGGAGCGAGTCTGAGTAGGTGAGTCCGTGTGTAGGTTCTTTAAGAGGAACTGCTTGGGGCTCCAGAAGTTTCTTCCACGGACTCAATCCCCACTGGTTTTTACAACCAGAAGTTGTGGGGACTTACCTTCCTGGCACTAGAATCCTAGGCCGAGGGGGCCTGGTGTGGGGCCGGGACTCCTCGTTCCCGAGATACCCCTCCCAAATTTTATCCTCCATGCGTGGGTATGAGACCAGCCCGTTCTGCATCTGCGCCCCTCCTACCAGTCTGGATGGATGTGGTTTCTATAATTCCGTACTTGCCAGACTTCCATTCGACTTAATTTCTAACAGTTCTGAGTGATGGTTGTTCTATATTTTAGTTGTAATTTTGATGTGGTTATGTGATAAGGTGAGCCATGTCTAGGCAATCTATTTTAAAGGATTTTTTAAAAAAGGTGAATGAACCCTGGCTGGTGTGACTTGTTGGACTGAGCACAGGCCTGCAAACCAAAGGGTCACCAGGTTGATTCCCAGTTAGGACACAGGTCGGGGTTGCGGGCCAGGTCTCCAGTAGGGGGCGAATAAGAGGCGACCATACACTGATGTTTCTCTCTCTCTCTTCCTCCCTTCCTTCCCCTCTCCCTAAAAATAAATAAATAAAATGTTTTTTAAAAGGGGGAGGTAATGAACTGCTTCTCGGCCTTTTGGCTAAGATCAAGGTAAAAAGGGAAGTGACAGTTACAGAATTCAAGGACAGTGGTTACCTGGGAAAGGAGGAGGAAGGTGAAGAAGGGAGGGTGCACAGTATTAGGGATGGCCTGACACTCCTTTTATTATCCTTCCTAACATGTATGTTGTACACATATTCACATACATCTGTACCTCAAACATCACACAGCACAAGATGAAACTTCCACCGGGGGAGCTTCCCCTGATAACCAGTGCTTTCCTTTGGCATTTAACACCCACCCACTTAATGTTCCTCCCCAGCTTCTCATCCTGGGCTGGATCTTCCTCCTCCCCTCACTGCTGAGCTTCTCAGAAGTCAGCACCTTCAGGGGCCTCCTCAGTTTCCTCGCCACTAAGTCGCTCCTCACAGCTCACACCGGCTCCGCTCACACCTGACACCAGGATGCACCCAGCAACCAGCAGACAGCCTTGCGGCCCTCCAGCACCACCCGCCTTTCTTGGTTAACTTTTGATGCGTCTGTCAGGGGGACTGCTGGGGGCCAGGCCTCCACGGGCTCTCTCCCTATCCGTGTCTTGTTGGACGTGCAGAGAAGGCCGCGACCGCCCGGCCACTTCCAGCTGAGCAGCCCGTTAGTGCCCGTGAGGAGAGCGTGGCCCCTCACTCAGGGCTCTGAGCTGCCACACAGATGCAGGGAGCCGCCGCACCTGGGGTGGCCCCCACTTCACCGACATGGGGCTTGGGGAGGAGGTGGGAGCAAGAGGATGGACACGAGCGTGCTTATGATGTGCCCTGGACAGCGAGTCATGAAGTCCTTGGCCCTGACCCAGGAGCCTCAGGTCTTCTGCCAGCACCCAAGAACAAGCAACAAGCTACCTTACTACCTTCAAGTGACCACACCACCCCTTGAACAACCGCCCTGGTTCCATCCTGGCTCCTCTGCTCCCGACTCATCTGCTCCTCACTTGCCTCCGCCTTAGCGCCAGGTGCTGACCGGAGCCGCCCCCGCTCCCGGCGCCATGTCTCATCCCCCCCGCGCCACCCCCACCCCGTGTCAGGGTGCACCAGCGACCAAGGCTGAGCGGGGCTGCGAGCCATCTGTGTGGAGACTTTTCATGACAGCTGCGTGCCCACTGGCCGCACACAGGGCCTCCGCGGGAAACGCACTGTAATGTGAAAGTGCAACCCTTGAAAAGTATTTGGGAGTCTACCTGAGACCAGTGAGGTCAAAGGTCTGTATGATTCCCAGCCAAATAAACAACTCAAAAAGAAGTCGATTTCACCTATACCAATAAAGGCAGAGGAAGAAAAATGCAAAACATAATTTAAAATAGTATAAATAAGTTAAATGCCTGTGGGTAAATGTTTTTGAGAAAAGGTACAACGTTGTTAACAGAAAATTATGAAACACTTCCCAGTGGAGAAACCCTATGTGCTTGGGTCAGGAGGTTCAGCATCAGGGAGAAGTGAACCCTCCCGCCGGTGGGCAGCTCTCTCGAGGGCATGTCCGTGTATGTGTAACTTCACAAGGTAATTTTCAATCATGCAGGAAGGAAAGACACCAAGAATAAACCAACCGCTTTGGAAGAACAGGCGGTAAGAGGACACTCGCTCTGAACGTGAGCACAGAGCCACAATAATTGAGACGACAAGCTCCTGGCACAAGGACAAACGGACCAATGGAGCAGAGCAGAGAGCCCAGAAGTACACCCACTCCTACGTGGACACATGGTTTACAGCAAAGGCGGAGCTGAGGCAGGGGAGCAACAGCCACTTCACAAATGCCACTAGGGAACTGGGTCTCTGCATGGAAATGCGTTAAACTTGGCCTTAACTTCACACCATATAAAATTTTAATTTCGATTCCAGGCAAGTTGTAGGTCTAAACATGGAAAGCAAAACAATAAGAGCATGAAGTCCCACGTCATATGTGGCTACTGAGTATCTGAGATGGGAGCAGGGTTTTGGACATTTAGTGTGGAAAAATAAAAAACATCTCACTAATATTTTTTATTTTGAGATTAGGCTGAAATGAGCTTCCATATACTGAGGTAGAAAAATATAACATCACCTGTTTCTTTTTAGTTTCTGACATGTGGCGATTAAAAAATTTTAAATTACCTATGTGGCTTACATTTGTCATTCATGTATTTCTCTGGGCTGTGCTGAGAAGAAAATACATGCCAAAAACATGTTTATGATTTCACCTAGCAAAAAAATACCAAAAAACAGAACTAAAGAAGGTAGTAACTACTAAGAAAAAAATGGAGAAATCTGGCTAGATTAAAAATGAACTTGCGTTCATCAAAAGACACTACAAACAACAAAAAAAGAAGCAAAGTGGAGGCCGGCGATGTCCGCGACACACAGGACCGACATGAACCTCACACTAAAGGCATGTGAGGGAGCCCCCGCACCCACCCCACCCCACCAGTAAGAAAAGACAAGTGATCCAATAGCACAGTGGTCCTTCCCGTGTGGTCCTTGGAGCCCAGGGGTTCCTGACCCCTCTGTGGCAGGTCCACTAGCAAAAACTATCTCCACACTAACACCAAGATGTTTCTTGCCTTTTCCACTGTGGTGACATGGGCCGTGATGGTGCAGAAGCGATGGTGGGCGAAACTGCCGGCCTCTTAGCGAGAGTGACTTGAAGGCTGCACAGCCAGGTAGGCGTACAGGACAGTGACCACGGCTTTTCCCACTACTGTGCACTCGGCTTAAAAAGACCGGTTCTACTTATGAATGTTCTTCTGCAGTAAAATTGTTGAGTTCAATCTCAACCCTTAAGCCCCAGTCTTTGGAATATTCTGTGATGTAACGAAGAAGTACACATAAAACGTCTCTGAAGCGTCCCCAGAAAAGCACTGAGCACTGCGCGCTGAATGAGCCACTACACCCATGAAACGTCACTCACGTGGGAGAACACCTGACGGACCAAACGAGGTAATTCAGACTTGGCCATCTGCCACGCATTTTCTCAAAAATGAATGAAATGAAACTGTGACGTCAAGGAAAACGGTTGCCACTATCTGTAGCCAATCATTAAATGAGCTTTCAAGCAAAAATTAGAAGTTTGTCAAACCAGTGTCCATCACTGGGCTCGAGAGCGTCTCGACCTCTGAGACTCTTCTGATGAGACTGGTGGCGAAGGCAACGCACACGTTTTCAGAGAGGGGTCAGCAGCAGCTGCAGCTGCCTCACCTGACAAGCCACTACCTTACAAATGACCAAGGGCAACGGCACCAGACCACGTGCGGGCAAGAGAGACAGCAGATTTAATGTAAAGGGAAAGGAAAAGTTCACTGATATTGTTTGATTCTACGCTGCAACCAACTGTAAAGAAACTCTCTGCTGTCATGGTTTGGTGTAGCATCAAAGAAGAAATCCCACAGTTATCGAAGACGCTATTAAAATTTTTCTTCACATACTTCCATCAAAACAAGCTATTGCCCTGACCGGTGTGTGGCGTTGCTCAGTGGGTTGAGCATTGTCTCGCAAACAGAAAGGTCGCAGGTTCAATTCCCAGTCAGGGCACATGCCTGGGTTGCGGGCCAGGTCCCCAGTTGGGGGCGTAGAAGAGGTAACCACACAGTGATGTTCCTTTCCCTCTCTTTCTCCCTCCCTTCCCCTCTCTCTAAAAAAATTTAAAAAAAAATCTTTTAATAAATGAATAAGTAAAATCTTAAAAACAAAAAAAACCCTATCACGACAGATTGAGAATCTAGTATCTTCTATTATCCACATATCAAAAAAATTTTCAAAACTATGCTACTTTACTCACTAAATTATTTTTGTTTTATAAAATAGTTTTCACTGAGTTTTCGCTGAAAGATGTACTACTGATGTGAATTTGTAGTCAGTTAATAATATAAATTCCCTACAACTCAGCAGCTGCTCTCCCACGTGAACATACGAGGTGAGAGCACGTGCTTCAAGCGCATCACCCTCAACAGCAAAACCGGAAGCCACGCCCACACAGCAGTCAAAACGGTGAGTCCTACAGCAATGACAGTGTGACAGTGTAGAAGCGACACTGTGACTCTCAAACATAATGCTGAGCAAAATAAATGAGACACGAAACGACATCGCTGTACTCATGTCTGTAGAAAGTTCAAAAGAGCAGCAAGCCACGGAGAGTAGGTGGGCGCAGGTGGGCGAGCGGAGGGGAGCCGGACGGGGGGGCTCTTGGGCAGGGTGAGGTCTGCCTGCAGGGAGGGCACGTGGCTGAGGGCAATGCTGGACTTAGGACCCGGGTGGTAGAGAACTAACCCACAAAGACCAGCAATCACAGTGACAAGGGTCAGTTTTACTCGTAACAAGGGGACTGCAAAATGAGACCAAGTCAAGCCTGCCTCTCTGCAGACTGAACAAGACCTAACCCAGGACTGGAAACAAGGGCTTGTGAGCAGGGAGAGGGAGTCTGCGTAGCTACAAGAGTAGCAAAAATCCCATTAGACAAAGGGGCCACCCCTGGTGGTTTCAGTGCAATTAAAGGAATGCACCAAATTTTAATCATTTTAACCTGTATTCACCCAACACAGGCTTAAAACACATAAAGCAAAATCAGGAATGTTTGTAAGGAAAAAAGAACAAACATACCTGCACAGTAGGAGATTTTAACTGATACTATTCAGAAACTGACAGATTGAAACACATAAAGAATTAATAAGAACACAAGGATTTACTAGCAGGGTTAATCAAGGAGGGCCGAGTTCTCTAGCTAAACCCTGAGAAGCCATTTTCAAGCTCACACAGAACATTTAGAAAAACTTAACCATTTAGTATAAATGACCACAGAACACAATTTCCAACTATAACTGCATTAAATTAAAAGTCAGTACAACTAATTACAGCTAATCCAAGAGATACATAGCTGGATATTTACCAATACTTCTGGATAAGTCATGGTTGAAAACACGATAATACTTAAAATTGAGCCAATACAACTAACATTTCAAAATCTAGAGCAGCAATTAGAGGTTTCCAGCACAGAGGAGAAAATAAAAACTGATAGGTGAGAAAGAACTCAACTCGGGAGGGTAGAAGGTCACCGAGGGGGAAGCGGGACGACCGCCTCTGTGGCTGCAGCTGACAGGACCCACTGAGATGAGGGCTCTGTGGCTCTGGGCCACAGGGCAGGCGCACCCGCAGGCCACAGGGCGGGCACACAGTGGACCGGCTGGCTCCCTCCTCCTCCCAAGGAGGCAGCCTGAGCAAGGCTCAGGTTGCCGCAGGGGTTCAGGTAAGATGGGCTCGGCAGTGCAGCTCCGTGATACAGGCGGTACCCAAGTGCAGGCTCCTGGACACCTGTCAGCGGCCCTCGAAGGAGGCCCAGACCTTGGAGCGCAGCCCCCACAGACAAGCAGCCCCCTTTCAGGGCATGAGCATCCATCTCCCAGAACAAGACACTGGGAGAGCCACATCTCACTTAATGACAGCGTCTGCCGTTACTGCCGTCACCCAGAACAGAGCCTACCATCTGCAGTAGAGCCGTCAAGCATCTAGCAACAGTGGCCGCCCTCTGGGAAGAGGAGGCGGCGGTGGGGAGGAGGGGAGGCAGCGGGGAGGCACAGGGACGCGCTGTGCTTGGGCGGGCCTTTCGACGTTTACCGTGTGCCCCACAGCACTCACTAATCCAATACACACCTCACATGCGCAACAGCGTAACTCATGAAACAGGATGGAAGGAGAAATACTTTAAAAATTAAAAAGCTCACTGGTGTGGCTCAGTGGGTTGGGTGTCGTCCCACAAACTGAAGGGCCTCCCTCAGCCATGGGGGCAAGAGGTGAGTGAGCAAAGGCCTGGGGTCAGCTCCGGCTCAGCCCTGAAGTGGGGGGTCAGCAGCCGAGCTGAGCAGGGCAGGGGTGGGGGGAAGGTAGGGAAGACAGAACCAAAGGCTCGTGCCCTCTTGGGGTGTGGCTTATGTAGCCAGAGCAACAGCCCAGGTCTGGAAGCAGCCACACGCCTGTCAATGGTGAGTAAGAGAACAAACTGTGTGCGGCTCCACAACTTGTCCAGCAATGCAAAGCACCGAGCCAAGGGGTCTGCCGCGCTCTCTGCAAAAAGAAAGACCGAGGGGCGGAAGCAGGTCAGCGGCGATGGGGAGAGGGTGCTGCCTATGAGTGACCCAGCAAGCTGGTGCAGCAGTGCGGGTCACACCACGTATATGTGCGTCAGAATTCACTGAACTATGTGAACTTTAAAAGGGTGAATTTTACCACATGTAAATCATATCTCATTTTTTAAAAAAAGAGGCCAGCCCTGGCTGGTATGGCTCAGTGGCTTGAGCTCCGGCCTGCGAATTGAAGGGTCACTGGTTTGATTCCCAGTCAGGGCACATGCCTGGGTTGTGGGCCAGGTTCCCAGATGGAGGCGTTCAAGAGGCAACTGATCAGTGTTTTTCTCCCTCTCTTTCTCCCTCCCTTCACCCCTCTCTGAAAATAAAATCTTTTTTAAAAAAAGTTTAAAGAAAATTTAAAATATAGTAATAATAATAAAAAGGTCAGCAATTTTAACCAGCTTGAACAAAGAGACCAACTTTACAAAAGTATCAGAAGGGGACCAAAGTCTACACACTTAGGCCAACCTGATGCCTCTGTGGTCCCTGAGGTCACTTTTGCTGGTGAGGAGAGAAAGCCTTGTTTGAGAATCCATCATCTAGGACAAGGTGGGGGTCAGGAAGCGAGACTCCCCGCATGGCAAAGCCAATCATGAGAAACTGTGTGTACTTCCACCTGCCTCCCAAACTAGGATGAACGGCAGCAACCCTTTCCCAAAGGTACAGTCGGGCTAACACAGGTGCAGAACGGGAAATAGGAAGAAAAGGCAGCAAAGTTTAAGAAGCAAAAAGAATGCTTAGCTGGGGGAAGACTTAAGAATGCCACTAAAAGTCATCAGGGAACAAACCAGTATCCATGATAAATAGTCTTCCATTAAAGACAGGGAAAACGCTGGCTGGGTTGCTCGGTTGGTTGGAGCGTCGTCCTGAACACCAAAAGTTGCAGATTCATTTCCCAGTGAGGGCACACACCTAAGCTGTGGGTTCAATCCCCAGTCGGGGCACATATGGGAGGCAACTGATCAATGTTTCTCACATCTATGTCTGTCTGTCTCTCTCTCTCTCTCTCCCCCCGCCCCTTCCTCTCCTTCTCTAAAATCAATAAAAACATATACTCAGGTGAGGATTAAAAAAAGCAAAGAATAAAAAGTGGTGGAAAGGCCAAACACTAAGTGCACACAGAAAGGAAACAAAAGTAAAATGGTGAAAGGAAGAAGACCTGAGAGTGAAAAGTTTAAGTCCACCCAGCCACCTTCTTAATCCCTAACGAGGGGCTCCCACGTTTTATTCCTCTGTTTGTCCTTTCCTTTATGCGTTCATTAATTCAAATATCTTGGGCCTCTGCAATATGCCCAGCCAGGCACTGTTCTTCATAAGGACATACCACACAGAAACAGCTGCCCTCACGGAGCGCCCCTTCCCACGAAGGAAAAACACAAAGTGGAGAGGCAGCAGCTGGAAAGAGGTGCCAGTGGGAACAGGGCGGGAAACGGGCCACATGAAGGGACGGTGGGGGAAGGTTCATTTCAGTTTGGAGGTTTAGCCATAGAGCACTGCTACAGAGTTGGGGTGCTGCCCTCAAGAAATCTCACAAACATAAGTCACTGGCTCAGGGGCAGGCAGCAAGGAGACAGATGAGACTGGGGAAGGCCAAGGACACTCATGCCACGTGGTGGCAAAACACTCGCCCAACTGTCCCTGGGACTAATGCAGAAAGCGGCCCCCGGCCAGAAATCAGGCATACGAGGACAGCTGCTGGCGGGCTGAGGTCAAAGGAACAGAGGAGCCCTAGACTGTGGGGCCCAAACAGCCACAAAAGACAGTCTTCTAGAACCCAAAGCACAGATTTGGAAGTCCTCTCAGACCCGGCGCCCACTGAGCCACAGTCTGGGCCTCAAGAAAGCCTCCATTCAGCTGAGGTATGAAATCAAGGTACAAAGGCAAAAACCTGGACTTGAGAATTGCACCTGGGAAAGAATTTCAGGTGAGTTAGGAGAGCATAAAATTGTCTAGAACTAAACACATGAAAAGCCGCTATAGCTTTTCAACAAACTGTTTCACCAAAGAAATCCCAAGACCAGACTAAAACACAGCCTCTGGGCCCCCAAGCTTGCTGCCCTCGTTGTCTGACCAAGGAGGGCAGATCCCCTCTCCAGGGGTGCCCAACCTTTTGGTGTCTCTGGGCCACACTGGAAGAAGAGTTGTCTTGGGCAACGCATTAAATACACTGTGACATGTAATCACACAAAAAAATTGCATAATGTTTTAGGTAAACTCATGAGTTTGTCTTGGGCACCATTCATAGCCATTCTGGGCCACATGCGACCTGCAGGCCGTGGGCTGGACACACCTGCGGCCCTACTCCCTCCTACAGGTGCAACAGGGAAGACCAGAAGGAAGGCCCAGTGGCAGGAGAGTCGGGCAGAGACGAGAAGACACGGGACGGAGTTCTTCCCAGAAAGCAGACCCAGACCAGCTATCTCACTGCCCAGCGGGCACCGTAACCCAGGGGCTCAGGAAGCCAGGGAGCACGTGAGCTCTGCGGGGCACTCACCGCGGGCTGATCCAGGCTGCCGTGCCTCTCCTCCTTCTCCACGGTCCGCCGGCAGTCCGGGCACACCCACAGCGGCAGGTGCAGCACACTGTTGCCCTTGGGAGCCATGGAGAGGGCCAGTGTGCTCGCAGTCTTCATCCCGCTCTCCAGGAACGAGGCGTCTTTCCGCTCACCCCTGCATAGCAGGCAGTAGTCCCCAGCAGGATAGGGTGCAGCTCTATGATTCACACCAAAGTTAAAAGGAGTCTGGAATAAAATAAAAAAGTAAAATTGCTATTTTCAAAACATGATCCACAAAAGCAAGATCTTTAAAAAATATTTTATATAGCCCTGGCTGGTGTGGCTCAGTGGATTGAGCTCAGGCCTGCGAACCAAAGAGTCGCTGGTTCAATTCCCAGTCAGGCCACATGCCTGGGTTGCAGGCCAAGGCAGATCCCCAGTAGGGGGTGCGCGAGGAGCAGCCACACACTGATTTTCTCTCCCTCGTTTTCTCCCTCCCTTCCCCACTGTCTACAATAAATAAGTAAAATCTTAAAAAATATATATATAAAAGGTCTTAAGCCAAAGAGTGAGGGTGGGAACCTCCAAGGTAGGAGGAAGAGGCAAGATTATTATCCTAGATCCTCTCCAAAAGATCATCAACCAACCTAACAGAAAAGTGAGATCAGCCTTTAAAACACTCAAACAGGCTCCCGGGTGAAAAACAGGCCTAACGTCACAAAGTCAACAAGTGGAGGCCAAGATTTTAACACAAATCAGAGTGAGCTCAAGGTGAGTCGCCTGCACCTTGGAGGAGCCAACCAGTAACCATGAAGAGAGGTTTGCGAGGCACACCTGGAGAACAGGTGTGCGGGGAAGCCAGGTATGGCCTTCCGGAGGCAGGCGCGCTCTGCCAAGGGTCCGAGCCACAGCACAGGCGGGGC
Source organism: Mormoops blainvillei (assembly GCA_004026545.1). Taxonomy (NCBI): domain Eukaryota; kingdom Metazoa; phylum Chordata; class Mammalia; order Chiroptera; family Mormoopidae; genus Mormoops; species Mormoops blainvillei. The sequence continues at coordinate 123,045 of PVJD01000187.1, read as the reverse complement.
TGAGGCAACAGGACCCCGAGGCCCAGGCCTCTGGCCGCTAGGGCGCCCGCAGCGCGTACCGTAGGGGGGGTGGCAGGTGGCCCAGGGTTCCTCTGGCTGGAAGTCAGAGATTTCACATCTCCAGCTATCCCCAGAGGTCATTCCAATGCCCGCCCCGCTGCTCAGCGTCCCCCACCCCAACCCGTCCTCCTGCCCCGAGGTTCATGGGCACCCATGCAAACTGGTCGTACAGCCGGCCCTGCTGAAAGCCTAGCGTGGCCTGAGAGAATATATGAACAAGTGACAGCAGCAACTGGGACCAAAGGAGGACTTGCACATGGATTTTTAACCTGCTTCTATAAACCAGTGGTCAAAACTGGCTACACGTGTCACATCTACACATGTCACAGCCACAGGGTTCCAAGGAGCCAACCAAGCCCAGCTCAGCAGCCACCTGAATATCTGAGGTGCCAGGGGAGAGAACGGAGCACTATCTCCCAGTGGCGTTCTAAAAGGCTCCAGGCCGCTCCTCAAACCGCGGGACACCAGGGAAGTCGCTGTGTTCTCTGTCCCGACAGATCTGAGAAGTCTAAATTACGACCACTTCAAACTGCACGTTGACTTAACCCTGGAGAGGCCACCTCTCGTTCCCAGTCCTGGAGCACAGCCCCCACCACCCACCAAACAGCCTGGCCCCCATCCCTTCCCGGGTCGCCCATTCTCCAGCAAAGCAGAGGCTGGCCTCCAAGGTTACAAAGGCCGCCAAGACAGAAATCATAAGAGACAGAACTGACTTGAGAGCCCCGAGTCCAGCAACCATGCGTCTGTCCGACCGTCCATCAGTATTTCCTGGCCCAGGCGGATCCCCGCCCTGGGATGCTAATACCCTTGGTCAAAGGCTAAGACCATAAATAAGACAGGTAAGTAAAAAAATACAGAATAGCAGACAACGGTAACAGAGAAGGAGGCAAACAGAGCAGGAAAGAGTGCCTGGGGCTGGGGCTTGTGCCCTTCAGGGTGGCCAGCGAGGGCTCCTCTAGGACACACCTGGACACTAGGGTGCCACAATGGGCTGCAGAAGGGGCATCCCAGAGGGCAAGCACAAAGGTCCTGGGGGCGGAAGGCCAGAGGAGGGGGAAGTGCTGTGAGCCAGGAGTGGCCTGGTCTCCTGCTCTAACAGGCTGATAAGGCTTGTGTGCAGAGGAGAGATGAGATGAGACAGGAACAGAGAGAACGAGAACATGGGAGAAGCCATCTGCACCTTAGGAGTGAGGTGACTGTGAGGTGGCTGTGATGGGAGAGCGGCAAGACCACTAAGGAACCAGAGGTCAGGGTGAGGAGGAGGAATTGGACAGGGTGTGTGGAAGACTCCGAGCTGGGAGGACCTCTCCCACAGGTATCTGAAACCCACTGGATGCCAGTCCTGCTGAGAGGCTGGCCAGCAGGATGCAATGATGAGTCACAGGGAGGCCCTGCTAGTTCCAGAGGGAGAGTAGACAGACAGACACACACAAACACACACACACACACGACCAGCTCACATCTGGGGCAGTAAGTCTCCTCCAGGAAGAAAATACAGTGGCCAAGGTGGAGACTGGGGCCACAGGAGGACACTGTGCCATGAGAGCAGCGCGAAGGGAAAGCGACAAGCAGCTGTGTGAGCCTCTGGGAGGAGGCACTGAGAGCCCAGGAGCTGCCGGCAGCACGAAGGCCGCCGAGGGCCAAGGCTGGGAGCTTCCTCAGATGGGGATGGCACGGCCCAATGCTCACCTTAAAAAGAAACTCTGGGGAGGTAGCAGTGCATATAAGGCTGCTCTAGGCCATTCCAGACACAGGTGGGAGGCATGGAAGAGCAGAGCAGTCAGACTCTGGGGTGTCCAAGGAAGAGCCACAGAGCTTGCCAATGGACCCGAGGATGCGATGAGGATGGGCCCAGCTGTCCAGGCGCTGGGTGTGCCAACAACTGTGATGTCAGACCCAGGGGGACAGGCTGGGGCAGTGGCAAGAACCGAGGGGGTGCTCTGGGCGCTGCACAAATGAAGTGGGTGTTAAAACACCCAAACAACGTCGCGGGGGGTGGTGTTTTTCAATGAGACACTTGGGGAACAGGATCCAAGTGGATATATAATTTGGGATCACTGGTACGTGTGGTCTGGAAAGCCATGGAGTTAGACGCAATCACCCATGGGGAGACGGTAGACAACGCCCTTACAGGAAGTCAAAACTTCTTGACATTTCACCAACAAGCTCAAGTGCAAAGCTAGTTCTCCAAGGAGGTAAAGCTCTACTCTGCATTCCTTTTTCAGGCAAAGCCAGCAAGAGGCTACTACAAAACACACGTGTGCACACAACACCTGACCACATTCAAATTAACCCAACACCAGTGCCCCACCAGGTGTTCGCTCTCCTGTGACTGAATGTGAGGCACAAATACAAACACCACTGACTCCTGTAAAAACACTCCATAGCTGTACTGAAGCAGAACTGAGACACACAACAAGCTGAAAATCTCTTTGCTGCGCAATTTGAGTAATTCTGACATATATACCCCCCCGTGAAGCCATCAAAATAATCAAGATAATAAATACTACCGTTACCCCAAGCCTGTTGGGACCCCTCTGTACCCCGTTTCTCCTCGCTCCCTTTTTCTCCAACCCAACCCCAGTCACGGGTAACCACTGGACAGAACGCTATCTCTACAGATTCATCTGCAACCTCTAGAGCTCTACCAATTGATAAATGGCATCACATGACATGCCGCCTGCCGCCTGGCCTCTTTCACAGAGCACCACTCATTGTTTGGGGACGGCACCCACGCATGTGTGCACCAGGACTGTGTTCCTTTCTGTTACCGGGCAAAATTGCACGGCCCGGGTAAGCCACGACTTGCTTATGCATTCCCCCATTTGGAGACATTCTGGTGGTTTCCAGTTTGAGGCTATTACAAAGAACAGCTGCTGTGAACATGCACGCACGACTCTTGGTGCGGACGTGTGCTTTTGTTGCTCGTGCATAAATGCCAAGGAGCAGAATGACTGGGTCATGCAGTAGGTGCATGTCTAACTTTAAAGAAATTTCCGCACCTCCCCCAAAGAGCACTGCTGGAGACTTCCAGAGAGCCACACCCTTGTGGAGGTGGTGCACTGTTTTAATGGGAGCCATTGTAACAACTGCCTCACTGTGGCTGTCCCTAATGATTAATGATGGTAAACAACCTTTCTGTTCAACTCTTTGGCCTGGCTCAGGTTTACCCATTTTATTAATCTTAAAAGAATTCGCTTTTGGTTTCATGGATTTTCCATACTTAAAATTGTTTTTAATTAATGTTCTCTTTCATGTTATTTCCTTTCTTTGGGTGTGTACAACTGGCTCTTTGATCTACTTTCTTAGGGTGGAAAGAGAGGTCACCGACCCCTTTCTCTCGCATAAAAAGGTGGCTAGTGCTATAAATTTCCCTCTAAGTATTGTTTTGGCTGCATTTTACAAACTTTGATATGTTGTATTTCCATTCTCTTTCAGTTCAATTTTTTATTATTTCCCTCTTGATTTCTTTTTTGACTCACGGGTGGTTTAGTTTCCTCATATTTGTAGTTTTCCAATTATCTTTCTGTTACTGACTTCTAATATAATTCCATTGTCAAAAAAGATACTTTGTATAATTTTAATTCTTCCAAATTCATCAACCTGTATTATGGGCCAGAACATGATCTATTTTGGTAAAGGTTCAACGTTTACTTTGAACAGCGTGTTTCTGTATGCCCAGTCTCACTCCCGGTACGGCGACATGGCCCTGCTAACCTCCATGCCTCAGCTTCCTCGCCTAAAAGCCTAAAAGCACCTGCCTCACAGGTCTGTCACAAGGAGCACGTGTTACACCTCGAAGGTGCCCCGGGCTCTAGCTGGCACAGAGTTAGCTCAAGTCCTGATGAATGAAGAGTGGTCTGTCTCACACAGGACCGCAGACGTCTGCCCTAGCAGACTGAATGTCATCTGACTGCAGGCTGTAAGACTGGCCTTTAGAAAACATATCACCTCTGCACTACGTTCTTAAGGTCTCAACATTTATTTTTTGAATTGCTCACTCTGTTCCTGGGATGAAGACACATTTCCCTTCTCACAACACCGAATCTATGTTTTAGCGTTGTTAACCAAAACTGAGCGAGAAGAGACTAGACTGCCATGAGCTGGAAGCCCTGGCAGTCTTCCCCACCACCAGGGGCTGGCTCTCCCAGAGGCCCCCCACCCCAGAAAGGGGCTGCGGGGTCCTGGGGCCGAGCGCACGCCCTTGCGCCCGTGCCTGGGAGCCCTGGGCCGGGTCCTGCTGAAGAGCAACCGTGAAGGCGCAAGATGAGCTGCCAGACGAGCCGCCAGACGACGGTCTGGTTCCAAGCGTCTGTTCCCGCCTAACAGCAGACGCGCTGAGCGAGAAGCTAAGTAACTGCAGACAGAGCATGTTCCCAGAAAGACACCAACAGAAGCGAGCCTCACAGTGAGAAGAAAGCCCGTCTCTCCCGCGTTCCCACCTCCACGCAGCGCGGTCTCCTCACCAAAAGACTCCAGGTGGCTCTGAAGACCCAATGCCTGCTCCGGCTCTGGGGGAGATGGCCTGGGGGCAGGCTGGTTCCGTACAGGCTGGTGGGTGTGTCACAACAGAAGCTCCAAGGAGGGGAGGAGACTGTGGGCTACCAAGCTAAGAGCTAACTGCTGGACCTCCACTCCCCCGGCAGCTCCCCCAGGGACTCTGAAGGCAGGCACTACTGTCTCACTCAGAAGCTGTAGGAGTGCACCCATCGTCACAGAGCCGGGAATCAAACCCAGGCACCTGGAATCCAAGGCCGGTGCTCCAATGCTGCGATGAGGTGCCTGTCTGCCCGCAGAATCGCCTGGGAGGGCCAGGGAAGGCTTATGCCCCTCATTATCCAACTGCCAAACGCCCCTCATCTTTCAGCAGCATTCATGCGTCATCTTCCCTTTCAAACCTGACTCTCTCGGCCCCGGTTCCCTGCCGGCTGTAGCAATCGGTGACAACCTCGTCCTGCCCCCGCGGCGTCCATCCCAGAGCTTTCTCGCCAGGGGCACTTGTTTCTCTCCTGCTCACCCCCCTCAATGAACTGGCAGCAAACTCCGTGAAACCAGAGACACTGCCCCATCCCATTCCTTCTAACACCTTCTGTAACGCTGCGCAGAGGCCATCAACGTCCCCTGAATGAACAAGCAGGAGAAGGCTCTCTGGTCCTCGCGGATGTCATTCATCCTTCCCAGTGGTTCCCAAGGTGATGGCCGCAGACAGGAAAAGGCGGCCTGCCTGATACGGGAGCTGCCTCAGCAGCCACCAGGACACCTTGTGCATGAAGACCCCGAAACCACACGGGCACCGCGCAGTCAGGCTGCTGCGCTGCCACTCCAGAGGCGACCCATGGCCTCATGGGGGACTGCCCACGACCAACAGTTGCGGGAGGAAACGCTGAGCCCACTCACAGGTGGCTCCGCAGGGTGTGCTGGCCGGGGCCAGCAGCAGGGGCCACAGCACCACACTGCACTCAGAGAGGGCCCCGAGGCCCCTGGGGGGTAGTCCAAGCGGGAGCAGGGGCCAAGAAGTGCCCTCGGTCGGGCCTCTGCCAGGAAGGAGGAAGGGCTGCAGGTGCAGAGCTGCCCCATTCACTGACGGCAGCTGCGCGGCCAGGAGTTAGGACAAACAGTCGGGACCACTGGCGGAAGGGAGATTGAGAAAAGGGGTCTGAAGACGGCAATGAAGTGCAAGGACACCTATGTCCTATGTGGACTCTCTACAGTGATGCCTGCTGCGGCAGCCGCTCCCAACAACTGGGGGACAAGGCGACCTGCCCTGTGTAAGCCTCTCAGCCTCCTTCCCCACCACTCGGTGCCCTGGACTTGACCTCTGCCAGGCACCGCAGTGCAGAGCCCCCCCCACCCCAGGGCTTTGGCGCCGAGTACCTTCTCCTGCTCTGCACTCCCGAAGTAGCAGCCACATAGGGAGGGGCTCAAGGAGCCTGAACCTGCGCCCCAGCCTGGACCGCTGCCTCCCCGCGCCCTCTCCCGGCCCCACGCCCTCCTGCATGCAGGGTCCTGCAGGGCTGCTACCTCATGAGCTTGTCGCCCCTCAGGTCCCACACGCTGGCCCAGAGCCACGCCGGCCCAAGTGGTGTGCACATGCTCGACTCCCTCTAGAAGGTGCCACTGCTCCAGCAACTGGCTCCAGCGGTGGCACGCTGGCTCCTCCTGTACACCTGAGCCCTAGAGGTGCATTTCCTGCAGCGCACCCAACACAGACAGCAGCACCCAGGCCTCGGACCTGCAGGCTGCCCGGGCTGCCTCAGCCCATCCGCCCACCAGCCTCAGCCCATCCGCTTGCCCCGCAACTGTGGGCCGGCTCTGGCCCAGGCAGCCCAGTTGCAACCACGTCTGCTCCAAGAGAGTAAGAACCCCCTTCCTTGGGGGCTCCCCCTCAGCCCAAGTGGAGCCGAGCTCTCCATCCACCTTAGGATCACGCGCCTGTCAGGCTTCGTAATTCCTTAATAATATAGTAAACTTCCCTCGTCTAAGTTACAGTATGGTTTTGTCCCTTGATTGGACCAAGCCTGATCACCACGTCTGTCCCTTAATGTCACCATCTATAAACTCACCGCACACCTTATTCACTGCTGTAACACAGCACTGACCAAGAAGTTTGTTCTATGATGAAAGTGAGGTGACCAGCCTGTGGTTATGGGGTTCGCCCATCCTGGTGCATAGCCAACACTCAGACGCAGCAGGCTCTAGGGGACGGTGGGGCGGCCTACTGGGAGACTTCTGGGCAAGAATGCCGTCCCACAGAGCACAGCACAGAGGACCGCAGACGGTAATGCCTGCCCTCAGCCCAGGAAATGCTTCCTTCCCGTCCCCACACGAGGCTCCGAGAGACTGTAGGTCTCAGCACACGGGGGCGAGTAACCGCACCAGGCAATGGTCGCTTCCGCACACCAGCGGCCGGCCTGCCCGTCGGGACTCCAACCTGCCTCTGCACCAGTAGTTTGAAGAAAACAAAAAGCAGTGACCAGTTATGCTGGTGGTTTCGGATAAAGAGAACATGAAACAGGGTAGAGAAATTCCAAAAAGTACATCTTCAAAAAAGTATTTATTTCTAAACCAAGCCTCCTTCCAAAATGTTGACATGTCTCCTGAGAATAGCAACATTAATGCTGATAAATTCTTTCCATCTGTCTCTAACCCAGGGCCTAGGCCAAGGAGGGGGTGTTGTTTAAGGTTAACCCAAATATTACCCAAATAACTCTTTGGTAACCAGAATTAATTGATGAATTAACATTGCTTCTGATTTTAACATGCCCGTAATATTTATTGAACACTCCTCTGCTCCAAATCCTGTAAGAGGGTTGGGATGCAAGTATTAACACTAGAAAAGAAGTCACGGCCCCTTAAGGCTAGCAAGCTCGAGGCCCCGCTCTTGGTCTTTTCTCACGCTGTGCTCTTCGCCCACTCGCCCTCCACCACTGGTAACACGCAGCCCCCTGAAGTAGGTCCAGGGATCCAACATCAGGGGCGCGGCCGCCTGACCCACGCCTCCCCGAGGTGTCCCAGGGCATTCTGCACACACCGTGTCCAAAGCTAAGCTGATGCGCTGCGGCCCCCGTGGCAGTGGTAGACGGAGCATCCGGTGCCAACGGAGCAGACAGTGCCCGCCTTCCCTGGGGAAGAAGGTCCCTGCCCCTGGTGAGGTGCCCCGGTGAGCAGAGGCCAAGATGCCTGTCCCACTCCAGACACCAGGCCCCTAGCTGGTTCCCTGCGTCAGCCTCCAGCCCACCCCCTTCCAGGCAAAAGGCACCTGTAGTGACCCTCTTACAGCCTCAGTCACAGCCCATCACTCTCTGGCTCAAAATCCTCCCCGAGTTCCACCTTAACACAGTAAAAGACAGCACTGCCGGAGTGACAGACGAGGCCTTGCACGTCTGCCCAGGACACAGCCCGACAGCAGGCACTCAGCAGACACTTGGGGGACAGGCGCTTGGACAAACGTGACATGCACAGGGCAATAGGCGGAGCTCCCCATGGAGCTGCCTGAGGACGTCAGTGGAGCCTGTGCCCCACACCGCTGAGTAACAAACACAAACATGGGCAAGGGCTTTTTCAGAAAACACAGATTCACACATACCCAGCTACAGAGACCTGTTAGAGGAGGGCGGGTTCAGGAGAGGAGGTGACGACGAGCATAAAACAAAGTGGAGAAGGGGAAGAAGGAAGAGGAGCTGGGGCTTTTCTGACACTGGGGCGTGCCCTGTGGGAGTACTTGGTCCTAAAACAAGTGTGACCCCCAAAGGCAAGACCTGTCCCCCAATGCCAGCCCTCTGTACTGTCCCTATCACAGAAGAAGCTGTTTCTGAGCCATATGCCCACAGATTCGCATTCAGTCCCTCTGCCACTCCCATGTTGATCAGATGTGTGCACCCTCTCTGATGCCACTGTCACTGTCACCTCTCACCCGCATTGCGAGGAGCCTCCTGCCTCCTGTCGCTCTGAAAACCACCCTCCTCGTCGCGGTCAAAGCGGCCTGCTCCGCTGCTCAAAGGCCGGCGCTGCCAGCAAGCGCTAAGGTCTGTGCGGCACTGCCTTCTACTCGCCCTCCAGGCTCCAGTCCTGTACCAGGCTGGGCCGGGCACACGGCTTCCCTCTGCCCCCAGAGCTGTGGCCCACAGGCGGCTGCCAGGCCTGGCCTGCAACCTCGAATCTCAACTGATCTCTCATTTTACACATCAGACGACAAGAGACTCTCTGCGGGCCACACGGCAAGTTTGCCTGGCAAGTATGGAAAAATTGCCCGGGTCCCCGTCCTGTCAGTGCTGGTTGCTGAGGTCGCTTCCTCGGATGATCCAGTTTCCAGTAGGTGCGATTTACGACTGCATTTGGGGAAAAAAGGTTTTAGAAAGAAAGCCTGAAATACTACTTTGGGCTTACCTTTAAGCTGAAGCTCTCAGTCTTTACAATTTGTTTTGATGCCCTGACCGAGACTTAGAAAGTAGTAAATAAAAACTTCTGGTCCAGAACCTCACTCTACCCTCGCAGCCCTCCACCACGCAGAAGCCACGCCCACCCCCTTGTATCCCACCTGCGCATTTTTTACAGAGCACCAAACAGAAGTGCGCTGCCCTAGGCAATGTGCATTTCTCAAGCTTGCCTGCAAGGTGGCTCTCTCGGGGAGAGTGCCCCGTCCCCCAGGCCCACCCTCTCCTTCATGCCTCAGAAGGGACTGTGAACCCTTGGGACACACAGACAACCCATCACAGCATGGCCATCACACAACGAGGCCTAGCATAAAAACACGATTGGGTCTACTTCTGAGAAATTTGAACCAAAACACAAAGCAAAGTCGGCCCATAATCATTTGAGGCTGCCAGGAGGAAAAGCTGGGGCCGTGGCAAGCCGAACCGCCAAAGAGCAGGACCTGTGAGGACGGCGGGCCACCCAGAAGAGGGGCTCAGGGAGCCCCCACAGCCAGGAGGAGAGGCAGAACAGGCAGGGAGCCCCAGCTGCCTGTGTGGGGCACTTCTCATCAATTAAGGTGGGTGGCCTCCTGTCCCTTAAAGTCAAATCACTCTTGACTCAGTCTAAAGAATAAAGAACAAAGACCGGGAGGGGAGGGGGGAGGCAGGAGGGAGAAGAGGAGGCACAAAGGCTCCCAGGCCAGGAGGGAGGGCTGAAAACGAGCAGGGCCCCTGCAGCCCGGCCAGGCTTTGGGAAGGTGCACCCTGTGTCCCGCACGTGGCGAATCACACGCCTCCTTCCAGCTGCACACAGCCTATGTCTGGTGTGCCAAGGTGTCTCCTGTGTCACCACGGGACTTCAGCCGTGAAAGGGACAAAGTTTCAGTTATTCCAGTCACAAGAGCAAGTTGGAGGACCCCTCACGGCTGTGTCACACACTGAAGGAGGAACATGAGGTGACCAAGAGTGACACTCTTCTTCCCTAGTTCATGGCACACTCTGGAAAAGTGTTAAAGCACGTGGAGGAAAAAGAGAGGTTTGGCTTAGTTCAATGTCTCCTGAGCATGTCACTGAAGCTCTCCTTGCAGGAGGCTCACGGAGCTCCTTCTTCAGCTCAGGACAACTCTGAACTGACAGGGCTTGGGGAGCCCCAGCCAGCAAACCCCAACCAACCCCAGGGTAGCTTGCCCAAAGCCCTGCCTCCCGACAAGAGGGACAGCCTGGCACGGAGCTCAGGCTGCGGGTGGAGCAGAGTGAGGCGCCTCGTCTGGGGGAATGCAGATCTGCATAGAACCCTAGGGCTCCACACTCACTACCTATTTTAATGCAATTTGCTGAAATAAAAAACTGAGGGTCTCAGGTCTTCCCACCTGCTGTCCCTTCCGTCTAGAACATTCTTACCCACAGGTCTGCTTTGCTCAGTCACTGCCTCTGGTCTCTGCTCTCTGCCACCCACTAACACTGTGGCACCAGGTCCACACACTCAACTTCATAGCTCACCATCCCACCACCCCACCTAACTCCTGTTTTATCCACTGATGCATCCTGAGTGCCGAGAACCACTCTGCAGTGACCAGTTATGGTCAGAGTGACCAGTCACTCTGGACATATAACAGATGCTCCAAATAGACGATGAACACCCCAGCAATTCAATGAAGACACATCTCAGGTGTGCCCAGGCAACCTTCCCCTCAGCTATCGAGAATAATTCAGGATGTCCGATACCAGACTTCTCCACATACAAACCGACAGCACTAAGCTCACACCTGCACGATTATGTTTAAATGTGACTGAATACGTATGGACTGCTTCTGTATTACTGCCAAATAAACTCTGGTTTTTAGAAAGTTTTACGTCGCCACTGCTGGCAACAGAAGCCATCACTTTTCTCAACCCTACGCACGGATTTCCAATTAGCTGGTTCTTCACACGAGTCTGGGTGAGTGATCCCCCGAGAGCCTCGATACACGGCTAGGAGGGTAGTGAAAAGGCCTGCGTTTAGCATCTGGGATGGCCTGAAGGCCTAACCCTACCCAACCGTGAGTCTCTGCACCACAGGGATGGGAGCGGGGAGATGTTAGCAGGACCCTTCTCTGCAGCAGTCACAACTGAGCAAATCTGGAAAGCACTTTATACATTAGCACAACTGTCTTCTAAACACTAAGTTCTAACTCTCGAGGTCATCACCCCTCCTCTTGCACAGCAGTAATCTTTCTTGCTGGTGTCCTTTCCCACTGTGGTCGCTAACCCTGGTAACAACACATGCTTCGCTGCAGGAACCGTGCCTGGAATGTTTTACTATAGCTTGTAGTTTAGCCTATTTGAACATCTGGACTGAATTGGCTAAACTCTGTCTAAACCTAAAAGGTAGACAATTAATACTTCAAATGTGATACTGAAACTTTTTATTTAAAGATTGTATTTTTAGAGAGAGGAGAAGGGATTGCTTCTCAGCCTTTTGGCAAAGGTCAAGTGTAGAGAAGGGAAGGGAAGGGAGGCAGGAAAAGAGGGAGAGACACATTGATCGGTTGCCTCTCACATGCCCCCAACTGGAGACCTGGCCTGCAACCCAGACACATGCCCTGACCAGGAATCCAAGCGGCAACTTTTCAGTTCACAGGCCAGTGCTCAATCCACTGAGCCACACCAGCCAGTGTGATACTGATATTTTTAGGTAACTGTAAAAATTCTTGGATATTCTGGTGTCTCAACTTTGCCCAAGTTCCAGCCTCACCAGGGTCCCGGCCCCACCCCCCACAGGCCTACAGGGAGCCTGGGTGCTGTTGCTGTGGGGTCTGAGGCTACGGCCCTTCCTTGGCGTCACTGCAGTAGAAGAGGAAGACCCAGCTTTCTGAAGCTGCCGGGGGCCCAGGCCCTGAACACCACCAGGAAGCTGCGGCCACCCAGAAGGCTGCCAAGAACCTCATTATCTTCTTGGGGGGATGGGGTTGGGGGGTTCCACAATGACAGCAGCTCAAATCCTAAAAGGGCGGATGAATGGCAAGCTGGGACCTGTGACCCCTCCCACGCCGGCCACTGACCAATTCCCATACATGGCTCTGGCCAAGACACACAAGGTGGATAACATGCGGCAGACAGGCAGGCGGCCGTGGCCTGCCTACCTGTGTAGGGTCGAGACCAAGTACCAGGCAGCCCGACTTAGCCAGTGCAGCACAACCTGGGGCAGTGAGTCCCCTCTACACTGATCAGGGCAGTCAGCAGGGGCGACCACAAGGGCGCGACACGCCTTGCACACCAGCGCCCACGCACACACGGTGAACCGAAGCCAGGGCTCGGACGCCGACCCTGCAGCTGGGCCACCAGGACACCACCATGCAGCTCACCTCCAACACGGACATCGACAGACCCTGGTGAGGCCACAAGTCCATGTTTCCGGAGGGGATCCCAGGCCCTGAGCACCCTGGCGACCACACAGGGCAGTCAGGATGGACAGGCGGCAGCTGGTTCAGGAGTGGTAGGCTAAGCCCCAGGGGGCCCAGTGTGTGTGGAACCCAATGGTGCTCACTCAGGTGTCCCAGGACCCCCCTGTAACATACCTCGTGGACCTCTCTGAACTGGGGACTTGCAGTGCGAGGCCCATCAAGACCCCGAGCAGGACTCGACCCTGACGTGGAGATGGCAGAGGCGGCCTTGCGCCTGATGGGCAGGAGCCCCTCAGGCTCCTACCACTTCGGGGAGGGCCACACTGGCCACTGCCGACATGGCCGAGCTTACCTGGTGCTGAGACTTTTTAAAAAACTGTATCTTACTGTTTATGCTATACAGTTGTCCCAGTTTTTCCCTCTTTGCCCCCTCCGTCCAGCTCCCCCACTCCCTCGGGCGATCCCCACACCGTTGTCCGTGTCTGTGGGTCCTGCATACGTGTTCTTTGGCTACTCCCTTTACCTTCTTCCACCCAGTCCTCCCCTCCCTCTCTGGCAACTGGCAGTCTGTCCCATGTGTCCATGCCTCTGATTCTATTTTGCTCACTTATTTTGTTCATTAGATTCCACATGTAAGTGAGATCACATGGTACTTGTCTTTCTTGGACTGGCTTATTTCACTTGGCGTAATGTTCTCCGGGTCCATCTGCGTGTCAAAAAGGGTAAAATGTTTCTTCTTTTTCACAGCCGAGTAGTACTCCATCGTGTAAATGTCCCACAGTTGTTTCATCCACTCGACCACTAATGAGAACCCAGGCTGTTTCCAGACCTTGGCGACTGCAAAGAGTGCTGCTATGAGCATAGGGTGCACATACTCTTTTGAACCGGTGTTTCAGGTTTCTTAAAATACATTCCCAGAAGTGCAATCACTGGGTCCTAATAGTTTCATTTTTCATTTGTCGAGGAAACTCCACACTGTTTTCCACCGTGGCTACACCAGTCTGCATTCCCACCAGCAGTGCACGAGGGTTCCCCTTTCTCCGCATCCTTGCCAGCACTTATGGTTTGATTTACTGATGACAGCCATTCTGACAGGTGTAAGGTGACAGCTCATTGTGGTTTTAGAGACTGTCAGTTTCGATGACATCACTGACAAGGCCAGCCAGCTCAGAGCGAGGACACACTGCTCCTTGTCACTGCCGACCATTCTCACATCTTTGCTTTTGGTGGCTACCCACCGCATGGCAGCTCTGTTTTCGGGCTGGCTCCAGAGGAGGCCCCAGATGTCAAGGCCCCCACCCCATCCTTTATGGCAATGGCCTGGGCCTGGCACTCAACAGCGGCCCTTGGTCCAGCATCAGTGGTAGCCAGAGCCAGGATCCCAAGTACCAACATCAGGCGACCATGCCCCTGTCATCTGAGACCCACGGCGGCAAGAACACGGTGTTGTTCGCACATGGCCCGCAGGTGCACCTGGCGCACGGTGTGCTGGAGCAGAACTGGGTGGCACACGTCATGGCCTTTGCCACCTGCCTGAAGACTGACTCCCCCTCCCCAGCCCCACTGACGCCACACACCCCAGGCTGTCCACAGGTCCATCGCTGGCTCTGGTGACTGGGAAGCTGTGGCTGCTACTGTTGGGGACCATTGTGCCCTGACGGCCCCACCCTCACCCCAGACCCCTACCCTAAAATACTAAGTCCCTTCTCACTAACCTGGGTCCCCCACACTCCCACCCCACGCCTCCAGCACCAGACCCCACAGCCTGACTTTACCTGCTGGCAAGAGCCTCAGCATCTGCAGTGCTGCCCCTCCTCTCCGCCATCTCGCGATGGGGCCGAACTGTGGGACACCCCAGAGGCTGAGGTGGTGGTCTTCTGAGGCACCCAAGCTCTCCCGGGATGTTCTAAGCTGCCAGCCCCCAACCTTAGCTGTCTGGGAAAGCTTCACAGCACCTTGGGGACGACCTGAGGTCTTGGACATGTCAAGGGGCTGGAGGGTCTCTGGAGAGGGGAGGCTTCCTGTTGCCCTGCAACCGGTCCTGCAGGTGCCTCCTGGCCCAGGAGGCTGCTGTGGCCAGTAGTCCCGGGGCTGCCTCTCCTAGGGGCCCAACAGTACTACTGCACGGGGAGATGGGGGCACAGAATGGAGAGGAGGCTTGTCCCTAGTCACTAGGCTTCAGAGGTGATCACATCCCAATGCCCATCCCAGCTGAGAGACCCAAAGAACATCGGGGGGAAGCTGTGGGTTGCACAGTAGGCAGCCCCAGGGCAGTCCCTGCCCCACCTGAAGGCCATGTGGGCACTAAGCACAGATTGGTGAACAGGGGATTCCCTACCCTCCCTGAGTCTCTACACTGAGAGGGACACAGGAAAAAAATCAAATAAACTGTTATACAATGTAAAAAGAGAAGCTTAATTCTAGATTTCATTTGATTCAGTCAACAAAAACTTACTGGCTTTGAACAAGGTACTATGCCTTAAAAATCTGTCTGCATTCAATAACTGTCCAGTCTATGTACAGGAAAATGCATGTGTTAAGGATCATTGGAAGTAGCTGCTGCAGCTAAGAGAGGAGGGGTAAGCAGGACAGAGACGCAGCACTAACTTAGGCCTCTGAAGACAGTGGGATTCTTAGGAGGCAGAACTGGAAGGAAGGTGTGTAGAGTGGAGAAAAGGAAGTATGAGCAAAGGTAGGGAGCCCAGATCCGGATGTGAGATGTGAGAAGGCACAGGGTGAACAGAGAAAGGAGGGAGCTGGAGAGTAGTCCTGCTTGGTCACCAGCACGTCAGGAAGACCTGAGCACAACTGCCCAGCACCCACATATCAGACTGTATGTCAAGCACGACACAAGGGCATGGCTTTGAGGCCATCCTACAGCTCCTACCAGTGCCAGAGTGCTCAGATGCAGTTGGTGAATATAACCGACATACAATGGAAAATATGCAAAATATGGAAACCTACAGTAAGATAAAAATGGAATGGGCCCTGGCTGGTGTGGCTCAGTTGATTGAGCGCAGGCCTAAGAACCAAAGGGTTGCCAGTTCAATTCCTGGTTAGGGCGCATGCCTGGGTTGCCGGCTGGGTCCCCAGCTGGGGACACATGGGAGGCAACCACACATTGATGTTTCTCTCCCTCTCTTCCTCCCTCCCTTCCCCTCTCTCTAAAAATAAATAAATAAAATCTTTTTTTAAAATGGAATGGATTTTTGCTTACTTGTTTTCAAATTAACAATACTGAAAACCTGTTTATGTCACAAAAAAAATCATGAAAAAATGTAAGGAGACCAGTGTGATTGAATGTACTTTTCTGTTTTTTTAAATCTTGCTATAGCCCTGGCCGGGTGGCTTGGCTGGCTACAGCGTCATCCCTGATGCACTAAGGATGCAGGTCTGATCCCCAGTCACAGCACCAACGATGCATGAATAAGTGGAACAACAAACTGATGTTTCTCTCTCTCTCGGTTTCTTTCTTAAAAAAAAAAAAATCAATAAACAAAAAATAAAAATAAAATATTGGTATCATGCTTTGTGATAAAACCACTTTTGAATGTGTTCAATTATTTAGAAAGTGGGCTTTACGAGGCAGTCTTCACTGAAAAGGGTCCCTCCCTCTCCTTTAAGGACACACAGAGATAAGTGGAAAAAATAACCTCCTTTCTACCCTTACTAAGTCATGCTGATCAATTTCAACCTCATCAATCAATTACCCAAGGATTTTTGTTGAAATTCAACTAGTCAATTTTCATCTTTCTCATCCCAGTTCCTTGTTTTTACCTAGTAATCAGAAGTTATCACATTTTTGTATACTTAATAAATAAGTTCAAAGCTAAATGTTACAAGCGATTTAAAAGCAGACTAAAAATTTCAATTCCAAGTTTAAACGTGCAGTAAGATGACTGTTTACATTATATTCCTAGTACACACACACACAAACTTATAAAGAGAACGCTCTAAACCTTCATGTTCAAAATGCTCTCTATTCTCAATGCATGATTTTTTTCAAAAAGTAACTTTCTATTCCTTGTTAAAAAGGTCACCCTTACCTTCAGGAGCAGATTATTTTCTCAAATATACTACGTTGGCTAGGTAGTTTTCTACTAACAGCTACTTATTATAGGAAAGGTCAGTAAATTTAGACCACAAAAAAAGATTGTATTCATTCATTCATTTTTAAAGAGAAGGGAAGAGAGGGTAAAAGACAGAGCAAGAAACACCGATGTGAGAGAGAACCATCCATCGGCTGCCTCTCACATGCCCCCAGTGGGGGACCTGGCCCTCAACCTAGGCATGTGCCTCGACCAGGAATCAAACCAGGACCTTTTGGTTTGCAGGACACCCAGACCACTGAGCTGGTCAGGGCGCCCCTTCCAAAATGTTTGTGCTCATACTCCCCTCATCGAATGTCTCTGCAAACCAGCTGGGGCTGCTCCTGCAAGCAAACCGCATAGAAATGTAAGTCAGAACCCTCAGAAGGAGCTCATCCTTAAAGCTCAGTGAAACATCACAAAGCACAGGTCTGAGCAATGCGTGACCTCACACTGCTGCAAAGTTCACGGGCGCTGTTTCCATTCTGGATGTCCACTGTGTGAATATTCTGCTGACGGCAGAGGCTAAGTTCTTTCCTTCCCTAACATCTCCAGGTAAGATGACCACTTCGTATACGGTTCATCATTCATAAAAGTGGGCAGAACTCCACATTTCCAGTAATCTTTGAGAGTCGATTCTCAGTTCTGCTCGCGTCGTCTTACTTCATTAGGCAGCTAATCAGGAGGCGCTCCTACAGAAAGCAGCATCATGGCTCTGCCACCGACGTCCTCATCCCGCCCACTTCCATCCCTGGCGTGACCTTCCACCGAGGGTTCCTTTGCAGACAACCTGACTATTTTGAGGGCCAGTTTCAATAAAGGCAGGCAGCAGAATTCGTGAGTGTTACCGATGCCCTTGAACTGCCAGGGTCCTCGACACACTGCACATGACCCTGTCTGCGCGGCCGAAGCCGCAGGACTCACGACTCTGGAATACAGATCGAGTGGCGATGCTCATCTGGGCCCCTACACCAAATGTCTGTAAAGTGCATATCTCACTTGAAGACTAAGGACCCACATGCCCTCTCCACAGGACCAGGAGTGCCTCCTCTGCTCCCAGGGCGCCTCTGAGGCACACCACGCTTCAGGGGCCCTGCTCAGGTGATGGGTAGCCTCTGAAAATGTGTGACCAAAGAAACAACAATCACAAAATCAAAAAGTTGGAAAAGGCCTTCAAGGTCACCTAACAAAATCTTCTTACCTAACAGATGAGGAAATTGTGTCCAGTGCACAACTGCATACAGCTGGCCTGCGATCTTGAGACAAAAGCTTCTTTTGAGAAATCAGCCAGCACACAGAGCAGCAACACCTAAGCACAGTTTTGTGACATAGGAAGAAGAGTTCAGTCTAAGGTGAACAAGGAGTTACCTTGACACAGGTGAGGGGAAACAAGGCCTCAACTGTCATTTCAGTGACTACGACCACAGAGGAGGGCTTCCTTGTCAACCACGGCAGCTTCTACTTGTTATCAGCAATTTCTACCAGCACAGGCTAAGCATATCATGCTAAGTCTGAACTTGAGACAAAGAACTGGATATAAAATCACCTGCATCAAGGTGAGTGTTTAAGTGTAGAAATAAGTGAGCTCACCAAGCCGAGAGGGTAAACAAAGCACGAATTAGCAGGAGAGCCAGGACATGCCACAGAAAGGCCAGCACGGGAGCTCTAGGAAGGAACATGTGTGCCACTGGCTTAAAGGACACCTGGACAGCCTGCCTCAATGGGCTGGTGTCACCTCGCAAAGCAAAATGTCACTGGTTCAGTCTTGGTCATGGCACATGAGAGAGACAGCTGATCCATGTTTCTCTCTCACATTGATACTTC
Organism: Mormoops blainvillei; assembly: GCA_004026545.1. Lineage (NCBI taxonomy): Eukaryota > Metazoa > Chordata > Mammalia > Chiroptera > Mormoopidae > Mormoops > Mormoops blainvillei. The sequence continues at coordinate 104,778 of PVJD01000187.1, read as the reverse complement.
TCTTCCTTTCTCCCTCCCTCCCCCTTTTTCTAAAAAAATAAATAAAATATTTTTAAAAATCATCAGGACTGAACACAGCCATAAGACTTGGTAAGGACATGATCACTACTCGGCTCTGGGAGGGTGAATCAAAGGGAATATGAAAGCTAGGTTGAGGGGGGCAAACGGGGACTGAGCAGGGAGGAAGTAGAAGCAATGAGTATGAAGCAGAATTTCAAGTCACTTAGTAACAATGGCCAGGAAGAAGTCCGACAGGTAACTTAAGTGGTTAAACAAGGTCACGGGAAGCACCGAGAGGGAAGGGAAGATGGGAAACTCAAAATCTGAAGGCTGAGGAAAATAACCCAATATAGAAGGAAAAATTTGAGACTCAGGAGAGAAAAGAGAGGTTTTTAAGAGACCTTGAGCCCTGGCTGGTGTGGCTCTGTGGACTGATCTCTGGTCTGCCAACCTAAAGGTCACTGCTTCGATTCAGGGAGCATGCCTGGGTTGTGGGTTCAGTCCTCAGTTGGGGGCATGCAAGAGGCAACCGATTAATGTATCTCTCGCATATCCATGTTTCTCTCCCTGTCTCCCTCTCTTCTCATCTCTTTAAAATAAATAAATAAAATCTTAAAAAAAAAAAGAGAGACTGAGTGATATCTAGATAACACACATAAATTTTGCAATGAGTTTCCATGGGTTAACAGACGCAGTAAAATCTAACAGTTAAGAGCTCCTGGAGTATGGGGTTAACTCTGGAAAAAAGGACAAATGCTCTCTTCCAAATTAGAATCCAAAGTGGACAAGAGATTTCAGAGAAAAGAGAGAAGGGTGGAAACGCAGACGCTCCCATCGAGTGGTGACGTAGGCCAAGCGCGGCTGAGGTGCCGAGAAAGCCACAGAGCGCAGTTTTGAAGAAAAGGTCCCAATAAACCAGGGAATACAATCCAGTCTAAGTGCGGCGGCTGAGCTGGGGATAGGTCCCAAGGGAGCACCAAATGGAGGCGACAGCCTGGCCAAGGATGGTGAGGGCACGCTCCCCACAGGAACGGCCCACGACCTCCTGTGAGAGAGCTGCGTCAGCGCTGGTGGGCAGAGGGAGCGACACTGCGCAGGAGGGCGAGCACCACCAAAGGCCGAGGCAAGGCCACGCTCCCTCCCACGCGTACGGCAGAGCACGGCCACTACAGTGCCAGACAGAGGCGGCCACAGGCGGGGCAGGGGGCAGCGAAGAGTGGAGGATGAGAGCGCCTCCACTGGCCAGAGCCCTGCGGACAAGCTGCAGAAAGAAGGGTGGGTGCAGGTGCCCCACAGTGCAAAGCCCCCAGGCGCTCCCGCAGGGGGCAGGGGCGGGTGAACTTGCAGAAAAGACAGAGGCAGGGCAGCCAGGTGCACTCAGACTGGCTCGGCGCAAACGTGCAGATGAGGTGGGAAGGAGGGCTGGGTTAACAGGAGGGTTCTTTTTAACTCACGTCACTACTGCAAAGTGATAAAGTGCCACTAGGAGTTGAAAAGGGAAAGGGGACACTGGTTAGGACAATTAAAGGAATTTTTCCAACTCAACTCTTTGGGCCTCAGTTTCCCCCACTAGCAAATACTGTCTCAGCTATAAATGAGTTCAGTTCTGTTCTTGTCGCATCCAGTTCTCAAGGTTTATGAGTCGACGACTTGCCCAGTCCAGCATTCCAACTGGAATACAGTGAGTCCTCACTCGACATCATTGACAGGCTCTTGGAAACTGTGACTTTACATGACAGGACCTATAATGAAACCAATTTCACCCTTGGCTAATTGATATAAATGAGTTAAATTCCCACAGAATATTTCTGGTCATAAAAACCAGAAATAAATAGGTCTAAATATTTAGGTCTAAATAGACCTAAATGATTTAGGTCTAAATAAAGACCTAAAACACTTCTATATTAAGTATTAAAAATCAAAATGAACTGTATATACACTTAAGAAAGATAATAAAAACAACAAAGACCATTATTTTCCAATCTTCAGACTCCAATTCAGGGTCCCAGGCGGCCAGTCCATCCCAACAGCTCAGGGTGCAGGGCAGGACCCACCCGGGCAGGACAGCTTTCTGTCCATCGCAGGGCTACCCACGCCCATGCCCGCACGCACACTAGGATGACATGGACACACCGTTCACCTCACAAGCACATGGTGAGAGGCAGGAGGAAACCAGAGGACTCGGAGAAAACCCACGCAGACACGGGGAACCCGTGTACACTCCACACAGACAAGGGCTCAGCCGGGAATCCATTTTTTTCCATCAACATTATAACTTAATGACACTGAAGAAAACGACGTTACTCGAGGACCTGCTATACTGACGTGAGCATCTGTACACTAGCAAACAGGACAGTTCAACTCGGAGTTTGCAGTGTGGTATCCAACTGTAATAACTGGTTGACAGAGCCAACCTTCCTATTAATCTTGTTTAAAACTGAGATGTAATTAACATGCTAATTCTTTTAAAGGAAGAGGGAATGCCAACAGTAGCTACAATTTAAGCCATTTAGTAAGTGATGCTGTTTTCTTATGCTTGTAAAAACAGAAAACAATGGCAATATCATAAGCATGATCAGGAACTCACTTTATCATAAGCATGATCAAGAACTCACTTAATGGGATTTCTTTATCTGAGGCCACCTGTTCTGTGAAGGGGCTGGTAACTCTTCTCCAAGCTGCCCTGACCATCAACTAGGGCTGGGCCTGCGCTGACAGGTCTCCCCTCAGTAGCTTTAACGAGGGGCTAAGCTCCGGGCAGGAACTTGTAGAGAATGTTTGTCTACCTTGCTAGGCTACTTTCATCACAGATGAATACCTGCCAAGCATTTCTAGAGAAAAGAATTAAATTGCAGAAAACTATTAAATAACTAATAATTCCACTGAATTTTAGCATAAATATAAAATTATTACCACACTTTAAACATGAATATTAATTAGCTCTTGCAGGACTTCCTTCAGGAAAATAAAAATTAACCTTTCAACTTCATAGATAAGGTAGCTTAGAAGAATAAAAATTAGTCCTGGCTGGTGTGGCTCAGTGGAATGAGGGCTGGCCCCCAGAGGTTGGGCCATGTGAGAAGCAACCAATCCAGGTTTCTCTCGCACACTGATTTTTCTCTCCCTCTCTTCCCTTCTCTCTAAAAATAAATAAATAAATTCAATCTTTAAAAAAAAAAGAATAAAAATTAAAACTCTGGGTCACTAAATGTAATGTGGTGTCCTAGATTTGATTCTGGATACAAACAGGGTATCAACAGAAAATTTAGTGAAGTCCAAAGTAAGTCTATAGTTAATAACATTGCAGCAATTTTAATTTCTTAGTTTTGACAAATATAACAAAGCTACATACGATATCAACACTAATGAAAGTTGGCTGAAGGGAATATGGAAACTGTCTATATTTACCTGGGCAACTTTTCTGTATGTTTAAGATTGTTCCAAAATAAAAGCTTAGTCTTAAAAATCTCCTGGGCCATAAGAAATTAAATTCTCTAACTTCTCATTCAGTTTCTGGATGTAACTAATATTGTACTCAAAATATTCAAGATAAAAACGTTCTCTACGTTCTACCAACATGTGAAAAAATAATTTTCACAGGAAATGTGTGATAATTCAATGCCACAAACATTTTGGAATTACTAAGACAGTTTAGAAACTAAAATTGATTTCTAAAGTAGAAAAGTAAATGTGTTGTAGGCTCATAAGCTACAAGGTACTCAATTTCAACTCACACTGGTTAGATTCTCTCTGAAACAAGGACAGCTTGCGTCTCCATGCTAGTGGATTCCAGCAAATGCATCCAGAAACCTGGACTTCAAAGAAGTCCCACAAGGAGAGCTACGCAATGCAAAGAAGCATCCTGTACTAGCAGCAAACAGAAACTCAATCAGCAATTCGGTCAGGAAAAATAGGCCTCAAATTAGTAAGTATGTTTCACATATACATTATAACTAAAGGTAAAAATATAAATGTAATGATTAATGAAAATTAATCAAGCAGCTATCTATTAAGAAACCCACTTCAAATAAAAGTGTGTAGGCAGGTAAGAGTAAAAGGACAGAAAAAGACAGACCCCACATGCAATGATTAAAGAGAAAGCTGGAGTGGCTGTTAGTATCAAAGTGAATGTCAGATCTAAGAAAACCCCCGGGAGTAAGAGGGACATACCTTAAATGACAGAAAGAGTCAATCCACCAAGGAGAAATAACGACCTTAAATTTATACACACCATGCAAAGGAACTTGAGAACGAAGCAAACACTGAACTATAAGGAGAAAACAAGAAATCCATGTCTTTACCTAGAGACCTCAACAATCCTCTCTCAGCAGCTGACAGATTAGTACATAAAAAATGAGCAACACAGAGAACTGGGAAGAAAAGGGTCAAAACTGAAAAAATCATCATGGAACTCCAGTCAATATACATACTGTAAGTGCCTAAGTAACAATCACCAGCACAGTTCATCAAATTTACACAAAGCATGTTCTCTGACCATACTGGAATCAGACTGGAACTCAGTAACAGAATGATAACAGGAAATATTAAACAATATAATTCTAAATAACCCATGAGACAAAGAGGAGATTCAAAGGAAATTACAATATTTTAAGCTGAATAAAACAAAGTACAACAAACCAAAATTTGTGGGAAGCCGCTAAAGTATGGCTTAGATGACAGTTTATAGCACTGAATATGTATATTAGGAAAGAAATATGGTTTCAAATCAATAATCCAAGCTTCTAACATAAGAAATTAGGAAAAGAAAAATCAAAACAAATGCAAAGCAATAATGCAAAGGTCAAAAAAAATTCAATGACATCAAAACAAACAAAAAAACCCAAGTAAAAAGAAATCAATAAAACAAAATGCTCTTCTTTAAAAAGATTAAAAACTTGAGAAAACTCTAGCAAGACTGGCAGGAAAATAAATAGGTAAGACAAATTACCAGTGTCAAGAACAAAAGAAAATGAATTCAAAAACTTAGATGAAATGGGCAAATTATCTGAAAAGAGCAAACTACTAAAAATAGAAAGAAATAATTTCTAATTCACTTTATCAGGCCAAAAGTGGTATATTGCTACCAAAACCAAGCAAGGACAATATGAGAAAACTAATGAGATATATACACATATACATCATGAAAAGAGAAACAACAATGCTCAACAAAATATTAAATTTTTTATATTAAAAATATAATATTAAATTGTTTTAAATTATTAAAACAAAATGAATCCAGCACTTTAAAAAGAGTAATATACCGTAACCAAGCAGGGTTTATTCCAGGAATGCAAAGCTGGCTCAATATCCAAAATTCAATATTGTGATCTACCACATTAACAGTCTAAAAAAGAAGACTTCAGGCCAAGATGGAGGCATACATAGATAAACTTTGTCTCCTTGCACAACCAAAAGGACAACAAATTTAAAAACAAAAAACAACCAGGAGTGCCAGAAAATGGAACTGTATTGAAGTCCGACAACCAAGGAGTTAAAGAAGGGGCATTCAACCTGAAAGGCAGGTGTTGCCGAGACAGGCATTCAGAGTGGAGAGGACACCCAGCAAGGTGGCGGCAGGATTAGGCGGGCCAGACAGCACTGGCGGTCCCAAATTTGTGTGCAGATAAACCGGGAGGAACAACAGGGGAGTGAAATAGGCTGTACAACCCACGGTTCCGGTGCAGGAAAAGCCTCAAAATCCCTGGCTGTAAAAATCCGTGGGGGTTGCAGCGGCAGGAGAAACTCCCAGCCTCACAGGAGAGTCCACTGGGGTGAGCCATGGGGTCCTAGAATGCACACAAACCCATCCACTGGGAATCAGCACCAGAGGGCCAAATTTGCTTGCGGGTAGCCAAGGAAGTGACTGAAAGCCCCCGAGGGCCAAATAAGCGGAATTGCTCCCTCTCAGACCCCTCCTCCACATACACCCCCACAGGAGAGCGATGTGGGCTGCCCCGCACTGGCAAATATTTAAGGTTGCGCCCCTTACAACGTAAAACATAAGCCGAGACAAAGAAATATGGCCCAAACAAAAGAACAGATCAAAATGCCAGAAAAAGAACCAAGCGATGAAGAGAGAGCCTACCCATCAGATGCAGAGTTCAAAACATTGGTAATCAGGATGCTCACAGAAATGGTTGAGTATGGATGCAAAATAGAGGAAAAAGTGAAGGCTATGCAAAGTGAAATAAAGAAAAATACACAGGGAACCAACAACAAAGGGAAGAGAACCGGGACTCAAATCAACGATTTGGAGCAGAAGGAAGAAATAAACATTCAACCAGAACAGAATGAAGAAACAAGAATTCAAAAAGCTGAGGAGAGGCTAAGGAACCTCCGGGACAACTTTAAACATTCCAACATCCTAATCGTAGGAGTGCCTGAAGGAGAAGAGGAAGCGCAAGACATTGAAAATGTATTTGAAAAAATAATGAAGAAGAACTTCCTCAATTTGGCAAAGGAAATAGACTTCCAGGAAGTCCAGGAAGCCCAGAGAGTCCCAAAGAAGTTGGGTCCAAGGAAGCACACACCAAGGCACATCATAATGACATTACCCAAGATTAAAGATAAGGAGAAAATCTTCAAAGCAGCAACAGAAAAGGAGACAGTTACCTACAAAGGAGTTCCCATCAGACTACCAGCTGATTTCTCAAAAGAAACCTTACAGGCAAGAAGGGGTTGGAAAGAAGTATTCGAAGTCATGACTAGGCAAGGACCTACATCCAAGAATACTCTATCCCACAAAGCTATCATTTAGAAGGAAGGGCAGATCAAGTGCTTCCCAGATAAGGTCAAGTTAACGGAGTTCATCATCACCAAGCCCTTATTACATGAAATGTTAAAGGCACTTACCTAAGAAAAAGATGACACTCAAAAACATGAACAGTAAAATGACAAGAAATTCACAACTATCAACAACAGAACCTAAAACAAAAAACGAAAAGAAAAACAAGCTAAGCAAAATGCTAGAACAGGAAAAGAAGCACAGAAATGGAGATCACATGAAGGGTTATCGGCATGGGGGGTGGGGGGAGAATGGGGGAAAAGGTACAGGGAATAAGAAGCATAAATTGTAGATACAGAATAGACAGGGGGATGTCAAGAACAGTATAGGGAATGAAGAAACCAAAGAACTTATATGCATGACCCATGGACATGAACTAAGGGGGGAAAGCTGGTGGGAAGCGGGGTGCAGGGTGGAGGGGAATAAAAGAGAAAAAAATGAGACAGCTGTAATAGCATAATCAATAAACTGTACTTTAACATTTAAATATTCCAAAGAAGAAAAGCAACATGATTATATCAACTGCTTCAACAAAGCATTTGACAAAATCCAACACCATTAGCATTTGACAAAATCCAACAACATTAATAAAAACTCTCAGCAGATTAAAAATAGAAACAAACTTCCTTAACTTGGTAGCTGGCAGCTACAAAAAACCTACAGCACACATCATACTCCATGGTGTAAAACTGAATGTTTTCCCCCTTAAAATCAAAAACAAGGAAATTATATTAAAGCCCTAGTCAGTGTAATAAAGAAAGATAAAGAAATCTAAAACATACAAAAATGGAAAAGAAGAGAAAAATCGGTATTCTCAGACATGATTGCCTACACGGAAAATCCCAATGAATCCACACACACACACACACACACACACACAAAACAAACCCTAGAATAAACAATTTTACTAAGATCAAAGGATAGAAGGTGAACACATAAAAAACACTAATAAAACATATCGCCCTGGCTGCTGTGGCTCAGTGGACTGAGTGCCGACCTGCGAACAAAAGGGTCTCTGGTTCCATTCCAACCCAGGGCACACACCTTGCTTGCAGGACAGGTCCCCAGTAGGGGGTGCCCAAAAGGCAACCATACATTGATGCTTCTCTCCCCCTCTTTCTCCTTCCCTTCCCCCTCTCTGAAAACATATAAATAAACATTTTTTTAAAAAGATGTCAAAGAAATATATCAAATACATCTCATTTTTAAAAATACTAGGGAAACTCCAATCACGATGGTGTTGTAGATAAACACAGCTCGCCTCCTTGCACAACCACATCAAAATTACGACCACCATTCAGAAGTGTCAGAAACTGAGTGGAATGGAAGTCCTACAACTACAGAATTAAAGAAGCCACATTGAGGGGCAGAGATGCAGAATGGGTTGGTCCCACACCCACATGTAGCAAATAAAAATCAGGAGGGATACCTCAGGAGCAAAGGGTCCCAGCCGCACACCAGGCCAGGGTTCCAGTGCCAAGAAGATAAGCCCTCACAACTTCTGGCTGCAAAAACCAGAAGGGATGGAGGCTCTGGAAGACAGAAGCCTCTGAGTCCCAGCAGTTCCTCTTAAAGGGCCCACACACAGGTTTACTCGGACTCACTCCCTCTGAGCTGCAGCACTGGGCTCAGCAGACTGAAAGGTATCAGGGTTGTAGGAGGAGGAACTGAATGGACCAGCATCAGGGCGAGAGCTGGGGGCCGGGTAGCTTTCTCCCAGACAGAAATGCTGGCAAAGGCCACTGTTCCTTTGATGAGCCCTCCCCCACCAGAGCCACAGGGCCAGCAGGTCGGGGGCAGGGCGGGGGGGGCATATCCGAAACTCCAACCACCTGGCGCAGACTGTTTGCCCCACTCAGGTGATTCCCTGCGTTCCTGCCACACACAACTTTCAGGCCACCCAAGCTGTTTCCAGTGGCTTTTCCATTTGAATGGCTTGTCTTGGTCCATGCTTCAGTTTTCCTGAATTCTCCCCAAAAAGCAGCATCTGGCCTCAGTGGCCCCATACCTCTCTCTAAGCTGCCCCAGGCCCAGCACTAGCAGCAGTCGGCCTTGGCTCACAGCTTGGCCTTGTCTGGAAACCTCCAAGCCCAGCACAAGTAGCAGCCATCTCAGACTGCTCTGTAGCTCGTGCTGGGGGCCCCAGACACAACACAGGCAGTGGCCAACCTAGGACGTGCCAACAACATTCAAGGCTCAACTACAACAGGAAGGTGTACACAGCCCACAGTGTGGGTACACCTTGAGTACCCAGCTTGGGTGATGGGAAGGCTGTGCCACTGGATCCTACAGGACACCTACTACATTAGACTTTTCTACCAAGACAGGGAGTCATAGCAGCTCTACCTAATACATAGAAACAAACACAAGGAGGCTGCCAAAATGAGGAGACAGAGAAACATGGCCCAAATGAAAGAACAGATCAAAACTCCAGAAAAAGAGGTAAACGAAATGGAGATAAGCAATCTATCAGATGCAGAGTTCAAAACACTGGTTAACAAGATGCTCAAGGAACTTAGTGAGGACCTCAGCAGCCTAAGAAAGATCCAGTTAGAAACGAAGGATACACTAATTGAAAAAAAGAACAATTTACCAGGAATCACAGTAGAGTAGATGAAGCTGAGAATCATATCAACGATTTGGAATATAAGAAAAAAAAACAACCAATCAAACAGCAAGAAGAAAAAGGAATCCAATAAAATGAGGATAGTATATGCAACCTCTGGGACAACTTCAGGAGGTCCAACGTTCACACCATAGGGGTGCCAGAGGGAGAAGAGCAAGAAATTTTAACTTCCCTATCTTGGTGAAGGAAACAGACATGCAAATCCAGGAAGCACAGAGTCCCCCAAACAAGATGAACCCAAAGAGGCCCCACTCCAAGACCCATCATAATTAAAATGCCAAAAGTTAAAGAGACAATTTTTTTTTAAGATTTTATTTATTTTCAGAGAGGGGGAAGGAAAGGAGAAAGAGAGGGAGAGAAACACTGCCTCTCTCAGACTCCCCTAATGGAGACCTGGCCTGATTCCTTGACTGGGAATCAAACCTGCGACCCTTTGGTTCACAGGCCAGCACTCAATCCACTGAGCCACACCAGCCGCAGCTAAAGAGAGAATCTTAAAAGCAGCAAGTGAAAAGAAGCTAGTCACCTACAGCGGAGTTCCCATAAGGCTGTCAGCTGATTTCTCAAAAGAAACTCTGCAGAGTAGAAGGGATTGGCAAGAAATATTCAAAGTCATAAAAAGCAAGGACCTACAACCAAGATAACTCTACTCAGCAAAGCTATCATTTAGACTCAAAGGGCAGATAAAGAGCTTCCCAGACAAGAAAAAACTACAGGAGTTCATCATCACCAAATCAGTATCACAGGAAATGTTAAAGGGTCTCCTTTAAGAAGATTAAAACTATGAAAAATAAAATGGCAATAAATACTTATCTATCAACAATTGAATCTAAAAAACAATACAAACAAAAACAAAACAGAAACAGAATCACAGATACAGAGATCGTTTTGATGGTTGCCAGATGGGAGGGGGGTATGGGTGAAAAGGTGAAGGGACTAAGAAGTACAAACTGGCAGTCACAGGATAGTCGTGGGGATGTCAAGTACAGCACAGGGAACAGAGTAAGTAAAGAACATGTATGCAGAGCCCATGGAGACAGACACGGACAACGGTGTGGGGACTGCCTGAGCAAGTAGGGGAGGCTGGGTGGAAGGACGCGAAGGGAGAAAAACTGGGACAACTATAGTAGCGTAAACAATTAAATATAATATTAAAAACATTGAAGATAACCAAATAAATACATACCGCGTTCACAGACTGGAAGAGTTAACATAGAAACAAATATGTCAATTCTCCACAAAACTGATCTATAGATTTAACACTACTCTAATTAAATCCCAGATTTGTAGCTAAAAGCAAGCTGATTCTAAAAGTATGTTAAAGCAGGAACAATAGCCAAATAATTTTTTTAAGTTTGAGGAGTCAGCTTTCCCAATTTTAAGACTCAGAGTAATGAGACTGTATGGTACAGGCAACAGGACAGCGCCACAGATCAACGCAGCAGAGGACGGAGTTCAGAAATAAACCACACAGATGAGGCTAGATTTCTGACAAAGGTGAAGTCGACTTAATGGATAAAGGGTATCCTTTCACAAATGTGTTTGGGACAACATGACATCCATGTATTTTTTTAAGAAGATCCCTACCTGAATCTGATACCTTATAGAAAATTAATTCAAAATAAATCACAGATCTAAATGTAAAACAATGAAATTTTTTAGGAAAAAAAACAGGAAAAAATCCTCACAACCTGCGATTTTATAAAGCAAAGAGTTCTTTAGACTTGTCACCAAAAAGTATGATCCATAAAAGACAAAACTGGTAAGCTGAACTTCATCATAACTCATTTTTTTCTCTGCAAAACAGTTAATAGGGTAAAAAGGCAAGTACAAACTGGAAGAAATGTTTGCAAACCACATACTCTGAAAAGGACTTGTACACAGAATTATAAAGAACTCTCAAAACTCAAAATAACCTGATTAAAAATAGGTAAAGTCTTGAATAAACACTGTATCTTAGAGGCTACAAGAATGTCAAATAATCAAACACATGAGAAGCATTCAATATCAGTAATCATAAGGGAAACAAATTAAAACCACAGTGCCGCTACACACCTATTTATTAAACTGGTTACAATAAAAACTACCGACTACATCAAGTGCTACAAGGATGCAGAGCAACTGGAGCTCTCATACATCGCTGGTCAAAGTCGAAATGGTACAGTCGCTCTGGAAACCAGTTCGGCAGTTCCCTATGCTGTGGCATAACCCAGCTCACACTGCTTGGCATCTACCACAGAGAAATGAAAATTTACTTTCAGACAAAAATCTGTACACAAATTTTTATAGCAGGTCTATTTACTGTCATCAAAACCTGGAAAGAACCCCAGCGTCCACCAACACTAGGACTGTTAAACTGTGGTGCGTTCATACAATGGAATACTACTGTGCAGTAAAAAGGGCCGTATAACTGATACGTGCAACCAGTGAATCTCAAAATGACTATGGCCCAGGGGTGTCCAACCCACGGCCCAGGATGGCTACGAATGCAGCCCAACACAAAACTGTAAATTTACTTAAACCACTATGAGTTTTTTTGTGACTACATGTCGCAATGTACTTAATGTGTGGCCCAAGACAACTCTTCTTCCAGTGTGGCCCAGAGACGCCAAAAGGTTGGACACCCCTGAACTACGCTGAGTGAAATAAAACAGACTCAAAGAGTTACATACGCGTACTATAAGATTCCATTCATATGACTTCTCCAAAAAACAAAAGCATAGTAATGAAGTGCCAGCTGGCAAGAGTGCAGGGTAGGGGAAATGTAGAGGCACAAGGGAGCACGAGGGAGTTTTTGTGGGTGACGATACTTGCTCTGTGTCCTGACTGTGGTAGTGGATACGTAAATCTACACATGTTAAAATCCAAAGAACCATACACTTTAAAATATCAATGTTAATGCCCTGGCTGGGTAGCTCAGTTGGGTAGAGTGTCGTCCTGAAACGCCGAGGCTGCGAGTTCAATCCTCAGGAAGGACACATAAGAGAATCAACCAGGGAATGCATGAGTAAGTAGAATAATGTATTGATTTTTTTTTCTCTTTCTCTCTCTCCTCTCTAAAATCAAGAAATAAAAAAAATTTTTAAACAAATAAAATATCAAAGTTACTACGTGTTAATGGTTTAAATTAGCATACAATAAAAGTATCTGAAAAACCTGCCTGGCAACAAAGTCAAACTAAACATATACTTGGCAACTCCCCTCTGGACTGAAATGAGTCCTCACGTCCAACAAAGGACACGCACAGGAACATGCACATCAGCTTGAGTCGAGTTGGCCTCCAAAAAACCTAACTACCCATTGATATGACACAGAATGGACGAACGGTGAATTGCTATGGCAGCCCCATGGACACGTCTCACATATGACGTGTGACGCTAAGCCAAACTGCAGTGGCACAGAGCGCCTTTCTGTGAAATTTAAAAACAGGCAAAAATGCATGAGCGTGGTGATGAGGAGGGCCATGAAAGGGGGCCGAGGGGGGCACTGGAGGGCACTGGGACCACTCACCCTGACACAGCAGCGATGTGGGTGCACACTCACCACACGGAGCCGCAGAGGTGCTCTCTGCAGCTGCGCCGCACTGCTGACTTCGGCTAAGGCACAGGGGGTTCCCGATCTTTCTCTGACCTGCTCCTCCTCAGGCCACTAAGGCAAGCGGGAACCAAAGAGGGAGTTATGGCGGAACCTTGTTTGGCCATGGTAGCGAGTTCTACTACATGGGAAAGGCCCCTGAGTGCACCCCAAAGTCCCCCAAGGTCCATTATCACGCCTCCTAACCACAGGACATACAGTTTGATGGCTTTTAAACACTATTAACACTGCCTCCTTCTTGCCACGTTTTCAGCGGTGAAAAACGACCCACGTTATTGCAAATGCCCCCTACAACAGGTTTCTCTGACTTCAAAACTTTAATGTTGCTATTTGAAAATGTATTTCAATCCCTACCCCAAATAGCTTCCTTTTATAAATCTCTAACAGCATTACAAAAATAGTCTGAAATTCCTATTTGAGCCCTCCATGAGTGTAAATTATATGTAATTTGATATTTCAACAGCTTGTGGCGTGAGTCAATTTCCATAATAAATTATGACTTTTGTAAATAATATATGTATGACTTAACTCTGCACACCTGTTCAGAAAACAATTCTGATGGTCTAAATATTTTCATTCAATATATAACACCTATGTGTTTAACTGTTAAAAGGTAAAAATAGCCAAAATTAGCGTCATTTGAAAAAGAAAAAATTTTGGTAATACCAGGTTGTAAAACTACCATTCACTTTTTCGCTCCGGAAGTAATGTTCATTGTAGAAAAGTCTTAAACTTTGAGTGTTAAAGCCATGTGCTGAAAGGAAAAGAGAAGGCCTTCAAAATTTCCACCACCAAACATTTTGATGTAAACCCTACAGACTTTCCTTTGCAAATACTACATACGCAAACAGATATTTTACAAAAATGGGTCCATAAACTTTTCTATTGTACAAGCTCCTTTCTTAGTAACCATGAACGTTATAAAAATTACATTTTAACACAGAAATGCAAAATAAGAAGATAGAGTCGTGATCCTCTTCACCTACCAACCTTCCATCCGGCGGCCGGCCCTTCACTGCCGCCAGCGAGCAGACCACCACGAGGCTGCCCCCGCACCCCTTGTCAAGGCGCCGTCAGCGGCTTCCCGCTGCGCGTGGGCGCTCATTCCACAGGCGGGGCGAGCTTGACCAGCATCTCCCTGCAGCCGCGTCCCTACCGAAGCCCAAGCACCGGGTGCCACTGGGTGCCGTGTAGACACCCTCCCTGCTTTCTCCTGTTTGACTCTTAACAATTACCGAGGGGCTGGGCTCCGGTTCCTTGGACTGAGGCAGCTGAGGCCGACGCCCTGCCTGAGGGCACAGAGCCTACCAAGTCTCCGTCCCCAAGGCCAAAGACTCCCTAAGCTACCCCATGTCTCCCTACCGAGGCCACCGTCCTCACTTCCCTGTGAAAGCCACCCACGTGCACGAAGCCCCCCCTGCCTCCACAGCCGCCTGGAGGGGCCTGGTCGGGGACACGCCATGCAGGGCCCAGAACACAGGGCTGTGGGGCGAAGACTGCCAAAGAGGCAAGACAGTCGGGCCCTCTCACTCCGCTTAGAACCTGCCCCGGTGACCCTGTGTGCAATGAGCAGCAGGAGGCCCCGGGCTCACAAGCTTCTCCAGGACACGCAGGTCACTTTAGCGAAACCCTGCAAACCAAAAAGGAGTCATTTAAACCTGCGACAAGAGCAATACTAGCGTGGGGACCTGTACTGCACCACCGACCAGCCCTCCCTTTAACCGCTAGAAACGGGTGCAGCACCCGTCCGGCAGCAGCAAGTCCTATGCCGCTTCGGCAGAGGGTTTACGCGGGAGACCCGCGCCCCTCCCGCGGCAGCAGTCGGCGAGACCCAAAGGCGGGAGCCGCCTCCTGCATCCCGGCAACTACGCCTCTTCTGCGCCGCAGGGTACTATGGAGCAAGGACACCCTCGGGGAACCGGGAGGCCAGGGGTTTGGGGCGGGACCCTGGACAGACGTCGGGAAGCCACCTAAGGACAGTGAACGGCCGCGCTGACCACGCCGCAGGGGCCGCCGCTCGCACCCGAGGCCGGGTCGCAGGCAACGGTCTCCGGTCGGCTCGCGCTGCCGCCGCTCCTGCACGAAATTCTCAATCTTTCGTTAAACAACTTCTGCTTCACCATTTGACGCACAAATACTCCTGATGAAGCTTCTTAATGGCAAAGGCTCTTTAAAACTGAACACTTCCAGCAACTTTGGGCCCAAACCCACCCTGTTCCAGCAGCCCCGCGCGCCCCGGCCGGGCCGTGCCTTCCCCCGCAAGCCCAGGGGCCGGGAGCAGGGGCAGCGCCCGCGGCGGGGAGCTGCGCTCGCGGTGCGCCTTTCGGAACGGAGCAGAACAAAGTCCCTCCCGCGTCCTTACGTCCCGTCACTGAGTGTCAGCCGTCAGAACACCGACGACCCCTGAACGCTTTGAAAACCAAGGGATCGAGGGCCCGGGCTGCCGCCTCGGCGGGGCTGTCAGGTGGCTTGCAAATGACCACTCTGGGGACGACAACTTCCCCAGGCGCCTCGCAGCGACCGTCGCAGGCGCCGGGGGGAGGTGGGCCCAGCGACACGGCCCTGCCAGCACCGGCCCGAGGAGGGAAGACCCGCTTGTCACCTGACTCGAATTATTCTGGAACCGCACGCGAGTCATTTCCAGGACGAGCCTCGCGCGCGCCGAGATGGCACCACCCCCGGGGCCGTGACAGCCGCGCGCAGGTGGGCAGAGCGGCGGCGCCTCGCCCGGAAGATGCCGGGTCCGCGGGAAGGCTGTCACGAGCCGCCGCCCGGCCCCGAGCCGCCGCCCGTTACCCGCGCCCTCCCCGCCCCCGCCGCTTACCTCGAAGTAGCCTCCGGGGGCGGCGCCGCCCGCGCCCGTGCCGAGGGGCCCGTTGGCCGCCGCCGCCGCGCCGCCCGGGGCCGCCAGGCCCGCGGCCTGGGAGCCGCGCAGCGCCGCGGCCGGGCCGGCTTTGCCGCCGCTCGCGCCGCCATGGCCCCCGCCCGAGCCGCCGCCGCCTCCCCGCTTATTCTTCCGGCGCTTGGCCCCGCGCTTGGCGTCGGCCGGGCTCATGGCGGGCGGCGGGCGGGCGGGCGGGGAGGGCGGGGAGCCTGAGGCGGCGGCGGAGCGCTCCGGCCGGCCGAGGGCGGGGGGCGCTGCGCGGGGTCGACTCCGGGCGGGCGGGGAGGGCCGGGCAGGCGGGAGCAGTCGGGAGGCCGCGGGACGGGAAGAACGGCGAGTCCACCGGGCCCGGCGCCGCCGCTGACCAGAGTTAGAGTCCAATATGGCGGACACAAGGGGAAAGGGATCCCAGTTTACGTCGGGGGAGGGGGAAGGAGCGGCGGGGGGGGGGGGGGGGGGGGGCGCCCCCCCCCCCCCGCCTTACTCCGCCCTCCAGAGCGCCGCGGCCCCTCGGTCTCGCTCGCCCCCTCCCGCCGTTAACGTGCGCCCGCGCGCAAGGCACGCCGGAAGTTGGAGTCTCTGTGGCCGCACCGCCGCCGGGGGCGCCCGGCGGCAGGACCGCGACTCCCGGCAGGCTGTGCGTGGCCCAGCGCGCGGAAGTCGCGAGGGGCGGGGATCAGGGGGCTGGGTGCGAGGGCGACGTCACCGCCGCGCTCCGGCCCTGGGCCCCGCCCGCGCCGTGAGGCCTTCTGGGAATTGTAGTTGGGCGGAGGGGCCGGGACGGCGCGAGGCCGGGTCCCCAGCGGTACGAGAACTGCAGGGCTGCAGGAGAGGAGGTCCGCCTCTCTGACAGGCACCGAGACTCCCCCGCGCCCTGCGCCCGGACGACGCGGTGCTGCAGGCCGGCGGACTGCTCGGGATGCAGCAGACTGGCAGCCCCGGCTCTGTCCTGCCGGGAATGGCCCGGTGACCTTGGACCGGCCCCTAACCCGAGTGCAGGTGACTCCATGGGGATGCGAGTGGCCCTGATCGCGGGCTTGGTGGGATTCCGGAAAGCGCCCAGCCCGGGCGAGCTCGGAGCTGCTGCCCCGAGAGGCCTCGGCCACCGTGCTCGGCTGCCGCGCAGACCGCCGTTGGCTTAGAACTGCGGGCGCCCTTCCCGAGCTCGGCCCTGCCTACAACCCGCTCCGCCGCGCCCTGCGCGAACGGTACCTGGCGACCCTGCAGGGTCCCTCAACCTCGCATTCACCCACCGCACAGGCCGAGCCCGGCCAGACCCGCGGACCTCCAGCGCCCTCTGCCTGGATCCTCCTTGCAGGGGCGTCTTGCCCACCACCACAAGCCCCAGGTATAGCTCTGCCCTTAGACCAGGGAGGACCCTTGCCTGGGCCCTGCGCTCTAGAGGGCCCCACTTAGCCAAACACCGAGACACAAAAGACGCGTTTCCCATCTTTGGCTTTGGGGGTAGTCACAGGCCAGAGGAGCAGCGGTGCTTGGCACTGGGGGTTGGTGGAAGGGCCTCCATTTACACCCTTTCTTCGGCCCTCTAGCTCTTCTTAGCTCTGGACCTGCCCAGGTCTCAAGGCCTCACCCTTACCCCAGCTGCAACCACAGCCTTTAACCCTCCGACCCATCCTTCCTGCCACAACCACAATGAGCTTATACATATATATATCCCCTGCCCGGCAACTTCCTTTAGCAGCTCCCTAAGTGGAAGGCGGCTTGGGCTTCTCCCCACCCCACACAGGCTGGGTCAGACACTCCCTTCTCCCACAGCCCCCAGGCAGTCCCTTGTCATAGCACGTTGGCACTGGATTGGGCTTCTGGGTGTTCACCAGTATCCCCAGAGAAGTCTCAGGGGATGAGGGTAGCATGCCTCCTGCACCTGTGAACCCCAGCTCCTGCCAAGCAAGGGCTGAGCACACACCAATCCAGTATGTGCTAGATGAACGAATGACAGGACATGACAATTTGTCAAGCCTCTATGCACCAGCCACCCTGCCCGCAGCTATATCTTCTCATCTGATCCACACATGCACTCGAGATAAGCAGCATTAGTCCGTTTTATGGACGAGAAACTGACGTTCATGTATGTTAAGGGATGTGCCCAAAGTCACCCAGAAAGTCAGTGCGGGGCAGATTACAACTCAGGAGTGGCTCAAGTGCGATGCAGTTGAGGGTCCCTCTGGGGTCTGGGGACAGGGGAAGCCCCCCTGAGGAGGCGAGCTGAGCCAGAGCCAGTCACTCTCAAGCAAACGACTTCCAGCGAGGCAAGAACCTGGAGCAGGGAAAGGCTCAGCTGGTCCCAGTGCCCTCAGAACGCCACTCTGGCTGTCGCCTCAAGAATGGATGTCGGGGAAGCAAGCTTGGTAGCCGGGACACTCGGGATGGCCTCGCAGGTGCTGGGGATGGTGCTCCTGAGGGACAGGTGAAGCAAAGGCAGAAAGCACTGCTTCTCAACCTTTGTTTTTCATTATCTCCCCCTAAGGAAAAATAAATTCAGATTTTTAAAAAACTACTAAGTAAGAATTGTCTGGTGCAGTTGAACTTTGGAGGCAACAAACCACTATAATATCTAAGATCTGTTTCTTCCCTTAAGTCAGTTTTAACCTGTTGGAAGTCAGTATTCTCCAGAGAAACGCGACCAATAGGATATATGCATATGGAGAGAAAGGCTGTGATTGAGACTTTCTCGTAAGGAATCAGCTCCCACAGTGTTGGAGCCTGACGGGTCCCAAGATCTGCCATCAGCAAGCTGGAGACTCAGAGAGCCAATGGTGTGGGTCCAGCCCAAACCCCTCAGGTTTGAGACCCAGGAAGAACTGATGTTTCGGTCTGAGTCCAGAGGTGGGAAACAAAAACAAGGATCCATCTACAGCTCAGGGACACTGAGGCAGGAGGAGCTCCCTCTTTTCTATTCAGGCCTTTTTGGTCTATACAGGCCTTCCACTGATGGGACAAGGCCCACCCACACTGAGTAGCGCCATCTGCTGCCCTAAGTCTGCCAATGCAAAGGTTAACCTCATCCAGAAACACCCTAATGGACATGTCCAAGATGTTTGACCCAATGTCCAGGCCCCTTCTGACCCAGTCAGCTTGACACAAAATTAACCATCACAAGGGAGAATGTGGGACCACTGGGCCAGACAGGGTCTGTGCACTCTGAGAAGAGCTCAGTCCAGCAGGAGTGGGAGTGCCCTGGGGAGGTGCAGCCCTGGGGAGGTGCAGCCCTGGCCATGAAAGCGTCCTGGCACGGAGAAGGCCCCTCAGTCACCCTCATGACCCTGGAAGCCTCTTGGAACCAACAGGCAGGAAAAGGTGGCATATGTTGGATATTTTTGTAAATGTGAAGTTTTATTGATCAGGGCACGTACCTGGGTTGCAAGTTTGGTCCCCCGTCAGAGCGCCTACAAGGGGCAACCAATTGATGTTTCTCTCTCACATCCATGGTTCTCTTTCCTCTCCTTTCCTTCCCCTCTCTAAAATCAGTAAACATGTCCTCAGGTGAGGATAAAAAATAAAGTAAAATATGGTCAAAATGGTCAAAGAAATCCAACTGAAGGGTTGCAAAACAAAGTTAAAGAAATTATCCAGAGAGTAGAAGAGAAAGACATAAAATAGGAGAGAGAAGAGACAAGTTCAACTGAAGAGGCTGGACAACTTCCGAATAGGAGAGCAAAAAAATATTTAATTAAAAAGAAAAAAAGATGGGGGAGGGGTTATAAGGGGGCTAAATAATAATGGGAAAAAATACAATGAAGATTAAATTTTAAAAAATGAACTGTAGGAAGAACCAGCCCACATTGGAATAGAACAATGGAAGGCTGTGAGGGACAATAATAGGTGATACGTGAAGTTATTTGATATCTGAAATTGAGCTAGAAGGATAAATGGCAGACATGACAGAGCCTGTCAGTCACGACCTGACAGAGGAATAGCACAGTGTCACGATGATGGCCACATGGTTACTGATCTCACTAGAACAGTCAGAAATATGAATTATGAAAAATACTTGTAAGGAAACGGAACACTACGAAAGACAGAACCAGGGGCTCCCGTTTTCAGAGTGTTTTCCAGTTCTCAGAGCCTGGGGCCGGGGAGTAAAGTTTTGGGCAGAATCTTTTGTGGCTGGAGACAAAGAGGTGGAGACAATGTGGGGCTAGGATCCCAAGTGAGATGGGATGACGAATCACTGAGCCTGACAGTTCCTCCCTCGGGTCATTGCCAAACTCTCACACTCTGTAGGCGGAGAACTAGGAGACACTCTGGGAAAATCCTGGAAAGCAGAGTGGAGGCGCCAGCAGCTTCGTCTGGTTGAGAAGACAAGGTTTATAGACCAGGGCTAACCAGGGGCGGTGCTCTGTGGCTCAGTGGGAAGCCCTCAGCGGGACCCTAAAAGCAGAGAGGATCTCAGTTAGAACCTTATGGAAACGCAACCCAGTCGAGCACAGCGCCCCACGTGTGGAGACGAAGGTGATGAGCCCCAGCTTCATTTGCCTCACAGAAAAGGGTAGCACTTGTGTGTAGCCTCCCCAGTTCTTTATGCACAAGTTCAACTTTTAATTAAAAATTTCTAAGCACGCCAAGGCACAGGGCCTTTTGATTGAAAATTTAAAAAACCAAAAAGGAAAAAAACAAACCCATAGGTGAATCACACATTGGAGTTAGTAGGCAAAGACTGTTCAATGAAATAGAGAAAAAGTGTAGATAGGGATGAAAGGATGGAGAATTTCACCTGAGAACTGAGATCTGTAAGAAAATCTACTAGAGCCCTGGCTGGCGTGGCTCAGTGCACTGAGTGCCGGCCTGTGAACCAAAGGGTCGCCAGTTTCATTCCCAGTCAGAGCACAGGCCCGGGCTGCTGGCGGGATCCCCAACTGGGGGCTTGTGAGAAGCAACAGACTGATGTATCTCTCACACATCAATGCTTCTCTCCCTGTCTTTCTCCCTCCTTTCCCCTCTAAAGATAAATAAATTTTAAAAAGAAAACTTACTAGAACTGAGAAATGAAATAACTAAAATTAATAATTTAATAGATTAGCAGGTTAGATACAGCACAAGAGAGGATTAATGAATTGGAAGATAATTCAGTAGAACGCATTCTAACTAGCACAGGGAGAAAAAATAAGTGATAAGATAGAAAAAAGAATAAACCCTGAGACACGGCTGACGATCTAAGTACACATGTAACTGGAGTTCCAAACGCAAGAAGACAGGACACCGCAAATGCAGAATTCTCCCAAATCAGTTAAAGACACTCATCCACAGTCTCAGGGACCTCGGAGGACCCCAAGCAGGACAAATGTCAAGCAAAACCACAGCTAAGCATGTTATCAAACTGAAGACAAAGACAACAGTCAGCTGGAGAAAACACTCACGTAGCTTCAAAGGCGTGGACAGTGGCCTAACACCGAAATGGAGCTACAAAGCAACGGAGTGGTGGAGTAATCAGAAAAGCAAGCTGCCAACTTGAGCTTTAAAATCTTGAGGTTTTATTTAACATAATATATTCAAAACATCACAATTTAAACAAGCAGTTTAATAGATTATTAATTATTATGTAATTAAGATGATTAACCTCATGCCCTTTCTCACATCACGTTCAGAATCCTGTGTGTGGTGCACCTCTGGACGCTCTCCGTCTGGGGTCACCAGGTCTCAAGTGCTCGAGAGCCACATGTGGCTTGTGGCAACTGGATTAGATGCAACTTACACCTTTTTGCTCAGAAAAAAAAAATCACACAAGAATGAAGGTAAAATAATAGCATTTTCAGATGAATGGAAATAGTGAGAATTTATTGCCAGCAGGAATTCACTAAAAAAAAAAAAAAAAAAAATCCTAAAGAAAGTTCTTTGGGCAGAAGAAAAGTTACTCCAGATGGAAGTGAAGAAAGGAATAAAGACCAAATACATATAAGTGGGATATATGGATTGAATTTTATATATGGACTTTTATACATATTATGTATAGAAAGTAATGTTATGCTATTGTCCTTTCCCATTTAAAATTGTGATAAAACACATATAATACAACATTTACCATTTTAATCCTTTTCAAGTATACAATTAAGCAACATTAGCTACATTCGCAATGTTGTACAACCATCACTACTATCCGTTTCCAGAACATTCTATCATCCCAAACAGAAACTCTGTCCCCATTACACAACACATGCCCCCTCCTCTCTCCCCCAGCCCCTGGTAACCTCTATTCTACCTTCTGTCTCTATGAATTTGCCTATTCTAGGTAACTCATATAAGTGGAATCGTACAATATTTGTACTACAGGGTCCGGCACAAATAATGCCCTTTTATTACAAAATCCTTTATTACAAAATCATAAGCATGTACTTCTGTAACATAACAATATCACACTCAAGCACATCACATGACATTTTAGGTGAAATGTTCAAATTAAAACTATAATTATTACAGCCATATTATTACCCTGCCAACCACACTCAAGCAGGTGTTACTTCTGCCAGACCTTGTAATGTCTGTCTAGCTTATTTTACTTAGCATAATGTAATCAAGGTTCATCCAAGTTGTATCAGAATTTCATGGTCTTTTAAAGCTGAACAATATTCTACTCTAGACACTAAATGGCACATCTTGTTTATCCATTCATCCATCCATGGAATTTGGGCTGTTTGTACCTTTCGTCTGTTGTGAATAATGTCGCTGTGAACAGTGGGGTGTAGGTATCTGTTTGAGTCCCTGCTTTCAGCTCTTTGGAGGATATACCAAGAAGGGAATTCACTGGATCATATCGTAGTTCTATATTTAACCTTTCGAGGAAACAATGAACTGTCTTCCAGAGTGTCTTCACTATTTTTATTTCTACCGTCAATGCACAAGGGCTCCAGTTCCTGCACATCCCTGCCAACACTTACTTTCTGTGCCTTTGCTTACAGTCACCCCGGTGTGTGTGAAGTGGCACCTCTTTGTGGTTCTGACTTACGTGTCACTCTTGACGAATGATGCTGAGCTCCTTTCATGTGCCTACTGGCCATTTGTACATCTTCTTTGGACAAATATCTATTTCAGTCCTTTGCCAAGTTTTAAACTGAGTTGTCTGATTGTTTTCTTCAGAGGCACTTTATATATTGTGGTTATTAGTCCCTTCTCAGAGAGATACCTTACAAATATTGTCTCCTGTGGGTTCTCTTTTCACTGTCTTGAGTGTCCTTTGATGCCCAAGTTTTTCATTTCAGTGAAGTCCAATTTAAGTTTCCTTTTGTCGCCTGTGTTTTGGGTGTCATATTTAAAAAACCATTGCTATATCCAAGGTTGGGAGTATTTGCCTGTTGTCTCCTAAGAATTGTATAGTTTTAGCTGTTAAATCTAGGTATTTGATCCATTTTGTATTAATTTTTGCAAATGGTTTAGAGGCCCAACTTCATTCTTATACATGTGAATATCCAATTTTCCCAACACCTTTGTTGGAGAGACCTTTCTCCATTGAGTGTCTGAAAACCTTGTCAGAAGTCACTTGGCCACGGAGGTGAGGGTGTAACCCTGGACTCCTACTCTCGTTCGGTTGGTCTGCAGGCCTGTCCTCAGGCTGCCACCATGCTGGTCTGATTCCTGCCCCTCTACAAGGAGTGTCAAAATCAGGAAGTGAGTCTTCCAATGTGGTTCTTTTTCAAGATTGCTTCAGCTATCCTGGGTCCCTTGAAGCTCTGTACAAATTAGAGGGCGGGTTTTTCCATTTCCGTAAACATTGTCATTGGGGGTTGGTAGGGATTGCATTCAATCTCTGTACTGTCTTTCAACAATATTAAGTCTTCGAACTCATGAATATGGAACAGCTTTGTATTCAGGTTTATTTCTCTCAGCAATGTTCTGTAGTGGTTTCAATGTGTCAGTGTACAAATTTTGCACCTACTTGGTTAAGTTTATTCTTGTGTACTATTCGTTTTGATGCTATTGAAAATATAATTTTTTTCTTAAAGTTCCTTTTCCAATTATTCATTGATAGAGTATAGAAATACAATGGATTTGTGAATTTGTATCCTGCAGCTTTGCTGAACTCACTTATAAGTTCTAACAGTTGTATGTATGTATTGTAGATTCTTAAAGGTTTTCACATATAAGATCATGTCCTCTACAGATACTTTCCTTTTTTTTTTTTTCCATTACAATTTGGATGCCCCTTCTTTCTTTCGTGCATGGTTGCTCTGGTTAGAAATCCCAGTGCTAGGATGAACAGAAGTGGTAGCAGTGGGCAGGCATCCTTGCCCTGCTCCTGCCTTAGGGGAAAAGCTCTCATTCTTTCACTGCTGAGCCTGTTAGCTACCAGCTTTTCATACATGTCCTGTACGATGTTGTTCTTGGTCTGTTGAGTGCTTTTTATCATGAAATGCTGCAGTTTTGTCAAATGCTTTTTCTGCACCAGGCAATATGGTCACGTGTGTGTGCCGCACTGATTCTCAGAGGCGGGGCCACTCTTGCACTCCTGGGGGAAACCCCTGGTGTGCAGTCCTTTTAAGGGGCTGCTGAATTTGGGGACTAGTGCTGCAATGAGGAGTTTTGCGTCGACGTTCAATACGTTTCTCAGCACTGTTCTTGTCCTCTAGTTGTCTTCATGTGGCTTCAGGTCAGGATCACACTGACCTCACAGAATGAGTCACAAAGCATTCTCTCGTTATTCTGAAGCCACCTGATCTCTGGCTTTTTGGTGGTGTCGGGGGTTTTGAATGCTGTTTGAATATCACTTTTATAGGTCTACTCATTTTCTGACTGTTCTGGAGTCAGTTTTGGTAGTTTGTGTTTCTAGGAATTTGCCCATTTCACACCTAGGTTGTCCAATTTGTTGGCATACGGGTGGGTATTCACAGTGGTCTTTTTAATCATCCTTATTCCTGTAAAGTTCAGTCATATCGTCTTTCATTGTTGATTTTAAACATTTTATTTTTAGAGAGAGGAGGAGAGAGAGAGGGAAACATTGATGTGCGAGAGAAACATGGATTGGTTGCCTCTCGGGCGCCCTCAATCAGGGACTGAACCCACAACCCTGGCATGTGCCCAGGCCAGGAATTGAACTGGTGGCCATTTGGTTTACAGGACAATGTCTAACCGAGCCACACCAGCCAGAGCCATTGTTGATTTTAGTGATATGAGTCTTCCCTCTTTTATTCTTAATCACTTTAGCTAAAGGTTTGCCAATTTTTTAAAAAAGATCCTATTTATTTACTTTTAGACAGAGGAGAATGGAGACAGAAAGAAAAAGAGAGAAACATCAATGTGTGGTTGCCTCGTGTGCCCCGCACCAAGGGCCTGGCCCGCAACCCAGGCCTGTGCCCTGCCCGAGAACCGCCAGCGACCCTTTGGTTCGCAGGACAGAGCTCTGTCCACTGAGCCACACCAGCCAGGGCAGGTTTCTCAATTTTGATCTTACAAAAATTTGTTGTCCTTTATTTTCTCTAGTTTTTTATTCTGAATTTCATCTACCCCTGCTTTAATCTTTCTTATTGTCTTTTTTTCCTGCTAGCTCTGGGTTTAGTTTGCTCTTCTCTTTCTAGCTCCTTAAGGCACACAATTAGATAACTGATTTGACCTATTTCGGCGTAGGTGTGTCCAACTATAGTGCCCCCCAGGACCGATTTCTGGCATCCCCTGCATTTTAGTATGTCATTTTCTTTCTTCTCAAGGTATTTTCTAATTTCCTTTGTGATTTCTTCTTTGATCCATTGGTTGTTTGAAAGTGTGTTAATTCCCACAAATTTTTTAAGTTTTCCTGAGTGCTCATACCCTAAAGCTCAGTTATGCCCGCCGGTTGTGCAAGCGAAGCTGCACCAAGTGCCATACACAGGGCCACGCGTGGCTGTGAACAGCCACAACACTTAACTGAAAGAGCGGGCAAACGGAAGCACATTCTTCCGAACACTGCACAGCAAGAAGGATGAACAGACGTGAGCAAGTCTCACAAATATTCATCGAAAGAAGCCGCCTCTCTCCAAAAAGTACAAATTAAAGGATTCCACCTATTTAAAGTTCAAAGAACAGGCAAAACTAAATTACGTAATTCAGGTTGTACGTTCTGCTAATTGAAGTCTATTTACAGCAGAAGGAGTAACTTCTGTAAGAGTCAGGTTAACAGTTACCTTGGGGGCGAAGGCGGAGTATGGCGACCAGAGGGAGGAGGCGGGGGCTCCCGGCTACCGCAATGTCTGCTTGCCTTGCAATGTCTGCTTGTCTCAGGACATGGCTCTGCTTTGTGGTGATTCACGAGGCTGCGCCTCTGAGGTAACCATGTGAGCTGTGTATGGGCATGCGCTATACATCACAGTAGAAAAGGTAAGTAAATAATTACGCTGGCTTTAAGTAGGTAACAACCATGAACACTTTATAAAAGCTAGTATTTTCTGGAGGGGCCCACCGTTCAGTCAGGCCTTGGAGAACATTCAGAGATTGTACCAAGTTACAAGGGCTCACAGAAAGAGGAAAAAAGTTCACGAAACGCACAGAGGACGCCGTCATGAGTGAGAGCCGCCAGCAAGGAAGACTTCAGAAACACCACAGGCTTTGGATACTGTATGTAACACATACAGAACATAAAATGTGGACATTTCTAACAAAACTGAGTAAAAATAAAAAGGAAGGCATAAATTAACAGTAGTGATAAAAAGATGCTGCAAAGATGAACTATATTTTATGAAACATTTTATGCCCAAAACTTGCAATGAGATGAAATGTATGAGTTCCTAGAAACCTGTAACGTAACAAAACTTGAGTTTAACAAATGTGAACAGTTCTGGAACATTTTCTAAAAAACCAAATCAGTATTTTAAAATCTTTCCATGAAAACAACAGCTCAGAGGTTTTATTGCTGAGTTTTACTAAACATTCAAGGACAAATAATGTGAATCCCAGGTATGGAGGGAAGACCCCTTAGTATCATTGAATGAACCAACCTCACTTTGAAACCGAGCCTGACAGTTTAAGAAAATGATGTCAGTATCACCCATAAACAAAGATTTTTTAAAAACCCTAAACCAAATATTAGCGCCAAAAAAAAGGTCAATTTACAGACAAAACATCACGAACACGCTAGATTTCTTATCCAAGAAATGCAAGACTGCTATATACAGGGAAAAAATCAAATAATGTAACACACTATATTAACTGATTAAAGGGAGAAAATCCTATGTCTCAAGAAAGATAGAAAAAGAACTTCCACTTGTAACAGAAACAAAAAGACAAATCCCTACGAAGAAAAGGAAGCTCCTGTGCCTGACTATCATCAAACAAAAACCTACAGTAAACCTGTTTCTTGGTGAGAATGTTGAAACACACAGACATTCGCCCACACCACTGTGCGTATTAGTATTACACATTCTGATGTCTTGGAGGCATCAGAAGTTTAGTAAGAAAAAGGGTCAGTAATTAGAGAAGCCAGCTCGTTGCAGGTGATGTGGCTGTGAATGTAGAGAAATCAACAGAACCTATATTCTTTTTTTTCCCTAGAGAATCTTTATGAGTTTATTTGAATGAACACTGACAACACATGCCACAGATCTCAAATGCTCCCAACAGAACCTCGGTTCTTATTAGAATGAGAATTGGGCACAAACACTGGATACACAATATGCCAAAACCAACTGTCTTTAAAAAACTTGTTAATTTATTGATTTTACAAGAGAGAAACATCGATTTGTTGTTCCACTTATTCAGGCACCGTTGGCTGATATCTGCGCGAGCCCTGAGTGGGGATCAAACCCACAACCTTTGTGCATCGGGACAACACCCCTGCCAACTGAGCTTCCCAACCAGGGCACAAACCAACTTTCCCTATGGCAACAACAGACACATTGGTTAAGAAAAACACCATTTGTAAGTTAAAAAGGTAAATAAAAAGGCACCTAGAAAACTCCTTCCTCACCAGCCTTGGGGGCCCGAGTCAGTGCCAGCCTGTGGACCTGCAGCTCCCGGCCTTTCCCGGGCTCGCCTATGACACAGGCCTCCCCTGGCTTCCGGCTTTAGAACCAGGGTTAAGGGTCCTGCGGCCCTGGGTGGCCACCGAGAAGTGTCTGGTCAAGTATAGCCTCTTGCTGGGAGGCCTGCAGGACCAGCTGTGCTACAGGGAGGTCTCCCAGCACCTGTCACCAGGCCAGGGCTTGGATCTGTCCTCTCCTTCCCCTGTACAACTCTTCGGACCCTGAGCGCAGCTCAGCATTTTCTCCTGCTCTCATGCACGACGTCCCTCAGTGAACACACACCCAGGGCAGCAATGTGGCTGGGTTTCTCAACACCCGCCAGAGCCGGGTCCAGTATCCAGCGGTGTGTCAAACGCTCGCCAAGCACTGAACTGGGTTTTGTCTTGGGCCGCCTGACAGGAGTCCCAGGCCCCCAGCAGGCTGGCTTCTCTCAGCTCCAGGGACCACTCAGCGGGCGGGGCGAGTGTACGCTTTGCCCTCGCCAAGCCCCTGGCCGTCTGTCTTGCGGGTGCTGCTCGCCTGGGCCACTGCTCAGCACACCACACACTCCTGGGCACTGAACCCACGTGGAGGACTTCTGTGTTGGGGGGCCGGCGTGGGGTGCACTGCCCCATGTCGGTCAAATCAAGCAGCAAGCCCCAGGCCCGCTTCCTGGGCTGAAGTGCCTGTCCTGTCAAGGAGCCCAGGGCTCGGCCGCAGCTCTGCCCACAGAACGCTCAGGAGTGGCCTGCTGGCTTCTGGGTGAGCAGCTGGACGAGCAGCTGCCCTCTCCCCCACGCACACACACTCCACGGGAGGCAAACGGCAATCACACCCTTCGGGCGAAAGGGGGAGAGGGGTGACCCCAGCCAGCCAATGAATGTACAAAAAAGGGATCTGGTTCAAATTTCTGGTTTTATTTCCATCTGTAACACTAGCAGAGGGTCCAAAACAGACTGACGTCATGGACAGAGTTTAAACGTAACAAAGAAAGAGTTGGAGTATGTACACTGAGGAGGAGGAGGAGGGTTTTTCTTATTAACCTTTCCTATTTTGCAGTTTCTGAATTGTAGAAACCACACATCTTTCCCCCAATTTAATGTAGTATGAAGAAATACAACATTCATAATCAACCATTTGTCCTTAAACATAAAACAAGAGATTTTGGCCGCGTGGTCATCCTGGCTCCTGAAGTCTGAGTATTGTTAGAACATAACGAAAGAGCGGTCCCACGAAGCCCAGGAGAAAGGCGGTCACTCGGAGGGTGGACACCTGGCACAGGGCACTGATGGACACCCAGGTCCTGCCCCCCTCCAGTCCTCCACTCCACTAACTGGAAGTGAGCCAAACAGCTACAAAGTCAGAATGAATAATAAACTTTCACAGAAGAGGGACACTCCTTCAGCCCCGTTTAAAGTGAACTGTGCCAATCCCTGCTCCTTCAGAGGGAGACTGAAGGCCCGTTATTGCTGCAAAGCTGGAGGGCCCTCCACCGTGAAGGTGCTTCGCGCGCAAAGGCTGCTGTTTGGCTTGAGGCCTGAGGAGGGGTGCAGAGGTGGAGGCAGGTTGGAGCCACGGGCCCCCCACCGTCACCCCCAAGCCCCGTGCGGTAGGGGTGGCGCAGCCACCTGGGCCCCTTGGTGAGGGGAGGCCACTGAACGCTGCCTACCAAAACGTACGGAGCAGTCAAAGCCCGATTGGCCAGAAGAGCAGATTCGAGAATGAATGTGGGGGGGGCAAGACGGCCGAGGCAAGCCCAGCCGGTCACATGGGCCGGCTCTCTGACACAAGGGGCGGCTGCAGCTTGAGCAACGGCGTGGACGTGGGCTGATAAGGCCACAAATATTGCCACCGCCTTCCAGTATCCATGCTTGAGGAGACGTTGGGCAGCGGGAACTGAGGACCAGAGGGCACGGGGCAAACGCAGGATGGATTTTATCAAAGAGAGGACACCCGACCACAGGCCGGGCCTGTTTACCTTGCATGGCCTGTGCCAGGTGAAGAACTCTGGGCCTGGTCAGTTCCTGAGAACAGGTGGTGACAGGACAGGGTGGGGCAGGCACTGGGCC
This sequence comes from Mormoops blainvillei, assembly GCA_004026545.1. Lineage (NCBI taxonomy): Eukaryota > Metazoa > Chordata > Mammalia > Chiroptera > Mormoopidae > Mormoops > Mormoops blainvillei. Next base: position 74,903 of record PVJD01000187.1, on the reverse strand, counting down.
GCAGGCACTGCGGACCTGAGGGACCCTGACAGCACGGTATCTGCTGGGCTGTGGGCGAGAGGCGGACGGGCTTTATTGCACATTTCTTCCTTAGGGACGGGGACGGCCCTGCAGGGACTCTCCGTCTGCAGAAATCCCTGCATGTCACTGCTAAGGTGTCGGCGGAGTCACAGTCACCTGACTCTCGGGAAGAAAAAAAGTCCCGTGGTTGGTGCTTCCGGGACTGTGTCTGGCTTGGTCACCGTGTCGGGCAGATGCCTGGGACGAGGTAGCGTGCCTGCGAGAGCTGGGTGGATCTGCTCGCGCTCTGACCAGGGCCAGCTCATGACAACACTGCCAGGAGGAAGCTAGGCAAACTGTCCAAATGGGGTAAAACGTCTTGGCAAATGTGCAGGTTCCAGAAAGAGGCTCGAACCCTGGTTCTCACCTCCCAGGCGCCCGGGTGCCGGGCCCCCGAGGAGCAGAGAGATGCAGACCCCGCTCCATGGCATCAAGCTGGAGGTAACGAGAGGTTCTCGGAGGGTTGGAAACAAAAAAAGCAGTTTACGTGTCAGGCGTTGGTTTTGAAATAGTCTTTGTGAGCTCAGGAGATCGGAGGCAGATACCCTACGGAAGGCCGCATGGCAGGCCAACTGGCTGTCACTGTCTGTCCCTTCTCCTGGGCAATTCCCAACGCGTCATATGTATATGGGGTGGTAGCGTTTGTGGTTCATCTTCTTCCTGCAGGTCGGGCAAGTGTTAGCATTCTTGAGGGAATCTCGGAGGCACTGGCTGCAGAAGACATGGCCACACTCCGTAGAAACAATGACACGTCCATTCTGCACAATCTAGAAAACAGAAAAAGCAACAGCCTTCACGTGTACTCATCCCAGAGCAGCAGCTGACCCAAGGAGTCCTGCTGGCGGGCGACGGGCTGCGGGACCAAGGGTTCCTGGCAGTGGCAGCTGCTGAGCCGGCAGGCCCGAAGGGGTCAGGGTTGCTGTGTGGGCACATGGAGGGACAATGCTGCAGGGTTCGGGCCACACACAACACAGGGAGCTTATGCTGGGCCAGGACAGGGAACACAGGGGCCAGAGGTAAAGGCTGCAGGGCCCCAAAACCAGCACTCTCTCCCTTCCCACAGAAGCGTGACAAGCCATGCACCAGTCCAAGCAGGACTGCAGAAGAGGTGTCACATCCCACCTAATCAGAGGGTCCTCGCTCAACTGTTTGTCCCACAGAGCAGCAAGGTCACTGCTGGGTCTGCTTACCTCCGAGTACCCGTCCATGCAGATGGGACAGCTGATCGTGCCGGAGGGCCTAGAACACAGTGTCCCGTCAGCACACGGCACACGCCAATACCCCATGGCTCCCACAAGGGGACATGCCTGTACAGCCAGTCCCCTCCAAGAGCCCCCTCTGAGTCTGCCTTAGCCCAGGTTCTTGGGGACTCACAGGAAGGCCGGCTACCCCACGGGGATCAGTGGGGCCGTGAGAACAAGGGGGACATTAGAAGGCACGTACAATCCAAGTTGCTGCACTCCATCCCAGCCTCTGCCCCAAGAACCCCCAGCCTGTGGGTGCCTGGTACCTCCTGGTCACAGCAAAGACAGCTGAGCCCTGTCCTGGACCAGCTCCACCTGGAACCAGCTGCCGGACAGGTGCTCCAACGAGCCCTCCCGGGGCCCAGGCTCAGAGCATTGGCTAGAGACCCAGTGTATCCAACTCCCTGCCACCCCACTGGGAAATGGAGGGAGAAGAGGATCCCACTCCAAGGACCAAGGAGGTCCCCGGGAGCCATAGGCTTCCTGGAGAGGGAGCCTGTCCCCACCTAGGACGGTGGCAGCAGGGTGGTGGGCACTCAGGTACCTGAGTCCTGGAGACATCTCTTCCCTGGCACTTCTGGGAGTGTGTGTGGTCACATACACGTCTCTGTCCCTGGACAGCTCCTCATCATCACTGCTCACCACGCAGCTGTCAGCATGGTCCTGGCGCTGCCGCCGAGCTGTCCTCCGCGGCCGCCTCCTTTCTGAGATGTGAGTCTGAGTTCAGGACAGGAGTCCCCCCAGCCCACCACCACCACCACCTTTCCCACCAGGGATAGGCCAGTCCCAGGCCCCAGAGAGATTGGCTGCCATGCCCAGCCACCCCCCAAGGAGATCCGGCCCAGCCCTGAGGAGGTCTGTTGTCCTCGCCCTCCCCGCCCCATCTTGCCAGGAGAAATCCATCCCTGGGGATGGCAGGTGCCCGAGCTGTGGGCCTCAGCCCGGTGCTAGGGGTGCATTTCTTCCACGGGCACAGGACCGACCAGCCAGCCTGACCACTGTGTCATCACGGACGTCCTCCTGCCCAGCCTTCTTGTGTCCCACCACATGTCATCTGTCCATCCAAACCCACGAAAAAAGAGACCACTCACCATCAACGATCTTTTAAAGAGGAGAAAAAAGGGCATAATCAGTTTGATGTAAAACATGTTGTATCTTTTGAACGCACAAATGACAAAGCTGAAGCATTTCTTTCAAATGCAAAACCCCCAGGGGCTCAGGGGCTGCCACCGTGGGATCAGGGAGGTCCCTCTACCCTAGGGAGCCGCTAGCTTCCTCTGCCAAGAACAAAGCCCCCAGTGCCTACCGCTCACCGCACCGTTGTGAGGACTAAGGGAGACAAGGCCTTGCCCACAGGACACAGGGACATGGAGCCCAGGACGGGCCACTCTAGGACGGCGCTAAACACAGTCAGCCAAACACAGGAGCAGGTATGCAAGGACCCCTGAGGGTGGCCCGCACCAGGACTGAGGTGGGTGCAGTTCTGTGCCTGGAGGCCCACAGAAAATGTCCCCAAGACCTTGGCGGGCCCCTGCCCGTCCACTCAGAACTCCCACCCAGACCCATTCTGCTACAACGGTTTCCAAGCAAGTCACAGCTCTCCCGAGTTTGCAGCCTCGTGTCTTCGGGACCCGCTGCAGACACGCTCCCAACACGCTGAGGGCCAGGTCCCTCAGGAAAGCCCGCTGCGCTCTCCTTGGCTGACCAAGGCAGGCAGCTCCTGCGCCTGGGTCAAGGCTGAGACGCTGGGGTTACTCCCAGAACCGTCACTCCCACCCCCCGCCACCACCTGTTCCCTGGAAGTGCCTGCTGCCATGGGTAACAACCAGATTCTGCTTTGGAGTAACCAGAGTGGACTCAGTGTGCCAGCCTGAACTGCGACGGGCATGATCGGCCGTCCCAGGAAGGAGCGGTGGGAAGCTCCACATGTGGGGCTACACGAGATGTCCCTCCGTAGGAGGCTGCCAAATGTAACGATGACACCGGGGGACAGCCAGCCTGACCACCGGGGACATATCTACTAGGAGACAAGCATGGGCAGACAGAGGTGCTATCCCTGTGAAGCCTAAGGGACAGAAGGGAGGTTCTGCTATGGAAGCACAGGGAAGGGGTAGGGCGTCACCGGCTCCCGCAGCGTGCAGGGACTGGTCCCCACAGACCTGGCACTCACAGGTGCTCCACAAGCAGTGACCAGAGAGTCCCCCTCACCAGGGATGACAGACTGTCCCCATTGTCAATAGAACAGCTCAAAGAGGGCACAAAAGAATGGCGACCTGGCCTGGTCATGCCACATTCTCCCTGCATTCACAGGTGGCAGCAGCCCTGCACTGTGACTGCTAAAGAAAATATAATCTTAAATGCATTTATTGGAAAAGAAGTGATCAAAATTACTAAGTTAGAAAAATAGTAAAAGTAACTCAAACAAAAAATAATCAATGAAGAAAACAAACTTACAAGAGAAAGGACCTTTGAAGCTTAAGGTTGGCTCTCTGAAAGGTCTACCGAAGCTCCGGGAGACCAGTCCACAGAGACCGGAACCCACAGAGCGTCAGAACGGAAGCACAAGATGGCATGACAGGCCCCACAGAACATCAGACATTATAAACAACATTCACGCCAATGACAGTGACAAATTTAGATGAAATCAACACATTCCTAAAAGCCGTAATTACCAAAACTCATTGAAACTTTGAGTTAGGTACTGCCACTGTAGAATGGAAGAAATAACTCCAATCTGGCAAAATCATCTGGGGAACAAGGAACAAGGGGGAGCCCACCTTGCTTTATAGCGATACCAACACTCTGATACCACAGCCCCATAAGGAATGTGAGCAAAGAAAAGCTACAGACCAGCCCATCTTACTCATGAGCATACAGGCAAAAATAACATCATATAAAATATTAGCAAACTGGATCAAGTGATATACAAAAAGATAATGACATGACCACAATACGAATTAATGTAATTCCACACGCCTCCCACCACACGAAAGGGAGGAAATCATCACTAGATGGGAGGTGTCTAAATTCAACACTGATTCCCCACATGAAACCTGTAGTCAAACAGGACAGAGGACTTTCCCGATAAAGGGTATAAACAAAAGAAACAAACGCCCTACAGAAGTGGTCTTACTAATGCTAATGGTGAAACTTCAGAAGGATTCTTTCAGATTTCTAATGAGCCAAGAATGTCACCATTTTCATTCAGATAAAAATGAAAAGAAAATGTTAAAAGACTATTTTTCAATAGCAACCTAAAATATGTACCTAGGAATAAATCTTCTAACTAGACTCGCAAAACCATCCCGGGGAACATTACAGAACTTTCCACAGAGGCATTAAAGACCCCATCTCAAGCCGTACACAAAAGTCAATTCACGTGGATTATAGACCTAACTGTGAAACACAAAATAGTAAACTTTTAAAACTTAGGAACACATTTTTCCTAATAGATGAGATTTTTCTCCAACAAATCAATAAATTCTACCATGTTAAACTGAAAAGCTCTGAATATAAGCCAAGAAGAGGACAGGCGAGCCTCCGAGTACAAAGCCTAACAAACGCAAGCTTGCATTTAGAAGTTACTAAAAAATTCCCAAAAAACAGGACAAGGAAGAACCAAATGGTAAAATGAATAGAAAAAACCCTCACTGTTAAAAAGACAAAGGGGATGCTTTGTTCTAGTTCAATTTCCTCGGCTATTTTTAAAAAGTTCTATATACAATAGGTAACAAAAAACTTAAAAATAATTCAAAAGGCCCTTCACCAAAGAGAAAGTGCCCCACCAATAAACATGAGAGGGTGTTCAGCCCCAACTGGAATGGGCAGACTGAAGCCACTGCGGGGCACGGTTGGGCACCCATCAGCTGGGCCTGAAGTCAAGGTCAGAGCCATGAGACTCTCTTAAGGCTGGCTCTCTGAAAGGCCTACCGAAGCTCCGGGAGACCAGTCCACAGAGACCGGAACCCAGAGCCAGCGTCAGAAAGGAAGCACAAGATGGCATGACGGGCCCCACAGAACATCAGACATTATAAACAACATTCATGTCACCCTGGGACCCAGCAGCGACAGCCTCTGTTGGGGTGTACAGTGCTCTCCCCACTCCCAGTTACTGGGCTGGCAGTCCCCTGAGACATGGAAACACAGTCTGGGTTGCGCTTCTGAAGCCACCCTGGCTCTGCCGTGCAGGGAATGGGTTTGAAGACAGCTAGTCCTCAGGGCATAATGATGGGGGTTCGTCCCCAACAGGGCCAGTCACTGTCCACTTGCAGGCAGGGAGTGGGGCCTCACAGCAGAACCCTGCTATCCCCCAGGGCCCAGTACACGGAGCCTTAGAGAAAGGAAGAACTTGGCACCACCTGAAGTGTTAGTGAGGAGGCTGCAGGTTTCATCCAAGGTGACAAATTCCGCAACCCTTCCAGGACTCCCCAGGCGGGCGCCACAGGAACTAGAAGCCAAGCTGTGTAACATGGGCCTCAGAACACTGACCAGGCCTGGACGGGGACCACTTCCAGCCACGCCCATTCCAACTCATCTTGCAAAGTCCCTGCCTGTCTCTGGCAAACTGTTGCCCCTCTGTAGGGGTCAGCGACCCGAGCCCTCATCTGAGCTGCAGCGGCAGCCTGACAGCTTGAGGAAGGGCCGCTGCATTTCCTTTGCGATGGGGCACGGGGACAGGGCAACACGGACATGGAAACACAACAGGACAGCCCGGTGCTCTCAAACCCAGCCACAGTCTAATCCTATAAATCTGTCAGGACTGGCCCATCCTCACCGGTCTCTTTCTAAAGAAGTCTCGGTCTTTCCTGGCCCAACTCTACTCTGAAGTTCCTAAGCCGTCGGGACAAGCCGAGCCCAGCCAGCCAGCCCCATGGAGTCGGCCGCCCACAGCCTGCCGCCATCAGGAGTCATGGTCTCTACCAAGTGCACCCTGTATCCAAAGGTGCCAAAGGGCTGTCCCGGAGAGAGGCAGGCCACCCGAGGACGCAGGTCCGGGGGTTGGTCAGACCTCCGCCCACGGACGACCAGCCCAGGTCTCAGCTCTCGAGGCTGCAATCTCTGCCCAAGTCCGGACCTGGTGCTACGGGGAAGGCTCACCAGCCCAGCTGCCACGCACTCGAGGCCAGCGGGCTTTTCAGTCCTCACAACACCCAGCTGACCCAGACAGTGGGCTCTGTCGCAGAAACAAAGGGAAGGAGCCTGAGTCACTGGTCGAGGTCGCACAGCAGGGCAAGAGTCAGTGACTAAAGAGTGCAGGGCCCCCCAGGAGTGTGCTCCCAGGGCTTCTCTGCCTGCTGAGGAAAGAGCTGGGGCACACAGGCAGCAGAGCCAATGCAGGGGACTCCCCCGAACTGTCTTCTCTTTTGGGCTCGTCACTGAGTACAAACCTCAACTGTGAGCACGGTCTTCAGGGCTCAGTGCTGGCCAGGAGCCCCATCAGAACAGCCGATCACACCCTGCTCAGTGGACGCCCCCCGCCCCCCCACCGCCAGGGCTTACCACGACAGAGTCACTGTGCGTCAGGTCAACGACCACGGGCTCTAAGGACTCGCAGGTGAGGTCCACTATCTCATCTCCAGCTTTAAAACAAAGCATTTCAACACATGTCAGCAGGAGAGAAAGTGCTGACTGCACTAGTAAGGCGACAGCAGAGCCAGGCCTCCGGCCCTGCCCTGGACAGAGCGCAGAGCGCACAAGGGCCAGCCCCCTTTCCGGGCAAGAGCCTCAGCCGCCCCTCTGGGTGCTGCTACGTGGCAGGCCGTGGTTTTACGGGCACGCCACTGGGGCAGGCAGTGTCAGCGCACCCCATCCCCATGGTCTCGCACTGCCACGCAGCCAGGCCTCTGTGCCCGCACCTGCTCCTTCACGGGGAGGGGCAGGGACGTGCAGGGAAGAGACCAGGCATGATCAGCTCAGGGCCCTTCACTGTGGGATGGGCGGGCTTGAGACCTCTGCTCCCCCAGCACGGGGAGCTGGGGGCTTACACCTGCCCAGAGACCTGAAGTCCCACTCTGCTCAACACCCTCACCCGCTACGTTTTGGTGGCCCCGAGGACCTGACACAGCCCAACGGGTCAGGCCCGGCCTGCAGCTGGCCATGAGCCTTTGGGTCCTCTGCAGCGTCCACACAAGCACAGGACTGAGCGGGGAAGAGCACGTGCCCATGAGCTCCTGGTACTTAGCACCCGCGCGAAGGGCAGGGCACAACTCCGGTCCCATGAGCCAAAAGGAGGCTCACACACACCCATGTTCTCCTGTTGTTATTAACATCAGATAGTACGTGGACAGAAGGTTTAGAAATAGTATTTGTTTAGCACTTGGGAGAAATGACTTGTAATATATTTAGCGTATTTAAACTGTTTTATTATCTTGTATTAGAAGTCATAGGAAAAAGAACCACATTGTATCAGAAATGTCTAATGTAATTTATATGCAATGACCTAGTTCTTTTCAAAAGCATGGTCCACATGCTGATGTCCCATCATTTCCAGAACCATCCTCTTCTTTCTCGTTTTTGACTTTTAACAAACAAAAATGAGGCTCTCCTGGTCACTAGTGCCTGCAGGGGCAGGGCACGGCGCCTTCCCCAGGGCTGGCGGGGGCAGCCTTGTCCTGGCCCCTCCCCTCGAAAAAGCGCAGGATGCACATGAGTGGGTGCCAGCCTTGGGGTGGGTGGGCAGGCCAGGGCCCCAGCCTCCAAGACTTCTGGGTTTCACAGTTTGGGGTGAAAAGAGACCCAAGATAGTTACTAAGAACCTCGCTCTCTGAAGGCCCCGTAAAACATTCTCTCAGAGAAGCTGCTTCTTGCTGAAGTCTGCCTTCGGGAATCCTAACTACAGAAACAATCTCGGTCTGTGCGGAGTAAAGAAACTCGGTTCAGGCCGCCTGCCGCGTCCCTGAGCAAGCCGTGAGGAAAACCCTCCTGGCCTCTGCCTACGCAGAGCTCCCTCCTGCTCTCGCCACACATTTGCTGTCTTGGGCAATTTTCTGTCTTAAGGAATATGCAAAAAGGAAAGCCGAGTTTCTCAAGAGGCTATGCACACTGGAGATATGCTTTCAAATAGCCAAGCGGGCCCGAGGCGGTCTCCCCCGGCCCGAAGGCTGAGCGGCCCGCCAGTGAGCGCCGGTTCAGACCTGCGCAGGCTCCGGCGCGCCCAAGGGGCAGCTCTGCACCGTGGAGTGGTGAGCTGTGACACAGGTGAGACTGAGCCTGCGCAAGCTGTGGAAAGACACTGACCCAGAGTAGAGGGTAGACTGAGGTGTGGCATGCATGGTGAGGCCAAGAGCCAGGTGGGCACATCCTGGAGGAGTCTGTGTGCCACCATGAGAAATGTGGACTTTATCCTGAGGGCACTGGGCAGACACTGGAGGGCGAGTAGGACAGAGGCAGGGTCAGCTTGGAAACCAAGGGAGATCCCTCCCACCACGATGGAGGGAATGGATGGAAGGGGTCGGGCTGGAGGTGGGGTGGCAGTGTAGGGAGTTGGGTAGTCATCTGGGTAAAAAGAAAAAGAAGGAAGAAAAAAAGGAAAGACAGACACTGAGTTAAGCCGACCCCTGTGCAATCTGTGTCCCTTCCTGTGACTCTCCTGACAGCTCTGCAGCAGGCGCGGCCACGTCCCATTCCAGGTGAGAGACAAGGCCCAGCGCCGGCTGGCGGCAGTGCCGGGCACCCAACGGCCCTGGCAGCGTGGCCACCCTGCCCACACCCGACCATCGCTGAGTCCCCAGAGGCCTTACCGCTTTCCACGAGCTCTATGGGCTCCGTCTCCAGGGCCGTCTCGGGGGCGGAGGCTGCTTCCCGAGCTCGCTTCTGGGCTGGTCTGGAACTCGCGGTCCCTCCGCGACGCTTCCTCTGAGGGCACCGGCACCCGGCAAACGAAACTCGCATTAGTCCCGAATGACAGGGTTCGGCAGGGCCGTGACAAGGGTCGGCCCTGAAAATGGGCCCGCTCATCAGGAATGAAGAGCAGGGAGCAGGCCTGGGGTGGGTCTTCCCAACACACGAGGTTCCAGATACTGAACATTTAGAGATAAATCATCCAAAACGCACAGCGAATACAAATTCTGTAAAATAAAACTCGTTCTATCAAATCATAAGTTTGTCAAAAACACACAACACACAACTCCACAGAAGCCTCTGGTTCAGGTCAGGATTTGGCAGAAACCCCCTCTCTTTCAACCGCAGTAACAGACCTACCTTCCTAGAATTTGTATTTGGCCCCACTGAGCCAGTTTCGTTTTTAGCCCAAAGACCTTCAGTTTCCCCAATTTCTACCCACCATGGAAAGCAGCTCTTCCTTGGGGAAATCTGGTTTCTGACCTCTTACGGTACATGAAGTGGGGTTCAGCCCTAACAAGCACCCCCCCACAACAGAAAAAAGCAGAGTTTTCTCAGCCACTGCTCTAGGCCTGCCCTCAGAGCACCACCCAGACATGGCAGGCTTGGCCACGCACACTGCTCTACTTCCAGGGGGCCCCGAACTGGGGGACTCAGAAGCACCTTAATGTGCCATGTGGAATCTGGTAGTTGCTTAGCCTTGAAAATAAACTCCCGAGCTAACAAAACTCACCGTGCTCATGCTGCTCTCTGGCTGCAGCCCACAGATGAGGAAGTGGTCTGAACCAGGGTCTGCAGGGACGCTGCGCGCTCAGCCACTCACGCCCGCCGCCCCCTCATCCTCTGGCCAGCACTGGCGCCTGGTGCCACACAGAACTCCCGTGCCGTCAAGTTCTGAAAAACAAAGATGGCCAGTTGATAAACAGTGCCACCTGTACTTCAACCACTCTGTTCTGCTGGTCACCAGCTGGGGACACTGTGCAATGTGCCCTTAGCCTAACGCTCCCCTCAGGGAGCTAGTGCTCTTGCAGAACGCAGGGCCACCCATCTCAAAGCCTATGACCCTGTCCCCCATCCTGGTTATTGAAACCCTGTGACAGCTGCTGGGAAAAGATGAGAGAATCAAACTGTCACCTGTGACCTTACGCACTCCTCACGATGGGAAGGGACAGAGCTTCCCGGGCTAGAGTAAAGCCCCGAGTCCCTGGCTCTTCCCATGACATCACTGTCCCCTTCTGGAGGAGGTGACCATTTAGCAGAGGAGACGAGGGCCAACCCCCGATTCACCCTGTGTGCACAACTGAGTGGGAAGAGCCAAGAGTGGGCTGGGGCAGCTGGGGCAGCTGGGGCAGCTGAGCAGGAAATTCCGGGAAGGGTAGAGAAAGAAGGTGCAGAGGCCACTGTAGAGTGAGGGGCCCTGGGTTTCACTGGGAGGATGCAGCTACCGGCAGCCAATTTAGCATCGGGGAGGTAGTGGGAAAGGGAGCAGACGAGAAGCAAAAACGAGGAGTCTGGAGTCAAAGCAAGGAGGCGGCTCTGCGGTCACTCAGTCTCAAGTGCCAGTGGTTTGGACCAGGACAGTGGTTTTCAAACTGGAGCTGGCCCCAGGCTCACCTGGAGGAGTTTCCAGCTCAGCGGGTCTGGGGTGGGCTCATGATTGTGCGTGTCTGACAAGCTCCCAAGGCAATGCAGACGGTGCTGCTCCAGAGGTTGCCACCCCAACAGGCCACCCACCGCAGCGAACTCCGACCCCACTGTCCTCCATCTTTCTGAAACACACAGCTGAGCACAACGGCCTTTGCCAGGTCCCAGTCAAGTCCTCGCTCCTAAGCATGGACTGTGGAAACGTGCTGGTCTTGCAGTCTGGCACCTCCGAACACCTCCTAGTGACCTTGGGTAAGGTAGTGACCTTGTCTGTGCCCTGTTCCCTCGCCGGCTGTGGGGACTGATGGACAACAGGGCCAGTGCAGAAAGCAGGTGGAGCAGGGCACATGTGGTCAAGGCTGAGAGCTGGCCCGCCTCCACCAGCACTGCCCACTGCACAGCTCCGCCTGGTGGGCTGCAGGCCCCCCCACCTCTCTCCCTCGCTGGTGTGGCTCCAACAACGAGTAAACCTGGCCACCAGCTCCAGCGTCCTGACTAAGGTATGTGAGTTATGTGCGAAAAAAGCGCAGGACAAGGAGAGGCCGGGGAAGGTCTGTCCCTGCAAAGGGACCGCCCAGGCAGCTGAGCCTTTCTCTAGCGCCTGGTGGTCTGAGCCCTGCAAGCCTGCTCCCCTAGCACCTCAACACCGGCTCTGCTCCAGAGCGATTTGGAGGGATAAGCCTTCACTGTATCCGTCTCTGCAGAGAGACCTGCTGGCAGCCTCAGGCCGGCCCACACCTTGGGGCCACTGTGCTCTCTCAGAAATGGCGCAGTCCTGGCTGGGCGGCTCAGTTGGTTGGAGTGTCGTCGCAATATGCCAAGATTGTGGGTTTCATCCCTGGTCCAGGCACACACAGGAAGCAACCAATGAATGCATGGATTAGAGGGACAACAAAATCGCTGTTTCTCTCTCTCTCCAAAACAAAAACAAACAAAAAGAACGGCACAAATCCTTCCTGAAGCAACACCTCTCCTGGTGAGGCTCTGACTCAGCCTGGGTTCATGGCAGGGGCTTGGCCAGGATGAAGATGGTCCACCAGGTCTGCAGGGATGGGGGGGTGTCCCAACAGCTCCAAAGGACTCCCCAGGCTAGTCCCAGGTCCTGGGGTCCAACACATGTATGGTCCTGAGCTAAGAAATGCCTCACCCCTGGGTGTGCAACCACGGCGTAGCTTTTCTGGGGGAAAACCATCCACCTCAAGGTATGTCTCAGAAGTGAGAAGACTGATTCTCAACAATGGTTGTTGAAGATGTGTCCTGTGACCGTTCCTGAGGTGCCCCCCGCCCCTGCCTGCACACCCTTCCTGCCCTGAGACCAGCCCCCGCAGCCTGGCGGCCCTGGTCAGCTTGTTTCCCCGAGCTGCCTCGCCTGCCATCTTCCTGCCCTTCCACAGCCTCCCACGCCCACGGCACCAAGGCCGGGCATCCACCAACTCATTCCACATCTGCTTTTCTTTGGGGGACAGCAAGGGCCAGTGGCCAGCGGGCACAGGGCATTGAAAAGCTAGCCTCGTGGGCAGGTTCCACCAGAAGGTACGATGGGGAGAAGGGGCGTTCTCAGCAGGGCAGCGTGGGACGTGGAAGGGCTGTGTGTGGACAGAGGTTTGGCTTGTGGGAAAGGTCGACCTCCCCAATTACAAAGGCTCCTGGGTCCTGCCGGTGGCCCAGGCCACAGCTCAGAGGCTACTGTCACCGTGTGCAAGGGACCGCACTTCCCAACCCCACCGCTCACAACCTTCTCTCGCCTGAGGAGGTAGGTTCTACACGGTCACTGTTCCCCACGCAGGGAGCTAAGGATGACCTGGGTAAAGGGACCTGCCCAAAGCCCACAGCTAGTGCACCTCACAGCCTGGATTTAAACGAAGGCGTCTGACACCAGGGCCCATGCTCAAAATGAACACTGCGGCAGAATCAGATGCAGCCACAAACTGGAACTGGGGGGGAGAACAGACACAGGCACTGAGGGCAGACAGGTCCAAAGGCAGCTGAAAGGCTCAGGAGGGAGAGCCGAGGTGGGGCAGAGACTGCAGAATGCGTGCGATTTGGGGAGTCAGGCAGTGGAGCCTTTAAAAAGAATAACGAGTCCGAAACGAAGCCTGAAGAACCTGCGGAAACCAGCAAGACAAAAGTGGGCGTCTCAAGGAGGAAGAACGCAGGTGGGGCCCTGGCTGGTGTGGCTCAGTGGATTGAGCGCCAGCCTACGGACTGAAAGGCGGCTGGTTCGACTGCCAGTAGGGGCACGTGCGAGGCGACCACACACACTGATGTTTCTCTCCCTCTCTCCCCAACTCCCTTACCCTCCTCTAAAAATAAGTAAGTAAAAATTTTTTAAAAACCACACACAAAGGTGGGGTACAGGCCAGGATAAGGCCACTGAGCAGCCTCAGGACGCTGGTCGCTGATGACCAAGCAGTAGAGGCCCAACCTGTACTGAAGGTCAAGCAGGGCTGCTTGGAGAAGTGACCTAGAAGATGAGGGCCAAAGTGAGTGGGTCCTTCGAGAAACAAAACCAGTGGGTGGGGCACACAGAGGGCAGAAGATGCCCCCGGCAGCACTGCGCTGTGTGGTGGCGAGAATCCAGGACAGGCTCCGCTCGCTCCTCACCCACAGGGCCATGAGGCCAGTCAAGGGTCCTAGACAGAGAGGCCACCTTCAGACGTGCACTCAGAGAGATCGTGTCATCCATGTGCTCTGAGGGCTGATGGCAGATAGGACAAGTCAGAACGCAGACCGGTACAGAGACTTAGAGTGACCAGGCAGGACAAAGCTGTGCAGCTTGGAGGTGGTGGCAGAGTGTGGAAGGGACAGAGGTGACCAACCGGAAGGCAGGCAGCGTGAATGTTGTGTTCTTATAGACTTAACAGCCCACTCAACCACCCTGTTACTGTTAGAGACCCTGCAGAGCGCCGCGCACATGCTCGCATGTCACACGTGATATGTGTCTGTACGTACGCATCCACAGGCTCAGGGGTAGACATGGACCAGGACGGGAGGAAGCCAGAAGTGCAAGGTGAGCCGGACTCTGTCACTGCATCTCACGGTACTGTTTCCCGGTGGCGTAGCCCCAAGGGGCACACGGAGCCCTCACACCACACCAGGGCAGCTGAGGCAGCTATAGCCGCCCTGACAACCTGAGGGTTCACTCCCCACACGGGTTCCCCGGAGGCAGGCAATGCTGACGCTCCAGTGCTCCTGGCGTGCTCTCCTGCGGGGAGCTGGTGGGCAGACACACGGCCCTCACGCGTGGTCGCAATCCCACGGCAGCCGGGCAGTCTCCGGGAGTTCGGATGGGCTGGCCGGGGCAACCTCGTTGTGCTGGTGTGACGCCAACAGGGAAAAGCCTAAATCCCACAGGACCTCGTCAGGGAAATGCCCGTTTGTGGGTGACCGGTCAGGCACTGACTAGCTCACATCCCCCCTTTCTAACCATAAACTTAGAATCACCCCCATGTCATTTTAAGTACTTCCATAAATGGAATTTCAGAAGTAGGGTTACGGAACCCGTGTTAAAAAGCAAGACTCTTTTAAAGACTGTTTGGTGGAGCGCTCGAATGCCTTTGGCAATGGACCAGTGCCCAGCATAACCTGCAAGAATTTTCATTTCAAAGCTTCTTGAATGGAACTTTCAAGATGTCACGGTCACATCAAGAACCAGGCCTCCGTACTTAAGAAAAACAGGAGCCTCTGGTGTGTCATCCACAGAAAGGGCATGGCAAACAGCCACATCGCGCAGCCGGCAGTCTGAGCCTGGGAGCCTGCCACCAAGGCTGGACCTCCACGCCTCCGCTGTGCCATCTTCAATGCGGGGAGACATCCCTTGTCCTGCTGCTGCTCCATGGGGCACGGACGCTGAACACAACTGCCCAGCGTGGCCCCAAGCACCCGGAAGGCATCATCAGCTAACTGATTCAACGCCTACACACAGGTGCCTACTCTGGGCCAGGCACTGCTCCAGAAACAGAGTGCGGAGGCCAGCGGACACGAAGCATGTATTCTAAGTGGAAAGACAATTAGTCAATTGAGTCACGGCTATGTGCTGTGCCAGAAGGGCCAGAAACCAGGGCTCTCCTGACGCGTGAACGAGCAAAGTAAACCTTTTAACCCCAGGAAAAACTGGAACGAACACCGCCCCCCCCCAGGCATTTGTTCCAAAAGGTGGCTGGTAGCCGTGCCCAGTGCCCTCTCCTCGGGCACTGCAGGGCCAAGCAGATGGGTTTGGCGAAAGCAGAAAGCAGCACACGGTGCCTGGAGGCAGTAACTGGTCTTTCACATGTTTATCTTACGACCCTAAGGAAGCCACCAGTGGCCACCAGCAAGCACAGCCCCAAGGCCTGACAGGAGCACCTGAGCCGCGGGGGCCTCACACCACCTCACACAGAGGTTTCCCAGCACAGGACCACCAGGGACTGCCCCCCGCTCCCACTGGGGAGAGTGAGCAGCTGCCCGGGCACGGACACGCTCTCCTTCCGCCCGCGAGCCAGGCCTCGAGACAGAAGGTTGAGGATGAGGAGGAATGTCAGCTTTCCAAATATCTGTGAGAAAAATCAGTACCAAAGAAATATTATTCAGCCTTAAAAAGAAATTTTGATACATGTTGCAACATGGATGAACCTCTGAGACATTAAGCTAAGCGAAATAAGACACAAGAAGACGGGTATTGCGTAATTCCTCTTATGTGAAGTGCTGAGAACCACCCAAACCAGAGACAAAAGGTGAAAGGGCGACTGCCAGGGGCTGGGGGACAGGGCTGAGTTTGGTGAGTGCAGACGTGGGTCTGGGAAGGATAAAAAGGCCCCGCAATGAGCAGGGTGGACACGCTGAACACCACTGACCGCCAGAAGCGGTCCACATGGTCTATTTGATGTTCAGCTGACACTCCTTTTCTTGACGTTTTAAACAAACAGGTTCAGTCAAGGACTCAGAAATGCTCTGCAGTGGGCAGAGCCCCAGAAACATCTGGAAGGTGCTGCCTGTGTCCTGGCCAAAGCCCCACCCCACCTGGCTCCCCATCCCCTCAAAGTGACGGTTCTCACGCGTGTCTCCCCCGCCTCACACGCAGGCTTACAAAGAGCCCCTCCCAAGGCGAGCTGATCCCTCTGTGGATGAAGCCCTGAAGCCTGGGGAGGCACCTTAATGCCTGACAGCCTTGCAGCACCTGTCACTGTGGAGGAGGGTCGTCACAACCGGGAGCGACATCAAAAGACACCAAACCCAACCCATTCTGGCAGGGCGGAAGCCGACTGTCACCTGGTCCCACAACTGCTGCTCTGCGGAAGGGTTTCTCTGGGCCACCAGAGGCCAAGCTGGGTGGCTTCTCCACCTCTCTGACCCCAACTTTTAGTTTTCTCTCAGCCATGGTGGCCTGGGAACTGGGGGCTGGTGACACAAATACGGCAATTTCTGGGGGCCAGGAATGAGAGCAATGAAATGGAAACCCAAGGACTCTCCCTCCAGAGGCTGCTATGATGCCAGAGACCAATGGGGCAAACGGACCTCAGGTGCGGCAGCCATTGGCAACCCCCAACTCCGCCCCAGGGTGGAGGCCACGGGAACCATAAAACTCAAAGGAGGCAGAACACAGGGCCTGCCTGCAGGGGAGAAAGCCGGCTGGGACGCTGAGCTGTTTCTACTTAGTCACGAACCTGGGACGGGCTGGGGTGAGGGTGGGTGGAGTGAGTCTAGAACCACTACAGATAACCAAGGCGCAGGCCAGGGCAGGGCTCATCAGTAGCTTACCAGTTAGATCCTTTGATCTATGTCTCTAAGCAGAAAACAGCTAAGCAAGGCCCCACCAGGGAACCCCTCACGTGCATGGGGGGCGGCGGGGGGGTGCTGGTCTTTCCCTTCCTTTCCCAGGCAGATGCGCACAGCTGGCCAGTGAACAGATACCATATGGAAGGGCCAGCCACACCCCGTGGTCTGCAGGCACTGGTCTGGACAGGGGGCCCTCCGGCCGGTGGGCAGAGCAGAGGTCGTGGTCCAGATGCTGCTCGGCAGTCCTTGGCGCCCGCGAGGCACCTACTAAGACAGGGACACACTCACACAGCCAGAAAGGCAGAGGAGAGTGCTAGGAAAGCCTTCAAGAGGGCCCAATAAAGCTAAAAGGTGTCACAGGGCAGCTATTAAAAAAAAATCACCAGGCCCCAAACTCCAAGAATACTGCCAATGTCACCAAATGGTCACGCCCATGGCTTCGTATCATACAGCCAACCTCCCCTCCCTCACCTTTGGGGCCTCGGCTGACGTTACGGATATGTTACATCCGTAAAAATCAGCAACCACTACCAAAAGCCCCACAAGGCTAATGGGAAAAAATGGAATCATGGGCCCGACACTCAACAACTTTGTCAATGACACACACAGGCCACATGGGTTAAAAAACGCACAGCACTACAACGACCACGGCACTTTCCCAGTGGCACCCTGTCAGTGAGTCACTGGGAAGCAGCTGAAGCCACGACGCCGGGTATGCGTGGGCCTGAGCACACAACCAGTCAAGGCGGCTGGGAGGCACTTGAGGTGGGGACAGTCCGCGGTGCATGTGGCCTGGATCAGCTGAATTCCGTTGTGTTCACCTAGTACTGGGTTGGCCAAAAAATCCATTTGTTTTTTTCCATAGAATAAAAGACACGTTTTTCATTTTCACCAATAACTTCACTGATTTGGACATTCTGAGTCTGTCAGCTGTCTCCCACTATTGGCTTCCCGTGGGTGGGGGCCAGGGGTGCTGCTGAACATCTTTCAGTGCGTAATAAGGCAGCCCCACAGCAAAGGATTATTGGCCAAAATGCCAACAGAACCAAGAAATTTCGCAAACCACTTTAACACGTTCAATCAGTCACAGGACCTTCTGCACACATGACACAAATATTTTTTGTGTTACAGTTGCATTTTTACCTTTTGTGAAATAATAAAGCACAGTACACCAGAAACACTGCAGATTTTCCTCCATCTGCAATATTAAAATGGCTGCCCAAAAATCACTGACTTTAATAAGTTTTTATAAACACACGCTGATATGACACCTGTCACAACACAATCTAAAAAAATTGTTTCGAATGAAGATAAAAACACCTAAGCACTACTGGAGCCATCCTACGGGAAAAACCAAATGCATGTTTTGGCCGCCCCGGTATTTCCCACACATGAAGTTACGTACAGCAAACTCAGATCTCATTATGTTCAGACCGCTCCCTAGTATGTCAATCCCGCTAGAACCCTTTCACTCACCCGAACAAATATGTCACGCAGAGCTGGCCCCTTGGCTCCAGGCACCCCGGTGTCAGGTCCACCCCAGGCTTCCCTATCATGGCGTCACTGATAGCTGCCGCATCCCCCTCCCCCACCCCACTCTGGGGAGCCCCTGCTCACCCCGAAGGCCGGCCTCAGCGTGAGGCCATCTCTCTCACTGCTGGCCCCGACCTGGCCACCTCTTCCATGGCTCTCAACACAACAAACACAACTCTAAGCCGAATCCTCCCCAGAGTCCCCTCCTCTTAGCATGGCCCTCAGCACAAATGTACCGGCAAAATGACCTTTTTCCATTGAAATTAAATTACCAAGCTCATTAGAAGAGGTGGCAAGTGTTTCGGGGCGTGAAAGAGAGGATGAGTGGGGGAAACAGCCTTACACTGCAAGTGAAAGTAGTCACCACCAGGAAATAAAGGGAGACTCAAACAGATGATCCTCAGGGGACAGTGGAGAACCTCTCTACAAGACAGTTAAACATCAAAAAAGGTGACTGAAAGGAAGTTTTAATCCTACAGCAGTACTGCAACCCTTGGTTGAAACAGGAGGGGGCGCCCTAGCCCCCCCCACCGCTGAGTGGGGGAGGGAAGGCTCCGCAGGTCTTCAGGAATAAGGTGCAATCCTGAAAACTGAGTCCCATGAGAATTTTTGTAATCAGGCCTCTCCTGGACAGATGTTACTTCACAAGAAAAAGAAACATACAAATAGAAGCCATATTCCCCACTCTTAAGTTTTACTTTCACGGACTGAAGCTACTAGAAACACTGGCTGTGTGCTTCCCCACCACAGAAAAATGTGGATGGCCAAGCCCAGCAAAAGGAAGACAGACGCTGAGGTCTGAGGTTCAGAGGCTGGGTAGGTCTGCTTGCTGACTGTGACCTAGGACAACTGACAGGCCTCCTGCGCCTCAGGGCTCGAGGATGGAGCTCAGCACAAGCCCCAGGTAGGCTGGATCTGTGCCAGAGGATAGTGGTGGCGACCACTCACCAGTAGACACGACAGATCACAAACCCAGACAGCTGAGTCGCCTTCCTAACACTACACAGAACTGCGATCACAATTCCAAGGCAGAAAATGCGCTCTCTGTTGCAGACAGGCTTTCATTTCAAATTGGTGCGCGTCAGGCAAACCTACATGGGCAGCCAACTCATTCAGCTATCTGGAGAGGCCGCGTGGGTATACCAGCAGACCACACGGGTTAAAAAGCATATTCCAGGAGAGCCAACGGTCACAATTTCTCTTTTGCACGGTAGGCTGCTGACGATCCTCATTTTGACACCTCCCAGGCCTCTCCAACCCTGCATGGCGCGGTGTTCCGTGAAGTGCCAGCTCTAGACACAGCTAGAAAAACCACTTGCAAAGGAAGTACAGGCTCCAGGAACGCAGCCTCCATCCCCATCCCTTGTCTCTTCACACTGGGACTCTGACCTCAGCATCTGGGCACCAGGTCTTCCTCCTTGGAGAGAACACCCCGAAATGTCCTCCTCTAAACTCCCCAAGTCCTGCTGGGTGATACGCTATTGTAAAAAGACCCGTCAGAAGAGCGCACGAGTACACATGGACTACATACATCTCAGTAAGCCAGCCCTGTCCCATTCTCCAGGAGCCACCGTATCTTCCACAGGTTCCTAGCCTGGGGACCATGAAAGGTGCAATCATTTCACAGTGAGACAATGGAGCGACACACTGGGCACACCAAGCCATTTTTGTCCAGCACACAAACCAATCACACCATGCGTGTTTTCACTGAGCAGCACCTGGAACCTTCTCCAGGAATCCAGGGGGAGGAAACACTGCCCGTGGACTTTGCTGATAGCCTCTCAGTGAAGAGCCTGTCAGGAACTGCCTGGTCCCAGCTACTCTTTTCCCACCCGAACTGGCGCTGAGGCCACCGGTCTTGTGTGCCCTTGTCTATGCCACCCTTCTCGTAGCACGGTGACTTTCCTACAAGACAAAACTAGCCCTGTTACCTCCCTGCTTAGACCTCAGCTTAGTGACCTCCCATTTGGCCTTAAACTGAACTCTGAATGTCCCAACGGGGAAGCACACCAAAGACGTCCTGTGACCTGGTCCCCAGTCCCCGCTCTTGGCAACCTGCATTTCAATCTCAGGCAGCCCTCTCATGCCTTCCACCCTCACTGCTCAGCCCCGCCAGGGCCTGTGCCGGGCTTACTTCGTTCACTGCTGCACCCCAAGCAGAAAGCCTGGCACGCAGAAGACCTCAAACATTCGCAGATTAGCATGTTAAAGAACGTAATTCTTAAAGCGGGGGGATCTTTGAATCAGAGGTGGAGGCCCAAATGCAGCCAATACAGAAAGCCTGCAGCACAACTTTCTACTCGAATGTCCCCATTTCACCTCAACCATAAAACCGAAGCCTGTACGTCTTCCTCCCATAAGAAAAAACAGAGAGAGAGAAAGAAGAAAGGCAAAAGGAAAAACAAGGCTTTCACTGCCAGAGGCCCCCACGCGTCTGGTCACCGACCCCGATGGCCTGGTCCTGCGGTCGGTCAGCCGGCCGTGTGACCTTGGGCAGCCCGAGGTGGGCGCAGGGCCGCAGAGCCGAGACCCCGAGCCTGGTTCCGGGGACGGGGCGCAGAGGCACAACAAAGGGGTGACTGTGAACGCCGGTGGCCACACTCAAGGACCGCACAAAATCCCAGCCCCGTGGAAACGGCTACCGCGGGCGCCTCCCTCGGCGGGTCGAAGGGGGAAGGAGGCGTTCGCCGCAGTTTCGGGGCTCAAGGCTCGGCGTTAAGACGCCGATTAACCTCTGGGAGCCGGTCCACGGGCGCCCCAGGGGCGGGCCTCCGCCGCGGCGGTCCCGGGCCACCAAGGACCGGAAGCCGAGGATTTGCGAAGCTCGGGGCCCAGCCGGGCGCCCCCCGTGCGGGCCCCCGCCCCCTTCAAGCCCAGGGGAGGCGCGGGGATCTGCGCGAGCACACAAAGGGGGCGGCGTCAGCCGGGAACAAAAACCTTGCCCAGGTCTCCCCCGAACAACCCGAAGCCCCGCGCCCTGGGCCGCCCCGCCCGACTCTCCGAGTGACCTTGGGGGCAGCCCCTTCCCCTCTCAGCCTCAGTTTCCCCGGCTATGCCACTGAGCGCAGCTGGACGCCGCCCGCCCCACTCAGCAGCCGCGACGCGGGGCGAGGCCGCCCCACTTTTGTTGCCCGAGCCGAGCTGGGCTCGCGCCGCCGCGCGGACAGCGGGCGGACGAGCCGGCCCCGCTGTCCCGGGGAAAGCCCGGCCTGGCGTCAGGGCCCGAGCGGGGTCGACCGCGTCAAGGCGGCTCCTGGGCCGCGGCGCCGAGGCCTCTGCAGGCCGCGAAGCCACCCGAACCCCGTATCTGCCGCGCTGGCTTGCTGCTCCCTCCCCGCGAAGCCGGGCTTTACTTGGGGCTGGTGTGCTCTCGCAGGCGACGCCGCCGACGCGTTCGACTGAGGAAGCACCTTCTGAAGCGGCTGCCGAGAAGCACTCCAGCAAGACACCGCCGCCTCAACTGCGATCCACTTCCGCTCCGGAGGCCGCGGCTCCGCCCTCCTGGGGTTTCCATTGGCTGTTTCTGCTCTTACTCCCGCGTTTTACGGGTCGAGAAGGTATATATTCAATTCTATTGGATGGGACAACCGTCTATTACCACTTTGAAACGCGGCTTTTTCCGGCCTCGCTCACTCTCGCGAGATTAAGCCCCCATCTCCTCGCGAGATGTGCGTCCCGTGCCCCTCGCTCGCCTGCAAGGCCTCTCGGGAATTGTGGTCGGAAGAATAACACCGCAAGTGGGCGGGGCGGAGCAGGATGTCGGTGCAGGCCAGCCCTTCCGTGACTCCGATCCCCGCCCTCCCGGCCCTCTCCCGGCCTCAGTTTCCTCGACTATTAGGGAGCCCTTTGTGAGCAATGTCCCCGGGGAAGCTGGGCCGGGATCCGCAGCTCCTCCAGGGTGCCCGCGCCCCTCGAGGTGCCAGGCGCTGGGCCAGCGTCTGTCCCCGGGATCCTAGACTGTCCCAGGCTGGCGGTGGAGACAGGAGGGAAACACAGCCCGGCCTAACAGCGGGGACCCGGAGGAAGGGGCTTCGAAGCTGGGAGCTGAGAGGACTCGAAGAGCGTCCCAGAAGAGGGAGCCTGGGTGGGGAGAGATGGGCTGGCTCGTCTGGGGAACAAAGCCGCCCGGTGTGCCAGGAGCACAGAGGTAGGGAGCCGTGGGGGCGGGGGAGGCGAAATCAGACCTTGGAAGTCAGGAACAAGGCCCAGATGCCAGGGTGAGCGTCTGCGTTACCCGCAGGGCCGCAGGCGTCAGGGAAAGCAGGGCTGAACGCGTGGGGGCAGGAGCGCTCTTGCCCAGGCCCCCCGAGGTCCAGCGGAAGCCTGGCGCTCTCAGGGGTCCCTGGGGCCGTCAGTGCAACTCCAAGGGTCGAGAGCGCGCAGGCCTTAGATCCCTCGGGCCTCGGTTCAAATCCCAGCTCCATTATTTACGCGAATGTCGCTGTTCCCCTGCCTGTCCTGCGGGGATGACACAGGACTGACGGCTGAGGAAGAAGGTGGAGAGCTGGAGGACCCTGCGTGGCGGCTGCCCACCAGCCCCTTTGGTTCTAAGAATACCCGGCCCTCGGGCCTTGGCCATCATCTCTGGGCCAAGGCACCTCCAGGCAGTAAGGAGGTCACTCCAGTGCCTTGGGATGGACAGTCTGCGCAGAGGAGGCCTTTAACCCAGAAGACTGGGTCTCGTATGGACATGACTAAGCAGATCAAAACCAGAGTATTAATGTTTTTCCTGAGTGTTGAGTTTACAAGCAATCTCCGGTTTGATATTTCAGGCAAGTATAAGGGAATTTGGCACGGTAGAGTATCAGAGCACTCTGATTCCAGTGTGAAATACATGGTTGAGTACTTAATTTTGATAGTGATTTTAAGTTGGAAGGTGTAAGATTCGCCACAGCTTGTAATCACAATTGGAGTAGTATTAAAGAGAATTTGCAAGTTTAAGAGGACTGCAGACATTTAATACATCTATAGAAATTCTAAAATACTTGATGAGGCAGACAACTGAAGGCTAAAAAAAATTTTTAGATTCTACATGTATAAATGCAGTTTAAATGTTTAAGGGGGACTTCAGGTTATAAATTGTACCATACATGACTCATCAAAGTGATAGCTAAAAGTGACCAACTTTATAAATAGATCAGTAATTTGGATTTCACAGCCTAAGGAAAAGCTAGGGTTTTCCGTTTATAGCTTTTATACATTAAAGATGTGATGTTGAAAAGCAGAATCACAAAAAATACCACTTCTGTGCTCAAAAGGTGCCTTCAAGGCCTCTGCAAACCTTGGTGGACACTGAACTTGTGACGTGAGCATCCCTGGCTCCCTCGCAAGTAGTGCCTCCCTCTGGCCCCAAAAGTCCCCCGCTTGGAGGTAGGACCGGTGCCCCTGCTCGCCCACTGTGCCACACAGTTCAGTGCAGGTGCCCAGGCCGCATGCCGGAACCTGGGTCTCTGTGCCTGAGGCCTGAGAGCCTGCTTTTCAACTCTCTGCAAAGAGAGAACCCCTGCCGAGAGGGCCTTCCGGAGGCACATAGCCGAAAATACGCGTAAGCAGAATGTCGGCTTCCCAGGTGGTCCCGAGAGAGGTCCCTGGGCACCGGCTGCACCTTATTCCCCGCGGCTGGCCCTTCCTCCAGGGGCCTCTCCCGTGTGCGGCGGGAGGCTCAGCACTTTGAGCAAACAGGCCCTCACTGTTGCCCCTGAGCGCCAGTTAGTTCTTGGAGGCCGGTTTTGGTCCTGGCCGAGCTCACGGGTTGGGGTCTACCGGTGCGCAGGGGGGTGAAAGATGGCCCGCGCTGGGACAGCGGGCTCTCCCCGACGTGGGGCTTCCTCCCAGCAGGCCCCCTGGGGCGTGCTCACAGTGGGGCCGGGCAGGTTCCAAGAGACAAGAGGGAGCTCTGAGGTCTGCGGCCTAGGCTCTAAACTGGCACACAGCCACTTCTGCGACCTCCGCAGGCCAAAGCCAGTCGGGCTGGGGGAAGCGGGCTCTGCCTCCTGATGGGCAGTCACAAGGCAAGGAGCGTGGACACAGGGAGACGTGCTGCATCACTCAGCCATGCCGCCAGCTGCGGGGATGGCCCGAGGCCTGCTCCCACCAACGTCCATAGGGCGCAGAAGCCCAGGAGCTCCTGAGGCACCGCTGAGCGGCGGGCCAGTCCAGGAGGGTGGGTAGGGACCTTGTGGACTGCCAGCCAGCACCCCTGTCAGTAGCACCCGAAGTTGCTGGGCTACAACCTCTCCAATCTTGCCACGGCACTGCAGGAACTGACTTGCAGAGCATGTTTGATCCAGGCCAGTGATGGTGCAATCAGTGCTCGCCCAAGGCCTCCGGGACAGAGAGGCTTCCCCCCTAAAGCACGTGGAAGAGAAGTGCCCGTTTTCGTCTGCACGGGGTGAGGCTGGAGCTGCTGCCAGTGTGGAGACAGAGCTCCTGGATCAGGCAGGTCCTGAAGTCCACCCTGCCTTTGGATTGCCAGTTCTGGGAGCTAATACTTCCCCCTGTGAATGCCTTGGCGCTCCCAAGGGGCCCTCGGACAGGTCTCATCGATGTTTTCCCTTGATAGCAAATGAAGTGGGTTCTAAACGCAACACAGGATATAAGAAATGACATGTTTATTTCTCTAAATGAAATTTAATCTGCTCCCAGCTCTAATTTGATAGGGTGATGGGAAATTCCTGGGGTTCTAATGCAGTTCAGAATCCGGGGGGGAGAACTCTGTTCTTTCTGTTCTTGTCATTCAAGGTGCCTAGCTTCCTGATCTGAATGTGCCCTGGGGTCCAGCCTCCCCCTCTGAGGTGCAACCTTCTCCGCAGACCCAGGCAGGATGGGGGAGGGGAACTCTCTGCGGGACATCTACCCAGCCAGCAGTTTCCAGCCCCTCCTTTGCTGTTCCTCACACTGCAGGCTTGCCAGTACTGTCTCCTTCCTGGAGTGGCAGCTGCGCAGCCCGCCTGTCCCCAAGGCCACACCCTTTCCTGCCTGGCGCTGGGCCCTAAGCCCCCGGAGACTGAGTCCATCTCTCTCTGTCCCTGGGTCATCTTGTGCCAAGACGCTGGAGATGGCTGGGCAATGCTGTAAGGTCCCCAGGCTCGGCTTTGGGTCCTGGCTCTCGGGGCACCGGTGCTCATCAGCAGAATGGGGTGGGGACAGTTGCTTTGCCATCCTAACCCCCTCAACCCCGTCATCGTCATCGCTGTTAGGTTTACATGAGACAGCACATGAGAAGGGCCAGTTCCTAGTGGCTCAAGAATCCTGGCCACTTCTCCAACCAAACGCATATACACCCAGTCTTGGGGGGTCCCCAGGTTAAACCACTCGACTCCAGACGCAAGAGTGGGAGTCCCGGGTTTCTACACGCAGAGGGGGCTCTGGGAGCTATGAAGAGGGGCGCTGGGAATGCCGGGCGTAGGGAAGGACCAGGTGTGCATACTTAGCACATAGAATACTGGGGCCCGGACCCATTCGAATTCCAAATAAAGAGCGGATACTCTGTTGGCAAAAGTTTGTCCCAATCTGGCGACCTACATTTTATCTGGCAACGCTGCTCTGGGCAGAAGTGAGGGCTGGGGTGCGGGCAGAGGGTCGGAAGGTGGCGACTGAGCCGGAGTAGGCGCGCACGGCGGGCCGCTCGCTTTACTCCGGCGGGGGTCTCAGGGTCCAGGGACTTGTCCGCCCGGCTCAGGCGGCCTGCAGGCGGCGCGCGGGCCCGCAGGCCGAGCCGCTCCGCTGCATCGCCCGCAGCCTGCGCTCCCGGCTCCGCTCCAGCTCCAGCCAGTGCTGCGCCTCCAGCTGCGCCTGCGCCGGTGGGAGGGCGCAGAGGGTTGGCGCGGGCAGGCGCGGCATCCCCTCCGACACGGGGTCCACCCGGCCGGCCCACCCGCCCTGCCCCACTCCGTCCCCGGCTCACCCGCGGCTTGGGGTGCGTGGCCCGCGGCGCCGGTACGGGCAGCTGGGCCGCCTGCCTGCGGCGCTCGGCTGCCTTCTCCTCGATCCTGCGCCGCAGCTCCTGCACGCGCTCGTCCTGCGAGGACGCCCCCAGGGCCGCCGCTTTCTTCTCCTCCCACCTGGGCCGGCGACAGGGTGGGCTTAGGAGAGGGTCCCGACCGCAGCGGGTGGGAGCGATTTAGGTGGCCTAGAGGGATGGGGAGACCCTCCGAGGACTGCTCTGGTGGGGCTCCCTGGCGCCTCTTATCTTTTTGTTCTTTGTACTTAACATTTTAAAACAGCATTCCATCTGTATTAACAACGTGCACTTGGGGTAAAAAATGAAAGCTCCTTTGACCTTGCACCCCCATTCCTCCTCTCTTGCCTGGAAGGAGCCGCCGTTGACAATGTGCTATCTTGGCAAACCTTTCCCAAACTAGGCCATTTTTCTTTCCGAAGTGAGACGCATGATACAAGCTGTTCCCTGCCGCCTTCAGTGCAAGCGCGTGTCACAGCCCAGGGCATCGCGGGCGCTGTTCTGGGTCCCGGCGCTGCCCGGATGACTCCAACCCCAGCGCCCACCAAACCGCCCCTAGCGCATGAGTGCTAGGAGCTCCAGGAGCTTTGGCAGCGGGTCTGGACCCTGAGAGGCTCTCCGAGCCAACCGGACCTCGTTTGGGGCCTGTTAGGTGGCTGGGGAGTGGTGAGGCCTCCCAGGTGCATGCCACCATGGACACCTGCTGTGTGGCCAGCCAGCTCCCCCTGGGCAGCCCCAGCCGTTGTCACGGGCCGCCTCTGAAGCGTAACCAGAGCAGCAGACACTCAGCACCAAGAGTGCTGGATTTTGTGACTGTCCTTCCGCCGTCCACCCCACCCCAGTTACGCTCAGACACCACCTCTGGAGCCCTGGGTGCCAGACCCTGAGCCGGGCGATGCTCTGACAGAGGGGCCGCCACCTCCTTTGGGGCGGCCTTGCCTCCCTGTGGGATCGGGCCGGGGCCCAAAGGCCAGCCCAGCCCCGGGGGCTGACACCAGCCTCTGCCTGACCCAACTGCCGCATGGGGCTGGAAAAGTCGCCACCGTGTTCCCCAAACAAACAGGTGGGTGTGTGCATGCTGCCCGTGGGAGAGGAGTGGAGATGCAGGCCTGTCCAATGCTGAGTGAGTCTCAACTAGGTGCTGGCTTCAAACGAAAAAGATGTTACAGTAAACAGCCTTAGGAACCCTGGAGAAATATAGGGACAGGATGTTCAGAGCTGTCAGGAATTTCTGTTAAACTTTCTGCCTGTGTCAGGTGCTGTGGTTATGTAGGACAGTGTCTTTCTTTCTTTTTTCAGAGGATGTGCACCAAATGCTTAGGAACAAAGTGTCGGATGCTTGCAACTACTTCCAGAGGGTTCTGCAAAGAAAGATGAATGGCCAGCTAGCTAGATGGAGCACATGGCAAAGGTCGTACCCACGAGGCAGATGCAAAACTGACCGGATCTAGGTCATGGGCGTTGAGCCGTCTCTGTGTGATTTGTCACCGTCTCCGAATGCCTGAGGATTGCTGATAAAAATTGCAGGG
Source organism: Mormoops blainvillei (assembly GCA_004026545.1). NCBI lineage: Eukaryota > Metazoa > Chordata > Mammalia > Chiroptera > Mormoopidae > Mormoops > Mormoops blainvillei. Next base: position 47,340 of record PVJD01000187.1, on the reverse strand, counting down.
ATGGGGACACTGCTTGGGGCAGGGGTTGTTGTGAGGAGAACCCTGAGGCCGCGAAGGGCACTGACCTCAGGGCTGCAGACCGGCCCCTGGCCGCGCGGCACAGCGAGATCTGCTCCAGCGTGTCCTGTAGCTCCTGGCTCTTGGCGCGCTTGCCCTGGATGATCTGGTCGCGCTTCTGCTGCTCCTCCCGCCGCTGGGCCTCCTTGAGCAGGGCCAGCCGCTCCCGCAGCTCCACGATGGACATCTCCCCTTCCAGGCCGTAACCGGGAATCTGGGGGAAGCGGGGGAGGCCCCAGGCTGGAAGCGCGAGCCATGGCCACATGCCCAGTCCGCCGGTCATCTCCTGTGCCCTGGCCTTCCTCGGCTCCAGCATCGGCGCCCTCCTGCCTCCCGCGGGCCTGGCCAGGCACCCAGGATACCATCTTCCCTCTGCCCAGCGGTGTCTGTGTGGCATGTCCACCATCCAGCTTCTCCATCCTGAGCCACCGTGCAGCCTGAGACCCAAACGGGGCCCCGGGGCCTGGGCAGAGAGCACTGAGGACGCCCCCCCGGTCCAGGTCGCCCTACCCCACTGAGCCTGCCTGGCCCGCCATGGCTCCAGGCCCTGATGCCCAGGCTCGGCGCCCGCTCCTCCAGCCTCTGGCCAACGTTCGCTGCGTTCCCCCTACACCTCCCTCCCCGCCTGGGCAGTGCCGGACCTCCCTGGACGCGCAGCAATGCGAAGCCCACCCTGTCCACCCCCAGGAGCCCTGGCCCCTGCCACCAGGGGTCGCCAAGCTCTCCCCGAAAGAATCGTGAACTCTTGGGCCAGCCCCAGGCCTCCAGCACGATGGTGCAGGGCCCACAGCTGGGCCTGCGTGAACGGGCGGAGCTCGGCCTGGGTCAAGGGGGGCATCCTGGGCACGCCCTCCCGTGGTGATGCCAGGCACACAAAGTAAGACAGCGTGGGGGCTCCCGGGGGCTGCACACTCACCTGGGCGAGGCCCACGAGCTTGCCCTGGCGCGTGGGCTGTGTCTCCAGGGCACGGAGCTGGGAGATGAGCTCACAGCGCCGCCTCTGCTCCTCCCTGGCCGCCTCAGCGCGGCTCCGCAGCAGGGCCTGGCTCTCCTCCATTACTTCCTGAACTTGGGGCCAAGAGGGCTGCTGAGGGTTCTGAGAGCAGTGAGGGGTGGGGAGGGGGCGGGGCAGGGAGCCTTCCCTCCAGGGCACACGGGCCCTCGCTTAGCTGACGCACCTGGCCCCTGCCATACCTGTCTGCCGCCGGTCCCTTAGGAGCTTCATCTGCGCCACCTTGACGTTCTTCTGCCCCTCCATCACCTGCTCCACCAGCTCCTTCATGGACCTCTCCTCCTGGAGGCGCCTCTCAGCACATTGCTGCATGAGTGCGGCCATCTGCTGGGACAGTGGCCCGCCACAGTCAGAGCCCATGCCATGAGGGGCCCCCCTGGAGCAGACCCGTGTCGTTCCCGCAACCCCCCTCCCTCCAAGCCCGGGGAGCAGCACGAGGTCCGGAGGGCAGATCCAGCTGCTGGTCCCAAATCACCCTGGAACTGGATCAAAGCTCATGAGCCCCGGGGGCGGGGCCTGCTGGGGAAGGCCCGCGTCACATCCTCCCGGCCTCCACTGTGCTCCTGGGGCACGAGCCCAGAACCCTGCAGCCACCTACCCAGATTTGATGGTGAAGCTGAGGGGTGCTGCCAAGAGAGTCCTGGGGATGCCACGTCAGAGCCACCAGGCTTGCCCCGAAGCCACCCACCCGCGGGCTCCAGTTCAGAGACAAGGGCGCTGGTTGTGGTTAAGCCGCGGGGACCTGGCTGTTCAGCCAGTGCCTTGGACCATGCGTGGGACACGCCAGGCTCCCCATCTCCGGCCCCCGGGCATGTCTTGACAGCCTCCCACACTCTTGCCCTCGAGGTGCCTCAGAAGCGGACAGCTCCAGAAAAGCGTGTGGCCTTGCCGCTCTGACCGGGCATAACTGACGGCCTGTGCGACTGCCGCGTCCGGCTCTTTTGCTCAGGGTGAGGCGTTTCTTAGCTGTGCCCACGCTCCCTGTCGCCTGCAGTGTGGCTGGCTTCTTTTCATGGCTCTTTGTGGGGATACGGCACAACTCTTGGTCCACGCCACCACTGATGGACACTCGGCCTGTTTGCACTCTGTCACTGTCGTGAACCATTGAGAATGACATTTGCAGTCAAGATTCGGCAAAGGACAGGGTGGGGTTTGTGCCCCTGTTGCGGGCCCATGCCTGCAGGGACCTGCTGGGCTCCCAGCCGTGGGGATTTTCTGCAACTGGGAGCTCATCCGCAACTGCACGTAGGTGGAGAAGCAGCCCGCTGGCAGCGTGGACGCCAGGTTTGGGGCACAGAGACATCCTTCGTAAACAGTTTGCTGGCGCATCAAAAATGGCTCCCGCCCTGGCTGGTGTGGCCCAGTGGATTGAGCGCCAGCCTGTGAACCAGAGGGTCTCTGGTTCGATTCTCTGTCAGGGCACGTGCCTGGGTTGCAGACCAGGTCCCCAGTAGGGGGCGCTTGAGAGGCAACCACACATTGATGTTTCTCTCCCTCTCCTCCCTCTCTTCTCCTCTCTTTAAAAATAAATAAATAAAATAAAATAAAAAGTTTTTGAAAATGGCTCTCAACCATCTCTCTCAACACTGTGCATTCCAGGTTCTGAGAAAAGGCAACCAGGGTTCTGGGAAGTGGCTTTTGGAGCTAGGGCAGTGAAGACACAAGCCTGAATCATTTTATAGCACCATGAAGTGAGGACATGCTCAGAAAACACAGGGCAGAGGGCACATCAAAGGGACCCTGGGGACTGAACTGAAAGGTCCCGCAGCTAGCACCGCATCGAGAATAGCAGACTGGGTTACAGCACAGGTGTAATGCAAAGGTACGGAGCCCACGCCGACGTAGCAAGTGACCGAACACGTGAGCGCGCAGGGAGAGTTCCTGATAACTACCCGCTGCCTTGAGTGTGGGCTCTGCCTGTCACCCCCCCCCCCCCCGCCACAAAGGGCACAGTGGGGAAAGGCGGAGTGACTACCTTGGACGAACTCAGGAAATGGGACCCTGGCCAAGATGACAAAGGTCAACAGCAGCGGTGGCAGATTTGTGGCCGGCGGGCTCCCAGATGGGTTGTGATGAGCGTGTTACCTCTGTGGTCTTCCTCCCGCACCCCAGAGCGCCCACAAGGCACCACAGCCGAGGGACGTCCTCTGGGGTACCTGACCAGCACTCCTCAAAACCGACGAGGCCAAAAAAATACCCCAAGGTCATTAAGAACAGAGAAAGTCTGAAGAAATGTCAAATCAAAAGGAGTCTCAGTCATGGTGCCACAAGGTAATGGGTCCTGGTGGCACCCTGGACAGAGGAATGACGTCAGTGGGCAAACGATGGAGTCAGGAGAGAGCCATGTACCAGTGTTGGTTTCTTAGTTGTGACATGTATACCACAGTGTAGTGGGCAGCGACCCCCCCCAAGTTCATGGCCGCCTGGAACCTCAGAATATGATCTTATTTCCCACCAGTTAAGTATCAAGCAAGTGTTGGGTTGGCCAAAAAGTTCGTTTGGTTTTCTCCCGTAAGAGGGCTTCGTGGGTGGTCGTGCTTTGTTGTCTTTAACTTCGTTTGAAACAATTTTGTGAGATTGTATTGTGACAGCTGTCATATCAGCGCACATTAAAAAAAAACATCAAAATGAGTGAATTTTTGTGCAGCCATTTTAACATCGAAGATGGAAGAAAACATGCAATGTTTTTGGCATATTATGCTTTCTTATTTCATGAACGGTAAAAACGCAACTGAAATGCAAAACAAGATTTGTGCAGTGTGTGGAGAAGGTACTGTGACTGACTGAACGTGTCAGAAGTGGTTTGTGCAGTTTTGTGCTGGAGATTTCTCACTGGACGATGATCCGCGGTCGGGCAGGCCAGTAGAAGTTGATAGCAATCAAATTGAGACATTAATTGGGGATGATCAACATTATGTTCTGAGGGAGATAGCTGACATACTTAAAATATGCAAATCAATAAAGTTACTGGTGAAAATGAAAAATGTTCTTTTATTTTACAGAAAAAACTAAATGGACTTTTTTGGGCAAATTGATAATTAGTTAAGGATCTCAAGGTGAAGTCATCCTGGATTTAGGATGGGTTCAAATCCAATGATAAGTGTCTATATAAGATGAGAGGACACTTGTCAGTGGAGAGACACAGAGAAGATGGCCATGAGGATGTGGGCAAAGCTGGGGTGAGGCTGGCCCAAAGCAAGGGGTCCCTGGGGCCACCAGAGCTGGCAGGACCGAGGAAGGACCCCACTCTGCTGCAGGCTTAGCTGAGCGCGCAGCCCAGCTGACACTCAGGCCTCGGGTCCTGAGGTCCCTCGACTCTGCTTTAAGCCCTGCAGCCCGTGAGACGCTGCCAGCAGCAGAAGCGGGTGGGGAGTGTGAGGACTCTCTGTGCCCCACGCGCAGCTCTCCTGCGACTCTTAAAGTGGATCAAAAAAAAAAAACGTTCATTTTAAAAAGTACCTCTGAAAACTGTGTAGTAAGCTAGAGAAGGGCTTGTGTGGAAATACCAGGTGCAAAAATGTGGGCTTCCAGAACGTTTGAGGGGTCTTATCTCAAGCACACCTTGGGCAAACAGAGAAAGATGCCTGGACTAGCAGGTGAGCTGAGCTGGGCACAGACCCGCAGTGGTGTGGGGACAGCACGGAGCCCAAAGCCATAAAACTCCTAGAAGAAAACATGCAGGGACGCTCCTGGACATTCGTCCTGGCCATTGGATTTTTTTTTGGATTTGATATCAAAAGCACAACCAACAAAAGCAAAAATAAGTGGGACTGTATCAAACTGAAAAGCTTCTGTCCAACAAAGGAAACCATCACCGAGATGGGAAGTCCCGCTATGGAATGGGAGAAAATATCTGCAAACCATCTATCCAATAAGGGGTTGGTATCCAAAGTACATAAGGAACTCACACAACTCAATACCAAAAATAAGAAAATAATAAGATAACCTGATTAAAAACGGGCAAAGGGCCTGGATAGTTTCTTCCAAAGAAGACAGACAGGTGGTCGACAGGTACAGGAAAAGATGCTCAGCGTCCCTAATCGTCAAGGGACAGTGAGCTGTCGCCTCCCACCTGTCAGGATGTCTATCATAAAAACGTCAGGAGACGACAAGTGTCGGCGAGGACGTGGAGGGAAGTGGCCCCTGTGCACTGTGGGTGGGAAGGGGGATTTGGAGCAGCCTCTGCGGGAAGGAGTATGGACATTCCTCAAAAGGTTAAAAACAGAACGACCATGTGACCCAGCGACTCCACTTCTGGGTGTTTATCTGAAGGAAAAAAAATCACTGCCTTGGCACTGGCTGGTGTAGCTCAGAGGACCGAGCGCTGGAGTGCAAACCAAAAAGTCGCCAGTTCGATTCCCAGTCAGGGTACAAGCCTGGGTTGCAGGCCGGGTCCCCAGCACGGGGCACTCGAGAGGCAACCACACACTGATGTTTCTCTCCCTGTCTTTCTCCCTCCTTTCCCCTCCATCTAAAAATAAATTAAAAACATATTAAAAAGAAAAAGAAAAAAAATCACTACCCTGAAGACATCATCTGTGCCCCATATTCACTGCAGCATTATTCATAGTAGCCAAGACATGGAAACGACCTGAGCACCCACGACAGGTGAACGGACAAAGAAGGAGGGGTGTGTATACTCTATGGAGCGCTGTGCGGCCTTGAAGAGGAAGGCGATCCCGCCATTTGTAGCAACAGCGGATGGACCTGGAGGACACTGTGCTCAGTGAGATACGTCGGGCACAGAAAGACGAATACTGTGCGACCTCACACGTACGTGAAATCTAAACAAGTCAGAGTCACGGGAACGAGGGGTAGAATGGAGGCGACCGGGGGCTGGGGCGTGGAGGAACGTGGAGATTCCGGTCAAGGAGGGGGAGTTTCGGTAAGAAGTGAAAGCTCTAGTGCACCGCCGGGCGACTACGGTTCACGGCGCCGTGCTGTACACCTGCCGCTGGCTAAGACGGGGAACCTCAAGCGTCCTTCCCGCTCCCACGAAGGCCACTATGCGAGATGACAGAGGAGCTCCTGCACTCGGCCGTGGTCGCTCCTTAATGCGCGCGCACATCAGAACATCACGTTAGGCACCTTAACTATGACACAAATTCACCTGTCGCTCACACCCCAAAAAAGCTGTGGGGGGGGCGGAGAAAGGAAATGGACAAAAGACAAGAGCAGGTGGCACACAGAAAAAGATACAGAAATGGCTCTTAAGTATATGGGAAGATGCCCTTATACTTAAAATTCACGAATAATCAATGAAGTGTCAGTCAGGACTATCCGGAGATACTACTTCTCGCCTACGAGAGTGGCAACAACTCCTGAAATCAGAACAGGACGCTGCGTGGCAGCTCTTGGGGGTCCGGCCCCGCCCAGCGCTGGGGACTGAAGGGGCTTCAAGGAAGGAGGCATGGAGTCTGTACTGAAACCCCATCCCCCAGCCCACGTGGACGAGGACAACAAAGCAACGCACTCGCCCAGCCCGTGAGCGGTGCCCCCTCCGGCCGTTGGCCCGGCACACCCACAACAGGGAAACGCGCACGGCACGGACCGGAGCAGGCCAAGCGCGGAGGGCACTGTCGGGGAGAGAAGGGGAGTAAGGGGTGTGTGTTTACGAGTGTGTATATTTGCTTAGAAGAAAAGAAAGGAAAGATAATCCAGAGATTCATGAAAATAAGGCTGTAGGCAGGTAGGTATGATTTATAGACTCACAAGGAGTGAGAGTTTTCTGAGTTTCTACCACATTGCTTTGACTTCATGTTTTTAAAGAGCCAACTAAAAAGAAAAGGGTAGCGAACCCTAACGTTGCGTATAGACAGATACAAAAGAGTATCAAGGAAGAAATCCGAGTGAATGTCGGGTACGTCCCCTGACCGCAGGCCCTTGGTGGCATGTGTCCAAGGGGAGACAGAGCCGCAGATGGGCCCGTGGCGGGAGCACGGCTTGGAGCCCCTGCTGAGGGCTGGGAGGAGGTCCTGGGAGGAGGAAGAGCCAGGACTGATACATCTGGACCCTCTAAAGCGGAATGTGATGTCCACAGGCCCTCCCGTGGGAGAGGACACGAAAACACGTCAGCCTTCTAGAAATTTCTGCCACAACCTCAGGTCCTCCTTCACGTGTGGATGGGTGGACCAGCTGCCCCTGCAGGCGGCGGGGAGCCAGTGCGCTCAGGCCAGCTGACCCGAAACGCCTCCAGAGCCTCGGAAGATGCCGAGGTGGGAAAGAGACCACAGCCACCCATGGGTCCCAGGGAGCAAAGGCCCAGGGCCGGCTGCGAGCCTGTGACCGCGGAGTGACTGGGCCCACTGCCTCCAAAGCCCCGCAGCTCCTGGGGGTCAGGCAGGCCCCGGTGCCCCCCGGGCCCGGTCACCTCCTCCTTCTTCTGGGCGGCCCTGTGCCGGTTTTCCCGCAGGAGCTGCTGCCGGGCCAGCACGGCCTCCTCGTGGCTGAGCTTCCCCCGCAGCCTGCGGCACGCGTCTGCGGCCTGCTGCTCCTGCCGGTCCTTCGCCTGCATCTTCTTCTGCCACTCCAGGAACTCGGAGAAGTCCCCGGCCCCGTCCACAAGCTTGTCCACCCTGGGAAAACAGGAGAGAGCTGGCCGAAGTTCCTCCTGGGATGGGGCCTGCGCCGGCCGCCAGGAGGCCTCGGGGTCCCTGTGGACACTGAACACACAGGCGTGGGCTGCCCTGTCCCCGAACAGCCACGTCATCCTCCCCGCCGGTGCCCACCTGCCCCGTGCTGTGCATCCAGCCTTCATCCTCAGCTTCCTGCCCTCCCTCCTTCCACCTCTTTGTCTACACACTCGTTTGCCCACCGCCATTCCCCTCACCCACCCATCTGTCCCTGCGCCATCCCTGTCCACCTGTCTGTCCGTGTGCTGTCCCTCTGTCTATCTGTCTCTTATCCATCTGGTTAGCCCCCCAAGCTCCCACCCACGGGGTACACCCGACCCCTGGGGCGAGCATGGGGCTCCGCAGCCCAGGTCATCTAGAGGAGGGCCCAGGGTCAGGCCGAGGGGGCGCTGAACCCTGAGGGAGCTTTGGGGTGGGCCAGCATTTGCTGGGCCGGCTCCTGCCCAGTCGGACTCCCTCACGGGGCTGAGATGGTTATTTCTAGGGTGCAGCTGTGACCCCCATGCTGGCCTGCCGGGGGCCCCACAGCCCGTAGCCCCACAGCCCCCAGGCCCTCCCCATGCTCTGCCCGCCTGCCTCCAGCCCGCCCCCCTGACCTCTGCAGCTCCTTCTCCACCTGCTGCTGGTATAAGGCCCCTTCCCGCAGGATGGCGGCCGTGTTCAGCTTGACGGGGGCCTCGTTAGGCTGTGAGGGGAAGAGGTTGGCTGCGAGCGGGACGGTGGCTGTGCCTTGGGAGCAGGGAGGCCCCCGCCCTCCGCCCCTCCACATCCGCCCCTGCCCAGGCACTTCCCTCTGCGGTAAGGCTAGGGCTCTGGCCGTCCGGCCCCCGAGGGCAGAATAGGCTGGGAGGTGGGTGCCGGAGGACGCCCCGCGCCCCCCGACCAGTCAGGAGCACCCCTCACCGTGTAGAAGGTCAGCTTCGGAGTCTTGCGAATCCGGGGAGGAAGCCGCAGTCGCAGCTTCTTGGAGCCCTGCAGGAGTCGGGGCCTGGCACCCGAGTCTGCCAGGTGCCCCGAAACGCACCCTGGGAGGCCCACCCTGCACACACAGTCTCCCGCAGGGCAGCGCCTCTGTCCTGTAATGCATCCACAAGCCTTGTGGGGCATCGTGGTGCCCCGGGAGGGCCAGGGAAGGTGCAGGGCCTACCGGGCTGGGGACAGTGATTCCCGTCAGGAGGGCTTAGCCTCCGGCCCAGGGTCCAGCTCCCCGGCTGCCCCCAGGGCTGACCCCATGACCTGTGACAGGCTGCTCCCTGAATCTTTCTGCTCCCTCAGGGTGGGCACCACAGGCCACAGTGTGGAGAGCAGCTGGTAGAGCCCCCGCCCCGGGACCCTGGGGCGTGCTGCTATGTTGGGTCCCCTGCCCCCACTGGCCCTAACTGTGGGGGCCCCAGTGGGAGGCAGGGGCTGGGCTGGCACCCGCTCGCCAGCCACAGGCCACTGGCCTTCCTCGTCCTGCGGCCCTCACTTCTTCAAACACACCTTGGGCTTTTCTCTTACAGAAATCATAAACGCTGAGTACGAAAACCTGGAACCCCCAGAGAGGCCAGCCAGAGGCCTCCCCAGGGTGGTTCTGGACCCACAACTACACCGCCCCGAACGGGGCCGCCCTCAGCCTGGGCCTGGCATTGGGGCCCTGGCCGCTGCGCCTGAGGCCAGAAGGCTACACAGGGACTCAGGTGTCACCGCTTCCCCAGGCCCCAGCAGATGCCCCCAGGAGGACAGGCCGCGTAGGGGGCAGGGGTACCTGCACGGGGGGCTCCCTGCGGGCCCTGGGCCCCGCGCACCGCATCTCCTCCAGGTTCGCCCTCAGCAGCAGCTCCTGTGGGGGTACCAAGAGGCTCAGCCCCCGAGGCTCCGCCCTGTCCTCCGTCCAGGTCCCTGGCTGGGGGGTGGGGGATGAGGTGCAGCCCAGCTCCCTCCTCCTCCCTGGCTTCCCTGGGGCGGCTGGGGTCCTGCGTGCTGCTCACCTCTGCCTTCCGGCGGTTGTATCTCTTGGTCATCTCCAACACCTGTGGCTCCTTGGGTGGCTGGTAGGTGCTCTGGGGGACCTGAGGGTGGTGGGAGGAAGAGCCTGTGTCACTGTGCGGCCTGTGGATGAGGGGCGGGCCGTGGCTCCCAAGCCAGCAGAGGCTGGAAGGGAGGTGTTAGCTACAGCTGGGACTTGCGGGGTGTTGGCGGTCACCCGGGGGAGGGAAGGACGTCAGGCCAGCAGCAGGAAGGAAGGCAGCCAACACAAGGCCTGGGCCACCGGACACTGGAGGGACAGACAGAGGACTAATGACTGGGCAGGGGGTAGACACGGAGCGGCAGGGGAGGCTGTCCGTCCATCCATCCACTCATCCACCCGTCCACCAGGTACTTAACGAGGGTCTGATCTGAGAGCCACGGCTATGCATTGGGACAGATAGATGCACAAGGTGTAGTAACAGAGAGCGATAATAAGCAGACCCACAAATTACCAAACTATAAAATCTAACTGATGCTACAAAGAAAAAGAGCTGGGGCTAACGAGAAGGAAATGAAGTGAAGACCCTGTCCAGGTGAGGGCCTCACAGAAAGTCTCCCCGGCAAGAGAGGCTGCAATGAGTCCTGGAGGGTGGCCAGGGCGGGCTGGGGCCCAGGGACCTCCCAGCACTGTCCCGTTACTTTCCCAACAGTCGTTAGTTCTGTTGGGGAGCAAGATTGGTTCTGGGAAGCCGAGTCCCCCACAGGCACTCAGTGTAGAGCCTGTGACCACCCAGAACGCTGTGCCCAAGATGTGGTGGTCGGTGCAAGGGGAGGCGTGTGGACTGAGCTAGTCTAATGGCGCTTTTACAGAGCTCTTGGCCTTAGATGTCCTCTCATGCCCTGGGCGTTATAGAATGTGGGTATGAGGCTTGGATGTTTTGCTACCATGAGAGAAGTTAGCCCAAAGAGAAAGCAGACCCACGGACGGGACTAGGGTAGAGATGGTCGAGAGATGTGGAGTTGCAACCCTGATCGAACTGTGCCTGAGGCTCACCCTCCTACAGCCACAAGCGCCTAAGCCAGGCTGAGCTGCTCTTCTCTATGATTTGTAATGCAAAGCGTCCTGAAAGACAGCAGGAGCCAGCCAGGCAGGGGGAGGGAGGGGTTCTCGGCAGAGGCTGCACGATGGGGACAGGCCACATGCCTAGGGTCACACAGGTAGATGTTACCTCCTGCCCATAGTCGAAAGGAAAGGTCCCCCGGCCCCACCAAACTGACAACATGCACTGAAGGGCGAGGAACACTTCCCCGACCCTGCGGGCACTCTGCGACCTGCTGGGGCCACGGGAGGCGGCAGCCCGCCGCAACAGGGTACCGAGTGGGCCCCGGGCACCAGGCCCGGAAGGCTCACCCCACACCTCCTGGCCAGGCCTCGGCTTGTAGAGTACAGGAGCCCACAGCACAGGCCCCGGGCAAGCTGGGCTCCCCTGTGTGGTGTGGAGCCATCGCATGCTCCCATCCCGGTCTAGGCCAGCCTCCCCACTGGCCCACAGGGTCCACTCTCCCGACCTGGACAGCCTGTGCCCACTGCGAACGCTAGCACTTACTGGAGTTGGCTTGGCCACAACAGGCACGGGCTCGGGCACTGGAATGGCACGGGGCCTGGGGACAGTCAGGGTGAGCTTCTTGGGCTCTGTGACCTTGGCCTTCGAAGGAGGAGGCTGACTGGCCGGCTGCCCTTCCAGTTGGCTGATCAGCTCCTGGACCTCCGGCTGCCATCTTGAAGGCAAAGGGGAGAGGTCACTGAGGGCGTCTTTCTAAGCAGGGCAACAAGGGGACTGCCCTTGGGATCTGAGGGATGCCCAAGAGCTTGTGTCCACCTCAGGGTAGGAGGTGACACTGGAACAAACAGCCGCCGTTCGCTGAGTGCTGCTGCCCTGCAGGGTTGTGCCAGCCACACCCCAGCATCTCACAAACCAGCACTTCCCAGGGAAGATGAGGAAACCAAGGCCCCGTAGGTGAGCGGGGGCGGGGAGGACGAAGACAGGGCAGACCCCCGCCGCCACTGCCAGAATCCAAGGGCTCCTGCAGACAGGCAGCAGCTGGGACGGGGAGCTGACCTGGGCCTGAGTGGGAGGACCAGGGAAGGAGCCAGGCAGGGAAGAAGGACATCTCGAATGGCGGCGGGGGGTGGGGGGGGGCAGAGAGAGCTTGTGGGGCACCCTGGAGTGGAGGCTAGGGAAGGGCCCAGCTGGGTCTGGGCTCTGGGGCCCCCTTTCATGCCTCTACACCCCTCGCGGGCAGGGCCCACCATCACCAGCAGGGCCAGTGTCCCTTCCAGTGGAGCCCTCCGAGGGCACACAGTGAGGTTTGAACAGCTCCTGTCCCCCCAAGTGGGGACCACGGCCACCAGAGGGAGGAAGGGCATGTCCGAGGGCCAACAGGGAGTGGCAAGGGGCAGGGCTGTGGTGGCGCTGGTCCCAGGGAGGGCAGGGCAGGCTGCATATGGGGATGGGGTGGGGCGGGAGGCCTGTGCCCCGGCACCAGCTGAGCAGCTGCCCCGAGGGAGCTTTCAGGCCCGGCAGTGCCAGACCACCGGTGAGCGCCCCGAGGGCGGGCAGCGGGTCCAGCCTGGCTGGGCCCTCTGTTCCACACAGAGGCAGGCAAAGGTGCAGCGCCTGCCGAGGCCAGGCCTCCCCTCCCACAGGGCGGCCACCCCCCCGGGGCCTCCCAGTCTCCTGCTCATGCCAGAACAGTCCGTCTGCCTGTTCCCAGGAAGATGGGGGCTCCCCCAGTCCTATCAGAGGCTAGCAGCTGGAGCAGCCGCCCTGCGGCCCCAGCAGCTTCTCCAGGGTGGCCGAGGGCGAGGCCCAGCCACTGTGCCGGTCCTTCCGTGGTACCAGGGATGCCAGGGATTGCCGGTGCCTGTCAGGGGAGGCAGCATGGCCGCTTCGGGGTGACAGGCCCAGGAGTGGTGCCCTGGGGGACGCCAGACAGGGATATAGGCTGGAATCCAATACGAGCTCTCCACTTCCCCCACGGGATTTGCAGGAAGAGCCTGGGCAGCACCGAGTCCCACAGGGTCCCGGCAGGGCCCACCAGGCTGGGGCCGCAGTCACAGCCCCCCTGCAGCGGTGGGCCCCAGAGCAGGGGGCCGCTCTCACACCACTGACATGGATGGCTCTGACACCGCTCCTGGCCTCCAGGCCCACCGGCCATCAGCCGGCCGCCTGCTCCGGAGGTCAGCCCGGGTCTGCGGGCTGCACACTCTCGCCCATGGGCTGTGGCTTCTCCAAGCCTTCTCACCCTTTGTGGGGCCCTGCGAGTGGGGAGGGGACCCCAGGAGGCCTCGGGAGTGGGCACAGCGCCCAGCCCACCTCAGCAGGGGGTCCACCCAGGTCTTCACTTGGGCCGTCTCATAGATGAGGCTCCATTCGTCTTTGATCCATGAGCACAGGTTTAAGGGGTTGAAGAAGAACCTGAGGAACTAGGGGGTGTGGGGGGCAGGGCTCAGACCAGACTGCCATGCCTGGCGAGCCCTCAGGACCTCGTATGGAGTCAGTGCCACGGGGCAAGTGTGCCCAACGCACCATGAGAGGGGACCAGCACCCACACCAGGCAGGAGGTCCCTTAAGACAGGCCTCCCTCCCGGGGACAGAAAAGGGGTCCAGCCCCTGCTCACTGGCCTCACGCTGGCCTGGTGCCCATTCTGGGGGAGCTGCCCCTCACCAGAAGGGCTTCTGCTCACGGTATCTGGGCACTTGGGGCAGCCCAGCTGGGCGTGTCCTCAGTAGGGGGACCTGTGCTCCAGCCAGCTGTTTGGAAGCTGGGGTCTCCACCCCACTTCCAGAGGGTTCTTAGTGGGACAGACTGACAGCTGCCTGCCTCCCCTATCCCACCCCACGGGCTCTGAAATTCCAAGAGTGGACCAGCTTGGTTGTCTGCAGCCAGGCCCCGGCCCAGGGCACTGCCAGCGGGGTCTCAGGAAGTGAGCTGTCCACCTTGCCTGGGTGGTGGGTCCCCGCACGGGCACTGGGGCCGCTTCCCTGGGGCACACCGTGGGGCCTGGGGACAGCCCAGGACAGTCAGGGCTTCTGAAGGCGGTTTCCCAGCTTCTGACCCTCAGGAGACCTGGGGCCCGTTTCAGTTCCCAGGGGAGCCCTGCCACCTCTGGGGGCTGGAGGTGCGCACCCCCAGACAGGCCAGCTGTGGTCCCACGAAGGGGCTCTCTCACCACAGAGACGGGCTCAGGCCTCAGGCCTTGTCCGAGCCCAGAACAAACCCAGTGGAGTGTCTCTTGTTAAAGGAACACGGGAGGTGAGAGGCCAGCGCCGGGGGACAGACCTTTGCCCTCGGGTCTCATGCGAACGCTGGTGGCTCACCTTGCGCATCTTGTCTGCGGGCTGGGACTTGATGATGTTGCAGAAGAGCTGGAAGCCGAGCTCCTCCAGCTGGAAGGTGGCCAGGTAGCAGGTCACTGAGGAGACGGGCGGGCAAGAGTGGGGGAGGGCACGCCTGCAGAGGGATGCTGGGGTCTGACCCCGGGGAGTCGGCCAGAGGCCCCCACAGGCCCCCGCCCAGCGGCCCTAGGTGGTTCAGAGGCCCTAGATGAAAGCTGTGACCATGACACAACAGGACCAACGACGGTGGCCCAGGCGGTGGGGCATTCTGCAGCTTCAGAGCACTTCCTCTTCTATCACCTTACCCGGTTAAGCTCTCAGAAATTCCAAAGCTCCCGGTAAGAGTAAAATCGCTTTGGATTTCAGTTGGCTACTTCTGAGAGGCCAGGTCGCCTGCCTCTAGCCGGTTGGGGCCCCACCTTGCTGGGCCAGGCAAGGGTCCTCAGAGGCAGGGAGAGCTTCCCAATGTCTGCCAGGCGCACAGTCCGTGACACGCCGCTGGCCCTGGAACTGGAGCCGAGCGGAGAGGGGGCGCCGGGGCCAGATTTGCGCTGGACCTGGCAGCAGGCCACCCAGCTCGGCCTCCGCGCACCTGCCGTCCCCAGGCACCCCACCCCCGGACAGCAGCACCCCAGACACAGTGGTCACCACACCCCCGGAGCGCGGGCTGCCTGCAGAAACCCAGGCACAGAGCTCCCATGCAGTGGCCCCAGGCCTGTCCCCTGGAGCCTGGCCTGCAGTGCACCCACCCAGAGCCTGTCTCCAGGTCCGTAAGGCGGGCCCCAGCCCAGGCACTGGCGGGCCGCCAGGGAGGTGGGGGCACCGAGGGAGGTGAGGGCTGTGACACCCGTCGTGGGGGCAGAGGCCAGCAGCAGGCCGTGTGCAGGGGCCAGAGGGGCGCTGTCCGTGGCCCTGGCCATCAGGCAGCTGTGGCAGTAGCCCGTCTGCACAGCTCTCAGGAGGCGAGGCCTGCATGCCATGTGGCGGGATGGGCACCTACCCTGGAACAGGTTGTAGTCGGCCCTCAGGCAGAGCCGGCCGTCCCGCACGTAGAAGGCGTCCACCACAACGGTCAGCAGCTTCCGGTACTCGAGGCAGCCAGACAGCACCTCCAAAATGAATGCCTGCTCCTGGGGGCTCAGAGTCTGGAAAAGAGACAGGTTGGGAGGGGGCTGCCGTCTCCACATGCGGGGCCCTGGGGGCCAGAACACGGGCAAGAGTCGGGGGGCAGGTGGCGCCCCCACCCACGGGGCACGAGCCGCACCGCACCCCGCCCAGGCCAGGACACAGGCCAGCGGGTGCAGCCCGGAGTCGGCCCCACAGGCTCTCCTGAGTGACAGCAGGTGGGGACAAGGACAGAAACAAACAGGAAACGACCAGGCGTTAAAAAGGATGACGCAGCAGGGCTGATGCAGTGAGATTCCACTCACATGAGATCCCAGAGTCGACTTCCCAGGACAAAAAGCAGATGGCAGTTGCCAGGGGCAGGGCGGGGTGTAGCGGTCACTGTTTAACAGGGACAGAGCATCAGTGTGGGGAGATGGGAGAGTCCCGGGGACAGTGGTGGGGGCGGCTGCCCAGCACCGTGAATGCGCCTGATGCCGCTGAGCCGGACACAATGGTTACAGAGGTAAATTTTATGTGTGCATTTTACCGCAATAAAAAAAGGGCAAAGCCCTATAAAAAGCTGTCAAATGAATGATTTAAACAATACCCTCCCCCCACAAAAAATACCCAGAATGACAAGGAAAGTCGCGATGAGGGCTGGTCAAATACACAAGCCAGATGGAGGTGACCTGTCACTGGACGAGGTCGGGGCTGCAGCTGCGGAGGCTGGCTTGCCCCCGCTTACTCTGGCACGGTGTGGGGTTCGTAGCCCGTGTGCACCACGCGTCACCCACTCACAAGGGTAACTGGGTTTTTGGAAATTGGGAGACAGAACACCCGCTGCCTGCACAGCAATAGGACAGGCTGGTGGGGGTGGGTGCTGGTGACGCTTTCCTAAAAACAATGTAAAAGTATGCTTCCAGGACATTCTGCTTTCCATGTCCTTGAGTCCAGTCACTACACTTCTGGGAGTCTCAGGAAACCACCCAAAAGGCAGAACACCCCCACATACGAGGAGTTCAGGCAGTGCCATGTGCACGGGTGGAAATGGCGATGACCTGAACAGCGACAGTAGGGCTCCCTTGCACGTCACGGCGGAGGGAGATGCAGCCGTCAGGGCCGTTCCCAGAAAACCCACGCCCAGAGTACAGAGCAGAGTGCGCCATGCAGCGCTAGGACGCAGACCCCGACCCCGACAGACAAAAAGATGAACAGATGCAGACGCAGCAGAATAAACTCTCACCAGAGGAGATGTTAAAAAACTTTTATTTTTTGCCAATCAATTAGACATATTTTGGTACCCCAATGTTTTATTTTGAATTTTTTATTGTCGGTGAAATTTTTATGTTTACTGGCCACTTATTTGTACATTTGTGAATTACCAATATATATTCTTGGTTAACGTTTTTTATTGGGACAGTATTTTTCTTAATGAATTTTTCGAGTCCTTTATAGATTAAGATAATTTACAGAGTCATTTTGTCACGAGTTTATAATTTACCGTTTAACTTGGTGTAAAGTAGTTTTTGACATACAGCGCATGTAGAAGTTTTACTCTTTTGGGAAGCCAAATCCATCTTTTGTTCTACGATTTCTTCCCTTGTTTTCATGCTGAGAAAACAGTGGGGCAGGCAGAGCATCTGAGGGGCCCCGGACACAGCACCAGGCCTGGGTGCCGCCATAGCCGCGGGGGTGGGACTACGCGGGTGCTGCCCTGGGGGCTGCGTCACGGCCACTCCCCCCAGAGCCTCCCTAGGCGCTGCATCTGGGCGCTGGGCACAAGGGAAAGCCAGGCCACCCACACAGGTGGGTCCTGCGACCTCACCGCGGCTCGCAGCGCAAGGCTGGCTGGTGAACCCTGGCCCCCTCCGGCGCCTGCCTGGCTTCGGGCCCGGGACCCGGCCGACGCAGCGATGATCCCACTCTGCTTCTGCGACCATCCTCCTGGCCGCGCAGGCTCCTCCTCGGCTTTTCCGGGTCCAAGGGTCTCGGGGCCCAGCCCTCCGACCTCACTTCACGGTCTCCTTATCCATCATCAAGGCCTAAGCGTGTCGATTCCAAATGCGTGGCAGCCCTCCTGGAGCTCCAGAAAGCCCTGTCCACTCCTACTGCACCTCCCGCTCAGACAGACGGATGGGCGGACAGATGTCTGAGGCTTTGCCCGGCTGCCCAGCTCGGTGCCCCAGCCCCTCCAACTCTTCAGACGGAGCCCACGAGGCCCTGCCCGGCGCCTCTGTCTCTCATCTGGGTCCCACCCTGTGGCGCCCGGTTCCCCTCCCACAGTCTATTTCCAACCCAGCCGCCAAGTGGTTCCGTTAAAATGGAAGTCACAGCGTGTCCATGCTCCCTCAGGGCTTTCCAGAAGGAGTCTTTCGGACGGCAGGTGAGGCACTCTGCGGGCTGGCCCAGCTCCCTCCGAGTCCCCACGTCGCCCAGGTCCACTCCAGCAGCACTGACCCCCTCGGGGCCCCCCTGCGGGCTGCTCGTTTTGCCCACAGTGCTCTTCCCCACATGCTCACTCCGCACTGCCGTCAGGTCTTTGCTCAGATGCCGTCTGGCCCGGGTACCTCTGACTGCCCTCCCGCCAGTCGGACACTGCCCAGCGCCCCTGCCCGCTGGTGTGCTGCCCCTGCCCTGCTACCGTGCCAGCCGGGCGCTCGCTAGACAGGGAGCGGATGTCCTGCCTCCACGGGAGGATTGGGGTCCCGCTCTGGGAAGGCCCTGGGCTCAGCAACCAGGCTTCTGCCTCGGTGCCCCTTCAGGCTCCCCTGGCCCCTGGGCTGAGCCCACGCCGAGGGCACCAGCCCCAGGACCCCCTGTGAACTCGCTCCACTCGGCGGGAGGCAGTGGGTCAGCCAGCGGCGCCGGCAGGGCTGGCACTGGGGCTGCCGAGTCAGCTCAGCCGGCGGTCAGGCGGGCGTGGCTGGTGACTCTGCAGGGTGCTGCCGGCCCCACCTCTGCCTCCCAGCGTCAAGCACCGCCCGCGGGACCCGGAGGCTCAGGCAGCAGCCACTGCCCTTCCCAGCAACCACGTCTTGGCCTCTGGGAAGGGTGGGGGTGTATTTCTAACAAGGCCAGGTCCTGGAGCCCGCACTGCAGGTCCCAGTGCCATCAGCCCCTAGGCAGAGAGGTCAGGCAGGGCGGCACTGGGCCAAGGGGTTGATGACACGCTGGCCCACGTGCCAGACTAGGCCCATGGCCAGGTCCACGCCGCCCAGCACGATCGGCCCTGCTGGTCACAGAGAGGAGGCTGTGGCCCAGGGACGGCGCCGGCTCCTAACGCTGGACCAGCCTGTCATGGCGGCCAGCGGGCTGTGGCTGCCCAAGGGGCCTCCGGGTTTACGATGCGCTCTTGGGCCCCTCCTTTCTGCGGTCCGCCCCGACCTCTCCTCTGGCTGGGCCCTTCCCCACCCTCACCTCACCCCTGCACTGGCAGACTGACGGTTGCTGGTCGCCCGTCTGCCAGCCTGGTGCTGACCTCCCATTCCCCTGCCGGGAACGCACCTGCCTGCCGGCCTTTGCCTGTGGTTTCCTCAGTGGCCCCCGCCTCCTGGCCCCGGGGGTCCGAGCCGTGCATCCGCAGGCCCTGTTAGGCCTCCCTGCTCACACGGTGGCTGGACCCATGACTCACTGTTGGCCACTGGCCAGGACTCCAGTCCCTTTGCCTGGGATCCCTTCCACAGCCCCCCCGGGAATCTCTCTCAAAGCCAAACCCTTCTCTGAGTCCTGCTCAGACCTCAGTGGACTTTCTGGAAGCCCCAGGTTGCCTGCTGTGCCACCTCTGTGCCACAGGCCTGTGTCCATCCTCCGGAGGTTCCTAAGCCCGGCCTGTTGGCCCTGGTGTGTGAGCTGTTGTGCTGGTCAGCCTGGAGGGGCTCTGGGGCGTGGGGCAGGGGACGGCGTGGCCCCCAGGGAGCGACAGCCAGTGGGGCCCATCCCCCTTACGGGAGGGACACCCTCACGTCCCCCATAGTCGTGCCTTAATGATACAACAATTGTTCTTCCTCACCTCTGTTCCTTCCAGAGCGCCTGGCCGGGGCACACAGGAGGACCCAGGGCTCAGGGTGGCCCGGGCTGCTGGTGCCCCACACCCTTTCTCCAGCTCCAGGTCGCCTGGCAGCCTGTGCTCAGCGCTGCTCCCCGCCCGCCCGTGGGCCACTCCCCCTGTTGCGAAACCACCGCGGGGCTCCAGGCCTCAGGGCCCCACATGCACAGCAACGGACTCCCTCTGACCTGCCCGGCCTTCTCTGTGGTTGGGCTGCCGCCGAGGGAGGTCCATCCGAGGGCTGGACGCTGCTCCACACGTGTGTGCACGCACGTGCGCACATGTGGGCATGTGTGTGTAAGGGGGACGGTCCCCGGACTTCAATCTGGGGAAGGAAAGTCACCGCACCCTGCCCCCAAATCCACCACTGCCTGGACCCTGTGCGCGGCCCCGCCGGGCCAGGCCTTACCTGGCCCCCCCGGGTGCCCTCCTCGGCACCTGGTCTCCGGGCCCAGCATTTCAGCAGCAACTCTGAGTGTCCCAACCTGGCCTCTCTGTCCTCCCTGGGCTCCTATCTAAATAACTTTCCCATAACAAATCGCCCCAAACTTGCCGGCTGAAAAGAGTAAAACGCATTCTCGCACAGTTCTGGAGGCCAGAAATCCAAAACTGAGGGGTCAGAGGTCGGCTCCTTCCTGGGGAGTCAGAGGGACAGTTACGAGTACCTCCCTCCCAGTGCCTGGTGTGGCCGGCACCCCGGGCTGGTCGACACACCACCCGATCTCCACCTCTGTAGCCCACGGCCTCTTTCTTGTGTCTGCGTCACCACATGGTCTGCACCCGAACCTCCCTCTTCTCATAAGGACCCTGGGCTCTGGATTTGGGGTTCACTCTAAATCAAGGAGGATCTCATCTTGACATTACTAATCGTATCTGCAAAGACGGTGCTTCCAAATAAAGTCACACTCGCAGGTAATTGGGGGTGAGGGCGTCACCATATCTTTCTACGGGTGCAACTGAACCCCACACCCTGTCTTTCCCCAGGCTGCCCATTGGTCTGTGTGCTCTCCGATTTCCTGCCAGGGGCAGTCTCAAGCCTTGGCCCTGACAGCTGGGGATAAACGTGTCCTGCCCAGACAGGTCACTGACCCCTGCACTGTTGCCTGGGATCCCGGGGGACTTCCGAAAGGCTCTGCAAGGAGCAGCGTGTCCGACAGGGGGCTGCGTCTCCGCCTGCACGAGCGAGCACCACGTGAACCCAGAGCTCCAGGCTGCCCAGGGGTCGGGGTGGCGGGCACGCTCCCACGGACGCGCAGGCAGGCGCCATCTTGCCAGGCTCACTGGGATGCGTTCACCATTGGTAATCGATTGGTTGCGGGGGAAAAACCCCAAACAATTTCTAGGAATAGCCCAACTTTCTGTCACATTCATGAAATAAAGTCACTAACTACTACTTTCGCCTGAGTGGTGAGGTCAGCTGAGAGCAGAAAGCCAGACGTGGGACCACGGGAACTGTAGGGGGCCAGGGGTAAGAGGGCTGTTTTTAAAGGGGTAGAGGCAGCACATAGTAGTTGACGAGCAACCCAGGGGGGCAGCTGCAGGCAGGCCCTGGAGGGGGCAGGAGGCAGGATGGGGCACCCTGAGCCGCACGACGGCTTTGGGCCTTTTAGCCTCAGCAGGGAAGGGTGTGATTGGGCCTGGTCCTTGACAGCTTCACCATTTTCCCAAACTGCTTTGGCTCAGGGAAGGCGCTTGAGAAGGGGGGTGCAGAGCTGCGGGGGAGGGAAGTACAGCCACTGGAGCGTACCCCCAGTCCGAACGGGGTCAGGGTCTCAAGCTTTCTCCCTCGGCTGCTGCAGCCGCTCCAGCCCTTACTTGCACTGCCCAGGGCCCTGGGCTTCTCTGAAGGACAGTGACCTCCGTCTTGCTCCGTCCCCTTCCCCGAGGCTTTCTGGCAGGGCCCCACCTCACCGCACCCCAAGGGGGCACAGTAGAGGCCCCACCCAGGCAGGTAAAGGGGCTGTGGGGGCCACCTCCTAGGGGGCCACAAGCTCTCACAGCCCTGTTAGAGAAAGTGACAGCTGACCTGCTACTGACAGTGACAGGCAAACACTGCCCTTTATGCGTTTGCTGCTACTGCTCCAGCTCGTGGTGCTGACAGGTAGACGGGTAGACGCAGGCCCTTTGACAGGTGTGAAGGGGGTCCATGCCCCAAGGCCTGAAGGTGGGACTCCTGGCAGGTAGGCACCTGCCCCGCAGCGGCTCATGGATGGGCGGAAGGACTGGGGTCAGAGCCCAGGTGACAGAGAGGTCTCCAAGGCTGCTGCGGAGGCGGTGGGTGGAGCTAGAGTGAGGGCAGGCCTGCGAGGTTGGCAATCTCCCTGTGGACTTGAAATGGCCGGGGCGGGGGAGAGTAGAGCAGGATCCCTGGGGGTGGGGGCCGAGTGGGAGCCAAGGGCCACCCTGAAGGCGGTTCCCTTGTGGCTTTGAGGACTTGCTGCCCTGGCCAGTGAGCAGATAAACACAGGACAGCAGGGGTTATGGCCAAGGGTGAGCTGGCTGCCAGTGCACACCACCCCCGGGAACAGAGCAGAGCTGGGGACACTAAGACTCGAGCACGCAACAGCCCGAGGTGCCTGCCGGTGTGTTTGACCGAAGCAGTGCAATGCACACTCTCGGGGCCAGGGCTGCCTCCCAGGGTCTAGAGGGGTCTGTCCCTGGAGGGTGCCTGGGTGGGCGAGCACTGTCAGCCACTCCGGTGACCTGGAGTGCCATTTAGGATGGCCAGCCTTTGGGGACTAGGACATGTCCCCAGGCCTCCGGTGTCAGGAAGGAGCCTGACGTTGTTTCCTGGGAGGCAACCAGTCCCCTGAAGTTTTCCCTGCGGGCCCAAAGCACCACTCCACCCCCACCTGCCCCTACCTGCGGGGACTTGCGCACAGCCTCCAGGAACTGCTCGGGGCTGTCCTTGTCGGGGCTGAACCGGTCCAGTTGCTCAACCACAGTCTCAATGCATTTTCCGTAGTAGGCCATCTTCCCAGGGAGGGGCCCTGAAAGCAAACCGTACAGGTCACCCCTCCATGACCCCTGCTGCCAGTTCAGCAGACGGCAGCAGGAATGGCTGCAGGGCCCTCACCAACAGGCATGGGAAGCCACCGGGGGGGTGTCTGGGGCCTCATGTGGCAAGGAGTGTTGAATGGAAGCGGGGGCCCCAGCTGGGGTACCCTGGGCCACTTCCGAGGCTCTCCCTGAGCCCTCTGCTGCCCCAGGGGCCCGGGCTGCCCTGACCTGTCCCCCAAACCTTACACGGAGCGGGGTGCAAGGGTGGGGACGACCCCTGGGAGGCGCTGGGCCAGAGTGGAGACACCGTGTAAGTGGCCACGGGGTGTCCCTCAGCCCAGGGCTCAGTCACGTTACTCGGCAGAACCCGCCCAGTGGGGACGTGTGACTTAATCGCAGGAAGTTGGGGCAAGAATCTTGGGTCACTCGGTTGGACACCCCCATTTTAAAGATGAGGGAGTGAGCCCCACAGAGGGTGCGTAGCGTTGGTGGCCAGGCTTGTACAGGCTCTGCACACTCTGGTGACATACCTGAGCTTCGGGAGATGGGCGTGCCCTGCGCCCCTCTCAGGAAGACCCTGGAGGAGCTGCTTGTGCAGGTGCTCCCAGGTGGCCTCCAAGTTGCCCGAGGTGGGTGGCCAGGCCCCCAAAGGGCTCCCTTCCTTCTCCACCCCCCCCATTCCGTGCTGACCGAGCAGCTCCTCTGGGCCAACACAAGGCTGGCCTTCCTGGGCACCAGCTACTGGCTCAGCCAGGCAGCTCGTGCCCTGGGACAGCGGGGACACATCTCCTCCACCGGACAGCAGCCCCCAGACTGGCTGATACCCGCCCCCCCGCCCGCCCCTGGCTCCCTGCCCCATCACTTTTAAGAGGACGAGGGCCAAAGCCGCCAGGCGTTTGGAAAGGGGGAGGCCGGCGGGGCGGGGGGGCGGGGAGGGCACGGTCATATGGAGAGCAGGACCCAAAACATTTTCTGCAACGGGAACAGCCCCTTGTCTGTGGCTCAAGGGCACGGGTGCCCGTTCAAACCCCCTTCTCCTGGGACATGGGCGGGGGAGGGGAGGCAGGTGCTGAGGCGGTGGGCGTTCAGTAGGGGAGGGCGCCGTGTCCTCTGCGGCAGCGCCGGGTCTGCTGGGCGACCGAGGACAAAGGGCTTCGCCTCTCAGAGCCCAGGGTCTGCAGAGGGGGCTGGGACGGTGGGCAGGTCAGCGTGTCCCCTGCAGCCTTGGCACCGCCCCCCACCTTGCCGTCCCCTCTGGGCAGGTTTCCGCCCCGCCCTGCCCCTCGCCCTAGGGGTCCCAGCGGGCTTGGACCCTGTCTCTCCCTGCTGCCCTTGAGCACAGCCTGTCTCTGGAGTCCCTTGTCTCCCTTCTGGTCACTCCTACGTGGGAAACCACCCCAGACGCTCTAGGAGCCCCTGAGCTCCTGGAGGCAGCACAGGGGTGTGGAGCCTGAGCTCCAGCACAGTGCCCCTGTCGCCCCAGGAGGGTGTCGGCCCTGGGAGAGCCCCTGGAAAAGACACAGTTTCCCCAGTTTTGCAAGCTCTGCCAGGCACAGCCTGCAGACACTGACCATCCCTCCCCCACCTCTGGGCGGGTCAGAGCTGGACTGCCCACCCTGTTTCTCAGAGAGCACCCCCCCCGCCCCCCCCCGCCACACCCAGGGTGTGGGCCCCGCCCTCACAGCTGGGTCTGTCCCTGGGTGGGGCCTCACTGGCCACACAGCCCTCCAGGCCCCCCAGACCTGGACCCACTTCACCCCCCAGCACGGCCCTGTCCTCCCTCCCTCCCTTCCAGGCAGGGCCTCCAGACAGACTGCAGAGCCCAGGGCCCAGCCTCGGGTGGGGCAGGTCAGGGAAGTGACTTAGCTCTGGGCAGTCCCCGCCCACTCCACCTCCTCAGCCACCTGGGGATCCAGCGGGGCCCCTCAGCATGTCCACCCTCGCAGCCAGGATCATGTCCCACGGACCTCCCTCCCTCCCCACACCCCTGCTGCGTCAGCTCGGGCTGCTCACGGCCTCATAAGCCCTTTCTCGCGAATCCCCTGGGCCTCCAATACTGCCCCGCCGCCACCCCCCGCCGCCCTGTGAGCTTTCAGGCATCCTGAGCACCCTCAGCACCCAGCTCACATCCCACCGCCAGCGAAGCCTTCCCAGCCCTGAGCTCTGTGCTTCTCTGCGCCTCCGCTGAGAACCTGGCGCAGGGCCCAGCTTCATTCCTGGGTCCCGGGGCCTCGCGCCGGGGCGGGTCCTGCAGGTGCCGTGGCCACGCCAAGGAGAGCTCTCAGTTTTCCTCTGAAACCCGCCTTTGACATCCCAAGAGAGACCTGCCCAGGGATCACATCGGTGCTGTTTGAAGCCTTGGCTTTCACAGATCCCACAGTCCATCCCATGTAATTGGAAAATCAGATGCCACAGCATTTACTGAGCAAGTAGACTTGGAACAGAACAAAACTGTGCTGATCTGGGGGTGGGGTTGGGGGGGCGTCAGGCTCCCCACGCCCACGGGGAATTTTTCTGCCTGTGTGAGCCCCCAAGTCCCAGCACCCCCTCTGCCTGATCGCCGCGACCTCTCAGGATTAGCCACAGCTGCATCAAGCATCCACATCCACATGATGAGGGAGATAACACCCGCGCCGTTTGGGGCTCGCAAGGGGGAGGGAGACACGTCCCTCTGCTCCTCGTGGGGGCAGAGACAGTGGGTGGCCTGCGCATCTGCAGTGGGAGCCGCCCCCGGCTGGATGGCTTCCCTACCCTACCCTCCTGTCCTGGAGCCTGAACATTCTGGAGAAAGGATGATCCGAGGGGCCCATTGGTGTCGAGGTAAGTCAAGGGGAAGGAAGAAGAGCCACTCAAGCCCTCCCCAGGCCAGGCGTGGCCTGGGTGGGGGAACTGATGAGCCCAGGGGAGGACGCGGGGGTCTGCGTGGGGCTATGGGGAGGAGGGAGAGGTCATGGTGCAGCCGGGCTGGCCTTGAACCGCCCCTCCTGGCCACCGCACAGAGCAGCCACGCCGGGAGGGCCAACATCAGGAAAGAGACACTTGGGTTGTGTATTCCCACGCAGGTCAGCCTATGAACTTAGTCAAAACACTGACATCTCCAGGTGGGAACTGCGCATTAACATTGGTCCAATTCTGCCGCAAGCTTTCGGCACCTCGGCTTTATTTTATGGTGCGAAGCCAGCCACATAGGAAGTGGGATTTAATTCCCAAGCTTACTGATTTTTTTTTTTTTTGGTATTGATGTTTAATTTCACTAATCGAGACTTGACTGTCTCCTATTTAAGGAAACTCCAAAGGTGGGCTGGACCAACATTTCCCTTGTCTTAGCAAATCTCTTATAGACAGAAGTGAGGAGATTTAAATGTTGCCAGACACAAACTAGCTCATTGCTCTCAACCACCCAAGAGGCTTCATTCACACAGATCCCAAATGTGTGCTAATTAAAATATATTCTTTTCCTGGCTTTTAATCCTAAGGATTTCTGCCAAGTCACGCTCGGACGGCTTGTGCTTAAAGCACAGGCTCACGTGGCAGCTCTGCGAGCTGCCTTTCAGTCGACAATCTCCCTTTCCTCCTGAGTAAACAAAACCCTGGTTTTGGCCCGGGCACCTTCCAGCCTCCCTGGCAGCTGGGTAGCCAAGAAGCGACAGGGTGTGAGACTTATGGAAACTCTCCCTGTTAGGAGGAAGGCGTACCCCTGTCTTCTTTTCCATCCTGCCGCCTGAACTCAGGAGGTCATGGCGGGAACAAGGGCAGGTATCCTGCCCTATGAGGAAACACATTAAAGATGGCAGAAGAGCAACCTAGGAGACTCCAGGTCCCTGATGGCCTTTGGGGACTGGCATGCCTGCCAGGATCGCCTCCCCGTGGGTCTCCTTTATGGAAATGTGAATAATCTTGTTTGCGCCACAACGATGCGGGGGTTTTTCCTTACACACAGCCAAACCGAACCCTAATGGATACACCCACTGCCCTGAGGTCAACCTTCACCCTGAGCAGTTCCCAACAGGGAAGCTTTGGAAGGGGTCCCTGAGCAGGAACAACAGCCCTGGCCTTGGCCTCAGCCAAAGACTGACCCACAGAGAACCGTCTGCCAAGCGTCTTCCCCGAGCGCTCGCGCAGGACAGGGGGGTGGAGGGAGGAGCAGGTTTTCCAGGGGAGAGTGAGAGCTGGACACGCTGAGTGGGAGGGGCTCTGTCAGACACCCAACGGGCAAGGAACGGGGAAAGGGTTAGGTTTAGGGCCAAGGTGAGACTCCAGTTGGAGATGGGAGTTTTGGCAAGGTGGGGAGGCATGGTTGTTTACAAAACCATGTGACCCCAGGAAATCACCCGAGGAGGGCGGAGAGAGGGGCTTTCAAGGACTAAGTTTGGAGGCCCAAGTGCCAGGGGGCCAGGGAGCCAAGGACGCTGCACAGGGGCCACTCCAGGGGAGAGGCGGACAGTGCGACCCGTGCCAGCCCGGTGAGCACAGTGTGTTCAGGAGGGGAGCAGGCGGCTGGCTCACCCACGCGGGCAGTTCAAGGAAGAGATGGCAGGAGGTCTGATCACGGGATGTAGCAACATGGGGTCAAGGATGGCTCTGGTAAAGAGCCTGGAAGGAGGGGCTGGGTGGAAGTCTGGCTGGAGTGGTGGGTTCAAGAGAGAAGAGGCGGAAAGGCACTGGAGATAAGAGGCGACTCCAGAGGGCTGCGCACTTTAGGGGGACCGTGGCTGGGTGGCAGCCCGGCGAGACCGGCCCGGAAGGTCAAGCGGGTCCTCAAAAGCAGGCACCACCAGCACACGAGGACATCTCGGAAGCTGGCCGGCCCCGACTCACACTGACTTTAATGCAGTGGAGAGGTCAGGGAGTCCAGAATCATCCGAGAGCCCGGACCGGGGCCAGCAGCGGAGAACGGCCTCTGTCGTGGGGCCTCACTTCCCTCCCCTGCGGCCCGAATCTGCGCATTTCGGATTCGGAGCGGTGCCGCTGGGTGGGGGCAGGAGAGCGCCGGGCCGAGGGGGAGGGCGCACCTGCCCTGGCTCGGGACCCCCTTCCCCAGCCCGGGCGCCGCAGCCTCTTGTTCGCGCCTCGGTTTCTGCGGCTGACAACGGGAATGTAAAGTGAGACCACCTCCTTGTTGTCAGCTCGGCACTGAACAGGTTCTCAGATTTTGCTGACTGCTTTTATAGATCCAAATTAGGGCACCACTGAGGGGAAATAATGAATCCGAAGAAATCTGTATTTTTTAAAAGTACAGTTTACTGTGGCGATGAAAAAAAAAACCACAACAAAAAACGCCGTTAACTGAGTCAAGGAGCTGGGAAGACCGAAAAGGCGGTGAGCAAAAGCAAGGAGGCGGGAGCCAGGGCGCCCGGGACCGGCCTGCAGGGGTGGGACGGCGCTGGGGTGCGGGACCCGGCCTCGCCCGGCCACCCGGGCCCCACCTCTCCGCCTTCGTACCTGCAGGCGGCGCCGCGGGCGCTCCCGCACCTTCGTTGTCGCCTCCAGCCGCCGCCACAGGGGCTGCCAGACGCGGCGAGCGCGAGGGGGACTCGGGGACCTCGGGGGGTGCCCCACTTAACTCCTGCTCCGCTCAGATTCCGCGAGCACTCAGAGGGTCGGCCGCGGGGGGCGGGGTGCCGCTTGGGCGTCGTCGCCTAGCAACCGGCACCACGCTCCGGTGCCGCTGCGAGTACACTACAACCCCCAGAATGCTCAGCGCGCGCGGCACGGCGAAGAACACCGCGGGCAGGGCCCCGCCCCTGCGGCGACCGACGGGACTTGTAGTTCGTCGGCCCCACTAGGCGCTCGCGTCGCCCCGGGGCGGGGAGGGCGCCTCGGGCGGGGGGTTCGCGGGCGTCAGCGCATGTGCAGCGCGGGGCGGCGGGGGCCGGCGAAGCCGCGGGGTGTCAGTGAGCGGCGAGGAGCCGGCGCCCAGTGCCGCGTCAGCCCGTCCGCCCGCCGCCGTCTGCGGGTACGCGCCGCGCGCCGCTCGCGGAGCATCTCCCGGCCGCGCACCTGTCCCGGCACCTGCCCGCCGCCCGCCCGGCGCCCCGGGACCGCCCGCCGCAGCCGGGCCCGGGCGCAGCGCCGCGGAGGGAGGGCCGCCGGGCGGGCCGGGCCGGCGCGGCGATGATGCACAGGTTCCGAAAGTGGCTGTACAAACCCAAGGTGAGCGGCCCCGTCCCACCCGCCCGGACAGACCTCCGGCCCTCCGCCAGGCGTTGACAGTCGCCCTTGCCTGCGGCGGGTCCCAGTTCCAGCCTAGCGAGTGGCTATGCCCCAGAAGGGATCCCCAGCGCCGTCCACGGTGGGCCGCCGGCGCTTGCCCTCGGCCTGGGTGCACCCTCCCCCCGCCACCCCGCCCGCGGCCCGGGCGGCCCCCTCTCTTCCCTTCCCAGTCCGCTCGCACCCTGCGGCCCGCACCGCAGCCCGTGGCAGAGCCCTGCTCCTGCGTCCCGGAAGGCCACTTCCATGCCCCCGCCTGCACCGGTGTGACTCCCTCATTCCCCTCTGCCCGCCGCCCCCTACCCCGTTACCCTGGGCTTGGAATGTATCTCTCAGCCTAACTCTGCACTCCTAAGCAGACCCCTCTCCACTTCCCCCAGGTTCCGGAGGGAACCCCGGGCCCTTTCCCCGGTCCCTGTGTCGGGAGCGGATCCCCATCCGGCGTCTGGGCCCTGCCTTCCTGAACCGGCACCGGTCCGCACCTCGGCCAGTGTCGTCCCCATCCGCGCCCGGTGCCCACCCGCGCGCTCCCGGAGCAGGACAGGAGGCAGTGCCCCCCATTTCCCGGCGCGACGTCCCTCCTCGGCGCGAGGTCTGGGTCCGGGTCCGCGCGGCGCGCCC
Source organism: Mormoops blainvillei (assembly GCA_004026545.1). Taxonomy (NCBI): domain Eukaryota; kingdom Metazoa; phylum Chordata; class Mammalia; order Chiroptera; family Mormoopidae; genus Mormoops; species Mormoops blainvillei. The sequence continues at coordinate 18,306 of PVJD01000187.1, read as the reverse complement.
CGCGCCTGGGCGGCTGCGCCCCGTCGCACTGCGGGCGCTGCGTCCCCACCGCCCGCTCTGGCTCGTGTCCGCTGCGGCCGGAGCGGCAGGGGCCGCGGTGTCACGGAGCGGGTCGCAGGGTCCTGGGCGCACTCTTCGTGTTGGGGGCCGGCTCTGTGGGAGGGCCCGGACACCGAGGCCTTGGTTGGGGGATTGAGGCTCGGGTGGGGTCACTGGTGACCTAGGGGCGCCTGAGATATCCGATGTCAAAGTCTCTGATGGACCCAGGGAACCCACCCCTCTTCCAAGGCTGACGGCTTTTCAGGATCCGGCTTCTTAGCTCCCGTTCCCGCCCCCCCACCCCAGGGTGGTTTCTTAGGGTGGGGTTTCCTTAAATCCCTGCCATCCTGGTGCACGCATGCCAGGAGGCAGTAGGTCTGTTTGGAAAGTCGCATGGACACTGGAGGTCGTGGAGCACCAGCTCATGGACCCAAAGGCCTCGAGGCCTTCGGAGGGAAGAGCCCTCCCGGTGTGAGTGTTGGATTGGGGGTCAGGGTGCCTGGCACCCCGCCTTGGGGGCCTTAGATTGGGCTCTATCGTGCCTGGAGCAGTAGCATCAGCCCCCCGGGTCATGCAGCAGCTGCCTATTGGTGGCGGTGGCTCGGAGCGTCCTGCCCCCGCCCCAGGTCGAGTGTGGTTCAGGGCCTCCGCCCTGGGCCGCCTTCCACAGGCCCCCCAGCGCCCGAGGAGGTGCCGGGCCCTGCCTGCCGTAGCTGTGCAGGCTGCCAGGGGAAGCGGTGGGCAGCCCCTGCTCCGTAGCAGCTTTTTGTGTGTGCGAGTTTTGTCACGGTTAAAGAAACACTAAGTTCATTTGTTAAGAGGTCATTTGGTGGTGGGAAATAGCATTATTTTTTTAGTGACAAATGGCAAGGGTCAGGGAAGTGTGTCATAGGTCAGGTAACATTCTGGTCTCTCTGAAAGCGCCTTGTCTGGGGTCCCGGGGCTCCCGGCCGCCTCTGTCCAGGCGTGGCTGTGGAAGAGCCTCGTTTCCGGGGCCACGGCACCGTGCTCTGTTGTGGGAGGGGGAGGGAAGGAATGGTAGGTGCTGCGTTTCAGCCGTAGCTGGGTAACTTCATTGGCCCTGCCTGTTTCAATTTGGGGCAAGTCTTCAAAAGTGTGAAAGACTGCCCTTGAGCTTGTGCCCCAGAATTGGGAACTGTGTCCCTGCGCGTCCATTCTCAGCGGGCTGCTGCCCTTCCAAGGCGAACTTCAGCCCCTGACCCTGCCAGCCGGGGCCGGGGCGAGTCAGCCAGCCCTGGCAGCTGTGCCCCCAGCCCTCCGCTCTAGGGGACAGAATGGGTCGCCTTTGCTCTGACCCTCGCCTCTTCCTCACTGTCACCTCCCCTGGACTCAGGACACATCTGCACGTGAGATCCCCGAGTCCTGCGTGGCTTTGCGGGGAGCGGCGCCCTGCGGTCGGTCTGAGGTCGGGCAGTCCTTGTTTGAGATCTGTCTTTGCAGTTCAGTGTGCTGACTGTTGGAAGGGGCGGGGTACGCTAGGTCACCCCGGTACGGCTCTCCTCTGTCACACCAGAGCTCAGATTGCTGCCCGGCTGCATGGATTGAGGTTTTTGCCTCCCCTTCGTATCCACTGTCACACATTTTGGCACCAGGGAGCACCGGGAATCCTGGAATGCTCCGTGCACGGAGTAGTTAAATGTCAGCTGTGGGGGAGGATGGGACGGGGAGGTGGTTGCCTGCCTTAGGGATTTTTTTCACGTTTGTATTTAGATACATATACAATTCAAACGGCATTCTTGATTTAATCCCAGCTCTGGTTTAAGACTGAACACTGAACTTCTTGTTCATTACAGTGCAGTGGAAAATATTCTGAAACCAAAAATATTCATTGTTCTTGTAGTTCTAAAAAGCATTTGGAAATGCTTTGAACTGTTCTAATCTGACACTTAATAATTTTCGTATCTGAATCATTAATAACTACCTAAGTTGAGTACAAAATAAATCTGATGTAGGAAACAGTAATTTAACCTTAAAACGCCATTTGCAGACTCTCACATTTCCATGGATGTTCTTGAAGGCAGTCTTTTAACGCCACTGTGACCCTGCGTCAAGCCAAGCCTTCAGGACGTGTGTGTTAGCGGACCAGAGGCTGCCTGGGAGGCCGGCGGGGAAACTGCCCGTGGGGTGTCAGCGAGATTCGTTCTCAGCTCCTCTGTAGGGAACGCCCCTCCAAGACAGTGCAAGACAGAGCAGAAAAGATGACAATATCGAGACTTGCATTCCTGGCCAGGTGATCACTTTGTTGGTGACCCCCAGTGACAGGGCTAAGGGGTGAAACTGTGGCGTTGGAGAAGGGGACCCGGACTGGGCCCCACAAGGACCTCTTAGCCGCCCCCAAAGAGCGTGTTAATGATGTTGCAGATGGCCCTGTATTTTCCATTTCTGAGGAAGCACCGACAGGCGCTGGGCGGTGCTGCCCACTGCTCGGGGGCTTGGGGTTTGAGTGTTAACTTCTAGCCAGGCTGCTAACTGGCTTGCTTTCAGCCGAGCAACCCCGAGGGCCGGCCACGGCCCAGGCCGTCCTTGGAGCAGTAGGCTTCTCTCTTGGCTGAGCCGCCAGAAAACCAGGCCCCCTTCCGGTTAGCCTGGCCTCACAGGCTGTGCCCAGGCCGACTCCCGCCCCTGGCAGGTGCCTGGCCCGGAACGGGGCCAGGTTGTTCTGGGGAGGATGCTGGGCAGTGCTGAGTCAGGGCGGGTATGGCGGGTCCAGCACGCTCTGTCCTGTCCCCAAACTCAGAAGGCACGGGGCCCCTGCTGCCAGGTCCGACCGCCCCTCCCAGAGGGTTCCTTCAGATGCACTGGCATTGCAGGGGCGTGGGCAGAGTGGAGCCTGGCCCAGCTGGCCCTGAAGCCTGGGGGGAGTGACTCAGCAGGGGCTCTGGCCTTTCCCCTCTGCTTGCCTGTATTCCTCTCTGTGGCTGGGGGGAGTGTGGGGGCCTTAGCCTAGCCCTGTGCCGTCAGCACCTGCAGGGCTGGCGAGAGGCTGACCGCAGACAGGGCGGTGGCGCGGTCCGGGCCAGCTGTGCATCATCGCCCGGGGGCCTGTGCTTTCCGGAGCAGCAGCGAACTTGCGGGAAATGTGCGAGTCATGGTCTTAAGCGTCGCCTAATGGTATCTGGCCTGGGCCCCCAGCGGGCGGTGGCGCACTGCCCGCCTCCCTGCACCCGCACTCCTTCCTCCTCCCCTGGATGGGAGCCTGTTAGGTCGCCTCAGATGCATGGGGCCTCCGCCTCAGGCAGTCCCAGAAGAGCAGACACACTGTTTCAAATGTGCGAAATGCACCTCTGAGCTGTAAATGACCTAACTGTCACCTGCGCTTTGGGTGGCCTGCCGGGTTCTTGCCTCAGCTGACAGCACGCGTCCCTCAGCGCTGTGCGTGCTGCGTGCCCAGCTCTGAGACGGGGCTCTTGGGGTGCCACCCGCCCCCCGCCTGGCTTCTGGCCCGCGGAGGGAGCACGTGCAGGGCAGCAGGGGTGTCCCTCCAGGGCCTGGGTGACAGTCCTTCCACAGGCCCCAGCCCGGCCTCAGTTTCCCCGTCTGTCAGGTGGGGTCATGGGACCTGCCGTATGGAATGTGAGAAGACAGCCTCGGCCAAAGGCCGTCAGTGATGGCTCGACTAACTAATGGCCACTGTCATCACCAGCGCGAAGCACGGGCAGGCGGGCGACAGGGTGTGGGCTTAACACAGAACAGGACTCGGTGTTTTTTGGAGTCCCAGAGGCCATCGAAGCTTCCAGTGACTTCTGCCAGGTTATTCTGACAGTGGAAGTGTCTCAGCAGGTACATCCCCCCTTTTGCGTGTCATGCAGACCCTCAGGCATGCCGATGGGCCCTCACTGCCACTGGGCACCCGGCTCCAGAGTGACAGTCGGCGGCTGAAGTTCAGCCAGCACAGGTAGCAGTGGGGCCACCGTGTCAAGCCCGGCCCCCAAACCTCTCGAGATGTCCTCCCCTTGGCTGGAAGCTCAGGATCCGGAAGAGGACCCCAAGGCCATGGGGGGTTGCAGACCCAAGAGGGGCTGGTGTGATGACAGGGGGGCCCTGTTGGCACAGTGGCTGAGGTTTTGGGGTGCTTGTTCACGATTAGACTGTCTTAATGCTCCCTGTTTTCCAAATGGGGGCTCGGAGGGCCGCCTGAGCTGGCTGGAGCCTCCCACTCAGGAGGAGGCAGGGTGGGCTCCCAGGCAGGCCTGTGCCCTGCAGCTGGGCGTCAGGGAGCGCCATCCGCTGTGCCCCCGGGAGGGGCTGGTGCTGCCTCAGTGTTTACAGGAGTCTCATTCGGAGAAACAAATGCTTTGTGCTTTTCACAGTTGGATGGCAAAGAAACTTAGATGTTGATGCGCAATTTGAGTGTTGGAAGGAGGAAGACAAAAAGGACTGGATTAAAAAACCTCTGAATAGATTAGGCAGAAGTAGAATGGAACATGTCATATTATGGTAATTTATGTAGAGTAGTCAGTTAACATGAACAGAACGGCCTTTTCCTCCTTACAGTAAGTATTTGAAGCTCTCCCTTTTCGCATTGTTTTCGTACTGGGTGGGCAGGGAGATGCTGGGGCACTTCAAGTGGCACTCCCTTCGTGGCTGGGGGGTCCTTTGAGCTAAGCTCTGCATGGCGGCTCTGTAAGTCTCTGCCATGGGGGGGTGGCTCCAGCCAAGCCTTCCCCTGCCACCTCCCCCCAACCATGGCACCCGGATTCTGGGGGAAAGTGGGTCAGCACATCCACCGTGGGTGGCGTCTTGAGGGCAGCCATTTTCATTTTTGGATTTTCAGTTTTTGAGAGTGATTCCAATCATTTTTAGGGATGTTATACTTACTGAAAAAGCCTGTCTCTGGCTGAGTAGCTCAGTTGTTGGAGCTCATCCCATGCACTAAAAGGCTGTGGGCTGGACCCCCTATCGGGGTGTGTACAGGAGACAACTGATCCGTATTTCTCTCTCCCTCCCACCCTTACTCTTTCTCCGAAGTCAACAAATACATCTTCAGGTAAGATTAAAGAAATTTAAAAAAAAATCTAAAATGAGAACACACTACTTCAATGTCAGGCGCATTTAAAACCGTGCACCCACGCGCGTAGCGACGGCAGTCGTATGAGCCAGAAGGCGGGGACAGCCCGAGGCCCAGCCACAGCGCCGCGCACAACACGAGGCCCGCGCGCACCGCGGGGCGTTACTGAGCTTGGAAGGGCGCAACGTGCCTGACACCGCACGGAGGGGCCTGAAAGCGTGGCGGGCGGTGTGGGAAGCCAGGCGTGTGTTTCCTTTCATCCTTGCCTGAGGATACGTTTTTATTTATTATTTTTAAATTATATTTCATTGATTATGCTACTACAGTTGTCCCGATTTTCCCCTTTTGCCCCCCCTCCACCCAGCACCCCCCACTCCGTCGGGCAGCCCCCGCCATCGTTCCTGTCCGTGGGTCATGTGTGTAAATTCTCTGGCCACCCTGTTCCCTGTGCTGCACTTTGCATCCACGTGGTTCTCCTCCAGCTGCTGTCTTTGCCGTGTATCACGTGCACCCGCGTTCTGTGCACGTGATACACGGGCTTATGAAACCCATGGCATGCAACCATCACACCCAGTGATGATGGCGCATCCTTATTTTTCCCCTCAAAAATTTGGGCAAAAAGTGTGCATTATGCACGGCAAAATACAGTACCTGTACTTCTTAATCCCCTCACCTCTTCACCCATTCCCCCACACCCCCTCCCACCTGTCAGCCATCAAAATGCTCTCTGTACCCATGATTCTGTTTCTGTGCTTCTTGTCTGCTCAGTTTGTTTTTTAGATTCAATTGTTGATAGGTATCTATTTATTGCCATTTTACTGTTCATAGTTTTGATCTTCTTTTTCTTAAATAAGTCCCTTTAACATTTCCTATAATACTGGTTTGGTGATGATGAACTTCTTTAGTTTTTTCTTGTCTGGGTGGAGCAACCTTGGCTGTAGGTCCCTGCTTTTCTTAATTTTGAACATGTCTTGCCAGGCCCTTCTGGGCTGCAAGGGTTATTTTGAGGGAGAGCGAAACATCAGCGTGAGAAACATCAGTCAGTTGCCTCCCACACACACCTTGACCAGGGATGGAACCCACAGCCTTTTGGTGTACAGACAACTCTCCAGCCAACACATGTGATTTTTTTAAAAAATGGATTTTATTTATTTTCTTTTTAGAGAGAAGGGAAGGGAGGGAGAAAGAGAGGGAGAGAAACATCAACGTGTGGTTGCCTCTTGCACGCCCCCTACCAGGGACCTCGCCGCAGCCCAGGCCTGTGCCCTGGACTGGGAATCGAACTGGCCACCCTTTGGTTCGTAGGCCAGCACCCCATCCACTGAGCCACACCCGCTGGGAAGACATGTGACTTCACCTACATGAAAGGTCAGAAGAGGCGAGTCCAGGGACAGAGAGCAGAGCTGGGGGAGGGGGAAGGAGTGACAGCGGAAGAGCGTGGGGCCAGCTAGAGGCTTTAACACCAGAGGGCGGCAACAGTCGGACCACCTTGTGAAGGTACAAATGCCACTGACTCGCACACTTTAAAATGGTTAGTTGTATGTTATGTGACTCTCACCTCAACAAAAAGAATTCGAGCATTTTTTTAGAGTTTTTTCCGAAGTGTAGCCATTTTTGAGGTCACCCAGGGAAAGGATGCTTTTCGACTGAGTCCAAAGAGGCTCAGGGCCATGGCCCGCGAGGGCCCGGTGTCTGAGGCCCAGCCCCGCGCCTGCGGGCAGATGGGGGTGCCGCCCCCTGGGACCGCAGGCGGTGGCCCCGAGCGGGAGCCACGGGGAGGTGGCCGAAGGGCGGCCGGATGGTGGGGCCAGGGCTGGGCCTGGGACTGAACCCCAGCGGGGGCGGCTCAGAGGCTTCAGAAAGCGGCGCCCTCAGTGCCCGGGGCCGGGAGAGCCCCACACGCCGCTTTGTTCCCCGTGGGCACTGAGTCATCTGCGTGCCTGGCAGGTAAGACACCTCTGAGGCGAAGTTCCCCGTGAAAAGCTACAAAACTTGGACACAAGTGGGTTTCCGCGCGGGCCTGACAGACTGGGCGGAGCGACGCTCGCGCAGGCACCACGCAGAGCGGCACCCCCAGCGGGGAGGGACCGCCACACCGGCAATGCCCGGCCGACCGGCGGAGGCGGAGGCCGCTGGGCACTTGTTCAGTCAGCCCAGGTCCCCGAGGGTATCTGGCGCTAAGCACAGCAGGATGATGGTCCCCAAGATGTCCGCAGCGTGATCCCTGGAGCTCAGGTTATGCGGCAAAATAGAAGGAAGGTTGCCTGGAGAGCCAGGGTCGCCCATCAGCTGCCCTCGGAACGGCACCCTCAGCTGGGGGCCCAGTGAGACCACAGGGACCTTTGTTGTCGAGGGCGGACTGCAGGTGGACGGGACTGTGACTGTGGAGGGAGGCCTGGGAAGCGCATCACCGCCGGCTGTGAAGATGGAGGGAGGGGCCTCAATGCCCGGAAAGGCGCGGAAGCCGTTCTCCCCTCAACCCTCCTGAGGAGTGGTCCTGCCACCCTGGGCTTAGCCACGGAGACCCGCGCTGGGGCTCTGTCCCCCGGAACTGTGCAGTGACCCATTCTGTTTAAGCCACTAAGTCTGTGGCGATGTGTTACAGTGGCAGTGGGGAACTAATGCCTGCCTCCTGGGGGTGTGCACACACAGTCAGGGGACAGCTGTGAGCCTGCCTCCACAGCAAAACCCCGGAAGAGCGGGCTGCCCCCTGGGGGCATGGCCGAGGGCACTGTGGGGCTCCAGGCAGGGCCGTCGATTGTGGAACAGCCACTCGGTGGGTAGAGCGCACAGGATGTGACAAATCAAAAGCCAGTCTCAAAATATCACATATGCGTGACATCCTTTTTATAGAGTTAAAAACAACCAAAAATACACGCGAGGACTACATGTGGCAACGACTGGCTGTGAGGAAGGGGCTGCGTGAGCCAGGGTCCAGGGTGCAGGGAGCCTTGCGGGAGCAGGAGGGGCTGCAGGCTGTGGGCGGGGCTCTACCTGCGTGTGGGCCGTGGGCTCCCGGGCGTCGGAACAGCTCCAGCTCCGTTGAACTGTTTTGCGTGGTTGAGAAATCGCTGTCTCCACGGCCTGTGTGGCCCGGGGCCTGCGCGGCTCCGGCCTGCGTGGCCCGTGGCCTGCGTGGCCCGGGGCCTGCCTCCTTCCAGAGCACTCCAGCGCAGCAGGTTAAAGCTTCTCCTGGAGCAGGGTGGTTCTGTGACCGGCCCAGGAAGCAGATACGTGTGTGCAGGGAGGATAAGGGGAACCAGGGCACTGCTCGGGCAGCTCGTGGGGCCGTGGAGCGCCGGATGCCTTACGGTGGCTGGCGTTCGATGTACCCAGGGGTGAGTCCCCTCGGGCTCTGCGGGGGGGCACCAGTGGATTGCATGGTCAGTGAGACGTCTTTGGTGGCAAGAAGGATGGAGTCTTGCCCGTTTGACGGGGAGCTTTGCAGTTTTACTTCCTTCCATGGCCAGAGTAAAAGGTCCCATTGTTTTGCTTGGATATGGAAAGGGAAAAAGAGCCTTTTCTCGGAACTCCAGGACCGATGCTATGTGACACGGTCCCCTGCATTTCTGTAAATTCCCACTACGGGCTTCTCACTGAACTCGGCTCGAAGAGGAGCTCTCGGGCAGCGGCCAGTTAAGCACTGGGCAGTGGCCGGGAGGGCACAGGGGAGGCGAGCCCCTTGGGCTTCCTCTGGTACCTTCTCCTTTGAGTGGCGTGAGGTCTTTGGTGAGGGGAGAAAGGGCAGCTGTAAAATTTCATCATGTAAGCCGTATGCACAGGTCAACGAGATGCGACACCCAAGTTACTTCGCGCTGGCTGTCAACAGCCTCTTTCCCAAGTCACGCACGTGATCAACCTTAATGAATGAAAACCATAATGTGGCCGCAATGTACTCTCTTTGAGAGTTTTGCCCTTCTTCTACTTTTGGGCCCGTCTTGAATGGTCATTTTGTTTCTGACACAGACTGCACTCAGGCCTCAGACCCGCGGGCTAGCCCAGCGAGTGTTCCACGCAGCTCACGGTGGGGACAGGCCACTGCCCGTGGCGCGAGCTGGCCGGAGGGCTTCTCCCCGACCCTGCCGGGTTCCCCGGCATTCCTTTTCTTGTTGTATTGTAATGAAGGTAGAATTCAGGTAATGCAGCAGTAACCATTTTAAAGCAGACAGTTAGTGGCATTTGGTACATTCACAGCCACCACCTCTGTATAGTTTGGAAACACTGTCATCGCCCCCAGAGGGGACCTGTCCCCGCTCAGCAGCCTCCCTGCTCCTGTCACGCAGCCTGCCGCCTCCCATCTGCCGCGCGGCTGCTTCGAAGGGCCGCATTTAGGGTGACGGTGGCTCGTCACTATCGGCGTGTTTAAGGTGAAGGTCAGCAGTGTGGCGGGGTGCCCGGGGTGGCGCCTGACCCCCCGCACCACGCTGTACTTCTCCGTGCCCCAGTTTCCTGTGCTCCAGATGAGGCTGACGATGGCATCATGCACAGGGCTGTGGGGAGCAGAGGGGACGGTGCTACCGGAGTGGGACAGAGCCCAGCCCACTGCAGGTGCCAGAGTGGAAGGACTCGCTTCCCTCTGATACAGACGAACCGCAGGACACGCTGTGCCGCCCCGATAACCTTCAGAGTCAGCTTTTCTTGATTAGAGAGCTGAGGGCCCAGGGTTGGCAGCCTGGTTCTAAAATGTCCCAGCAAGCTTCCACGTCCTAGTCTTGGCCCCCGTGAATGTGGTGGCTCGTTTGCTCGACTGTACGTGGCAGAGTGCATGGCACACCCAGCTCACTGCAGGGAGCTGCCGAGGCCCTGACGTGGTCACAGCAGCCTCAGGGTGGGAGCTTTCCCCACGCTGCTGCTGGCTCCACACTGCAGGGTCCCGAGCGGCATGGACTTGCCCTTGGAGGGGGTTTTGATCACACAGCCACGCACGTGTGCACTTCCACATGTGCACACGGGCACGCTTACACGCATAACCGCACCTGCACGTGCGGTGGCGCCAGCCTCTCCAAAACGCGAAGGGAGCACCGAGGGACTGAGCACAAAGCTCTCTGGAGGCTCAGCCCCCACTTGGGTCCAGTGGGAGCAAGTGATGGGCAGCTGGCACCACGACCACCTTCAGCCTTTCCTGAACCTGAATCATCAATGCCTGCCTGGCTGGAGTTTGCACAGCAGGGCCTGTCACCTGGGCACTGGTATGTTTGGACCCCAGGCCTGTGATGTGTGCTGAGGATGGTGTGCCCGAGTTCTTCTGTGGACAGGTGTGGACGCGGCCCCATGTCATGTCATCTCAGACAGACTTAGCCTCCTGGAGGCATCACTGTCTGCTGCCCTAAATTCAGTCCTGTCCTTTCACGGGGCTCAGCGTGTCTGCCGGCAAGGAGGAAGGGCAGCAGAACAAATGGAGGGGCCTCTGCATCTCCCCCTGGTTTCAGTCGCCGTGTGACAGCCGCGGGACTGTCCCCCACCCTACCCCGACCCCTCCTGTGGGAGGGGAGTTGGGGAGAGCCCGGGGCTGGAAGGCCCCCAGTGGGCTGTGGGAGATGGGGCCAACTCCTGAGCTAGGTCTCAGGATGTCTTTGGTTAGATGGCCATGATCCTGTGGCCCCCTGGGCCCCACTGTCCCCAGGCCCTTTATATGTAGGTTGTCCTTCCACAGGGGGCTGTGGGGACTTGCCATCTGGCTTCCCTGCAGAGACACTGTCCTCTGGGGCCCCACAGCCTTGGGTGGTCTCTGAGATGCAGGCACAGCCCTGTGGTGGTAAAGCAGAGGGACTCACAGGTGTGTCAGAGATAAGCAGCAGAGAGAGACTTCTGCAGGAAGCTGATCAGAGAGCCCACACTGCTCGCTGCCCGGGTGTCAGGGCCCTGGGCCATGGCCATGGCTCATGACCTGGGCACAGGTCATCCCCGGTGCCCACCGGTCTCCTGCCTGGCTCACGCCCGCTGTGCCTGTCTCTCGCAGAGGTCGGACCCGCAACTGCTCGCCCAGTTCTACTATGCCGACGAGGAGCTGAACCAGGTGGCCGCTGAGCTGGACAGCCTGGACGGGCGGAAGGACCCACAGCGGTGCACGCTGCTCGTCAGCCAGTTCCGCTCCTGCCAGGTGAGCATGGCCAGGCCTGTCCTGGGTGGGGAAGGCCTAGATGTCATTCAGTATCAGGGAGAGGACCTGCAAGTGTTCCGTGCGGTCACTCTTCTGGTGTGCTCCCTTCCATGTGACAATATCTGTTTCCACCTGGTGTCACTCTCCTTCTGCCGAAAGACTTTCTTCAGCATTTCCTGTAGTGCTAGTTTACTGGTCGTTAGTTCTTTTAGCCTCTGCTTGAATGAAGAAGTGTTCGCCTTCAATTTTAAAAGATGGGTTTGCTTGGTTTAGAATTGTAAGTTGTTAACCTTTTTACCCCTCAGTATGTTATAGGTTCTTTCCACTGTGTCTCTCTTTTTTTTAAATCCTCATCTGAGGAAATACTTACTGATTTCAGAGAGAGGGAGAGGAAAGGAGAGAGAGAGGGAGTGAAACATGGATTGGTTGCCTCCCGTATGCACTCCAACCACCCCAATTGGTGACTGAACCCACAATCCAGGCATGCGCCCTGACCGTGAATTGAACCTGCAACTTTTCAGTCTGTGGGACGACGCCCAACCCACTGAGCCACACCAGCCAGAGCCATTCCACCCTCTTCTTACTGGCATTGTTTCCAATGAGAAATGTGTAGTATGTCTTTTTCTCTCTCGCTACTTTTAAGATTTTCTCTTTTTATTAGTTTTGATCCATTTGACCATGCTTTGGTTTGGTGTATTGTTCTCAGTGTTTCTTGTGCTTAGGGTTCACTGAACTTCTTGCATCTCTGACTTTATAGTTGTCACTGAATTTGGGAAAAAATTGATTTTTATTCTTTCAAATATGTGTTCTGTCTCCTACTCTTCCTTTTGGGCCTTAAATTATATGTATATTTGGTACCTTGAAGTTGTCCTGTAGCTCCCTGATGATCTGTTCTGTTATTATTATTTTGTCTCTGATTAATTTGGAGAGTTTCAGTTGCTGTGTCTTCAAGTTCACTGTTCTTTTCTTCTGAAATATCTGATCTGTAGTTCATCCCATCCAGTGGTGTGTTTTTTTGTTTGTTTGTTTTTGTTTTTTATCTCAGACATTATAATTTTCCTCTCTACATCAGTTTGGCTCCTTCTTATTTCTTCATTGTCTCCATGTAACTTTCTGAGCTAGTGGACATCAGCTATAACAATGGTCTCACTGCGTCGGCTGCTCATTCCATTGTCCACAGCAGATCTTGGTGGATTTTGACTGGTTGCTTCTCTTTTCTTTTCTTCATGTGATCTATTTGTCTTAATTCTTTGCAGACCTGGTGATTTTTTCTTGGACGCCTGGGATTGTGACCGTTACCTTGCGGGGAGCTGGATATTTTCATCTTCCTATAAGCCCTTTGCGGTTTGCTTTGCGCTGCAGCTCGATTACTTGGAAACGGCTTGGTCCTTTAGGGCCCTGTTTCTAAGACGTTTGGTGGGATCGGAGGTGTGTCTAGTTGGGATGATTGTCCTCCGCTGCTGAGGCAGTGCCCAGGGAACTGCACTTTTCCCTGGTTCCAGCCCCAGGGGAGGTCCAGCCACTGCTCACTCGAGTCCTTCGGGTCCACTGCCTGGTCCTCACTGGCACATGGTGGTCAGTGCCCTGCTGAACCCTTGGGGCCCCAATCACGAGTCGTCCTGGGCCAGTGCTCTCTCCTCTGGATTTTAGCTGCCTCGGTTTCCCTGGACTCTCTGCTCTGTCTCTTCAACCAGGGAGTTTTCAGGGGTTCCTTTGTCTGTGCTGTGATCTGAAAGTCCCCTCAAGGCAGTGACCAGGGTGGTCACGGGTCTCCCCTCTTTTGCTTCTCTCCTCCCAGGGTCTCCTGTTATCTGTGTCCCATCTCTTGTGACCCTCGTCTTGTTTTTTCCAACATGATTGTTGCTCAGGAGGGTGCGTTTGGCTCCCGTGGCTCCCTCTCAGCTGGGACCAGAAGTCCCAGCGTGTGTTTATCAGGCGCGCTTTGTACTGGGCTCAGTTCTAGGCACCGGGGGCCCGTCAATGAATAAACACAAGAGCCTGCCCTCGCCCCCGGCACCGATGTTCTGGCGGGCCAGGTGGCGTGGGGAACAAGCCCGCGCACGCCACTCAGAGGCCGCGCGGCTCCGGGCCAGACAGGCCGCCTTGCCGAGCTCAGGGCTCCAGCTGGGTTTTGTTTTTCTAATTTCCCTCCCTCCACCCCGCGCGCCCTCTGACTGCCATCGGTTTGTTGTCTGTATCTATGGGTCTGTTTCTGTTTTGTTTTGTCTGTTTGTTGTGTTCTGTTTTAGATTCCACATCTATGTGAAATTGCATGGTATTCGTCTTTCTGTGTCTGACCTACTTCACTCAGCACAGTACCCTCTAGGCCCGTCCGTGCTGTGGCAAGGGGTAAGATTTCATTTTTATGGCTGAGCAGTGTTTCATGGTGTACACGCACCACACCTTCTTCACCCACTCGTGTGTGGGTGGGGCACTGGGCTGCTTCGTAGCTTGGCCACCGTAAGCAACGCTGCCGCGAACACGGGGGCGCGCGTAGGTTTTTCACGGGGGTTTTGTTCCGTGGACCCCCGGCTCTCTGACATTCGCTGAGCGCGGACTGCTCTTCCTTTGTACAATCTGTTCATTACTTCATAGAATCACAAGAAAGGGGCTTTCCCACCCAGAAAACCTTTTAAAAAGGACGCACACTGGTGCTCCTTGGCGTTGACTGGATTTTGCGTCTGCGTGGTATTGGCTGATGTTTCCCGGGCGGCGCAGAGCCCCCTGCAGAGTGCAGTGTGTCGGTTTTTGTGTTGAGGGCACGCCCCCCCCCCCCCGTGGTGATTTTTCATATCTGCTCCCTAAGAAAAATGCAGCAAGCCGCAGTGTGGGGAGGGGAGCGAGGGAGAGATTTAAATTTGCTGAGGGCGAGAATGTCAGTGCGATCTTTCTGGAAAGCAGTCCGTCCGGCAGATTGTAATCAGAGCATGTAAGTGTAGTTTACTCTCTTGACCTCATAGTGTCATTTCTAGAAGTGAGGGGACCCTAAGGAAATAGCCCCAAGTTCAGTGTCATGTACCACGGCAGTGACTGTAGCATTGTTTATGGTGGTGTCCATAGGGTGGACATGGCCAACGTCCAGCAGAAAAGGACGCAGGAAGTTAATGGGAGGGTCACATGCTCAAATCTCACGTGGCTGTCCGAAACAAGGTAGATTTGTGAAGTTGTAAGAACTTGTCCCCGCAGTAATGACAGTCTCAGGGCTCCGAACTGTGTGCGCGCGCACGGGATGAGCTCCGTGAGCGGAGCGGCACCCACCCGGAACAGGAATTGGGAGCCCTCCCCGCCCCAGCCTCCCCGCAGTTCTCTCCCGGGGCATCCGCCGGGGTCTCTGCTCCCCCGCTGCTCCCAGGCTTCCTGTGGGGAATGCACATTAAATTGATCTTTGACAAATTAAAGAAAAAATACCAAGTTTCAGTGTTCCTGTTATTCTACAGCATGAGTGGTAGATGTTTAAAGAATAGGACAACTTAGAAGAAGAGAATGCAGTGTAATTTAAGATGCAGTGCAGGCGATCTTGTCACCCTTTTACACACAGTGTCCAAAACAGCTCGTTTCAGTGGCCACAGGAGCAGAGGCTGAGGGCCTGTCCCGGGTCCCCAGCCAGTGTGGGGGTGTCCGTCCGGGTCTCCGTGGCCCTGGGGGGTGGCACCCCTTCACTGCTGACTGCTGTACTTGTCGCCCTGGCCGATCTGCCAGCCCCAGAGGGGTTGGCAGGGGACATGCCCGGGTGAAGGGGTCACCTGCGCTTGGCCTGCACCCTCCACAGAGGAGGACAGGGAGGTCCAGCCAGGACGATCGCTCGGGAAGTCTGTCTGCACCCCGGCCCCCGTGACCACCGATGCTGCTCTGCAAGGCCTTTTACGCAGGCGGGGACGGCCTGTGGGTAGTGGGAGGGCCAATCTCACACTGCCTGTCAGTGGTGCCACTCCAACAGCAGGCCTTGTCACCTGTGCTGTGAGCACACCCAGAGTGACACAGGCTAGTAACACCCCTACCAGTGACACAGCGAGTCGGTGGTGACGGTCGGCGTGGTGTCTGTCCATCTCACCACTCCGCTTCTCCAGCTCTGTCCAGAGACACTTGCGTGCGGCTGTTCGGAGACGGGTCGAGGCCGGTCATGGCAGCTGGGGAGCATGGTGGGTCAGCAGGGCCAGGTCAGACATAGGGTGCAGCCGTTCCAGAGGGCCATCAAGGGTGACAGTATCATCTTGTGAGCAGAGAAGATCACATAGCTGCCTGCACCATGGCTGGCACTCTAGACAAACACTGGGTGAGCAAAAGCGGGTTTGCAGTTGTGAGTACATGAAACAGTTTATCGTTGTATAATTACTAATTGTCGTGTTATTTTCCATATGAACAACTGTAAATCTACTTTGCCCGCCCTATACATGTGACCTATCTGAGCAAGAGGAGGGAGGTGGGAGGCGGGAGTTCCGCTCCTCACCGTAGATCCTGCCGGAATCTAAACTTTTGTAGCGACTGTACGGCCAGTGTGGATGTGCCGCCGCTCTGTTACTTGCCGGTGCCCTGCCAGCTGCCGCCACACGTGGCCCCTCCCTTCTGTTTCAGGACAACGTGTTAAACATCATTAACCAGATCATGGACCTGTGCATCCCCCAGGACCGCGCCCCCAGGGACTTCTGCGTCAAGTTCCCCGAGGAGATCCGGCACGACAACCTGGCTGGCCAGTTGTGGTTTGGGGCAGAGGTAGTGGCCGTCCGCCTGGGTCCCGGGTTGCGGTGTTGGCGTTGTCCCGCCGTCTCTCTGTGAGCCCTGGTCCGCCCCGGAGCGTGGCTCTGCGCGTGGCGTCTGGGCTGCTCCTGGGGGCCGGGTGGGGAGGGGACAGGCGTCTGTGACCCGAGGCCCTGCTGGCCCTCCCCTCCTACCTGCCTCTGGGGTCCAGGTCGCAACGAGAGCAACCATGACCTGTGCTGTGACCGCCCTGGACCTCAGAGAAGCCCAGGGCAGGGGCCCACTTCCCTGAATACCTGCCCCTGAGCAAATGTGGGCTATGAGGTGGGCGTCCTGGGAGAGAGCACTTGGGAGGACCTCGGGTACGAGGCCTTGCCCCAGCCTGTTCCATGTGTGCCTGGCTCTGAGGACCGCAGTCCTCTTGGAATGGGCTCTTCTCGGGGTCGGTTGACTACGATGGGGCTCCTGATCTGTGCAGGCCAGGGGAGTCAGGGTGAGGGGCAGGGAGGCCGGGGTCGGGCCCAGGCCTGTCAGGCCCCACAGGCCCCACAGGGACCAGGCGTGACCTGGCGCCCCCCGTGAGCTGCTGCCCCTGAGCCGCCCCCTCCGCCCGCAGTGCCTGGCTGCCGGTTCCATCATCATGAACCGGGAGCTGGAAAGCATGGCCATGCGACCACTGGCCAAGGAGCTGACCCGCAGCCTGGAGGATGTGCGGGGCGCCCTCCGCGACCAGGCGCTGCGGGACCTCAACACCTACACGGAGAAGATGAGGGAGGCACTGAGGCACTTCGACGTCCTGTTTGCCGAGTTCGAACTGAGGTGACCTGAGGACGCGTGTGTGCTGTAGGCACGGGGACAGATGTGGCCGTGGCCGTGGCCATGGGGGGAGGGATGCGCCAGCCCCGTGGGGCTTGTCTGACATTTCCAGCTGGGACGTGGCGGGGAGGGGGAGCCGTGGCTGCTGGAGGGCTGTCCGGAGTGTAGGCAGCCCTGGGGGACACGGTGTGTGGCTGTGCTGGGGAGGCTGGGATGCCTCTCCAGGGAGCAGAGGTGCATCCCGCAGACAGGGACAGGTCACCCAGGGATGAAGGAGATACCAGGTGTCCACGCCCTCCCAGCACCACCCTCCCTGGTACAGCTGAGGGGAAGCCCAGGAGGGTCCCGCAGAGGGGAGTTGTCACGGGGCCACCACGAGCCTCAGGCCACCGCTGCCGCCCCTGCCTCTCCTAATGCCCCCTCTGTCTCCCAGCTGAACTTGCATCACCTACCGTTGGTCCCCAGCTGCCCCCTTCACCCATCGGCTCACCCGCTCGCCCTGCAGTCAGCCGGCACTGGCTCTGTGTGCTCAGAGCAGGGACACAGCGCTCACTGGTGGAGGTGGCCACTGCTCTTGGGGCCGATGGGATGTGGGGGGCACCGCCCCAGGGCAGGGGAGTCCGCGGATCACCTGGTGCCCCTGCCCACCACGCCCACGCACTGGCACCAGCACTGAGCTCTGCGCATCCACCTGCTCTGTGCTCCTCCTCCTCGTTCCCGAAGCCTGTCCCCACATCGATCCCCCCACAGCCCAGGGAGCGGCTGCTGTTTCAGAAGATGGAGCCCGCGCCCCTCCTCTGCACAGGGGGTGTCCCCCAGCCCACCCACAGGCCTCCTTGGGGAAGGGATTGGGAGCACCCACACACATGGAGATCCCACAGCAGGTGACACAGAGCAGTGCTCAGAGTTCACGTCTAGGTGGCCCTGGTTAACAAAAGTGCCCCTCTTGTAGCCCCAGAAGGAAGCCCCCCCAGACATTAAAGACTGCTCTCTCCAGGAAGAGGAGGGAAGATCGAGTTTTATTTTCTCCTGTCTTCCCTAGATTTCCCAAACAAGCTTTCGTGACAAGAGAAATCAGAGCTAGTGATTTAGAAGGGATGAAAAATGTTCTCGCCCGGGGACTGGTTGCAGACATGTCACCTTTTCACACCCACTCAGCAAGCGTGCCGCCGGGGGCCCCAGGCTGTTGGCTGGGCCCAGGGGTGGCTCACCTGCCTGTGTGTGTTTATTTGCACACTTGCTCACTTGCTGGGGCTGGCGACAGCACGGAGGTGGGCAGGGACAGTCCAGGACGGGCAGGGCCAAGGGAGCAGCCCAATGCGACCGTGCTGTCCTGTAGGGCTGTGGATGGCGCACGGCAGCCCAGGGCAGCTCTCCCTCCCGCCTCTGTTGCAGCTACGTCTCGGCCATGGTGCCTGTGAAGTCCCCCAGGGAGTACTACGTGCAGCAGGAGGTCATCGTGCTGTTCTGCGAGACAGTGCAGAGGTGAGCGGCCGCAGCCACGGCCCGGCCCCAGGCCTGGGGTGCCAGGGGGCCACGCCTCATCTCAGGGGCACACCAGCAGGAGGGCACCCACTCCTGAGCCTGCCTGGTCCTTGGCCTGGGGGTGGGCCGTCCCGAGAGGAGA